>CM076574.1:308900395-309526172 GCA_034641835.2 Pinus albicaulis
GAGATGGGTAGAACTCATGGGTCGGCATGCAGGCCAATCGAATTTTGTGTTCTCTACTGCATTATTCACCTGGTTCCGATGAAAAAATGGCTCTCATCATGAAATAATGGAAGGTCTATATGGAAACCTTCTTGTTGATCAATGGCATCCTCAAGATAGAAGTGATGAAAATCATGGGGAACTTCATTAACAATGAAAGACTCCCATCTCCATGCTATCATCCAAATGAAATGAATCACCTCCCAGCTTGGTAATTCATAGAAAAGCTCCTCCCAAATGCTCATGAGAGGTATGTTCCAAGTGTTCCAAACAATCATATGGCCCACCTCATAAACAAACAAGTGATCTACTTTAGTGGCCATATCATCTCCCATGCTCCCCTTGAAACATGTAGTGCAAAAAGTGTGGGAAATTTATTCCCCCAAGGACACATCCAACCAATGTGTCTCTCCTCCAATCATGTTCCCAACAAAGATAAGAACATCTTCAGCATATGGAATCATAATTAAAGTCATGCTAGCTGCCATATGTAGTAAAGGAGAAGGACAATGGTCCCTCAAGTGAAACCAGTGCAGTTTTACTCCTAACTGCCATAGAATATGATATAACAAGTGTTTTTCCCACCACTTTTTTTCTGCCCCATTCTTCTTGCATGATTGGAGAAGGTGTCTCATGGTTGGTGTTAATGAAGCACACCATGAAGAATACAACATCTCCCCAAAATATTTTAGGGAATGGTCAACATTTCCATTGTTCATGGCCCCAGGTAGCCATGAAGCCCATAAGAAAAAGTGCCCCCTTTTGGAGCAATGCCCTATACATAAGTGTTAAGAAAATAAAATCATATGTAAATACATCATGATGTTCAGAAATACAAGTCTTACCATACACTTTGTTCAAATCAGTGAGGTAGCTCATGGATGAGCTTCCCCTCACACCCAATGAATAAGGAGGTGGTAATGATAACTCTTCCCAAGAGCTATGTTCCTCCTCAACCAGAAAATGATCTATGCACTTCCTCATATGAGATTGCATCTCCTTTTTGAAATCTTCCCACATGAATCCCTCCAAGATGGTACGATATCCTTAAATAAATCCAGTGGGTTTAGAAAGCAAGATCTCATAGGTTGCATTAAGTAGTTTATCCTTGAGCTTGGAGCCTTTAGTTAAATAGATCTGGTCATGAGAATAAATGATTCCATCAACCAATTTATACCTCCTATCCATCACTTTCCCATCAAGAACCTTGCATGTGAAGAGGTTCTTGGAATATTCCATCAATAGTTGGGATTCCCAATATGGATCTAGGCTCTCCAACAATGACAACGCTGTAGAAATTTGAAATACAACACCTGTCATATCATGGCTCTCCTCTTTGACATGATTGATGCCAAAGTCACATGTTGGAGTACTATCACCTTTATTTTGCTACCTCTCTTGCATCTAATCTTGCTCAAGACAATATTGAAGCAGATGGAAGTCAACCTCTCCTTGAAAAGTTTTTTCCTTCCAAAACTTCCTTAATTTGGCCCATGCATGCACAAGTGTTGAGATCATATTGTCATGTTCAAAAATATTATTTGTATATGAAAATATCATAGGCTGCCCCAAAGATATGAAGTGGCCATTTTACATCATATCCATGTCATCATAGATTTATGAATCCTCTATTTCCAACACAAATAGTTGAGTGGGAGATATCAATGTCCATTTCAGAAAATTGCTTACCTCTCCTTTAATCCCATCAAAGATTCTTTGCATTGTGATAGCTTCTCCCAAGGCTTCTTCCTTAGAAAAATATGTAAATGCCACCCATATTTGAGAGAACACTTTATTCTTCTTCCAATCAGGGGATCTCCCTGGTGGAATGCCTCCATGCAAAGAGACATCAAGGTATAGAGCAGGATGTATATGTGTGTGGACTGATTTGTCCTTGCCTTCACTACACAAATTCTCCTGCCTGTTTTTTGTATCAATGTTCTAAAATAAATAAGGGTGTGTGCTCCTCATCATATGATGCTTTTCCTCCTGTTTATCTCCTCCTACCTTCAGATATCACCATTTTCCAATGATGGCACATGTTGCACATGGATTTTTCCATGACCTCTATATGTGATATTCTTTGGAACTCCTTGCAAAAGTGCAAGAGTTTCTCTCCTTGGAGAAAGTGCTCCATATTCCTCTTCATGAGGTATTGGATGTGCTCTTGATATGACAACACTGTTACCTCCATCTTTCTCTTCCTCCTTATCAATACTTGAGAATGCCTCATCAACAATGAGAGACCTTAGATCTTGGTATTCTTTTGGAAGAGGAATCTCCATGTCTTTCTTTTGAGAAGAAATCTCATCATGTAATGGGGATCTTGCCCTTGGAAAAGTATCAAACAAGTTTTCATCCACTTCAATGGTTTTCTAAAATGGAGTTGGGTTTTTGGATCCTTCCAACCCATGCAAAGGTTTTGTTTGTTTTGGTTTTATTTTCTCCATCAAATATGTTTCATGAAGTTTTTCACCAAATATTTCCAATACTCTTCTAATGAAATTTGCATAAGTAGATGTATTTTCATTCTTTAAGGAAAAGGATTCAAACAACCACCAAGCATAAGCCTTACCTTCAAAATGAAATGCTACTACTTTGATGGCTTCATCTTCAGAAACTTGATGTTGTTGCACATAGGTGTTTATCTCCTTCACCCAAACCCTAGCTAGACATTTAGGTGATCCATAAAAAGTATATAGAAATAATCTACCCACATCATGTTGCTTGCTCCTTGTGCTCCTTTCCTCCTTGATCTTTCAAAACCCTTGGAAGTTCAAGTGATCTTTGAACCCCTTATAATGAGCATCACCAAGAGTCTCCCTCTTTGGCATATCTCCTTTCTCCATCTCATTTTTCCTGAACATATGGATGGTAGATCATTTTAAATCTGAAGATGTGGCTGAATGCTCAAACCCACAATATGAGTAATTAGAGCTTTCCTCATGTCCAAATCTTGATGAGGGATCTCTATGTTTTCCCTCCTCATTTCTTTGATGTCTTTTGTGATGCCATGCAAAGTGTGTAGAAGAAGCTTTGAGAACTTATTCCCTCCAGAAAATAAGGTTTTTCCTTGATCCCTTTTGTAGATCCTCACATTATCATGAGAAGACTCCATAATGGTTGTAGTACACAGGCTGAGCCAAAATTAGTGCTCTGATACCACTATAATATTCCCAAATGGGAAAATCAACAATACATGCATGGAAAACACATTTTTCAGAAATTTATGCATTAACAGATGAATGAAACCCATGGATCCATTAGATATAACATTATTACAACCAAATCCAAGAGGAAATCAGAAACAAATCACTTTTGCCTAGTTAAACATGCCTCCTATGGCCAAAATAGCCTAAAAACACAGCAAACCCCAAGACTACTACAACATAGAAATACTACATAAAGTGACAGCATAATTTATTAAGGGTTATACTAGAAAATATGAGAGAATCAATGAAACCAAAAAACAGAGATCTAGCCTCTTTTACAGAAATTCAAGATGACCCGACAAGGGTTTTCTTGATATACATGAAATACAAGAAGCATTTGTTGTAGATCTATGGCTTAATCATGTTGTATGGTTGAATCTCTGCATAAAAATGGCTGATCATGCAAAGAAATGGTTGTAGCTCCTCCTACTAGCTTTCTGGAAAGAAGGTTGATCCTCCTTGAGGGAAACTAGCTCAAAATACAAGGGATTAAACCCCTCCACTACAATACCATAGGAAATAACATAGTTTCTGCAAGGGAATACACTGTTAATGAAGGTTACTACTTGGAATTGTTATAGCATCATTTCTCACCTTGACATGATTCATGATTGCTACATGGCTTTATGGGCACCCATTCCTACAGACTTGGACAAATTCACTTAAAAACAGTGGAAAATCCTCCATACGCGACTATGCCCATGTTTTTCCGCGTGTATACGTGAGTACAGCTAGACTTTTCCGCGTATGCCATTTTAATGATTAAAAAATATATAAAAATCCCTAATTTCGCGCTGGGTTGATGGTTACTCAGGTAGTTCAACCACCCCAACCCGTGGCCAACTGTTTCCAACTGCTGAAACTACTTGGAGGGACTATAAAAAGACCTCATATGTATGGCCTAAGGGAGAGAGAATTATTATTATTATACTCTGTTGGTTCCCTATCCAAGTCTGATTCCCCGTGCCTCCTGCACTTTCCCAGTTCATTTCAGGAAACCCTTGTTTCCTGGAGATACACATCCCTTTATATGTTATCTCGTATGCACTCATTTGGAAGGAGTCTTAGCGAGGCAAGGGCTGGACGGATCCGGACGACGGTCTGCGAAGGCCTTGGAAGGATCAGGTGATCTCTCCATTTACTTTTGTACGTACTATTTTTATAATACAGAAGTATCATGCTGTTCCCGAAATAAACGTGTTAGTGTATGCTTTAATGTATGAAGAATATTTATTATACAAGCATTCATGATGATTTATTTAATGTTTTATATGAATCTCACTAACATATAGAGTATAAATATACTGTACAACTTGTCCTTTGTGCTGGTTTCTTCTTGTATTTCAGGTGAAAGAGGAAGGACGGTTGCAGGGAGTTTGAACTCCACATGGATCTACTTCAAACGTAGGACCAACGGGTAAACCTCTCATTCTACTCGATTTCGTTTTTATGACTGTGCATGATCGTGTGAGTCTCTGCTAAGTAGTACGCCCCTGCTCTGTGGAGGTTGAATCCCAACCAACCTCTAGGGTGTTAAATCCCCGAAACAGAACTGGCGACTCCGCTGGGGATCACATTTTTGTGATTCTCCCGTTGGGTTGTTTCAGCTGTTTGGTAGGTTGCCAACAGTTTCTTCTGTCTTTTACAGTCCAGTTTGCTTTCTTGCAGTCAGTTTGAAGCTTTTATACCTTTCCCAGGCTTGTACTTTTTATTTTTCATTATCTTTCTTTGTATACGCAGTTTTTCTTGCACACAGTCGCGTATACCCGCGAGTTTGTGTAGAGGGAACCGCGTATACGCGGGTATCCCTCAACACAGACGCGTATACACGCCTGTTGCATAACTGCAAGGTCGCGTATACCTAGGCTGAATTTGAAATTTCAAGATTTTGGTGTTTTTGGTCTTTTCTGGCTGTGGAGGCCTATGTCTGCAGAGTCTCTGTACTTACTGGAGTGTGACAGAAGTGGTTTTAAGTCTTGGTTCTCTTTCGTTTGTCCGAAAACTGATCTTTTTGGCGTAGTGTTCTTGTTGGTGCTAGCACTCCTGGATTGAGTTCCAAGATCGCTTTCTGAGCGTTCTTGGCTGTTCTGCTTTACCAGAACAGAGAGGTTTTGCTCACTGACTCGCTCCTGTCTTTGTGTTGTGCTTCGCATTGCGTTCTTTGCTTTGTTTTCGATTGGTTTTCTTGAGTTTCATAGGCTAGGGTTTTGTTGCAATTTTCGAAGATCTTTTCTTGTTCCTTTGGAGTTTTGTGTTGCAACGAATTTGCACTATTTCTCTTGGTTGTTTGATTGAATTTTTGGTCTTCCGTTGCTCTCATTGATCTTGCTATCATTAGCCTTATAAGGTTTGGGGGCATAGCTGAAGTTTATGCTTGAAATTCGGTCTCGTTTTGGCTTGGATTGGGATAGTTGTTCTTGGTTTTCTTGAAACTCTTGTTTTATAAAACTGAAAAGCCCAAAAAACATTTGTTTTGCTTTTTGTTTTTGCATATCAAAAACTCAAAAAACATTGTTTCTTGTTTTTCGTTTTTGTTGTTGCCTTTTTCATTTTTGTTTGGCTTCATCTTTTGGGACTTTAGTGAAATTTCTTGCTTCTAGTTTTTAGCTTGATTTTGAGGAGAGGGTGTCTTTTGAGTTCTTCTTCTTCTTGTGGAGTATTTTGGTGTCTTATATTGAGAGTTCTTGTTTGCAAGAATTGGCTTTCTGGATATCAAAAGATGAGTTAAAACTGAAGGAGCCCTTTTGGGAAATTTCACCTTGTTTCAAGGGACTTTTTTGCATCATAGAATTTACATGCTAGTGGTCATTTGCATTAGGTGCATTGAATCATTTAGTTAGCTTCCTAATTTTTGTGCGTGTGAGTTTGTAATTCGAAAAGAAAAATATATTTTTTAGCCTCGTAGAACTTACATAGAAATTGCTCTTCATCGAAAGACAAAGAACTGCATGTGCATGTAGTCAGGTTTTTATTAATTTCTTTTGCGTCAGAACATCATTGGTTTCAACTCCATATCCTTATGACTTAATACAACAACCCTTAAAATAAGCGATTTAATCTAAAATCAACTAGCAAGTTTTATTAAGTGTCAATCACCAACTAGCTAGGTTGTAGGGCCTTGGAATAGGTGAGAGGAGAGTTAACTCTCCAAGGCCGCTCAAACAAACATAGAAGTTGATTAATTGAGCGAAATCCAACTCCGTGAGGTGGATTGGGAAAGCTCTCATCCGAGAGTCAAGCGCGAGGGGAAGTGAAGGTTGAGAAGAGGGATACCCCCCCTCCGATTAGCTGAATCTGACCTCAAGACCGTTCCGCCCAGCTTCTAATACGGATTGGTGTCCATAGTTGTCGTTCCTAGGTTCCACACAGGTGACTGCGGGGGGGAATACCCGTGGTACCTGAGGCAGACGTCGCATCACTTTCAGCAGTACTTCTGGGGGGTGCCCTTGCGAAGCTTGGGTGCTTGAGCCGGCAAAGGCTGTCGTTAGGAGGTCGGCGTAATTGTTTCTGATACCTTCGCTAGTTGTTCTGGGCCCTAATCATCCTAGACTGCTTTCGGAAGGCCCTATACTTCGCTTTCCTGTATTTTGGTGTCCGGTCCTCATCACCCGGAGCGGAAATACTTGGAGGCTGTTTGCTTGCTGTTTCTCAGGGATTTTTATTTTAGTGAGTGCTCTTTGCTCCTAGCTTGCCTAAATTTTCACTTTTTTGAGTCTAATATAATAAATCTATAAAAGTGGCTGATCAAGCGCCTCGACGTTCGAGGAGAATCCGGGGGTTATCTCCCGAGAGTGCAGAGCCTTCTTCGAGAAGGCGTAGGTTGGGACCCAAAGGTGGGTTTTCACCGTAGAGTCCGACGCCGTGGAGAGAGATCCTCCACTAAGGTCTCAAGGTTTCAAACATTGCTGATTCCGGTGTCGGTCCGAGAGGAGAGTGCCGCTTCACCTCGAGGGTATTGTTTCTATGAATATTTTCGTATAGAAGATATACCCGAGCTCGCAGCTACAGTCCATCTCCTTCCTCTTGATCTTCCGTTGAAAGAGAGAGGTAATGCCGATCTGAGTCTCAGAGACGCCGGATCTTCCATATCTTTCTTATCTTTCGATGGCCACGACCTGGAACGCGGTTTACCGTGAGTGTCATGGCATTCGTGACTCGTTAGGCAGGGGGCACTCTTGCTCTATCTTCGAGTGCTTCTAGCACCGCTATGTTTGGCTCTGGGTTCACCCAAGCATATGCTTCTCAATCTGGTCCCTTTGTTTCAGGGATGTCCATTGCTGGAAATCCCTCTTTTTCCTTTACCGCCGGTGCAGCTGGATCTACGCCCATGTCCAACATGGCTAGTGGATCAGCTTCTTTCCAGGGTTTCCCCTTTGGGACTGGGCATATTCCTAGTCCCAATCCTTCTTTAGGGTCGGTTCCTTTTACGTCCCAGACCCAAAGTTTTAATCCTTGGGCTCACGGGCCAAGTTCGACTGCTTTTATGGGGTGGAATCCTATGTTTGTAACGTCGGGGGCAGGGAATCAGTTCATCGCGAGTCATCTAGGGAATGCTTCTTTCCCTGCATCGAGTGCTTATCAGTCTTTTTCTCCTCTATCTAATGCATGGAACCCCTACCAGGGGCTTACATCTTTAGTCAATACTTCAGCGGGGGGAACTAGTCTGGGTCTTGGTAGCTCGGCGTGGGGAGGAGGTTCTTCTCCGTTTTCTACGGGTCCTTTCTGGCAGCCTGGTGCCTCATCAAATCCAGGCTATTCTTTTCAGAATGTTGGAAATCCATCCCATCAAGGATGGAATTCTCAGGCTCCGCCTCGATTACCATTTCTGGCAATGTTAAACTTGCCAGACTTGTCGAAGTTAACTAATGACCCGATTCGGTATAGTCCGGGGTGGCCTCCGGTTCCAACCAAACTTCCTTCAGACATTCCTAAGTTTGAAGGTAAGAATGGTGAAGATCCGGCAGACCACGTCACCACATTCCACTTATGGTGTTCATCCAACTCTCTGATCGACGATTCGATTAGATTGAGATTATTTCAGCGCACCTTAACTGGAAACGCCGCGAAGTGGTATATAGAGCTTACTGGGGGAAGTTTCGCCACATTTGGAGAACTGGCTGTCACTTTTCTTAACCATTTTCAGTTGCCCGTCAGATATGAGGCTGGGACCGAACTCCTGGCTAATTTTAAGCAGGATGAGGCAACTCACATTTCTGATCATATTCAGGAATGGAGGAGAAGGAAGAGGCTAATTAAAGCCCATATTCCAGGTGAGTTCCTTCTCGAGTGGTTTTTGAAATCGCTTCAGTCAGATATTTCAAAGGATGTATCCATGTTAGGGGTATATTCCGAGGAGCAGGCCATCTTTAGGGCCCAGCAGTTAGAGTTGATATATTCTCAGTCTGGCATGCTTTACAAGTATTTGCCTAATGCTCCTCGCTCCAAATTGGATCTCTCGAAACCCAAACCTGGCCCGCATGGTGACGGACTTGTCGGATCGGTCAGTAGTAGTGCAACCAGCCTGCTTTCTCAATTGCAGCAGTTGTCTTTACAATCTGCTTCTTCTGGTCAGGCTGTGCCTGCTGATTCTTCACCTTCCCAGTCTTTGTCCATTAATGCTGTCCAATCTTCTGAACCCAAAGGAAATCAACAGTCTGAAGGGAAGAAGAAGGGACGTAATAACAAGAAGAAGGGCAAGAATGGGAAGGGCAATGCAAATAAGACCAACGAGCGTGTTGGTGAAGGGCAAAAGGAGAAAAAGAAAGTTAAGTTTCCGTGCAAGCTTTGTGCTGGAGACCATCTCACGCATCTTTGCCCGAAAATTCAGGATGCTCAGCGCCTGTTATCTCAGCAGGGTTCTTCTAGTTCCCAGGCTGTGCTAACAAAACCTTTTCCCCAAGGGCAGCAATTAATTGCTGGCGCGAATCAAAATCTTGGGGCTTCCTCTGGAGGTCCTCAGGAAGGGGAAATTCCATCGAATATCTTTATGATGAGTGCTCACGTGGATGTCGCTACGAGATCCCGTGATTATGGCGGAGAGGAATCTTCGAAAGCTAAGGAAGTTCCTGATGCTACTAAGCCGCTTCATATCACGAAGCCAACTGTCGAGTCTATGCCTCGGATACCGAAGGCATCCTCTAAGCGGTCAACGATTAATCCGAACATGAGGGCTGCCCAGAACTACTCGATTGTAGAAGATCTGGCGCAGATTCCTTGTGCTATGTCAGCTTTAGAGGTACTCCAGTCTTGTCCGGCTCAGCGCAGTGCTTTGCTCACTGCCATTGGAGCTATAGATCCGAAAAATTCTCTTCTGATTACCTTTGATATGAAGAATTTTAAGAAGAGACTTCCTCATCATATGGCCTTCCATATTAAATCATCGTACCGGAAGACTAATATCTTTCGCACGGTCGTTGATGAGGGTGCTTCTACTTGCATGATGTCTCTCGCATGCTGGAAGACACTAGGATCTCCCAAAGCTGTTCCATCTAGCACCATTCTTACTGCATTCGATGGCCATTCTCATAGGCCCCATGGTATTGTCCCGGCTTTGCCCATCTGTGTTGGGGGAAAACCGTTAACATAGAGGTTGAGGTAGTAGATGCAGCCTTGGACTACAACCTTCTGTTGGGGAGGAACTGGATATATGATATGGATGCCATTGCATCTTCACTATTTCGGATAGTATGTTTCCCCCACGAAGGGAGGATAGTTACGGTGGATCAACTGGACTGTCCTCCTGTAGACCTGGATGCGCCTCCTGACTCATCTGTCCCTAAGTTGGACAATACTAAGGCACCCATTGAGAATCTGTGAGTTGGAATGTATTCTTCCCTGATGGGATCTTTTGATCTTCCTCCTCCTAAGGTGTCTATCAATGCTATTTCATCCTCCAAGGCTCCCCTTCGAAGAGAGTTCTTTCGAACTCATTATTTTTCGTACCCTTGGACCTTACCTTCCCCAACCGCCACTTTGGAGGAAGGGCAAGTGGGTGGAATGGCATTCCCGATTTCTGCAGCTGAGATTGCATATCAGTCTGTTGTTGACACTGCAGAGTCTGATCCAGCTCCTCTTTCGCCGGAAGAGTTGGATGGTGATGTGGCTCCGGCTTGGACGCTTACTTCTTCTTCTGCCCAGGATTGTCTAGATACAACTCTTCCATCTGAAGAGGCCATCCTGGAAGCAATGACAGGTATATAGAGACCGTGGGATGACTTGCATCATCGGTCTTACTTCCTACCTGACTTGAGCGAAGTCGAAGCTAGTTTTCCAAGTCCTCAGTCTCCTGGACCTGTTCACCCAGTCTTGAGCCCCTTAGCACCAGCACAGGTTTATGCTGAAGGGAACATGGCCGTGATCTCTCCGACTATCCCGGTGAACATCTCCAGGAATCCCAACATTATTGAGAACGTTTTCATTGGAGCTGAATGTTCCCGTGAAGAAGTTCAAATCTATACCGAGCTCTTCAAAGAGTATAGGGATGTTTTTGCTTGGTCTTATGAGGAAATGCCTGGCATAGATCCATCTATCGTCCAGCATGAGATCAAGACGTATAAAAACGCTAAGCCGGTCAGGCAAAAACTTCGTCCGGTTAATCCTAGGAAGGCAGCAGCTATCAAAGCTGAAGTTGAAAAGCTGCTTAAGGCGGGATTCATTTTCCCAGTTCCTCTGACTGAATGGGTTTCAAACCCCGTTCCTGTTGATAAAAAGCAAGGAACAATTCGAGTGTGCATCGATTTTAGAGACCTGAATAAGGCGTGTCCTAAAGATAATTACCCCACACCCTTCATTGATCAGATTATTGATGAGTGTGCCGGTAACGAAATTTTTTCCTTCATGGACGGTTTTTCTGGTTACAATCAAATTACTATCCGTCCAGAAGATCAACATAAGACCGCATTTATTTGTCCCCGGGGTACGTTTGCATATAAGAAAATGCCTTTTGGTCTGAAAAATGCTGGAGCCACTTTTCAGCGGGCCATGTCCTACGCCTTCCACGACATCAAGAAAATTATCAAGGCATACTTAGATGATCTAGCTGCTCATTCTCGAAAGAGGATGGATCATCCAGGACACCTCCGGCAAATATTTGAGAGATGTCGTTTTTATAAAATTCGTTTGAATCCCAACAAGTGCGTTTTCGCGGTAACATCCGGTCGGCTGTTGGGATTTATCGTGTCTAGTGAAGGGATAAGGGTAGATCCCTTCAAGGTTGAGGCAATACTTCGGTTGCCTCCCCCGTCTTCAATCCGTCAACTTCAAAGTCTCCAAGGGAAGTCTAATTTTCTTCGGAGGTTTATCGTTAACTATGCTGAGATTACAAAGGGATATATGAGACTGTTGAAGAAAGGAGTTCCTTTTCTTTGGGACGACCATGCTCAACGCTCATTCGATGCCTTGAAAAAGGCATTGACCTCTGCTCCTTTACTGAGTCCACCCGATTATAGCAGAGATTTTCTTTTGTATCTGGCTACAGCAGAATCTACCATTGGTATGGTTCTGGTTCAGGAGGATGATGCTCTTGTCGAGCATGTTATTTACTACCTTAGTCGAGGACTGGTAGGACCTGAGCTTCGATACACCCCGATAGAAAAATTAGCCTTAGCAGCAGTCCATGCTGTGCAGCGACTCCGACATTATATTATTCTTCGCAAAACTTATGTCTTGGCAGCTGCCAATCCATTTCAGTTTGTCCTCAGCAGGCGAGTGATTGGGGGCAAATATAATAGATGGATTGTGATTTTACAGGAATTTGATCTAGAGTTCATGTCTGCCAAATCCAATAAGTCATTAGTTTTTGCGGAATTGATCTCCGAGTTGCCTTGTGGAGAGGCGATGATCTATGATGAGTCCTTTCCGGATGAACACTTGTTTCTGATCTCTCCACAATATCCTTGGTATGGGGACATCATTGTATATCTCCAGACTGCGAAGTTTCCCTCTTCTTTTTCGAAAGATGAGCGTCGTAAGCTGCGTCACTTAGCTAAAAGTTATCTTATTATTGGTGATGCTTTGTACCGTCGAGGGGTTGATTCAATCCTAAGACGCTGCTTAACTTTCGAAGAAGCTGAGGCTGTGCTCAATGATTCTCACGGTGGAGCTTGTGGGGGTCATTTATCAGGGCTTGCTACAGCCCAAAAGATTTTGCGTGCTGGCTACTTCTGGCCCTCGATTTTCAAATATTGTATTGAATCGGTCAAGAAGTGTCATCCTTGTCAAGTGTATACTCGAAAAATGCGCGCTCATCCAGCTCCGCTTTTTCCAGTCGTTACTGTCGGACCCTTTACAAAGTGGGTATGGATTATACTACTTGTAACCCGCCTTCGGCAAAAGGTCACAAGTACATTATCGTAGCAGTAGACTACTTTACGAAGTGGGTCGAAGCTATGCCTACTTTTGGGAACGATGGTGAGACTGCAGCTCTTTTCTTCTTCAAATCGTCATTGCCAGCTGCAGATACCCAGAGAGACTGTCATCGACTCATGCGCTCACTTTCGTAATATGATGGCCGAGCTGGTTTCAAGATTGGTTTCCTGGCAGAGCATTCATCTCCATATTATCTCACAAAGCAATGGGCTGCGGGAAGCCGTGAATAAGTCCTTGAAGACAATTCTAGAATCTGACATTACAAACATAAATTCAATCGGCACATTATGCACAAAACTCGCACTGGCATGCCAGACGTCGGCGAAACTGAACGGTTTACTCCGTTTCTTATCCACGGTGAATCCGTATTTCCCATTGAATGCGAGATTCCTTCCCAACCGGGTCAAGAGCTTATTCCCGACACTTCTAGTCTTGAAGAATGCCTCCTTCATCTGGAACACCTCGATGAGTAGCGTTGGGATGCCGCCACGATGAATGAAGCGCATAAAAACCGAGTTAAAGTTCAGTACGATAAGGTGCTCAAGCCTAGGGTTTTTTCGGAAGGTGACCTTGTTTTGGTCTATGCCTAAGAAAAAGATGCCCTGGGGGCAGGAAATTTTAAGTCTATGTGGTATGGCGCCTTTATCGTTAAAAAATTCCTTAAGAAAGGAGCATATACCTTGGTTGATTTTGAAGGATTGCTTCGGAGCGAAAGAAATGGGCTCTATCTGAAGAAGTATTATGCCTAGGCTTTGGCCTGGCATTTTGCTTTGTATATAGAAGTTTTTGTCTTGTACATATCTGTTTGATTTTCGATTTTTGATGGGATGGTGATGTTTTTGATCTGCTTTGGCAGGTTGTGTTGATGTCATGAGTCATTATGGTTTCGCCGATGGTGCTAGTAGACACACCCGGAACTTAGCTTACGCGGCTTGGGTGCTTCATTATCCTTCCGGTCAGCTGTTGGTATCAAGAGGGGTCTGCATTGGTCCTGCTTCCAATAACGTAGCAGAATACACTGCAGTCATTCATCTACTCTCGAAGGCAATATCTTTGGGTGTTGATTCGTTGGTAGTTTTCTTGGACTCCCAGCTGGTGGTGTCGCAGTTGAACAACACTTATCGGGTACGAGATCCAATTTTATTACGATTGTTCTTGAGGGTACGTTTGTTACAAAGGTCATTTCAATTTTTAACATTCATTCATATTCCTCGAGCCGACAATTGGTTTGCTGACTCATTGGCTAATCAAGCTTTAGATTGGCATATTAATCATTCAATACAATAAAATCTAATCATCAAAAACATCATACATTTGATAAATTTATCACATCACATCAAAATATCGCTGTATATATATCATCAGTATGTCAAAAAACTTTACAAAATTTTGGATCCATCAATGCCGTACAAAACTTGGGCTTATGCCCCATCATGTTCAGTCTCAAAAAATATACAGTCATCTAATATGTAAAAAATATCTACTCCTGAGGACCCTGCCCAGCGTTCCTATAGAACATCACTGCAGTGGCCACACGGCGGAACAGTCTAACCCAGTCCCGGGGTACTCCTACAACCCGTCTCTGGACGGCTTCTGGCAAGTCCTCCACAGCAGCCAGAGGGATTTGGCGGGTTAGTCCCTCCAAGTTTCTCTGCACGGCCTGGAGTGTCCTGTCAGAATCTGCTGTCTCTGCATCACCTCTGCGGCGCTTGTGACGTGCTAGGCCCTCAGGACGCACTGGTCCAACATCTGAAACATGATCATTTTTTTGTCAGTCATTATGAATCCAATCCAAAAACATGTTTGTTTTTCATTTTTCATACATATTTGAAAAATCCAAAAAAAAATAAAAAAAAATCATATAAGTTAAAATATTTTGAAAAAACTTACCGACTGCTCCCCATGCTGCACCGGGTGGAAGTACTAGATCTGGATCTCCTCGGAAATCCATCCCGGCATAGGGGTAGTCATCCACTGCGATGATTTGTTCTCTCCACCATAAGAAGAACTCATCGTCCCAGGTAGTTCGGGGTACCTCGCTGCCCCCCAGTCTCTTCATCATGTCTGCCCAACGGGCAATTCTTGGGTCCCGAGGGCTGCTGATAGTTGAGATGACTTTCGGTCTCAAAGCTGGAACTCTCTCGAAGAAGAATGTAGTCAAAATGGTTCCATAGCCAAAGTGTTTTGTATGTGTTTTGCGAATGGAGGTCAGTTGTTGTTTCATGTTCAGTAGCAGGGCAGTGCACCAATCATACACATGAATTAAGCACTCTACAACTATGCTCATGTGCGTCCTGGACGCCTGATGCAGTGAGGCAGATCCTGCCACTCTGCCGATGGTGAATAGGAGGATATTTATGTGCAAGTCCCTGATATCTCTGATTGCAATCTGTGTGCCAACTTTCTTGGAATTTTCTATGCAATAGATTTGGACATAGTCCTCCACGGTTAACCCTCCCAGGGGCCTTCCGTGCAGATCCACTGGGTCTCCCCTTCTGGAGAGTCCAGTGATGAAGTATATATCTTCCACCTCTATGCGTAGTGGCATTTGATCAATGATGAAACAATCCCGATCCGGTTCCCAATAATTTACCAGCATTTCAAGCAATCTCACATTACTTTTCATATTGGGCATTTTGAAAAATTTGAATAATCCACAGTTTCGGAGGACATTTTGTGCTGCGCGATCTTCCATGACCTCTTGGTCTATTGCACTATGCTCGCGTTCCCTCCATGAAATTGTCATCCTGAAAAAATTCATTAAAATTTGCATTAGAAACTCATTTTTGAAATTCGGACTTGCGCATACGCTAGTTTCGCTGTGCACAGTCGCGTATACACGCGACTTTCCTTCTTTGAACCCGCGTATGCGCAGGTACGCGTTTTTTAATAAGGTTTTCCAGGTAAAAATCCACTTAATTTTAAATTTTAAACGGACAAAATGAATCAACAGGATGAATAAGGAGCCTACCTGAAGTTTCGCTGAATTCCGACGGTCGGTTGTTGCTGATTTGATGAAACAAGTTTTTAGCTCCAGAGCTCTTTTCCAAATCAGCTATGCAATAATGAACCAATTGAGAGGTAATTTGTGTATTTATGGCTAAAAAATTGAAAATTTTCGCAAAAATTTCCTTGTGCTTATTTTTTCGATCTGTCTTATGCTGTATAACTCGATTGCTTGGAAGTGCCCAGTTTGGTATATTTCAGGTACATTTTGACATTTTCTAGATTTTTCCCGGTTTCTGGCCCATGTGTTCAGACTCTTCATGGCAGGTATATGATCTTCACTGGCATATAGGTTAGGGAATCACTTTCCGTTGCATCTTGCATTCTAGCCTCCATACTGATCACTTGCCTTAGGGTCGATCCCATCAGGTCATGAGTATTATACCCATTTCACTCGCCTATTTTTAAATCATGACTTGATGGTAGAGCCTTCCTTTACATGGGCTTCCTAGTTAGTTCCTCGCTATCACTTGTTGCCCATGCTGCTTTTTATGTAGGCTCGGGAGTCCTCTTTTAGTCCCGCCATGTCTTCTGTGTTGAAGCTTCATTCTTCTCCTTCATCACTTATCATTTTTCTGGCTTATACCCTAGAGGCTCCCTGGTGTCGTTAAGTTGTATTACTGCATTGCATATTGGCCGCTTGTTTATCCTGGCCTTTAGCCGGCTTCATTTGGACTCGATGTTTAAGCCAACTTTTGACCTTGAATTTCTGTACAAGTTAACCATTGCATGCACTTAGCTATCACGACTTGACACCTTTGTACCCATGGATGGAACGTTCCTCTGAGTATCACTGACCAGTTTTCGCCACCTTGCATTGAGTATAGGATTGTTCCTTTCCCAGGAACTAGCGCATTTACTTTCTTGATACTCGTTCTATCCATTGTACCATAGCATTCTTTTATTCTTTTTCAGGCTTATTATGAAAAAGACAAAAAAATCAAATATAACAAAAAGAGCGGGAACGGGATGTATCTTCGTTATTTTGATGGCAGTACAGAGTCAGTTTTGTCGCCCTTGAACAAAGCACATATACTTATATATATTTTCTTCATTTGGGATGGTTCTAGTTTGACCTAGGTTCAGCCTTTACCATGTTTCACTTGTCAGTTCTCCCCCGGTCGGTTATCTCTTCCGATCATATGGAGAGTTTGTTTTGCCTCCTGCAAGACAGACTTATACAGTGTCACTTTTTACTGCCATGGTCATCACAAAGTCGTGCTTTTGTTCAAGGGAAGTCTAGCCTGAGTCGGCCATTCTGCGGTGTCTCTTGACTCATTATTCAGTCGGCCTTCCCGGTCTTGTCAGTATCATGTTCTATCACATCAGATGTTTTGATCTTCTGCTCGTGCTGGTTTGAGAAGGTCTCCATTGACTTCTCGCCGGCGGGTTTGTCTCTTATCGACTACGACACATTGCTCTGAGAGCAAGCCTAGAGCCGCACCTTGGGCCTATTTCCATCATTGATAGGTGACCTCGTGCTCAGCATTTGATCATCATCATGGGTCTTTGACTGAGTGGTTTCCCCTGTGTTCGACGTCAGCACACATTATCCCACTTGGGATTCATGCAGTACCTGGATTTCCATTTGACCCTATCGGTGGATTTCTCGCCTCTGCGTCAGCTTTCATTATTGGTTGGTTCAGAGGGTTTCTTCCGTGCGCTAACTTCATCTTGTGCACGTCGGAAACGTACTTCGGTTTTGGTTCCATCACTCTCCTTCGTCCGATTCCTTCCAAATCTTGGCCTGCGGGTTACACTCGCGCTGGACTGATGTGGGATGCCTTAATGCCTTCCTTCCAGCAGATCCTTTCCCATCGACTCCGACTCATTGCTCTGGGAACAAGATCTAGAGTCTTTTGTCAGTACCTTAGGGTTTGCAGTCATCAGTGGCAGACTCTTCGCTATCGACAGTGGGGATTCATCATTTCCTCCTGATTGGTAGATTCTTTCAAGTGTTCGACTTCAACTCATTCATTCACACTTGTCAGATTGTACTGGGGCACCTTGACACTCATTATC
Organism: Pinus albicaulis; assembly: GCA_034641835.2. Taxonomy (NCBI): domain Eukaryota; kingdom Viridiplantae; phylum Streptophyta; class Pinopsida; order Pinales; family Pinaceae; genus Pinus; species Pinus albicaulis. The sequence continues at coordinate 308,918,041 of CM076574.1, forward strand.
ATTATCGGTGGGTTGTCTCGCGTTGGTTAATGGGAAACATCATTGCCCGGTAATCCAACGATTTCTCACATGGTCGACTTCAGCTCATTTATTCCCAGTGTGTAGAATTGTGCCATTGTGATCGGTGAAGACCTCGGGTTGTATCAGCATTTCTCGGTTCACTGTTGACAGTCCTCTCAGTTTCTGCCAGTGTTGCCGTCCACCCTTATATGTTGCAGTTCAGCACAGCAGCATCTTATATGTTGATCCCCGAGTTGCGTGATTGTACCGTTTGATCCGCCTCTTATGATCCGGTACTTGGAGATTCAGTTACTTGATCAGACATCCAATTGCACTATCTTTGATCAGCTTTCTATATGTGATACTTGACATTGATATGCATTTGTCTTCCGGGCCCCGCATCGTATATTGGTCGCTTTGTTTATCCCGTCTTTAAGTAAAAGAAGCTTCTCTGTTTCCATTTGAACTCAGTGTTTGGCTCAACTTTTGACCCTTGACTTTCTCACACAAGTTGAATCACTTCATGCAACAGCTATCACACTCTGACACCTTGAAATTCATGGATGGAACGTTCCTCTGAAACATCACCACCAAGCACACCTTGCATTGAGCATAGGATTGTTCCAAACCCCTAAATCATGCACTCCTGCTGTATACTGCTCTATCCACGTACCATAGCATTCTTTGTCTTTTTCCCGCTTATTATGAAAAAGACAAAAAACCAACATAAACAAAAGAGCTTAACTGGATGTATTGCTATTTTAATGGCAAGATAGGCCGGGCTTGTCGCTCTTGAACAAAGCACATATACTTATATATATTTCCTTCATTTGGGATGGTTCTAGTTTGACCTAGGTTCAGCCTTTACCATGTTTCACTTGTCGGTTCTCCCCCGGTTGGTTATCTCTTCCAATCATATGGAGAGTTTGTTTTGCCTCCTGCAAGACAGACTTATACAGTGTCACTTTTTACTGCCATGGTCATCACAGAGTCGTGCTTTTGTTCAAGGGAAGTCTAGCCTGAGTCGGCCATTCTGCGGTGTCTCTTGACTCATTATTCAGTCGGCCTTCCCGGTCTTGTCGGTATCATGTTCTATCACATCAGATGTTTTGATCTTCTGCTCGTGCTGGTTTGAGAAGGTCCCCATTGACTTCTTGCCGGCGGGTTTGTCTCTTATCGACTACGACACATTGCTTTTAGAGCAAGCCTAGAGCCGCACCTTGGGCCTATTTTCATTATTGATAGGTGACCTCGTGCTCAGCATTTGATCATCATCATGGGTCTTTGACCGAGTGGTTTCCCCTGTGTTCGACGTCAGCACACATTATCACACTTGGGATTCGTGCAGTACCTGGATTTCCATTTGACCCTATCGGTGGATTTCTCGCCTCTGTGTCAGCTTTCATTATTGGTTGGTTCATAGGGTTTCTTCCGTGCGCTAGCTTCATCTTGTGCACGTCGGAAACGTACTTCGGTTTTGGTTCCATCACTCTACTTCGTCCGATTCCTTCCAAATCTTGGCCTGCAGGTTACACTCGTGCTGGACTGATGTGGGATGCCTTAATGCCTTCCTTCCAACAGATCTTTTCCCATCGACTCCGACTCATTGCTCTGGGAATAAGGTCTAGAGTCTTTTTGTCAGTACCTTAGGGTTTTTAGTCATCAGTGGCAGACTCTTCGCTATCGACAGTGGGGATTCATCATTGCCTCCTGATTGGTAGATTCTTTCAAGTGTTCGACTTCAACTCATTCATTCACACTTGTCAGATTGTACTGGGGCACCTTGACACTCATTATCATTATTGGTGGGTTGTCTCGCGTTGGTTAACGGGATACATCAATGCCCGGTAATCCAACGATTTCTCACATGGTCGACTTCAGCTCATTTATTCCCATTGTGTAGAATTGTGCCATAGTGATCGGTGAAGACCTCGGGTTGCATTAGCATGTTTCGGTTCACTTTTGACAGTCCTTTCAGTATCTTCCAGTGATGTCGTCCACCCTTATATGTTGCAGTTCAGCACAGCAGCATCTTATATGTTGGTCCCCGAGTTGCGTGATTGTACCGTTTGATCCACCTCTTATGATCCGGTACTTGGAGATTCAGTTACTTGATCAGACATCCAGTTGCACCATACTTGATCAGCTTTCTATATGTGATACTTGGACATTGATTCAGACTTGTATTTTCGGGCCCTGCTCAGATGATTCACTATGTACTTACAGTTCAGTTATACTTGTATACATGTTGGATCTATTCAATACTTTCCATATATATGATGTATCTTTGACTGAGCATGGGTATGCCCGCCTCAGCATGTGTTGACTCTCTGGTTTCTTTCATTGGTTTTTGGCAGGCTGAAATCTGGTGAAGTCCTCTCTTGTCCTTGCGAAGTTCTTTCTTTGTGCATAATACATTTCGGCCATCATGTACCCCTTATGACCTCATATATTAGGGGGCATCTGTTATAGCATCATTTCTCACCTTGACATGATTCATGATTTCTACATGGCTTTATGGGCACCCATTCCTACAGACTTGGACAAATTCACTTAAAAACAGTGGAAAATCCTTCATACGCGACTATGCCCGTGTTTTTCCGCGTGTATACGCTAGTACAGCGAGACTTTTCCGCGTATGCCATTTTAATGATTAAAAAATATATAAAAATCCCTAATTTCGCGCTGGGTTGATGGTTACTCAGGTAGTTCAACTACCCCAGCCCGTGGCCAACTGTTTCCAACTGCTGAAACTACTTGGAAGGACTATAAAAAGACCTCATATGTATGGCCTAAGGAGAGAGAGAGAATTATTATTATTATACTCTGTTGGTTCCCTATCCAAGTCTGATTCCCCGTGCCTCCTGCACTTTCCCAGTTCATTTCAGGAAACCCTTGTTTCCTTGAGATACACATTCCTTTATATGTTATCTCGTATGCACTTATTTGGAAGGAGTCTTAGCGAGGCAAGGGCTGGACGGATCCGGACGACGGTCTGCGAAGGCCTTGGAAGGATCAGGTGATCTCTCCACTTACTTTTGTACGTACTATTTTTATAATACAGAAGTATCATGCTGTTCCCGAAATAAACGTGTTAGTGTACGCTTTAATGTATGAAGAATATTTGTTATACAAGCATTCATGATGATTGATTTAATGTTTTATATGAATCTCACTAACATATAGAGTAGAAATATACTGTACAACTTGTCCTTTGTGCTGGTTTCTTCTTGTATTTCAGGTGAAAGAGGAAGGACGGTTGCAGGGAGTTTGAAATCCACGTGGATCTACTTCAAACGTAGGACCAACGGGTAAACCTCTCATTCTACTCAATTTCGTTTTTATGACTGTGCATGATCGTGTGAGTCTCTGTTAAGTAGTACGCCCCTGCTCTGTGGAGGTTGAATCCCAACCAACCTCTAGGGTGTTAAATCCCCGAAACAGAACAACACCAGATAGTGGAAAATGTAGCACAATATGCTCCACGTAGATCCCTTAAACAAGTTCTTTGGGAAGAAGTGAGGAATTCCTGCATGAGAAAACCCTTGCACTAAACCGTGCAACAAACTTAGCTAAACAGCCAAATAATGAAAGAATTATAAATAGAACACATACAAAATATAATATTTAATCATGTCCCATATGGCTGCCATTCCCTCCATTATATAGTTGATGAGCTTCCTCACCAACGGTCCCACCCAATTATGAGGTTGCTTCCATGCAAAGGCTCCTCCACCAAAATTACATTGTCTCCATTAGTGCCACTCATATATTTACAGCATTGTTTGATTTAGTCAACCATGACTTAGTCTCTATGCATTGTCTCCATTCACACCCAAGGTGTCTTTATTTTGACTAGCTAGATTGATCTTCATTCACACTGAGTTGTCTTTATTTATGATCCATTCCTCATATAATAATGATGTTGACTTGGTCAAGCTTGAATTTTTCCAAACTTTTTAGACCATGCTCACACATGATGATGTTTGATCTAGTTATTAACATGATCCCTTTTCACATTATGAGCGATTTTATGCCTACTTAAACAACTTATGGGCCTCACCCATTTATTCATCTAACTAGATATTAAAATAAAAATTAATATTCCTATTAGTTGCATGCTAATTTAGGAATATTACACTCCTGGTCTATGTCCCAGATACTGATAAATTAATGTAATAAGTCTGGTTGGGCTCTTATGTCGGAGTTCACGAAGAACTTGAGGAGCATAGAGTTTCTCAATGCATCCATACAAGCCCTATTTTGGATGGCTGCCCTGTCAACCTCATCATGGTCTCTTTGTTTCCATTCAATCACCATGATTTATTGCTCTTCTTCCATGCAAACAACATTAAGCAAGTCTATTGCCAGTGTTTAAGCTAAAAAAATTTAACTTAAATAACTTTTTTTGAGGTATTTTTACGTATTTTTCCGCTCCGCGGGAGGCGCCGATGTTTTAAAAACAGTAGCGTCGATCGACGACCTACTCATTTTAAAAATTTCAGTTTGGCATGATCTTGACATGGGATACCTGCGTCGATCCGTCACATCCATACGTTTAAAATCCTCTCATAAAAATTGAAATATGCCATAAAACAAAATAAAATAGGTATTGAAATGCATGAAAGGAGAGAACCTCTTACCTGGCACTAATGGTTTGCTGATCGGCCTCCCAGATCTCCCGTAATCTGCTCCTGAAGAATTGAGGTAAAAGAGAATAAAAACTCCTTCTCAACAAAGTGAAAGTGAAAAGTGATTTTTTTTTTTACTTTCTCTATTTTTTATAAGTGCTCAATGTCATTTTAGGTTTTTTACCACATTTTAGCAATATTTTAATACTTTTACCTCAAACACAGTTTATGGGTTTGTTTGTGTGCAGTGACGGGTTCAATTTCTTCACGAATGACATATTCATGAGTTCTAGTTTATTACTTTTTTAGAATCGATTAAAAATAAATGAAAAAGTAACCTACCTGGAGTCATATTTCAGCTCTTTTCTAACTCTCTAAACATCAAAATATTATCGATTTCTTGTTTTTTTGAACTCGTTAAAGTGTGTTATGGTCTCTTGATTTGGTAGATTGGCAAGCCAAATGACAGGGTAACATCAAACCAAGCTTTGGAGCCCTAGGACCTAGCCTTCCTGGACTTAGAGAGGGCTCTCTCTAATATGCAAAGGATGTAAACTTGTTTTCTTTTTGTATATTTGAGTTTAGGCTAGTTGTTAAGTATGTTTTTAGTTTGTTTTGGGTTTTTGAGGGGAACATATCAAAGGATAAATAAATTAAAATTTTGTCATATCAACTGGGATATGGGGTCAAAAAGGTCAAGACTATCTCAAATGGTGGACAAGGTATTACTGCAGGGCCGATTTGGTCGAGATAAATGGATTCTTTGGGTGAAAGTGAAATGAGATGGACACCAATTTTGTGAAAGACAAAGAGGTTTTAAGCATAAATAGTTAAACAACAAGCATTCATGTGGTAGGGCTAACCATTAATCACTATAAATGAAACTCAAACTGATAGATGTAGAAAATAAACAATCAGATGATGCATAGAAGTATAAGACCCTCTAACTTTGGGAAAATCACCTTTAGATTTTTTGGGAAAAAAAATAAGATAGAAACAAAACTCAATCTATGAAGAGGGAACTCCTAAACATCATATCTTGAGCTATTGGTAACTTTGAAATAAGATTGCAAAGCATGGACAAAGGGCAAGATCGAAACAAGACCTCTTTAACTTAACTAAGACAACCAATAATTCAGAGAGAGATTTCAGAAATGGAGTTTTGATTAGATATGAGTAAGCAGAGAAAACCGTGAATCATACTAGACAACATACATAATGACCATTAATGAAACTGATAACAAGTTCTTAGGGTACCAAAGAGCAATTAAGAATTCTTTGACATAACCAAGAAAGATGAAAACATAGAAGCTGCAATGAATCAGGAAACTTGAGGTGCCTCCATGGGCATATCTAAAATATATTCTTTACTGACCTACAACAAGCAAGAAGCATGAAAACATGTATGATAAACTAGGGAAACATAAGAGATAAGGAACACAATACCATTCACCAAGCCATGGAATCCTACATAAAATCCTCCTCCACCATCAAAGTCAAGCAAGAGATTATCCACTTCATAAGACAAAGTATTTCTTAAAAGCTTGTAATGCTATGTATTGCTTTATAACATCAGGTTCAGCTTTTAGTTATAATGAATCCTCTTGGATTATATAGGCCAAGAGGAAGAAACCTTCCTAGAACAACTAGAAGGCCATTGGCCTAATACAAATATCTGATTTTGTCCTTGAGGCTTTGCAAAGCCCAAGGCACAAAATATCTTCAAAAATATCTATTTAAGCTAATAATAGAAAGAAAATTGACTTTTAATCTCTGACGTGGAGTTAAAATTAGCTTAACGCACATTTGGATGGCCACCTTCAGAAAACTTCTTTTTTAGCCAAAATGCTTCAGGAGCATAGCAGTAGAAAGAAGCATGTTTTGCAGATAACTTTTGAGGGACTTTCCAATGTCAAAACGAGGCCTGTGATAGGTTGTTGGAAAGCCCTAGACGTCTTGTTTCTGAAACTAATTTATTTTTCCCAAACTGATCAATGGAAGTTTGTCAAAAAGTGGACTAAGAGAAAAAACCCAGGAGGGTCTCATTTGCTGATATATGAGGCAAAAAGTTGAATTTTGTCTAATTTTTGCCTCTTTGGGGACCTAAACACCTTCTTTTGATCTGAAAATTTGTGAGTAGATGCCCCCAAGTTTAATACATCCAAAAAAATGGCTTTCATGAGCTAAAGATGCTCCTATAAAACATGGCAGCGCCTAGAAAAATGTGCAATTAGGGCCAAAAAACACAAAAAACAAGATCATGTCAAAATTTTCTCAATTTTGGTGAGAAAACCCCTTATGGGTTCCTAGAAGCATGCAAGGAAGATGAAGCCAAGATCTCAAGCCTAGATATGTCATTTTTCCCTTTTTTCACCGAGCACCTCCTTTGGGTAGTTTTGAGCCTTTCTTGAGAAATTTTGAGTTTTCTTCAGGCAATTTGGTTCAATTTCTTGTAATGCCCAGTCATCTTCCTTTGCAAACCCAAGTCTTTGTTTTCCTTGTTTAATTTGTCCTCCAAATTCTTGTTGGCTCTTTCAAGCCATGATTCTTTATCATTTTCTATTTCTTGAGAAAGCAATTGTGTGAGGGGATATGATCGATCAAGGGTTGTTTCTTCTTCCCTTTGTTTCTCCAAAGCTTTCCTAAGACCAATAGTCCTAGGCCTTTTTCTTACTGGCTGCTCTTCTTCCTCAATATCATCAAATTCGTCCATATACTCTTCAAGCTTGGCTTGTGTTTTGTATGCTTACCTTTGGTATTTGAATGCCCGAGCCTCATAGATTTCCATTAGCCAGCTCATCTGTCTATTTTTCATTTGTAAAAAGTGTATGAGGTCCTTTAACCTTTCTAGATTAGTTTCTAAGTCCTGGATTTGGGCTTCTCTGTTTTGCAAAAGTGACTCAAGGATTATGGCTTCATCATCTCCAGCATCACTGTCTATTTGTATGATGTCAAACTCTCTTTCTTGTTCATGGCTACTTTCCTGCTTTTAAACTTTTTCTTTGCCCTTGCTTTGGATAGACTTCTTGGCTCTTGTTCTCTTTGGAAATTCAACAATACTCTTCTTAGGCAGTTTGCCTCTACTCCTTAGCACCCTAGTGACATTACTAGTCACCGCTGGAGTGTTTTTCTTCTTTGCAGATTTGGTGTTTTTAGCCTTTGGTTCTTTTGAGGAATAAATCATGGCCCCTTGCCTAGGAGAGGTAGCAAGCACATGTTCTTGGTTGTGTTGAGGAGAAGAGAAAGGAGGTTTCATCACTATCACTTGTTCAACTTGATCCTTTACACTGTTGCCTCCATCATCACTTGCTTTGCTGCCCTGTTCACTATTTTCCTCATAGTTTTGAGTTTGTTCAAGGCTACCAACCTTACCATCACTGTATTGAACTTCTTCTTGTGTGCTGCCCTTACCATGCTCACTGTTTTCAATTTTTTCACATGAGCTACTTCCATCACGACTGTCTTCATTTTCATTTTGCATGTTGCCATCATCTTCACTGTTTTCCTCAAACTCTGTGTGTGGGCTTCCACCATGGTCACTACTTTTCTTGGAGGCACTTTTTCCACTATCCCTTTGATTGCTTTCATGACTTTGTTGAGGACTATTGTGTTCCTCATCACTACTTTGAACATCCTCCCTTTGTTCCTCATCTTCACTAGCTGTAGGTGGGTTTTCCCCCTGCTCATGTTCACTGCTTTGTTCTTCATCCTCACTACTTTGCTGAGTATCACTATGTTCCTCATCATCACCAACTTCATGCTTGCTTTCATAACACTACTCTTTTTCACTATCAATCATGGGTGATGTTTGCTTTTGAGGGGTAGATTGACTAGGTGAAGGGGAGACATAGTGAATGGAGGGTAAGGAGGACATATGAGATGGGCCATGATATGAAGAGGTAGTAGTAAAATCTGGATGAGAAATGAAAGTCTCCTAAGAAACTCCTTTTTTTTCAAGTTGGTGAAGGATGATGATTTTGATTAGAGAATGATGGAAAAGACTAGATTTTTGCTGAGCAGGAGGTCCCTTTTGGACAAAGGAGGACATCTTGTCTATGATTTTGTAGAGGAAGAAAGGGATATTTAGCATCTGAGTCTGAGTGAAATGCATCAGAAGTCTGACATGATAGGAATAAACTCGAGAATACCTCCCCTCACATGTGAAATATCTCATGATGGTTTTCATGAGGGGTGCATAACTATTCAATAAATGAGAAAAGGGGAAAATAGCCTTGCATTCATTTTGGTAAGCTGGTTTCAAGAAGGGCTTGTAGTGGTCTAGGTCCAAGTAGGCTTGTTTGAACCATTTCTCACTGAGATAGGGATTCTTGGTGGCCCTTGACACTGACCTAGGAGTGAGAACAAAATCAAGGCCTGCTATGTGAACATGTTTTCCTTGCAGCCTCAGGGTGAACAATTGTGTCAAGGGAGGGTGATTGGTGACCTCCTTGACTTTTTGGCAAAAATCAAGGCACCCTACCTCATGAAAGTTGAAAAGAACCAAAGGGGAGTCATTTATTTCCTGATTTGTAATAGGCTCAAACCTTTTGTGAAATCCACCCTTGCTGACCTTCTTTGGAGGCATAGTTGTTTATACTTTCCTTCACTCTCTTACCAAAATAGGTCTTTCAAATGTACTAAAAAATAGAACTCTTCTTTCAGCACTGTATTTCTTTCTAACTAGCATACAAGTTATTTTTAATGAAAACAAGTTTCCTTCTTAAGAACTATACTTTTTCTTCTTTTAAATCACTGAGTTTTGTTTTTTAATATCTTACACCAAACAAGTTCTGTAAACTGACAATAGGTGCTTTTCCTCAATCACTGTCTTTTTGTCTATTAGTAAAAATGACAGTTTTGAGAACAAACTGTGTTTCCCCTTCATTAGAATGTGTATTTTTCTTAATAAAATTGATTCTTAACACCTCTAAAAATCAACGACTTAGGCCAGGAAAACAAGAAATTCCTCTTCAAAATGTGTTGGCTACTTTTGGAGATAAATTCCTTGTGTAAAAAATCTGATTTGTGGTGAATTGGAGGCCTCTTGAGAGATGCTACGCTCCTGTGCATAAGCGTGTAGCACCTGCACGCCATTGTGGGTGCTGTCGGGTCGGGCGCTGGGCGCCTTCTGAACGTCGGGCGGGGCTAGTTGGTGGAAGAACACAGGCGTGTTGCATCTTAAAAAAATTGCAAAATACTTTCCCAGGGTTCGAAAAATCATTCCCCTTCAGTCTGTTTGCACAATAGAAAGTAAACTTCCACTTTGAGAGCTTTTATAGCTCTTTTAAAAATTCTTTTGAATGCTTCTTTCTCTCCCTTTGGTGACTTTTTATTTTTATTTTTTTGTCTTTGTGCTTTTGGAAAGACAAGGTGGGCACCCTTTTCCATCTACTTTATATCCTTTAAGCTGTCATTCTCAAAATCGTGATGTGTTTATCTCTGCCACATCATTCAAGGATGGTCTTTTATCAAAAATTCCCTTCTTTTTAAAAACAGTTTTTTTTTCCATAGGTGGGTTTTAGTCATTTTTAAAACCAACTGTTTGTGCTTAAAAACCATCTGAAAAACACTATACTTATCCTTGGAAGGTTGTCTTCAAACCAGATAACTGTGTTATTCCCTTTCCTAGCTTTTGAGAGGTATACATCATCAAAACTATTCTTTTGCTTTGGTTTATTACTAGAATGAACTCTTTCAAACACATTATCTCTCAAACCTACCCATTACTGACAATTTTTCTTAAACACAGTGTTAATACTTGGAGATTTGACCCTCTGCTTATTTGTGAAGGAGGCCATAAAAATATGTTTCTGGCCCTCTGCTCATTTTGAAGGAGGTCCTATTAAACATAGAAACTTCATCCATCTCAACACTGTGCCTTGTTCTGTAATATATATCTTTTCCTTGTACCATATCACTTTCAAACTTTAGACCAAAACATGGGATTAGATTCATGATGAATATTCTCTGTTTATCTTTAGGAGGAGGTAATGCAAGATGTAACTACCTAGGTTTGTTAAAGCCACTGTGTTCTTTTCCTTTACAGAAAACCTTTAAACCAACTGAGTGACATCTTATTATTAATGAAGGAGGCCTTAATACTTAACCTTAGCTTACTTTGCTTTGAGACATGCCTTTTTATAGAATCTTACTGTGAATCTTGCTTTGAGACATGCCTTTTTATGGAATTTATCTTTCTATCAGTTCCAGAAGTCACCTTTAAATAGAGCTTTGTGTACCTTTCTTACCATTTAGATCAGGTTGCTTTAATCAAATTATAGCCTTGGTTTGTTAGTGAAATGCACTCTTTCAAACAAACTATCTCTCAAACTGCCCATTACTAACAAATTTTTCCAAACACTGTCAATATTTGATGAATTTTGACCCTCTGCTTATTTGAAGGAGGTCCTCTTAAACATAGAAACTTCATCCATCTCAACACTATGCCTTGTTATGTATTATATGTCTTTGCTTTATACTATATCACTGTGAAGTTTTCCTATAGGGAGTAAACCATGCGATTGGTACATGGGGAGCACTCATTGTTATGCATCTTTGATACAACTCTTTTCCCTTGACTGTGTTTTCATAGGGTGCAGTGAAATGGTTTGTGATAGTCTTTCAAAGCTTAGTTCATGATAAGGTATAAGGAGAATCTTTTCTTCATTATACCCTCACCATGATGCCTAATTTTCTTTAAAACTCTTTTTTCCAGAAGACTACCACTGTTGGTTGTAGAAGGTTGATTTGTAGGGCTGGCCACAATCTGCACTTCTTCTGACTTCCATAGTAAACTGACACAGCATGAAACTTTATCCTGAGCTGCTCTTTTTGCTCACATTCTTCTTGGTATCATCAATCAGTACATCCCTGCAGAGATGTAAAAATAGATGATTTTGATGTTTGGAGGGCTTCTTTTATGTTTCATGGGGATCATGCCTCATCTAATCATATTTCTTCAGACAGGGAAAAATCCTTCTCTTTTCTTGATTTGAACATTCCTGAGCCTTGCTAGAAACAAAACAAAGTGACATTTTTGATGGTGTGTGACCTAGGGATAGACAAGGGTTTTTCTTTGGCAAATAACAAGACATGATGGCTGACTGATATTGAAGACAAGTTTTTTGGCTCAAAACAGTCTCGCCAAGGAATTTTCCCTTAAACACCACCACATAGACCTACATACTTCGTCATGGATTTTGAATGGCTTCTTGGGCATGAGTAGGTTATCACATGACAAAGTGATCAGTGAGAGAGGGGTAGACACTTTGTTAAATGTTGGAAAATGAGTTGCATGAAAAACAAAGGATTTTCATGGTAGAGAGACAAACTTATAACAACTATAGACAGGGAGGCTTTGCTGAATTGTGATAGGTAGGGAAATTGAAGGGTTTTTCTCATTATAGGCTGAAGGAGAGGGGTAGGAAGAAAAAAATTTGTTTGAGGTGTTTTCTAGATGAAAAATTGACAGATTTAGATTAGCTTATAGAAAACTAAGCCAAGGAATCTAGTCATCAAAACAGGTAAAAATACTGATGACTAACAGTGGCTCCATTTGGCGAGGGAAACTCCCTTTCAGGAGGCGTCCAAAATTGCAAATCTTTGGCTTGTGAAGACCAGTGCGTTATCCATTGGCGCAAATTTCTCTCTTTCTTGATGCTATTTTTGAAAATTTATAGCATGATTAGCATCAACCTCATCTCTACCTACCCAGCTATATCTCCTAACATTTTTCTTCTTTAGGTGCACTTGGAATAGCAACCCTTTGACATGATATTTTTGAAAAAAGGAAAACTATCTAATTCTACACTTATATCTTTTGGTAGTTTATATTAAACTGATGAACTCCTTTGATTTCTCTACCTATGCTAGATCAACTGTCAAGATTAAGTTGTTTGACAGGATTTCATTCACTAAAAAAAAACATGAAATTGAAAAATGACCAAATCAGGATTAGACGGTCTAATTTGTCATGTGTTTGTGGCATAAAAGACTCGCTGCACACAAATATTATTTTTGCACAAAATGAGATTTAGAAAAATCAGGGCTAGGATACATAGTTTGTTTTTCATCCCTGTTTTCCTTTTTGGTTCTGTTTTGAGCTTGTGGAACCAATATCTTTTCCTAATATACTTTCATTGACAAGTCAATATTACACAATTTGACTACCACTTCTTTCACTAACTTATCAGCAATCAATTTAAAACATGTTCAGTTATGATTAGGCTAGATAACTGAACAAGATATTCTTTGAGCAATAGTAGTGGCATTTAGAATTGCGCACTTTCATTATGACTATTTTTTGAACATGGGGCTTTTCTGTTATTTTCTAAAACTGCCCTATTTTCAAATTTTCTATTGTTTTTGTATTTTTTGTTTTTGATTTATTTCTTCAAACAGTGATATGTACAATGAGTGAATTTTCTTTTGAAACTAGAAATCTTGAAAATGGTGGAACTTGAGCATTTTGTCTTCAAAGGGATCTTCGAATGCTCTTGGTCTGGTTAGCACTTGAAAATAAAAATTTGGAAAATTTTCCCTTTCAAGCACAACATAAGGGTTCTTGCAAGAGTCTTTGAAAAATTCTATATCTTCTTGTTGCTTTTCTCTATACCTTTGATTTCTGCTCCTGCCTTTGTTGTACATCTTCTTTAGGTAATACAGATACTCTTTTTCATTTTTAAAATAGATGATGACATCATCAAGGTACATCATAGTGAAGAAATTCAGAACTAGAAACATGGCCTTCCGAAACATGTCTTTGGTGTCTGGCGGTTTTGCAACTCTAGGTTTGAATCTGGAATTGCTTCCAGTGTATTTGAAAAAATCTTTAAGCCATTTGCTTTGAAGAGGAGTTAATTGATGATATCCTGAAACATAACTTTGCAAAGGCATATGATTAGAAACTCCTAGCTTCTATCTGGTATGATCTGTGTTGGGAAGGATATAAGTGTTGTTTTGGGGAGGTTTATCTGTGTTCCTGAAATCTACACATATCCTATGTCCATTTGTTTTGTCTTTAATTGTTAATGTTTGACCAAGATTTTTGCATTTATTTTTGTAAGGGTTATTTCTTGAAATCATGGCATTTTCATACTGTTTTAAATTGTTTTCCCGACATGTATTAGTATCTTGAACAATTTTTCATACTCTAGCAGTTCTTAATCTCTGGTGAAATGAAAGAATTTTAGCTAGTTCAATTAGCTCAGGTGTCTTGGGACTGCTGTTATCATATTCCCCTTCATTAAATTTATCAGGCATTTTCCTTGGATTCATCAAAGTGGTTGAAAAAGTTAAATCTTTACTTGGAGAGGTAAGGTTTTGGATGGTGAAGGATTCAAGTATGGTAAGAACATAAGACTCCCCTGCTCCTGATTTCCAAAGAGATTTGTACTATGTAAGCCTTCTAGTGCTTTTGTTTTGAAAAAAGTTTTTGATTGTACTTTTGATATTTATCCTTGGTTTGAGAAAATTGCTTAAGGGTGTAGAATGTGTTATGTTTTCTGATTTATCTCTATTTCTAGAAAATCAAATTCCCACTCTTCAAGACATAATTTTTCAGGGTCATGATAGTTTTGAGTATCCAGCTCATCATAGAGAATCTGAGGCGGCTGATGCGGTGTGCCTAGATTTGTTTCAATTTCTCCTACATGTTTATCAATGTCTTCATCAGTGTGTAAAATGAAGGAATTTAGGTTTGAATGTATGGAATACATAGGAATGTTGTCTGGCCTTTCTTGGCTGCTAACCATATATTTCATGTGTGATTCCCGATACAGTATTCTTGTTTTATTAAACACAGGAATGGTGGCGTAAGACATATCTAGTTGAATATTTCCTTGAAGCTTGGCCCCCAAGATCTGGATAACAAAATTCTATACTTGGGAGGGATGTCTGCTACCACTATGTCCATGACTAGGTGTTTTGTAGGTACTTGGGCCAAACTGACACAAAGATATTTTATCAGGCCTAGACACTTGACTCTGCTTGAATCAAATGAATATAAGTCTTTATAAGGTTTTGTTATTTCTAGGCCTAATATTTCCATTACTACTTTCGGCATCAGATTGTGAGAGGCCCCAGAATCTAGCATGGCATTATGTAGGATTTGGTCATGTATATTTAGACTAATGTAAAAAGGAAGAGTGGTTCCCTCTCGATATTTTCCTTCTATTTTTGGTCCAAACAACACCTCAGAGGTATCATCAGCTAGGTGTAAAGTATCTGCATCATTTCCTATGTTTAGGACCTTTAGCACTTGAGATTTGTATGAGCTTTGGGAAATAAGTTCAGTGAGAGGCATGGTGATTTTAATTTTGGCGATTTCCCCTTCAAAACTGAAGAGTTATTGTAGTTTAGATAGATTTGCTTCAGTTTTTTCAGCCATGACTTTCTCTATATTCTTAATTTGTTGATTTTGATTGGGGGTTTTGTTCAATACAATGATTTCGGGAATTTTAGTAGAGGTACTAGGATAATTAGGATCAAGGATCACCTGGCTAGTTTTGTCTTTGTTTTGGTCAGTTTTCTTAGCCATGATTTTGTTACTGTCTGTTGTTCTTTTAAGAATGGTATCGAGGGTTTTGGTAACAGCAGTGTCTGAGCTACCTTTCTTAGAGTTGTCTTGGTTTTTATTACTCCTGAGATCATATTGCCTATGGACTTCCATTATGGTGTTTTGTAATCCTACCTCAGGATCTTCAAGGTCCTCATAATTTTCTTCATTTCGATTGGAGGAGAAGAAAACTTGTTCTTCTTCGGTGAGGAAAACCTCACCCTCGCTATCAGAACCTATCAAGTTTAAGTGATTTTCATCAAGTGGTTCCATATCTCTTTCTACCTCATCAACATAGTTTTCATGGAAAGATGGCCTGATCTGTTGGTCATTTTCCCTTGGTTTGTTTTGAGGCGGGTCTCTTCTAAAGTTTTGGTTCTGGTTTTTGTTTTGAGGATTTGGCTGGTTATCCTTAAGATGTGATTTTTCATTTAGATTCATTCTTTCCCACATCCTCTCCATGGTTTTAACCAGGTTATCTATTCTGGGACTGAGGAGGAAATTGAAGGCATGACCTCATCATGGTATGTGACTTTCTTTTCTGATCTTATCCTAGCTCTTTTCTCATCTAGGTTGGCTTCGACACTAACAACTACTTTTTTCATTTCTTCTAAAGTTGTAGGGTCTCTTTCTCTTATTTGGTTTGTCATATCTAGATTGAAACCTTCGGGAAATTTTTCTAATGCTGAGCCAAGTGGAGGTTTCATGTGAGGCGGGAGGGCATTATAGACACTATTGAATATAGTGCAATAGTCCTGAACACTTTCCCCCATATTCCTTTTAAGATTTATTCGAAAAGGATTTGGATTGGGTTTTTCCTGATTTCCCACTTGTTTATGAAAGTTTGGTAAAGTGCTGGGAGATCATGTATACTATTAGGAGCTAAGCTTCTAAACCATTTCTTGGGTTCTCTGCCTAGGCTTTGGGCTAACATTCTCATCTTTATGGTTTCATCTTCTAATTCCATGTAGTCAAAATCATCACTGATTCTATCTACATGTTGTTGAGCAGTAGTAGCCTCAGTTCCGGTGAAGTGTGGGATTTGGGATTGGTAATCATTTTGCAAAGGTACCAAAGGTAGTGGTAACACTAAAGGCACATACCAAGCTTCCATGATGGGAGCTAATGGTAGATTTACAGTATGGGGGTTTGTAGTATGGGATGAGGTGATTTGCACAGTGGTGGTTTGAATGGGTGTGGCGGAGGTACTTGGACTTGTGGACTAATTCTGAGCAGATTTGGGGTGATAAGAACCACAATGGTGGAGAAGCTGAAAATCTGGAGGTATAGTGGGTGAGGCTTCTCTGCTAGGACTCTGTTGCAAATCTAAGGGCTCAATATCATCAAGGTTGATTTTACTTTGCGACTTGCTTCTAAAAAGGGCTTTTGTTGAACTCAAGTCAAACTGGTAATCTTGCAAGGATGTAAGATGTTCAGGTATAGAGCTTCCTTTGTGGATGGTCCTATCGGTAGCTAAGTTACCAGTTTCAGAAGTTTGCCACAAAATATTTTCTAGGTCATCAACTATGATAGGCGGATTCGGGTCCAGGTCAGATCTGGTATTAATTCTTCATGAAGCTAGATTTCAAAGTTAAAGCTTAGAGAGGGTGATAATTGTGATTTTTTTTTGGATAGTTGTCCTCTCTAGGGGTTTCTCTAATGTGAGTAAGGTAAAAAAAAAATGAAGGCTAGTGGAGTTTCCAGGTGGATGCTTTTGAGGTTTATGATCCACCACCAATACTGACAAAGATGGTTTTTTTAGGAAAATTGCTTTCTAGAAAACTTTTATGTGAAAACTTGCAAGAATGACTTAAAACTTAGTTCAACATTTTGCTAGATTGTTGAGGAATCTATAGTTCTATTTTCAAGTTATTCTATTGATTTCCTATGTTTAGATGAAAATTTCTAAATTCCTAAGTTGTACTTAGTTTGTCAATTATTTCAGAGGCTACATCATGAACTTTGTGTTTTTTGGAAAGGCAAGTCAATAGGATAGACTGATTTATGAGATTTTTTGTTTTTATGGAGTATTAGACCTACTGGAGGCTAGTGGAGTCACCAGGTGGATGTTTTTGTTGTTTTTAGACATATGTATTTATGGTCCACCACCAATAACAGATAAAAAGCCAATCTAGGGATGTTTTTTGGGGTTTTATGAGTTTTTTATATGCAGCCTAGTTTGTAAGAGTGTTCTATAGCTGAATCATCATTTTTCTAAGATGGTGAAATAATAAGAGCTTACTCTAAATGATTTTATAGGCTATTTTTCTGAGTTTAATTTTGAAGGAAAAATGAGTCTACAAGAGTTTGCTAGACTGTTATGTACTCAGTAGGTCCCACCGTGATCGCCATTATGTTAGTGTGGTGATGAGGTGGCTGATTTCACTATATATTCTTGAAGACAAGGGCTTTTTGTAGTCCTAAGGTGTAGTTAGATTGTCACTAACTCAAAAAGGTCCCACCGTGATTGCCATTATGTTAGAGCAGTGGGGTAAGTCGAAAAGATAGTCTTCTTAAGGGATGTTGAAATGTTTAGGGAGGTCTAAGTTTGTTTATTACTCAGGGTCCCACCGTGATCGCCATTATGTTAGGCTCCCATGATTTGGAAAATTGCAAGCCAAGTGACAGGGTAACATCAAACCAACTTTGGAGCCCTAGTACCTAGCCTTCCTGGACTTAGAGAGGGATCTCTCTATTTATGCAAAGGATGTAAACTTGTTTGCTTGTTATGTACTTGATTTTAGGATAGTTGTTAAGTATGTTTTTAGTTTGTCTTAGGTTTTTCAGGGGGAACTGATCAAAGGATAAATAGATAAAAATTTTGTCAGATTAATTGGGCTATGGGGTCGAAAAGGTCTAGACTGTCTCAAACGGTGGACAAGGTATATTGCAGGGCCGATTTGTTTGAGATAAATGGATTCTTTGGGTGAAAGTGAAATGAGATGGAAATTAAGCTTGTGAAAGACAAAGAGGTTTTAAGCATAAATAGTTAAACAGTAAACATTCACGTGGTATGGCTAACCATTAATCACTATAAATGAAACTCAAACTGATAGATGCATAAAATAAACAATCAGGCGATACATAGAAGTATAAGACCCTCTAACTTTGGGAAAATCACCTTCAGACTTTTAGGAAAAAAAATAAGATAGAAAAACGACTCAATATATGAAGAGGGAACTCCTAAACATCATATTTTGAGCTATTGGGAACTTTGAAAAAAGACTGCAGAGCATGGGCAAAGGGCAAGATCGAAACAAGACCTCTTTGACTTATCTAAGACAACCAATAATTCAGAGAAAGATATCAGTGATGGGGTTTTTATTAGCTATTAGTAAGCAAGGCATACCATGAATCATAATAGACAGCATACATAATAACCATTAATGAAATTGATAACAAGTTCTTAGGGTATCAAAGAGCAGTTAAGAATTCTTTGACATAACCAAGAAAGAAGAAAAACATAGAAGCTCTAATGAATCAGGAAACTTGAGGTGCCTCCATGGGCATGTCTCAAATATATTATTTACTGACCTACAGAAAGAAAGAAGCATGAAAACATGTCTGATAAACTAAAGAAACATAATAGATAAGAAACACAATACCATTCACCAAGCCATGGAATCCTACAAACAATCCTTCTCCACCATCCAAGTCAAACAAGAGATCATCCACTTCATGAGACAAAGTATTTCTTCAAAGCTTGTAATGATATGTATCACTCTATAACATCAAGTTCAGCCTCTCGTTATAATGAATTCTCTTGGATTATATAGGCCAAAGAGAAAGAAACCCTCCTAGAGCATCTAGAAGGCCATTGGCCTAATACAAATATCTGATTTTGTCCTTGAGGCTTTGCAAAGACCAAGGAACAAAATAACTTCAAAAATATCTATTTAAGCCAAAAATAACAAGAAAATTTACTTTTAATCTCTGACATAGAGTTAAAAATATATAAACGCACATTTGGATGATCATATTCAGAAAACTGCTTTTTTAGCCAAAATGCTACAGGAGCATAGCAGCAGAAAGAAGCTTGTTTTGCAGAGAACTTTGAGGGACCTCCCAATGTCAAAACGAGGCCCGTTATAGCTCGTTGGAAATCCCTATATTTCTAGTTTCTGGAACTACTTGATTTTTCCCAAACTGATCCCTAAAATTCTATCAAAAGGTGGACTGAGTGAAAAAACCCAGGAGGGTCTCATCTGCTGATATGTGAGGCAGAAAGGTGAATTGTGACTGATTTTTGCCTCTTTGGGGGACCAAAACACCTCCTTTTGATCTAAAAAATTGTGAGTAGCTGCCCCCAAATTTAAAACATCCAAAAAAATGACTTTCATGAGCTGAGGATGCTCCTAGCACCCATGGCAGCACCTAGAAAAATGTGCAATTAGGGCCAAAAAACACAAAAAACAAGATCATGTCAAAATTTGCTCAATTTTGGCAAGCAAGCCCCTTATGGGTTCTTGGAAGCATGCAAGGAATCTGAGGCCAATATTTCAAGCCTATATATGCCTTTTTCCCCTTTTTTCACCAGGCGCCTCCTTCGGGCAGTTTTGAGCCTTTCTTGAGCAAGTTTGAGTTTTCTTCAGGAAAATTGGTTCAATTTCTTGTAGTGCCCGGTCATATTCCTTTGCAAACCCAAGTATTTGTTTTCTTTCTCTAATTTATCCTCCAAATTCTTGTTGGCTCTTTCAAGCCATGATTCTTTATCATTTTCTATTTCTTGGGCAAGCAATTGTGTGAGAGGATAAGATAGAACAAGGGCTGCTTCTTCCTTTTGTTTCTCCAAAGCCTTCCTAAGACCCATACTCCTAGGCCTTTTTCTTACTGGCGGCTCTTCTTCTTCAGTATCATCAAATTTTCCCATATACTCTTCAAGCTTGAATTGTGCTTTGTATGCTTCCCTTTGGTATTTGAATGCCCGGGCCTCATAAATTTCCATTTTTCCACTCATTTGTTTACTTTGCATTTGTAGAAAATGTATGAGGTCCTTTGACCTTTCTAAATCAGTTTCGAAGTCATGGATTTGGGCTTCTTTGTTTTGAAAAAGTGACTCAAGAATTCTAGCTTCATCATCTCCAGCATCACTGTTTATTTGTATTATGTCAAACTCCCTTTCCTTTTCATGACTACTCTCCTGCTGCTCAACTTTTTCTTTTCCTTTTATTTGGATAGACTTCTTGGCTCTTGTTCTTTTTGGAAATTCAACAATACTCTTCTTAGGAAGTTTGCCTCTACTTCTTAGCACCCTAGTGACATTACTAGTCACTGCTGGAGTGGTCTTCTTCCTGGAGAATGAATCATGGCCCCTTGCCTAGGAGAGGCAACAAGCACATGTTCTTGGTTGTGTTGAGGATAAGAGAGAGGAGGTTTTATCTCTAGTACTTGTTCAAATTGATCCTTTACACTGTTGCCTCCATAATCACCTACTTTTCTGCCTTGTTCACTGTTTTCCTCACTGTTTTGAGTTTGTTTAGGATTGCCAGCTTCATCATCTCTTTTTGTTGTTTGACTGCCTTCACTGCCTATCTGTGGACTGCCTTGTTTACCCTCCTTAATGTCTTGAATTTTTTGAGGGCTGCCTTCATTAGGACTATCTTCATTGGGACTGTCTTCATTGTCATTTTTCATGTTGTCACCTCCCTCACTATTCTCCTTAGACTTTATGTGTGGGCTGCCATCATGATCACTACTTTGTTGGGAGGCAATTTTTTCACTATCCCTTTGATTGGTTTCATGACTTTGTTGAGGACTATGGTGTTCCTCATCACTACTTTGAACATCTTCCCTTTGCTCTTCATCATCACTACCCTGCTTGGAATATTCATTGTTCCCTTGAGGATTGTTCTCCTGATCATTATGCTACTGATGGTCACTTTTTTTTTCATCACTACTTTGAAACTCTTCCCTTTGTTCCTCATCATCACTAACTGTGGGTGGACTGTCCCCATGCTCATTTTCTTTGCTCTGCTCAGGGCTGCTTTTTTCTTCATCCTTACTATTTTTCTGAGCATCACTATGTTCCTCATCACCACTAACCTCATGCCTGCTTTCATAAGACTGCTCTTTTTCACTATCAATAATGGGTGATGTTTGCCTTTGAGGAGTATTTTGACTTGATGGAGGAGAGACATAGTGAGTGGAGGGTGAGGAGGATATGTGAGATGGGCCATGAGATGAAGAGGCAGTAGAAAAATCTAGATGAGAAATGAAAGTCTCCCAAGACACTCCTTTCTTTTCAAGATGGTGAAGGATGATGATTTTGATGAGAGAATGATGGAAAAGACTAGCTTTTTTCTGAGCAGGAGGTCTCTTTTGAACAAGGGAGGACATCTTTTCCATGCTTTTGCAGAGGAATAAAGGGAGATTTAGGAACTGAGTCCTTGTGAAATGCATGAGAAGCCTGATGTGATAGGAATAAATCTGGGAATACCTCCCTTCACATGTGAAATACTTCATGATAACTCTCATGAGGGGAGCATAACTACTCAATAAGTGAGAAAAATGAAATATAGCTTAGCAAGCATCTTGATGGTTTGGTTTTAGGAAGGGTTTATAGTGATTTATATCCATGTATTCTTGTTTGAACGACTTTTCTCCTATATAGGGGATCTTAGTTGCTTTGGAGACAACCTTAGGAGTGAGTTTAAAGTCCAGACCTGGTAGGTGGACATTTTTTCCTTGCAGCCTCAGGGCAAAAAAATATGTTAAGGGAGGGTAGTTGGTAACCTCCTAGAATTTTTGGCAAAAATCAAGGCAGCCTACCTCATGGAAGTTGAAAAG
Organism: Pinus albicaulis; assembly: GCA_034641835.2. Taxonomy (NCBI): domain Eukaryota; kingdom Viridiplantae; phylum Streptophyta; class Pinopsida; order Pinales; family Pinaceae; genus Pinus; species Pinus albicaulis. The sequence continues at coordinate 308,940,013 of CM076574.1, forward strand.
AACCGAAGGGGAGTCATTTATTTCTTGAGTTGTAACAGGCTCAAATCTTTTGTGAAATCCACCCTTGCTTACTTTCTTTGGAGGCATAGTTTTGTTTAGGCTTTTCCTTCACTCTCTTACCAACACGGGTCTTTGACTGAATTAAGTATTTTTTCAAACATTGTTTTCCCCTCTTGAAAAACTGTATTTTTCTATGAAAATAAGTCTATTTCTCTAAACTATGTTTCTTTTCATCACTTTGCAAACACATTTTTTATTTTGAAAACATGCCCTTTTTCCTTTAGCACAAAAGCTACTTTTCTCTTTGTGGATTGTGTTTCTTTTTTAAACAATCAAACCAAACAAGTTTTTTAAACTGACAATGTTCCTTCCTCCTTAACCACTGTCTTTTGGTATCTTAGTAAACATGGTGGTTTTTGAAAACCAACTGTTTTTTTCCCCTTCATTTAGACCATGTCTTTGTCTGAACAAAATTGATTCTTAAAACCTCTCAAACTCAAAAACTTAGGTGAAGAAAACAATAAATACCTCTTAAAAATGTGTTGTGCATTTTTGGAGATAACTTCACTGGGAAAAAATCTGATTTGTTGGTGAGTTGGAGGTCCTTTGAGCTGTGTTATGCTCCTGTGCACAAGCGCGTAGCACCTGCACACACTATGGTGTTGTCGGGTCAGGCACTGGGCGTCCTCTAAATGACGGGTGGGCACAGGTCACAGGCGCATCGCGTCGCGTTCAGAAGCATTTGTAAAGACGCTTACAGGCGCGTCGTGCTAAATTACAGGCGCGTCGCGTCTTCTAATTTCTGCAAACTTCTCACCCAGGGTTAAAAGAAAACGATTTTCTTTTTTCCCTTTGCATAACAGAAAATTAACTTTAACTTTGAGAGCTTTTATAACTCCTTTTGAAACTCTTTTGAACGTTTTTCCCTCCTTGTGGTGATTTTGACATTTTACTTTTGCCTTTGTATTTGTCATCAAACTGAAGGTTTTCTTAAAACACAGTGTCTCTCTTTTTTTTCAAACAAACTTTAACCTTTGTTGATTTGCCCTTTGCTCATCTCTAGGAGGAGGAATTCTGGCTAATGTAACCAGTTAGGTTACTTGAAACCACTGTTGAACCTATGCTATTTTGTGAAGGGGGTGTGCTTTCAAAATACTTTCTGGGTGCTTGTTTTCCACTTCAGGTTTCAATATTTTTATAAATTCAAGGCTCTGTCTATCATTTGACGGAGAGCATCTCAAAGTTGTAAACTCCTTGTTATCCTTGTTTACCCTTTACTCATCATTTGGAGGGAATTTTTTGATAAAATAAATAGGCCTGTCTAAATGAGAGATGCCTCTTTTGCATAAATCACCTTTGTGAATTTCTCTTTTTATCAGTTTGTAAAAGTCACTTTTATAGAGCTCTGTCTGTTAATAAATTTTCCCTCAAAACTTTGACCTTGTCCTTATCATCTAAAAAGGCTTACAAAAACATTACTACTACAAAATATCAACACAATTATGTAAATCCTTTGTTTATGATGTGAAGGAGGTATTTTCATATGAGTTTTCTCTATTACTTTGAATAGACCATTAGGGGTAAAATGTGATCTTTTCCACCTATCACTCTTGAATATCCTCAAACAACTATGTGCCCTCTGCTTATTATCGAAGGAGGCACTTTGAACATACTCTTTCGGGCGCTTGTCCTATACTCCATGTTTCAACCCCTTTAAAGTTCTGTCTATTTATTTGAAAAAGGTTGTTTTCAACATTTAAAAATTTCTCTCATCATTTGGTGGAAGTCATTTCAAAACTATAATAGGCTTGTCTGAATGAGATATGCCTCTTTTACATAAATCACCTGTGTGAATTTCTCTTTCTATCAGTTGCAGAAGTCACCTTTAAACAGAGCTTTGTGTACCTTTTTTACCATTTATATGAGGTTGCTTTAATCAAATTCTAGCCTTGGTTTGTCAGTGAAATGCACTCTTTCAAACACACTATCTCTCAAACTTCCCATTACTGACCAATTTTTCCAAAAACTGTCAATATTTGATGAATTTTGACCCTCTGCTTATTTGAAGGAGGTCCTCTTAAACATAGAAACTTCATCCATCTCAACACTGTGCCTTGTTGTGTAATATATGTCTTTGCTTTGTACTGTATCACTGTGAAGTTTTCCTTTATGGAGTAAACCATGCGATTGGTACATGGGGAGTGCTCACTGTTATGCATCTTTGAAAAAACTCTTTTCCCTTGACTGTGTTTTCATAGGGTGTAGTGAAATTGTTTGTGATAGTCTTTCAAAGATTAGTTCATGATAAGGTATAAGGAGCAATTGTTCTTCGTTATACCCTCACCATGATGCCTAATTTTCCTTAAAACTCTTTTTTCTAGAAGACTACCATTGTTGGTTGTAGAAGGTTGATTTGTAGGGCTGGCCACAATCTGCACTTCTTTTGATTTCCATAGTAAACTGACACAGCATGAAACTTTCTCCTGAGGTGCTCTTTTTGCTCACACTCTTCTTGGTATCATCAATTAGTACATCCTTGCAGAGATGTAAAAACATATTCTTTTGAAGTTTGGAGGGCTTCTTTGATGTTTCATGGGGATCATGCCTGATCTGATCACATTTCTTCAGACACGGAAAACTCCTTCTCTTTTCCTGATTTGAACATTCCTAAGCCTTGCTAGAAACAAAAAAAAGTGACCTCTTTGATGGTGTGTGACCTAGGGATAGACAAGGGTTTTTCTTTGGAAAATAACAAGACATGATGGCTGACTGATATTGAAGACAGGATTTTTGGCTCAAAATAGTCTCGCCAAGGAATTTTCCCTAAAACACCACCACCTAGACCTACATACTTCGTCATAGATTTTGAATGGCTTCTTGGGCATGATTAGGCTATCACATGAAAACGTGATCAGTGAGAGAGGGGTAGACACTTTGTTAAAGGTTGGACATTGATTTTCATGAAAAAAAAAAGATTTTGATGTTAGAGATACAAACTTATAACAGCTATAGATAGCGAGGCTTTGCTAAATTGTGATAGGTAGGGAAACTGGCAGTTTTTTCTCATTATAGGCTGAAGGAGAGGGGTAGGAAGACAAAAATTTGTTTGAGGTATTTTCTAGATGACAAATTGACATATTTAGATTAGCTTCTAGAAAACTCAGCCAAGGAATCTAGTCATCAAAACAGGTAAAAATACTGATGACTAACAGATAATCTAGTTGCTTTTAAAGCCACTGCATTGTTAAATTTATATGAATATTATGGCATTCATATCACTCACTCTAAAAATTACCATCCCCAAGGGAATGGTTTAGCTAAATCATCAAACAAAATTTTCGTAAGAATCATCACCAAACTGTTGGAGCAAAACAAGAAAGCATGGGATTTAAAAATGAAGTTTTTTTTTATGGGAAGACAGGTTGAAAATCAAAAAATCTATTAATACATCACCTTCTCAAATGGTTTATGGAACTGATGATGCTTTTCCAATCCAATTAGCCATTCATGTGGCTAAATTTCTGCAAGATAATGAAGTTGAACTAGATGATATGACCAGAAGAGTTTATCAAATCACAGAAGTGTAACAAAAATGAGAACAACAATATGATTTGGTGAGAAAAAATAAACAAGTTGTAAAGAATTTTTTTGAAAAAGGGACTAAAAAAGAAGATTTTCAAATTAGAGATCTAGTGTTGAAGTGGGATGCAAAGCATCAAGATCCAAGTAAGCATTCCAAATTTGATGCTTTATGGCTTGGCCCTTTCAGAATCTCAAACATTCTGCAGAACAACACTTTTGAGTTGCAACATCTTAATGGAGCAGAAATGTTTGGAGGCCCATTTAATGGGTGCTTTCTCAAAAAATATTTTACTGAGGCTGTTGGTGGCCTAAGTTCACTGTAAATACCGATGTAGTTCATAATAAGACTCCATTTCCTAATGACAAGGCACTGAAACTACAAAATAGTCTTAGATCCTCACAGGGAGAGCTATATCCCATGTGGATCCAATGTTAGCACAATTATTTGCTAAGTCATGAGTCCATCCCATAGTTTTATTTTTAGGATTAAACTTCAAAAAATTTCAAAAAAAAAAAAAAAAAAAAATTGGTCATTGCCAGAATTTTTGGAAGCACTAGTTTTAGCCCTTTCAGACAGTCTATTATTTTTTTGTTTCTGTCTTTTTTTATTTTTATTTTGATGCTGCCAGAATTTCTGGAATCATACTCTATTTTTAAAATATAAAATGAAAAAATGCATCCACTTTAGTTAAACCATGTGTCAAAGTAAAAATATGCCTCGAATATTTTCTAAATATTTTTAAATCTCATGATAGGTGTCATATTACAGTCAATTAGCTTAATTCAAGTCATTATATACATTGAGCCACATGTTTCATCTGTAGTTATGGATTGAACCATTACCCATCATTCCTATCAACGCCAAGTCAGTCATCCATGTATCCAGGTACATTTTTTTCTGAATCAAGGAGATCATGTTTATTACACTACACGCCATAACAGTTTTGTTGGTTGCACAACAGTTCTTCCGAAAATTATGGCCAATCAACAGCAAAGAATATGGAGGTGACTGCAAGTCATAAACCCTCTTTCCATAACCCATCTGGAGCTCTCATACGAAAAACACATCCAACTGAAGGTGGTGATGGAGTATCACATGGTGCACATCATGGTGAGGAATATTTTTAATGATGAAAGTTCATTTGCATGGGGCGATGAACCAAATTTTGGGTTTTAAAACCACCCAAAAATTAGGATAATGTCATTTGAAGTTTTAGTTGTTGGGATTCGAATTGTTTAGAGTCATAATTTGAGAAGGAGTCTTGATTTTAGACAAGATTCCAGAGGTGAATACAAGCAACACCTGTAAGGTAAAACTCTTCCTACTCTGCCACCTATCAGTTGCAGGATACATAGGCATTTATTTTTCTGAAGATGACTAAAACAAGTGGTAATATAAATCAAATAGAATCACACGGTGCATATTTTGTTTATGCCAATTCGAGGGTAAGAATATTTTTTATGCACTTGGGGTGGTATCCTCCTTGTACCAGGTTAGGGAACTCTCACTCAGGAGTAGACCTAGATTTTTATAAATCTTTTAATGGATAGGAAGCTATATTTTCTGGCCTCACTTTGTAGGTTTTTGAAGACTCAATTGTTGAAGCCTTTAACCTTCCTCAAGAAGGAGAAAGGTGGTTGAAAGGACGTGTTATTATAGGAGGTGATATCAATAGCTTCCTCAAATATTCTCATAGAGATCCAAACTGGGAAAAAGGAATCCCAAGTAGCTACCTTGAGAATGATTGGGCAGAAGTTATCAAGCTTATCAATATATACCTCACTTGTGAAAGGATTTATACACTGGTATTCCTCTATCACATGAGGTTTCCTTTTCATATTGCAAGGATGAAGACATTGAATCTGCCATTTTTCTTGTTGAAAATCCTGACAAAAATTTCAACAAGGTTCAGAACCATACTGATGTTTCTGAGTATAGCTTGTACCATCAAGATTTAATCAAATTTTTAGTTGAAGAAGAGTTTGGAAAGAGAAACCAGACTTGGCACCACTTTTTATTTTATAGGGCGGGCCAACCTGCACCTACACCTCCAGTTTCACAACCAAAACCTCAGCCTGCAAAAAGAAGAAAAAATAGAAAGGCCAAAAAAGAAAACATTCATAATTAGGCCTGTTAGTTCCCAAATCCACCTCAGGCTGAAATAAGGCAGAAAAAGGACAACACCAAACCACGCTCAGCCTCGTAGCTAGCCCTACGAGGACAGGAGAGGGCTCTCTCCGGGTCAATCTCAATGAAAATATTCAAAGGGGCTTTAGATGACTAAAAAAACAACTAATCTTAGGCTAGATAAACAAATAGGAGGGTTTGATTTTGATTTTTAGGGGTTTTTGTTGGAAAAAGGGAAAAACAATTTTGGGCTTGGGGATGAGGCCAAATTCTTGCAGAGTTCAAGTTGGGGCAGGGTAGGCAATGACTTTGATGTCTTAGATTCAATGAATGGATAGAAAATAATACTGAGAAGATGAAGAGGGCAAGAAAGTGCAAGGATCCTCTTCAAAAGGAGGAAAACATATAAAACTAAACAAAAGTTTAAGGCAGAGCATCAACAAACTAATGAATTCTACCTTAGTTACTCATTTGTTTAATTCAGAAGCAAAGAGAAGGGAAATGAAATACATATAAAATTAATGAAACTTAAAATAACATGAGAAGAACATCATCAAAACTCAGAAACCACAAGGATCCCAACAAGTGCTGCAAAACTCTGGTCTTTCCTTTACCCAAAATCTGAAATGAATGTACAATGAGGTGCCAAAATTTTCCCAAGTATCCAACACTGAAAATGTCTCAGAAAATACAATATATAGACCATCCTAACCCCATCCCATGCCTCTAGGGTTCGAGCTCATCCTTCTAGGAGTTGTTTCAACCAATTCTAAACATGGAGCTAAAATCTAGGTAGCCAAACAACTTTCCTCTATATGCTAGGAAACTGATCCATTCACTTAATTTTTAATTTTTAGTGAATGAATCCTTTAGAAAAAGTAAAAACATGCCAAATTTACATCATAGTCATAAAATTACATCATGGTAGGTCAATCATCACATCTAAAAGTGAAACTAGTCAAACTGGCCGAATTTTTGAGCTGAAAAGTGAAAATTGGGCAAAATTCCTCTATGCGTTGCGCCCAAAAACTCAATGCGTCGCACCACTTTGAGCCTATTTTTTGGGAACTTCCCGAATTCCAAATTGAGCTCATGATAGCTCGCTGGAAACTCCTGGATGTCTACTATCTAACCCAAGTGGAATTTTTCAATTTGGCTATCATTTTCCCCTCCAAAACTGCAATCTCCCAAAACTGGTTCATGCTCGTGCAAAAAGTGGCAGAAAGGCTACTTTTGGAGTGTTTTTGACCTTTAAGACCACCAAAAACTTCATGAAATCTCTCAGCCATTCCTGAGCATGCATAATTTACCATAAAAAACCCAAAAATATCAATTTTGCCTCCAGAAGATGTCCCAATCATAAGCGCGCGTCGGGCGGAAAAACCTGTTTTGCAACCAAAATTTTCAAAAATGACAAAATTTTCTCAAAATTTGCGGAAATTTGGAGTGAAGGTCTCCCATCATGTCTCATGCTTAGAAAAGGAATATTCGGCTAATATTCGGAGTGGATCTGGCCTTTTCCGACATTTCAGTGCTTTTCTCAACCTCGCCTTCAGGATCTTCATTTTTGCTCTGCAAACGTGTGTGCAGGCGCAATAGTGATTCTTCATGTGTCTAAGCATGTATTTGTCCCTATTGGCCTTTGCCAACAGCTTCTCCAGATGAATTTTGACTCTCTTAATGAAATTCTCTCGCTCAAATGGTGTCATGTCACCTGGTCTCTTTCGGGTCAATTCCCGGTCTTCACGGATTTTCCGCAAGTCTATGAGTGTCTGTTGATCCTCCAGTTGTTTATTCCGCTGCTCCAAGTAATTTATAACCCACTGAGCTCTCTGTAACTTCACAGTCAAAGTGTCAATCTCAACTTTTTGTTCCTAGATGGTCTCTCTCATCCTTGAGCTAGGAGAGCTCAAATCAACATCGATGACTGTAAACTCAGTGTCTTGGCCTCCTGAAGGGCCCTCATCATGCATAGGTTTCTTGCCTCTGTCCTGTACCTGTGCTGATGTAGAAGGTGAGACCCATTCCACGTCAAGTGGAGATAGTACTCTCGCTATTGACGAAGATAATGAGACCCCTTCCACGTCAAGTGGAGACAGTACTCGTCGTGCTACTAAAAATAAGGCTTTGTGGCCTCTCTGATATGTCACACACACTGGAGCACTGATAGGCTCAGTCTCAGGAACCTCAAACTGATGTGAAGGCTCTGCCTCATCATGAAAAATCTCGAGAGGAGGCTGGGGGGCTGCAGAGAAGTCACGGGAAATGAACTCATCCCATGTGATGCCCTGCAATCCAAGCTGATGTACTACAATGATTTCAATGAGCGCATAATGATAAATGTTGTTATGTTGCTGCTCTAGAGTCTTCTTCTGCACAAGGGTAGTCATCCACTCTATGTTTCGGCACATGAAGTATGGAATATTCATCAGTCGCACCCTCGTGAAATGCATCAAAAGTCTGATATGGTATGCATAAAGGCGCGAGAATCTACCCTCACAGCTGAAGAATCTAATGATGAGTTTCATTAATGGCGCATAATACTCCTTCAGAAACCGGAACGGGAATACCCTGCTCAACTACCTCAAATATCTGAGCTTGATGTAAGGTTCATAATATGCTCTATCCAACTGTTGTCTCTTATTCCACTCCTCACCTATGTTTGGTATCCCGTTTGCCTCAGAAATGGTCTTTGGTGTCAAGGTGAAGTTCACTCCAGCAAGGTTTACATGACCATCACGCAAATGTAGGAAAAATAAGCGAACAAATTCCTGATGGTGTTGAATCTGAGATGTTAGCTCACAATACCGAAAACATGAATGTTGCTGAAAGCATGTCATTGGAAGCGGGCAAGCCTGCAATTGAACCAAAGAAGTGGGCTCCTCCCTGACGTGCCTACCACTTTTATGAGACCTCCTAGGTACATTTAGCTCTGTGTTTGAATCACTTTCCTGCTCATATCCCTACTCATATGATGAATTTGTCTCTGACATGATGCTGAAAACAAGGTGTTTGATAAATATGTGCTGATATATGTATCGTGAAAACAAGAGTTTGGTGTATGTTTTAATGCCAAATGTGCCACATATATAATAAGGTGCTATGGAGAAATGTCACAATGAATACAATAGACTGTCAAGTCAATTTGGAGTGGAAGGACAGTGACTCACTGCTTGAGAAACTTCGGAATTTGGAGCCTTTATAAGTGATATAAGAATAGGCGATAGTTATGGGGGGTAGTTTTCAGGAACAAGGGTCAATGAAATGGAAAAATATAAGTGAAATCAAGGATATAGAGGTTGTCCTTGAATGTTTTGGAAATTAGGCTTTCACCAATGATAAAAAGGGAGGGAGATTATGGAAAATGATAAGGTTTTAGGATTCAAAAACATGGAAACAAAGGGTATAGGGAATATGGGACAGCGGGAATAGGAGAGGGACTATGGTATGATAGTGTGACAATAAGGAAAGGGAGAATATGGTGGTCAACGACAATAATATTGCACCATAAAAATTTTAAAATTTGTTTTCAAACCCCAAAGAGTGATTTTGGAAAAATAAATAGGGTTTATGTTTCACCAACCCAATTCTCCAAACATATGTCTGAAACCACACCAAATACAAGCAGGAGCAACTGTGTAAACTTACTTGAGCAAAGGTGTTGAAGTAATTTTAAAAAATTGATGAAGCGGTGATAAATTTTTGGCTTGGGGGCTCTGTGCACCGTGCCCCAGCCCAACGCGCCACGCAGATTGGATGTGTCGCGCCAGTGTTAATTTACACTGCAGAAATCTTCCCAATGCGTCGTGCACCAGCCCAATGCGTCGCGCCATAAATAGCGCATTTTGCAGGAGGCTTTTGGAGGCCTTCGCAGTGTCCAAATTGGGCGCATGATAGCTCGTTGGAAATATTATTGAGTCTTCTTTCCATACCAACTAGAATTTTTCAATTTGGAGTTCATTTACCCTATCAAAAATCAAATCTCCCAAGACTTTTCAAAATGTGCAAGATGAGGCTGCCTCAAGGAAGAGTGTTGTTGCAGTCAATGTTTGAAGGTCTTCCTCAACTCCAAATTGAGCTCATGATAGCTCATTTGAAATATATTTGTGTCTAGTTATCATTGGACTCATCAAGAAAGTCATTTCGCCAACCATGCTAGGAGAAATCTTGATTTTCCCAAGGTCACTTCATAGGTGCATCAATTCTCCTGAGGCAACTGTATTTTTGACATTTCTCCAAAACCATGACACCTGTGTAAAAATTGAAGGAGGTTTTTCTTCCTTGGCATGTTTTGGACAAAAACTCTCAGTTTTCCAAAATTCATCTTTTATTTCTCTCAAACATCATTTTAATGAAACCTATCCCGATGTGTGAAACAAAGGATTTGTCGAAATGAAGCGAAATGAAGGGGATAAGGGGCTTATAAATTCTTGGGGAAATTTTGGGAAGTAGGGAGAGATGTTAGGAAGAAAGGGAAAGTGGAATCGTAGAAATTGAGTGAGAGGAAGGGGTCTAAAAGGGAAAAACACAAGCCTAGCTTAGAAAATTGCCAAGCTGTAGAAAGAAACTAGGGTTTGTGCGAAAATGAGGAATTTGGGGGATCTCAGTGATGGGAAGTGTTTAATAATGTACATTAAGGATGGGGGAAGGTGTATGAACATCAGGATACAATTTTTTATGATGATTTGACCATCCAAGAGAAATTACCTCCAAAACCCTAGGAGAGGGAAATGAACCTTACCTAGGCACAACTGAAGCATGAACAAGGTGTAAAATGACCCTTTGGAACTTGACATGATGATGAAAACCCTCTGAATGATGGTACACTCAGCTGAATGGTGACATGGACTGAGATTTGGACAACTCTGGAAGGAGTGAAAGCAAACCCTAGACCTAGTACTTAGTGAGCAAATTTTGCTTGAAGGCTCATTGAAATGACAAAATTTGACCTTGACACTTTAAGATCACTTTGTAAGAGCATGTTTGATCACTGGAGGAAGGATGCAAAGGCTGACACTAACATTGGCTCCAATGGGGATGGTAGCTCCTTGGAGGTGCCAAGAACGACAGATCTTTGGGAGAGCAGACCAGTGCCTTATCCATTGGGCAATGGAATCGATGACTTGGAAAATTAACACAAAACTTTTGACTGATTTATTGACTCAAACTTGACTCAAACCGACTCAATTCTGCAACCAAAATGATTGAAAAACTGACTCGACAAACTCAAACCAAAACTGCAATGAAACTGGAACGAAGTGCTGCCTTTGGCTGCTTATTTATTTACAAAATCTACCCTAATTTGCTCCAAAGCCAATAGATAAAGTAATGCTATAATGCCAGATCAACCATTCAAGTAACTGTTACAAGGATGCTTCTTGAGAGTGCTTCAACCAGGACACAGATGTAATTACTGGCAGCCATACATGCACATAATGAGTCTGGTTATGTAAAAGACAATTTGATCTATCATTCAAACTTAAAAACATTTCCATTTACGTTGCAATAGGATCGCAAAAGCCAGACTCTGTTTGCTGCCCCAACTCCGCAATACATACTTCCAGCTGCACACTGTCAATGAAAACATCCATGGGCAACTCTATTGTTTCTTGTTTTGAAGGAGGGAGAGTTTCCAAGAACTTTTTGGGATCTCAGAATTCATATGATTGGATCTGATCGTTTAAATACTGAATCTCCTCCTCAAATCTTTCAACAAGTAACTCGCAAAAACCAGTTTTAGCTTCAGGAGGAAACTTCAGGGATTTCAAACATTGAAGCATGGCAATGAAAAATGCTTCATCAATTTCAAAATCCACTAACTGATCTCTAACTTCTTTTACAACTTCACAAAGCACAGGGTTTGCCACATACCCTACCATTGCATGAATGGATCAGCAAGCACTGGAATCTCTGGATCGAGTTGGAGTCGCCAGGTGAATGTTTCAGCCTTCATATGTTTGATCATTTTCCACCATCAACAATCAGATCTGAACTTGATACATGTACTGCGGCAATTCACAATTCAAGTTTCACGTTCACAAGCTAGACCGGAGATTGACTGAAGCATCGTTTATCTACTTTCGCTAATGCAAAGAAAAGGTGTTTCGAAAGCTACCTGGCATAACTTCAAGCTCCGTTTGTAAATTATGAAACAAATAACACCAACAAGCAAACCATTTTCTCCCCAGTATGGTCACCACTATGTTAGTTCCCAAATCCACCTCAGGCTGAAATAAGGCAGAAAAAGGACAACAACAAACCACGCTCAATCTTGTAGCTAGCCCTACGAGGACAGGAGAGGGCTCTCTCTGGGTCAATCTCAATGAAAATATTCAAAGGGGCTTGAGATTACTAAAACAAAAACTGATCTTAGGCTAGATAAACAAATAGGAGTGTTTGATTTTGATTTTTAGGGGTTTTTGTTGGAAAAAGGGAAAAACAATTTTGGGCTTGGGGATGAGGCCAAATTCTTACAGAGTTCAAGTTGGGGCAGGGTAGGCAATGAATTTGACGTCTTAGATTCAATGAATGGATAGAAAATACTGCTGAGAAGCTGAAGAGGGCAAGAAAGTGCAAGGATCCTCTTCAAACGGAGGAAAACATATAAAACTAAACAAAAGTTTAAGGAAGAGCATCAGCAAACTAATGAATTCTACCTTAGTTACTCATTTGTTTAATTCAGAAGAAAAGATAAAGTAAATTGAATACATATAACATTAATGAAACTTAAAATAACATGAGAAGAACATCATCAAAACTCAGAAACCACAAGGATCCCAACAAGTGCTGCAAAACTCTGGTCTTTCCTTTGCCAAAAATCTGAAATGAATGTATAATGAGGTGCCAAACTTTTCCCAAGTATCCAACCCTGAAAATGTCTCAGAAAATACAATAGATAGAACATCCTAACCCCATCCCATGCCTCTATGGGTTGAGCTCATCCTTCTAGGAGCTGTTTCAACCAATTCTAAACATGGAGCTAAAATCTAGGCAGCCAAACAACTTGCCTCTATATGCTAGGAAACTGATCCATTCACTTAATTTTTACTTTTTAGTGAATGAATCCTCTAGAACAAGTAAAAAAATTCCAAATTTACATCATATTCATCAAATTACATCATTGTAGGTCAATCATCACATCCAAAAGTGAAACTAGTCAAACTGGCCGAATTTCTGAGCTGAAAAGTGAAAATTGGGCAAAATTCCTCTATGCGCCGCGCCCAAAAACTCAATGCATCGCGCCACTTTGAGCCTATTTTTGGGGCACTTTTTGAAGTCCAAATTGAGCTCATGATAGCTTGCTGGAAAGCCCTGGATGTCTGATATCCAACCCAAGTGGAATTTTTCAATTTGGATGTCATTTTCCCCTCCAAAACTGCAATCTCCCGAGACTGGTTCCTGCTGGTGCAAAAAGTGGTAGAAAGGCCACTTTTGGAGTGTTTTTGACCTTTAAAACCACCCAGAACTTCATGAAATCTCTCATCCATTCCTGAGCATGCATAATTTACCATAAAAAACCCAAAAATATCAATTTTTCCTCCAGAAGATGTCCCAATCATAAGCGCGCGTCGGGCGGAAAAACCTGTTTTGCAACCAAAATTTTCAAAAATGACAATTTTCTCCAAATTTGCTGAAATTTGGAGTGAAGGTCTCCCATCATGTCTCATGCTTAGCCAAGGAAGCTTCAGCCAAGATTCAGAGTGGATCTGTCCTTTTCCGACGTTTCAATGCTTTTCTCAACCTCGCTTTCAAGATCTTCATTTTTGCTCTGCAAACGTGTGTGCAGGCCCAATAGTGATTCTTCATGTGTCTGAGCATGTATTTGTCCCTATTGGCCTTCGCCAATAGCTTCTCTAGATGAATTTTGACTCTTGTAAGGCAATTTTCTCGCTCAAATGGTGTCATGTCACCTGGTCTCTTTCGGGCCAATTCCTGGTCTTCACGGATTTGCCGCAACACTATGAGTGTCTGCTGATCCTCCAGTTGTTTATTTCGTTGCTCCAAGTAATTTATAACCCACTGAGCTCTCTGGAACTTCACGGTCAAAGTGTCAATCTCAGATTTTTGTTCCTGGATGGTCTCTCTCATCCTTGAGCTAGGAGAGCTCAAATCAACATCGATGAGTGTAAACTTAGTGTCTTGGCCTCCTGAAGGGCCCTCATCGTGCATAGGCTTATTGCCTCTATCCTGTACCTGTGCTGATGTAGAAGGAGAGACCCCTTCCACGTCAAGTGGAGATAGTACTCGTGCTGCTAACGAAGATAACAAGACCCCTTCCACGTCAAGTGGAGATAGTACTCTTCATGCTACTGCAAATAAGGCTCTGTGGCCTCTCTGATATGTCACACACACTGGAGCACTGAGAGGCTCAGTCTCAGGAACCTCAAACTGATGTGAAGGCTTTGCCTCATCATGAAAAATCTCGAGAGGAGGCTGGGGGGCTGCAGAGAAGTCACGGGAAATGAACTCATCCCATGTGATGCCCTGCAATCCAAGCTGATGTACTACAATGATTTTAATGAGCGCATAATGATAAATGTTGTTATGTTGCTGCTCTGGAGTCTTCTTCTGCACAAGGGTAGTCATCCGCTCTATGTTTCGGCACATGAAGTATGGAATATTCATCAGTCGCACCCTTGTGAAATGAATCAAAATTCTGATATGGTATGCATAAAGGCGCGAGAATCTACCCTCATAGCTGAAGTATCTAATGATGAGTTTCATTAATGGCGCGTAGGACTCCTTCAGAAACCGGAACGGGAATACCCTGCTCAACCACCTCAAATATCCAGGCCTGATGTAAGGTTCATAATATGCTCTATCCAGCTGTTTCCTCTTATTCCACTCCTCACCTATGTTTGGTATCCCGTTTGCCTCAGAAATGGTCTCTGGTGTCAAGGTGAGGTTCACTCCAGCAAGGTTTACATGACCATCACGCAAATGTAGGACAAATAAGTGAACCAACTCTTGATGGTGTTGAATATGACATATCAGCTCACAATACCGAAAACATGAATGTTGCTGAAAGCATGTCATTGCAAGTGGGCAGGCCTGCAATTGAACCAAAGAAGTGGGCTCCTCCCTGACATGCCTACCACTTTTATGAGACCTCCTCGGTACATTTAGCTCTGTGGTTGAATCACTGTCCTGCTCATATCCCTGCTCATATAATGAATTTTTCTCTGACATGATGCTGAAAACAAGGTGTTTGACAAATATGTGCTGATATATGTATGGTGAAAACAAGAGTTTGGTGTATGTTTTAATGCCAAATGTGCCACATATATAATAAGGTGATGTGGAGAAATTTCACAATGAATACAATAGACTGTCAAGTGAATTTGGAGTGGAAGGATAGTGACTCACTGCTTGAGAAACTTCAGAATTTGGAGCCTTTATAAGTGATATAAGAATAGGTGATAGTGATGGGGGGTAGTTTTCAGGAACAAGGGTCAATGAAATGGCAAAATATAAGTGAAATCAAGGATATAGAGGTTGTCCTTGAATGTTTTGGAAATTAGTCTTTCACAAATGATAGAAAGGGATGGAGATGATGGCAAATGATAAGGTTTTAGGATTCAAAAACATGGGAAGAAAGGGTATAGGGAATATGGGACAGTGGGAATAGGAGAGGGATTGTGGTATGATAGTGTGACAGTAAGGAAAGGGAGAATATGGTGGTCAACGGCAATAATATTGCACCAAAAAAATTTTAAAATTTGTTTTCAAACCCCAAAGAGCGATTTTGGAAAAATAAATAGGGTTTATGTTTCACCAACCCAATTCTCCAAACATATGTCTGAAACCACACCAAATACAAGCAGGAGCAACTGTGTAAACTTACTTGAGCAAAGGTGTTTAAGTCATTTTAACAAATTGATGAAGTGGTGATAAATTTTTGGCTTGGGGGCTCTGTGCGCCGTGCCCCAGCCCAACGTGCCACACAGGCTGGATGCGTCGCGCCAATGTTAATTTACACTGCAAAAATCTTCCCAATGCGCCGCGCACCAGCCCAACGCGCCGCTCCATAAATAACGCATTTTGCAAGAGGCTTTTGGAGGCCTTCCTGATGTTCAAATTCGGAACATGATAGCTCGTTTCAACTATTATTGATTCTAATTTCCATCCCAACTTGAATCTTTCAATTTGGAGTTCATTTACCCTGTCAAAAATCAAATCTCCCAATACTGGTCAAAATGTGCAAGATGAGGCTACGTCAAGGTAGAGTGCTGTTGCAGTCAACTTTTCAAGGTCTTCCTCAACTCCAAATTGAGCTCATGAAAGCTCATTGGAAAGATATTTGTGTCTAGTTATCATTTGACTCATCAAGAAAGTCATTTTTCCAACCATGCTAGGAGAAATCTTGATTTTCCCAAAGTCACTTCAGAGGTGCATCAATTCTCTTGAGGAAACTGTATTTTTGATATTTCTCCAAAACCATGACACCTGTGTAAAAAGTGAAGGAGGTTTTTCTTCCTTGGCATGTTTTGGACAAAAACTCTCATTTTTTCAAAATTCATCTTTTATTGCTCTGAAACATCATTTTAATGAAACCTATCCCGATGTGTGAAACAAGGGATTTGTCGAAATGAAGCGAAATGAAGGGGATAAGGGGCTTCTAAATTCTTGGGGAAATTTTGGGAAGTAGGGAGGAATGTTAGGAGGCAAGGTAAAGTGTAATCTCAGAAATTGAGTGAGAGGAAGGGGTCCAAAGGGGCAAAACACAGGCCTAGCCTAGAAAATTGCCAAGTTGTAGCAAGAAACTAGGGTTTGTGCGAAAATGAGGAATTTGGGGGATCTCAGTGATGGGAAGTGTTTAATAATGCACATTAAGGATAGGGGAAGGTGTATGAACATCAAGATACAAGTTTTGATGATGATTTTACCATCCAAGAGAAATTACCTCCAAAACCCTAGGAGAGGGAAATGAACCTTACCTAGGCACAACTGAAGCATGAACAAGGTGTAAAATGAACCTTTGGAACTTGACATGATGATGAAAACCCTCTAAATGATGGTACACTCAGCTGAATGGTGACATGGACCGACATTTGGACAACTCTGGAAGGAGTGAAAGCAAACCCTAGACCTAGTACTTAGTGAGCAAATTTTGCTTGAAGGCTCACTGAAATGACAAAATTTGACCTTGACACTTTAAGATCACTTTGTAAGGGCATGTTTGATCACTGGAGGAACGCTGAAAGGGCTGACACTAACAAGGCCAAGAACAAAAAAGAGAAGGTTTCTGCAGTCAAAGCTAAAATAAAGGTGAAAAAAGGAGAGAACTCCTCAAAAAGCAAACCCAAGCCCATGAAAATAGTACCCCATTTTCCTCCATTTCCTAATGTCTAAAATATATATGGAAGAGGAAGGTCTGTAATAGCAGATAAATCAAAAGAAAAAGTTCTATCGAAAATTCTGAAAGCACATATTCAAAAAAAGTTGTAGAAATAATATCAACCTACACCATCAGATGAAGAACTTCTTAAGGATATTTGATATGACATCGCAGCAAGAAGAATAAAGAAGAAGATAAACCTATTTCTAGCACCAGAAAGAGGTATACAAGGGACAAAAATAATTTTAGGCTTAATTACAAGTCTCTACATAATCCAAGCCTAATCACAGAGGTTATTGACATTGAAGGTAAATTTGAAGGTTCAAAAACAAAAAAATATATGAAGAAAAGAAAGAACACAATCCCTTTAGAACAGCACTCAGAGCCCTCAAAGAGAAGAAAAAAAAATGGGTTCTAAGGAGGACAAAGAAATTATCAAGGAGGAAACTACAAGAGAAACCAGATCCATATCATCAGTTGCTGACAAAAAAATAGACTTAGATAAACTGGTTGAAGCTGCAACACACATAGGGGAAGGTAAAAAGGTTTCTGGTACTAGTTCCTTTTTTCTTATCAGTTACAATTTTGAACAGAAGATTAGGTGCCATAGAATACAAGTCTACACAAAATTTTCATCATTTTATATGTATTTTTGAAAAATAAACAAGGAACTATCAGAATTTCTGGTAGCATTCCAGATTTTGCGCAGTTATAGGTTTTTACCGGAATTTCTAGCAGCACCTATTTTAACTTAATTTTGACACCAGCTCCAAAAATAGAAGAAAAGAGATATCAACGCCTTATAAATAAGCCACTTCGAGGGGGAACCTCCAATACATTACATAAATGAAAAATTCTTGGATGATACAAATGACAAAACCTCCTTTCTATGGATAGGAGTCCATGGGGCCATAATGTAATCCTAGCCGACCTAACAATAATAATTTAAAGGCACAATAATAACAATATGAGGGTTACAGGGGTACAAAAATAACAATAAGGGGGGCTACACTAACATAATAAAGAACTACACTATTAATATAGGGAATTAACATGCCCCTCTCCTTCAAACAAGTGTTGTCCTCAACGCTTGATTATTTCTTGATGCTTCTGTATAAAATTCTCATCCTCCCATGTGGAATCTTCTATAGGAAATTTCTTCCACTTGATGAGATAATTTGAAATTGATTGTACTTGTCGATTTCTTGTTTCTGTGACTGCTTTAGAACTTGTTTCGATGTGATGTTGGTCTTTCGGTTGTTTCATTTGATTTTGCACCAAAGTTAGGTTATCCTTTGAGAGCTGGAGAACTTGTTATTGATGCTCGATGTGATATTCCACTACTTTATCATCCATAACAGATTTTATTTGATCCTTCAAACAATCCAACATAGCCTCAATTTATGCTTTTAAACCATCTATGTCATCTTCGGTTTCTCTTCGTAAGATCAAAATTTGTTGCACTTGGTATCATAATTTTGATATCTCATACTGCAATTATTCCTCTTCATGCGTCATAGTATAGCTTTCTGAGGGCTTAATGGGTATGGAATTATTTTTTGGAGGCATTATAGAACCCATTACTAATAAAAATTCTTCAATATGCCCTTCGAATCACTTCAAACTGCTTTCTCAAACAAACGTTATGCAATTTTAAAAAACAAGTACACACCTTTTTCTTTCTTTTGAGTATCTATATATTGAAACTGAATTCTCTCTGTGATTTCAGATCTTCAATATCTGAAATTTGGCCCTAAAGTAGCCCTTTGAATCTTCTTTTTAATTCCACAAATATAAACTAATTTTGATTCTTCAAGACAAAGTTATGCCCAACCTCCCATGATGACCCAATTATGGACTGGCTTAGTAGAGTGAACTTGTACTAATTTCCACGTGTCATTGTTTCCTCATTTGGCTCTGAAATTGATAGATAGAAAAATAAAATTTGTGTACTTGTGGTCACTTTTTACGTCATTCCAATCCGATGCTCAGAGAGAGATCTATGAAGATTTTCCCACGATCACCTCTTTGAGATGAAATTCATAATCCTAAAAAAGCACTATCTTCCACAGATCATATCTCCGCAAATATTGCGAACCAAGCTCTGAAATTTTGCAACGAGTTTCCTCAGGATTTCAGCTTCGTACCCTAAAAATTTCATATTTTGAACCTTCGTAGAAAAAAATTTATAGCGAAAATTCCACATTGACCTTTTTAGAGCAGCAAAACCATAGAATCCAAAGCTCTGATACCAAATGTTGTGAAACTAGCTCTAAAAATAGAAGAAAAGAGATATCAATTCCTTATAAATAAGCCACTTCAAGGGGGAAACCTCCAATACATTACATAAATGAACAATTCTTGGATGATACAAATGACAAAACCTCCTTTCTATATATAGGAGTCCATGGGGCCACAATGTAATCCTAGCTAACCTAACAATAATAATTTAAGGGCACAATAATAACAATATGGGGGTTATAGGGGTACAGACATAACAGTAAGGGGGACTAAATTAACATATTAAGGGACTACACTATTAATATAGGGGCTTAACAATTCCAGATTTTGCGCAGTTATAGGTTTTTACCAGAATTTCCAGCAGCACCTATTTTAACTGAATTTTGACACTTGCCAGCAAATTTTTCCGAGCTAGTTAAGGAGGTATAAGAATCCATAACAAAATGGATAATACAAGTGATGGTGAAGGTTTGTTATGATGTTGTTATAGGTATTATTAAATGAAGCTACATGGTTATTAAATACCCTAGACACAAGGAGATAAATCAACAGAAAAAGGGGCATCATGAAAACATACTTAACATTTCATCCCATATTTCTTCTCTTATTTCTTCTCCATTTGTCCTTTCTATTATATTTCGATGAGATAATGTTGTAATGTATTTTGACACCTATGTAATGTTATAATTAATGTTTCCTTCTTTTTAGAAGAGATGGAATTGGTGCCTCTCTTACTATATATACCACTTGTAAATATTATTTCGAGGTGGAATGTTGGTCTACCTGAAGACTGAATATAATAAAAAACCTTTTTGCTTCATGCTGGAGGATTTTGTGACTCAAGGAACATACAATGTGTGGTGTGTCTCTTTTCTTTGTTAATTTCTTCTAAAATATGAATTGCAACAACTAGTAAGGTGTGAGTGATAAGTTGTTAAAGGATTTAACAGTAAATTATATGTTTTCAGTTTTTTGCAAGTTATATGTGTGTTATAGAACATGCCAGTGAATATTTCATAAATTATTTGTGGAATAATTTATACATGAAGTATATTTTCTGAATGTTTTTTGCTTTGCATAAACTGATTTTATGTAAAGAGCCATCATCATAGTTGTTTGACTGATTTAGGATAGGAATATTTCCTAGAATATGTACCAGCTATTCATCTTCTTCCACTTGTGTACTCTACTCCATATACGACCTTTTACTGATCTGAAAGGAGTGTATTAGTTCTGATGTGCTAAGTGTCCTTTCAATAATATAAACATGTACAATTTGTCTCCATATGTTTGCTTAAGGAATGAGAATTTAGCCATGAAAATAGATGAATTAGTGAAGTTTGAGCATGAAAAAAAGCCTTAAAAACACTAAACAATAGTTCATAACAGAGAAATAAAATCACACATAATTTTTACATAGTAGGCATGATGAAGCAGTTCACCCCTCCTGGGCTACATCTACTGGTCCAACTCCCAATGGCATGTCTGTCTTTGTCATTATGATAAAAATTGTAAATTACATGTGTTTACAGGCCTCTAATTTTTGTTTTTTCTACACCAATGGCTCCAGAATGCTCAAATTAGTCTAGGTAGACTCTTTTTTCACCAAAATTGGTCAAAAATTGACCTCCCTATGCCTTTTTCCCAATGTCAGCTAGAAAATCTCCACTAACTGTGGAGAACTACAATTAACTGACACTAAAAGTAGGAAAAACCTTAACTTTAGGGTCGGCACAAACTTCCCGCCATTCTAAAATATTTACATTAAACATTTAACCGTTTGGCACATGTGACATGTTGTCCCTAACTCGGAAGTTACGATTTTTAAAACCATTAATTTGAATGTACAACAGAAATGGAATCCGGAGTTTACAGTTTCAAAAACTGTGGCAACAAAAGCCATCCAAACCATGCACATGTGACAGTATAAAATTCTCCTCTAAGTTAGTTTCATGGCTTGTGGAACCGTTGCTTTACAGTTTAATGTCACAACGACATGTAACCGCCCATCTGACCACCGAATTAACAGATTAACGTGGCCGCCCAATTAATGTGTTAGATCTCGGTCATAGACGCCGGTTGTATTGTGGTTGGGGCTGGTCCCTTTATTTATCCACCAGAAAATTTGTTAAGCCATAAATACAAGTCACGGCTCTATAGGGTTAAGAAATACCCATAGATCAATTGGTAAACCCATCTGTGCCCATGCCCGAGGTCTCCTGTTTGATTCCTATAGCCTCCAAACAAATTTTAATACACCCTCCTGAGGACATGTGGTGGCATTCAATCTTGCCACCTGTCACTAATCTGACGGCTCAACAAAAACCATCCAATGGTTAAAAAATCATCTCTGTACCACTAAATAAATGGTCCACAACATGCCATGTGGTGCAATTCAGTTGGCTGGAGAAAAATGAAATATTCCCCAGAATATACCTTCTGACTGTACCTGCATGTTGACTGGGCATCCAGTCACAAAAATTTTTTTGTTTGGGAAAATGGAAAGAATGTGATATCTTCCTCATATGACATCAGTTTTTCAAACCATTCGTGGTGTTGGAATCGCAACGAAGAGACCTTTCCGATCGCTCAGGTTCGTACCTACTTCAAGCACTTTGATGTTTGAGCATAGCACATGATATCTTGATCACACCTCCCCACTAGGAAGATTTTGGACCCCAAAAGCTCTCTGGATTATTGAACATGAAAATGAGGAGACTATGTCCCCACTCTTCCAATTTTATCCACTAAAATTCCCTAATTTCATTAATTTGAGCTTTTCATGAAACAACAAATTTTTCCTTGATTCCGTCAACCAACCATTATTGTTTTTTGCACTATCATGATGCACATTTTCTGAACTTGTAGAACAAAAACCTAACTTTGTAGTAAACATATTGTTTCTACATTGGTCTATAATCAAAGGAAACTTGGAATTGTTCTCACCTTGCATTTTGTCCTTATGGTTTTTTTTTGCAAAATTTTCCTTGAACTTGTGTCGATTCTTGACCAAGTTTCTTCGCCATTGTACCATGCCTTTCGAAAACCAGAAATGAAAATTTCTAAATCATGTTCCTTCTTTGCTAAGTTTCTTTGTCTTCTCCTTGACCTTTGCAACTTCTTGCACTGACACCTTGTTTTCAGCAGTGTTCAACACCAAGGTCAACTGCTGCAACTGTTTGTCATCTTATTTCAAAGATAACCTGATTTCAAACTGAAAAAACTCATTACATACATCATCATTTTTTTGAAAATGATTATGTAAACTTGTCTTTGTTTAATCATCATCAATGTCAAGTTTTTGCTTGCATTGACCATCCTCTTCATTTGCCCTACATTAACTAAAGAAGTGTCTAGTTTTTTACGATGAGCTCTCACAATATACTCATTTCCGTATTTGAATAAATTTTATTTGTTCTCATGGTGATGGAATATTTCTTTCCTGTCATACAAGTAAGGACTTCCCAACACCATACCTGTTATATCAAGTGGAACAACATCTAATTCAACGATGTCAATGAAATGTGTAGTTATTGCAAAGCACAATATGCACTTCTTTGAAACCTGTAAATTTGCATCTTTACAAATCCAACCAAGTGGATATGGTTTTGGATGTGGAATGGTCTCAAGATTACGTTTCTTGACCAAGTCTTCAGAGATTAAATTCACTTGTGACCCACTATCAAACAATGTGTCAACCTTGGTATGTTTGGAAATGGCCCTCACATGAAATAGTTTAATTCTTTCTTCTTAATTTGGAGCTTGTATGTGACAATTAGATGTACTATAACTGGGTTTAGTTTCAATATCTTTCCCATTCATGTTCTTTAGTCCCATAGCTATGATTTTTGTTTCATCTCCTGAATCCGACCCTAGGTCTTGTTCAGTTATTGCAACAAATTTTCCTTTCTCCTTGGCTTTCTCTTTGGATTTAAAACTTTTTGGTTTCAACTCTAGATGAATTTTCCAACAATGGTCTTCATCATGGCTAGTTTTAGAACAATGTTTACAAAATAACTCTCCCTTCTCTTTTTTGATATTTGCATTTCTCTTTTTCTTCCAATTACCTTTAAACTCATTTTCCCCATTCTCATATAATTTTTGTTTTCCCCTTTCCTCTAAATGTGTGTCTTGTACACAAACTTCATCAAGGCTTGTAGGGTTAAACATGAGGATAGTATGTCTTAGGTAGGTATGTAAGCCTCCCATATACCTGAGCAAAGTGTAGGCTTGTAGGGTTAAACATGAGGATAGTATGTCTTAGGTAGGTATGTAAGCCTCCTATATACTTGAGCAAAGTGTCTTGGATATGAAAATTTACTCCTAATAAAAGAGCTCTTCTCCTAAATTCTTGAGTATACACTTGTACATTTTTTCCTTTCAGTTGTTTAAAAAATTTCCAGTCCATTATGGATTTTTGCATGTGAGCTAATGGATAAAATGGTTGTTTTAATGCAGAAATGAAATCAGACCATGATTGAATAATCTTACCATGTTTCTTGATTTCCTCCTTTGTCTTGGCTTCCCACCAAACAAGTGCTTCACCTTTCATTCTCAATGAATCTAGTTGGATTTTGGTATCATCATCATGATAATTTTGGATTCTCAAATAGACCTCCAATTGCCTAATCCAATTATCTAGCTTTTCTACATTAACTTCACCATTAAAAATTGGAAATTAAAACTTAACATCAAGTTTTAGAAAAGGAATTTTACCCATGTTCTTTGACTTTTATTGCTGATGTACTGAAGATGAAGTAGAGGATGATGAGGATGAAGATGAGGTTTATGATGGTGACTTTCCACTGTCTCCATTTCCTTCATTTCCCTTCTTTGATTTATCTTCACCATTGTGGCCTCCTGATGATACTTGTCCTTCCTTGTGAAGTTTGGACCTTTCCTCTTCTAGTTTATCATTCCTTTCTTCATAAAGGACTCTCACCATTTCAGTCAAGTCAAGAAATGATTTTTTGTACACTCTTTCTTTCTCTTTCGGAACCATCTCTTCATGGATTTATCCTTCTACTGGAGGCATGCTTAATTCTACTTCTGCTTCTTTTGGAGGTGATCTAGGTGGTGGATAATGTGGAAATCTTGCCCTCCTTTGTTGTGGCTCACTTTGAGAACCTATTGCTTCCACCAATTTTCCTTCTCCTCTCTTAAGCTTGAGCCTAGTAAGCATGAAAAACCTTGCAAAAAGTTAACAAATCTTTGCACATAAAAAAACTATAGATTAAAATCTAGCTATGATACCAACTTGATCTGAAAGGAGTGTATTATTTTTGCTATGCTAAGTGTCATTTTAGTAATATAAACATGTACAATTTGTCTCCATATGTTTGCTTAGGGAATGACAATTTTAACCATCAAATATAGATGAATTAGTGAACTTTAAGCATGAAAATGAGTCTTAAAAACACTTAACAATAGTGCATAATAGAAAAATACAATAACACATAAGTTTTACATAGTAGGCATGATGAAGAAACTCACCCCTCCTGGGCTACATCTGCTGGTCCAGCTCCCAATGACATGCCCCTCTTTGTCATTATGCTCAAAATTGTAAATTACATGTGTTTACAAGCCTCTAATGGATTTTTTCTTTGCACCAATGGCTCTAGAATGCTCAAATTAGTCTAGGTAGACTCTTGTTTCACCAAAATTGGTCGAAAATTGACCTCCCTATGCCTTTTTCCCAATGTCAGCTAGAAAATCTCGACTAACTATGGAGAACTGCAGTTAACTGTAACTAAAATTAGGAAAAACCTTAAATTTAGGTTCGGCGCCAAAATTCCCACCATTATAAACTATTTACATTAAATTTTTAAGGGTTTGGCACATGCGAATGTTGACCCTAACCTGGAAGTTACGGTTTGTTAAACTGTTAATTCGAATGTACAACAAAAATGGAATCCAGAGTTTACGGTTCCGAAAACTGTGGAAACAAAAGCCATCCAAACTGTGCACATGTGCCAGTCTAAAATTCTCCACCGGGTTATCTTCCAATAGCAAACCGTCGCATTAAACTTATTACAAGCCATACCATGTGACTAGGATGGTCGGAACGGTTTAAGTCATGGCTTGTGAAATTGTTGCTTTACAGTTTAATGTCACAATGACATGTGACCGCCCATCTGACCTCCGGAGTAATGGATTAACGTTTCCACCCAGTTAAGGTGTTAGATCTCAGTCATAGCTGCCAGTTGTATGGTGGTTGAGGCTAGCCCTTTTTTTATCCGCCCGAAAGTTTGTTAAGCCATAAATAAAAGTTGCGGCTCTATAGGGTTGAAAAATACCCATAGAGTGGTTCGTAAACCCATCCACACCCCTGCTCGAGGTCTTTGGTTCAATTCCTGTAGCCTCCAAACAAATTTTAATACGCCCTCCTAAGGACATGTGGCGGCCTCCAGGCTTGCCACGTGTCACTCATCTGACGGCTTAACAAAAACCATCCAACGATTAAAAACTCATCTTCGTACCACTAAATAAATGGTCTACAACATGCCATGTTCCGCAATCTGATTGGCTAGAGAAAAATGGAATATTCTGTTGTGAAACCATCTCCAAAAATAGAAGAAAAGAAATATCAACGCCTTAGAAATAAGCCACTTTGAGGGGGCAACCTCCAATACATTACATGAATGAACAATTCTTCGATGATACAATTTACAAAACCTCCTATCTATATATAGGAGTCCATGGTGCCATAATGTAATCCTAGTGGGCCACAATGTAATCCTAGCCGACCTAACAATAATAATTTAAGGGCACAATAATAACAAAATGGGGGTTACAAGGGTACAATAATAACAATAAGGGGGTTACACTAACAACAATAAGGGGCTATTCTAGTAATATAGGGACCTAACATGCCCCTCTCCTTCACAAAAGTGTTGTCCTCAATGCTTGAGTAGCTCTGGGTGCTTCTGTATAAAATTCTCATCCTCCCATGTAGAATCTTCAGTGGGTAAGTTCTTCCACTTGATGAGATACTCCGAAATTGATCGATTTCGTAGCTGTCGAGTTCTTGTTTCCATGACCGCTTCAGGTTCCAATATGATTTTTCCTTCCTCATCAAGTTCTGGAAATATTGTTTGAACTGGAAGATTTTCACCTATAACCTTCTTTAAGCATGAAACATGGAAAACTAGATGCACTCGTGAAGAAGCAGGAAGCTCCAATTTGTATGCTATAGTACCAATCTTTTGCAACACCTTGTAAGGACCATAGTACTTTGGCGATAATTTATTATCCTTCTTAGCTTGCTTGAGGGACATTTGTTTGTATGGTTGTAGCCGTAAAAATACCCAATTTCCTACATCAAAACTTCTCTCACTGCGATGTTGATCTGCCTGTTGTTTCATTCGATTTTGTGCCAAATTCAGGTTATCCTTTAAGAGTTGGAGAACTTCTTGTTGATGCTCGATGTGATCTTCAACTGCTTGAACCTTAAAATTTTCTCTTAAAGATGATGTGATGGATGGTGGATGATATCCATAAAGTGCCATAAATGGGGTCATTTTTGCTGCAGTATGGAAGGAAGTGTTATACCACCATTCAGCGAGAGGTAACCACTTGACCCATTGTGTTTGTTTATCAGATACAAAACAACGAAGATATCCTTCCAACATTTATTTACTATCTCAGATTGACCATCAGATTGAGGATGATAAGATGAGCTATGAGCTAATTCAGTACCCAAACAAGAAAATAACTTTGTCCAAAAATTTCCAGTAAAAATGGGATCTCTGTCACTCACAATAACCCTTGGGCTTCCATGTAGCTTTTGAATTGTGTCCATAAATGTAGTAGCAACTGTACTTGCTTTAAATGGATGAGATAATGCACAAAAGTGTGCATACTTGGTAAGTCTATCGACTACCACCATGATGACACTCTTTCCTTCGGACTTAGGTAAACCTGTGATAAAATCCATTGAAATCTCCTCCCAACGTTGACTTGGAATGGATAAAGGTTGTAGAAGTCTCGGGGTCTTAATTGTCTCAACTTTATTCTGCTGGCAACCCAAACATTCTGCCACAAAATTTTGAATATCAGATTTAAGGCCATCCCAAAAAAGTTCTTTCTTCACCCTGTGGTAAGTTTTTAAAAATCCTGAGTGTCCTCCTAAAGGAGAAGTGTGCAATTCCAGAAGAATCTTTTGTTTTAGTTGGGAATTCCTACAAAGAT
This sequence comes from Pinus albicaulis, assembly GCA_034641835.2. NCBI lineage: Eukaryota > Viridiplantae > Streptophyta > Pinopsida > Pinales > Pinaceae > Pinus > Pinus albicaulis. The sequence continues at coordinate 308,967,492 of CM076574.1, forward strand.
ATAAGCGATCTTTGTACCATAAGGAATCATTTTTCCAACTAAATGTATCAGATGTACTAGGATCTTGCTGCAACTTTTGAATGAGTGTCTATACATCTTTTTCCTTCTTCCATTCATCTCTTGCTTCGGTTATCCAATCTGGTTGGATAATAGAAATGGCACAAAGCAATGCTTCCACCTCTTCATTCTTCTTGAGAGTACATCTGCAACAACATTAAGCTTTCCTTTTTTGTAGATTATTTCAAAGTCATAACCCAACATCTTTGTGACCCATTTTTTCTGCTCTTCTGAAGATAGTCTTTGTTCCAAAAAGTGTTTAAGACTACCATGATCAGTTTTTACCTTGAAGTGTCTTCCCATTAGGTAAGTTCTCCATTTCTTTAGTGCATGCAGTATTGCTAACATTTCCTTCTCATAAATAGGTTTCTGTAAATACTTTCCTTTGATTAGACGACTTTAAAAAGCAATGGGTCTTCCTTCCTGCATTAAAACAACACCAATTCCATTTCCTGAGGCATCACATTCCACAATAAAGGTTTTTGTGAAGTCTAGCGTAGCTAAGACCGGTGCTAGGCACATTGCCTCTTTAAGATGTTCAAAGGCCTTAGGTTCTTCAGGATTCCATGAAAATGCATATTTCTTCAATAATGTTGTTAGAGGTGCTACTATTCTCACACAATTCTTAACAAACTTACAATAATACCCTGTTAACCAAAGAAATCCTCGCAACTACTTTCTGGTTGTGGGGAATTTCCATTCCTTAATGGCTTTAATTTTGTTAGGGTCTACTTTAACACCCTCGTGAGATACAATATGACCCAGATATTCCACCTCTTGTACTCCAAAGAAACATCTGGATTTTTTTTCATATAATTGTTTCTCCTGCAATAGTTTGAGCACCCTGTCAACATGTTCAACATGATCCTTCCAAGACCTGCTGTAGATTAGTATATCATCAAAAAATACTAGCACAAATTTTCTAAGGAAGGGTTTGAAAAGGGTTTGAAAAGGCATGACCAAAAATTCATAATGACCCTCATGAGTTCGAAATGCTATTTTTGGAATATCTTCAGTCTTCATTATAATTTGATGATATCCTGAACGAAGATCCAACTTGGTAAAATAAATTGCTCCATGTAATTCATCCAATAGTTCATCAATCACAGGAATGGGAAATTTATCTTTAATGGTGAGCTTATTGAGCTCCCTATAATCCGGACACATTCGCCATGATCCATCCTTCTTGTGTACCAATACTATGGGAGCAGAGAAAGAACTTTGACTAGGTTGAATTATACCCGCCTCTAACATTTCTGCAATCATACGTTCAATTTCGCTCTTTTGGAAGTAAGGATATCTATAAGGCCGGATGTTTGGAGGAACACTTCCTGGAATCAAATGAATAGCATGATCATGATCACGAATAGGAGGGAGTCCTTTGGGAGTTTCAAACACCTTGGAATGATTGTCCAAGACTTGTTGGAGATCTGCAGAAATAGATGATTTTGATGTTGGAACTTCTAGTGAGCATAATTGTGCAATTACGCCTCGCTGTTCTTTCTTTAGAAGCTTTGTCATGACATTAGAGCTTATTATCCTTCCTGGCTTCCCCAAAATACCCCGTAATTCGACTTCCTTTCCTTCTGAAAAAAAATTCAAGAAAAGTTCTTGAAAATTAAAAGCTATCGTCCCCAAAGATTGTAACCATTGTACTCCTAGTACAACATCAGCACCTCCCATAGTTATGGCAAGCATTGGACTAGTAAAGACATATTCCCCCATGGTTAGCTTGATATTATGGAATTTTCCAAAGCAATTTATAGTTCCTCCATTTGCAAGTATCACTTGACATTCTGGTGCTGGGTATAGGAAACAATTTAATTCCTTGGCTACCTTACAATGAATAAAATTATGGGTGCTACCTGAATCAATCAACACTATTACCCTTTTCTTCTTGATATGTCCTTCTATCTTGAGAGTTTGAGGAGTGGTAATTCCTGCCATTGCATTACACGATATGGTTGGATTCATTTCTTCCTCTTCTAGGGCTGGTTCCTGGTGTATATCCTCTTCTTGTTCATTTTCTTCTTCCTCTTCACAATCTATGTAAAATAATTTCTTCTTAGCACATTTATGACCTTTAGTGTATTTTCTATCACAACTGTAGCAAAGCCCTTTTGCTCTTTTTTCTTCCAATTTTTTTGGTGTCAACCTTGTAGGTTGTGTAAATCTAGGCGTAGCAACACTTCCTTCTTTATAGAATTGAATGGTAGGCTTCCTTGTCACCATAATTTTACATTCAACTTTTCTTGCCAACATGAATGCCTTCTCCAACGAATCAGGTTCAAAGACGTGAAATTCATGTTGGATGTTATCCTTTAAAGTGCCTATGAAGAGATCAATCCTGTGTTCCTCTGGAATATTAGTTACCCTTATATTCAATTTTTGGAAGTCCTCAATGTGCTGCCCCACTAAACACTTTTGTTTGAGATTTATCAATTGGCTAAAGAAGGTGTTGCTCTTTGTATCCTCAAAATGTGCTATCATTTCCTCCATAAAAATTGACCAAGTGACAATTTTTTACGGGATCAAAGCCATCGATACTATACAAATGTATTTTTTTCTAAATGTAAAGTTCCAATGCGTACCTTTTGTGTGTTTTGCACGTTATGTAGATCAAAATATTGCTCCATCTGTAGTATCCATGTTAAAGGATCCTTTCCATCAAACTTCCTCATATCCATTTTTGGAATATGGTGGTTCTTCCCGCCAACATTATATTTTATGAAATCACGATTAACATTTATTTTGTTCTCGTCATGAGGTTCTTCTACTATATTTCCACCATTAGGAATCATTTCTTGTTTTAATCTTGTCATCAAGCCTTCCATGTATGCTTTTAGATCATTCTTCATGTTTTCCATGTTGTCTTTCATGTCATCCATCTTAGCTTCCATGCCCACTTCCATGCCATCCGTCTTAGCTTCCAAACCATTCATCTTAGCTTCCATGCCTTTCTTCAAATCATACATTTCATTTTTTGTTGTTCTTTGCGAGAGCGAAATTTGTTGCACTTGCTCTTGTAATTTTGATATGTCATGTTGCCATTCTTCATCTTCATGAGTCATAGTAGAGCCTTATAAAGGCTTAATGGGCATTGAATTATTTTTAGGGGGCATTTTAGAATCCAATATTGATATCTATTCTACAATATGCCCTTGGAATCAATTCAACTTGATTATTCAAACAAGACTTATGCAATTTGGAAAAAAAATACACACATTTTACTTGCTTTTGAGGAGCTCGATATTGAAATTGAATTATCTCTGTAATTGGGTATCTTCAATATCTGAAATTCAGCCCTGTAGTAGCCCTCTAAAGCTTCTTTCAAATTCCACAGGTCTGATATGATTTGGATTTTTCAAGACAAATTTATTTCCAATCTCCCATAATGACCCAATTTTGGACTGGTTCAGTAGAGTGAACTTGTACGAATTTCCACGTGTCACTGTTTCATACTTCGGCTCTAAAATTGATAGCCAAGAAACTAAAGTCTGTGTACTTGCAGCCACTTTTTTGGCACTTCAATCCGATGCTTATAGAGAGAGTTATGAATATTTTCCCACAATCACCTCTTTGAGATGAAATTCTGGAGCCTGAAAAAGCACTACCTTCCATAGATCATATCTCTGAAAATATGGCGAACCAAGATCTGAAATTTTTTGAAACTTTTCTTCAACATTTCTGCTTCGTACCCTAAAAATTTCAGATTCTGAACCTTCGTATAAAAAAGGTTATAGCGCAAATTCCACGATGACCTATTTAGGAGCCTGAACAAATACCTAACTTCCACAGATCATATCTTTGAAAATATTGCGAACCAAGCTCTGAAATATTTTGAAAATGTTCCTCATGATTTCGGCTTTGCACCCTAAAAATTTCATCTTCTGAAGCTTCGTAGAAAAAAAGTTATAGCGAAAATTCCACGATGACCTCTTTGGAGCAGCAAAACCCTAGAATCCAAAGCTCTAATACCAAATGTTGTGAAACCAGCTCCAAAAATAGAAGAAAAGAGATATCAACACCTTAGAAATAAGCCACTTCAAGGGGGAAAACTCCAATACATTACATGAATGAAAAATTATTCGATGATACAATTTACAAAACCTCCTATCGATATATAGGAGTCCATGGGGCCATAATGTAATCCTAGTGGGCCACAATGTAATCCTAGCCGACCTAACAATAATAATTTAAGGGCACAATAATAAAAAAATGGGGGTTACAAGGGTACATTAATAACAATAAGGGGGTTACACTAACAACAATAAGGGGCTATACTAGTAATATAGGGACCTAACATATTCCCTAGAATATACTTGTTGACTGTACCTGCATGCTGGCTGGGCATCCAGTCACAAATTTTTTGTTGTTTGGGAAAATGGACAGAACGTGATATCTTCCTCATAAGACATCGGTTTTTCGAACCATTCGTGGTGCTAGAAATTGCAACGACAAGACCTTTTTGTTCGCTCGGGTTCAGACATGTTTTGAGCACTTTAATTTTTTATCATAACACATGATCTCTGATCATTTACCCACACAATTTATACTTGCCTCAGCTTTCCAAATGCATGAAATTCTTAGAGAAAATAAAATCATTTCAAAATCTTTGAGAAACCATCCCACCACTCAAATAACCCCTTTAAAATTTGAAATGAACTATCATGTGTAAGGATTAATCCTTATGTAGTCAATAGGTGACTCCTTGCAGTAACACTGGGGATCTCATTAGCTTGTGAAATGGTGTCTGGGGACATGGAAAAAATTTACATTCCCTCTTTCAACCCTATGCCTATAAAATCAATAGCAAAGTCCTTTGAAACTTTTCCATGATGTCCTTGCTATTTTTAACAGAATCGGAGGCAACCCACTTTAGCAAACGCTTGGGAGAAGGTGGCATCTTCGTTTAGTCGCTTCATGTCCATGGGCTCGTACCTAACAAAATATCCTTCTTTATATTTCTTCTTTTGTGATGTAATGGCTCCAAAGTGTATTGAACAATCAACCCTTTACTTGACACCTGCAAATAATTTTAGAGACAACACACTGAGCTTTTGATACTAATAGAATTAAGCCTGAGATAGCTAGACAAACATCCTAGACCTCCAAACCGATACTGAGATAAACCAAGAAGCTCACAAGGATGGGATGAGGGGTATTCGAGACAAGGAATCAGAATGAAAAATTGAACATGGGATAAGATGACTAAGAAACATGGCTTTCAAGAATGATGGAAAATGACAATGAGGAGAAATCATGAACCAATATGATCTGACAATCTCTGACCAAACCTTTTTTGATAATCTGTAGGATTTTTTCTACCGTTAGCAGAAAAATAAAATTCGGTATCAAATCTTGTGTTCGATAGGGTACATTTTCTACGAAAGTGTCAGGAATTTCCAAAGAAAATCCTGACCATTTTACACAGAAGTTGCTGTGGAAGTATGAAAATGTGTCAAATTTACCATAATGACTATATCAACTTATGCACAATGAAATTTTTGGTTTTTCTTTGACAATGACTCCCATAAACACTAATGATGACATTTCAACATCACTAAAGGACCTTCATACATGGGAAATTTTGAAAATCATAAACTTAAAAATCCGATTAAAACCTAAGTCACTTAACCTAGTTGACTAAAAAAAAACCTAATGGTTATCATGGATAACAGTGGCTCCAATGGGGATGTTGCACCCATGTGGTGTAGCAAAGAACTAGCAACTCCAGTGCCTTATTGAAAATTGAAAATTACAACTTTGATGATGTCCTCTCCAAGTATTTATGGCCTTCTCCTTGGGCTCAAACATGTTTAAAATATCACCCTCACTTGCAAGCATGATATAGAAAAATGGAATATATAAAATGGTGTTTCTTTCAGCATATTGAATTAATAAGAATAGTGTTTGAGAAACCTGCCATTGACAGGTCCTCCTTAACACAACTTCCCATCCATCTCTTGAAGTAAGAAAGTGTTGTTTCCATGATATGTTGCGATATTTTAGGGCCCTTTCTATATATTTCATATTTTCCATGTTTCCCTTTGTCTTCTATCTTAGACTCCCACCTCAAAACCACATCTTGATTATTGAAATTTTCTTCCTTTGTCTTTCTGTCAAATGCATTATTGACTCTGTTTTGAGACTGATGATAATTAGTGTACACTTCTTCTCTCTTTTATTGCAAAGAAATGAGTTTATTAATCCTTATTTGGACTACATTTGGTTGTTCTTCCAAGCTGTAATATTCCCAAATGGGAAAAGAAGGAATATAGAACAAATTTCTTGAAATAGAAGTGAAAACATCACATCAAAATATGATACCAATATGGAGCCTTTCCGTTAATAATAATAGTAGAAAAATCGTACAAAATAATGAGGCATAAACCATAAAACATGAATTAATAAGCCTCCAATGAGTAAATCCCCACAATAATGAGGTGCTGATACTACACAAAATGTCGAAAGACTGCTACAACACAGTCATAGGAGCACTACTACATCAAATGAACATAGAAAATATAGATGGCTGATATATGCCTCAAAAGATACAGAAAATGAAGATCTAGGCTGCATACAGCCTCCAACAAGAAACCCAAGAGGGTTTTTAGAAATACACCAATATACAAGAAATGAATCAAAGCCATAGGGTTGAAGATTCACTGCAAAAATATAGCTGGAAACATGTGGCTAATATGATATGGAAAATAATATAGCCTACTCCAATAGACTCTCTAGATGAAATGTTGATCCCTTCACTAGAAAACCTCCTCCCTAGATGGTGTACTGCAAGCACCCCTGCAACTCCTCCCTAAAATAACGCAGTCCAAGACAGAAACTACATTGTAGGGGAAAATGATAGTGTGGCCTGGTGCCAAATTCTACAATAAGGCTCAAGGGCCTTCCTCACTAGCCTCCGAATGGAATAAAACCTTCCTCCACTGACAACCATCTCAGAAATCACCCAAATGTATTCTCCACTACTGCAACCTGCAACTTAGCACATCTCTCAACAGAAACTGCACTGTAGATGGAAGATGGAGCTTGACCTGATGCCCGAATGAGGAATTATAGTTCAAATACTCCTCCTGAGTGGGAACTAGAAGTCCCCCAAGGATAGAGGTGGGATTCCCGCCTGGGAGCATCCTATGCTAAACAACACTGCAATATTAGCTAAACAACTAAAGGGAGCAACAAGTCTTAACAGACCATATCAAAATAATAATCAACAACATAACCTTCTATGGCTTCCATCCTCTTCCTTATATAAGTGGTGAGATTCCTCACCCTTGGACCCATTCATTAAAGGCAATACTTCCATGCATGGAGTCTTCCTCCAAAACTGCACTGTCCCATAATGAATGCCACTCCTCCATGACAATGTTGTTGATTTGGTCAAAGTTGACCGATTCTATGTGCTCTAGCACCTTTTCACACATAAGGGTGCTTTATCAACCCACTAAAGTTATTTCCTTTCACATTAGCAGTGATTTTATTCCTACTAAGGATATTTATGGGTCTCCATAGCCTCTTATTCAGAAAATTAAGGAAAAAAGAAAAAATTAATATTCGAACTACCTCATGGCTAATTGGGAATATTACAGTCCTCCCCTCCCAAATGTTGCTTTTCCTTAAGAAACTGTAAAGGTGAATGTTGCAACTCTTCTCCTCCTTCCTTGGTGACACCTCCATGTGATAAACTCTCCCCATAAGCCAAGTGTCTCCCAATCAATCCCTCCATGAAATGCTCCTCCCAAGTACTCATGAGATGAAAGTGACTCGTCCCACAAGGAAACAAAAGACCCAATGAATCAATCATGGTTTTCCCATTGTTCTCCCTAAAACATGTAGCATAAGAAACATGGAGAATATCTCTCCCAAAGGGAACATCAAATACTTGCATCACACATCAAATCATTCCCATAAAAATAATAAGGATATCATCAATGTATGGGATCAAATCCAGGGATACATAAACTTCCATATGCAATAATGGAGGTGGATCATAGTCCCACATGTGGAACCAGCGTAGTATACCTCTTGAATGCCTCATATAATGATGTGTTAAGTGGTTTCCCCACCACTTACTTGCTACCATAGTCTTCTCACATGCTTTGAGAAGGTGAGTGATGTTAGGTGCCTTTGGAGTACACCCTGAATGATATATCATCTCCTATATCCTCCTAGGCAGTGGCCATGCTCAACACTATTTATGGCCCCAAGTTTACCATGAAGTTTATAAGGTAGAATGCTCCCATTTGGAGCAATGGCATCCACATGTACAGTAAAGGAATGAAAATATTCATCAAATAAATCATTATGCATACAAACATAATCCTTACCATATGCCTTGTTCACACAAATGGAGTGGTCCATAGATAGATCCCCTCTCATTCCCAAAGAGGAAAGAGGTGGCTGTGATAAATCCATCAAAGAGATATGTATCTCCTCCATCTCCACATGGTGCATGCATCTCCTCAAATGCTAATATATCTCCTCTTCAAAGCCTTCCCAAGTATATCCCTCCCTGATAGTGTGGTATGCTCTCATGGAATAAGTATGGCTGAAGAGAAAATCTTCATGTGTTGCATGTAGTAACTTCTCCTTGAGCTTGGAAGCTCTAGATAAGAATATCCTACCATGATAGTAGATGACCTCATGTTTGACTGAATATTCCTCCTCTAATAGTTAATCATTAAGTATCATGCAAGTAAAAATATCCTAGGAATAATCCACCAACAACTAGGATTTCCAATATGATCTATCCTCCATAGTGACAACGCTGATGATCTATCATATAAAGAATCTGTCATGTGGTTGCCCTCCTCTTTGACATCTCCCATGCCAAAGTCACATACCCAAATGTTGTTATCCCCTCTCTGTTGCTCCTCTTGTAGCTGCTCATGCTCAAGAAAGGGTTGAAGCTTTTGGAGGTTAGTCTCCCATGGGAAGCTATCACCTATCCAAAAATTCCTGAATTTTTTCAAAGCATGCATGAGTGGCCATCATCTTCTACCATATGTGGAATATTTTTCCACAAGTGAGAATATCTTCTGAGCCTCCAAAGTTAAGGAATAGTATCCTTGCACCATGATGGTTCCATCCTCCTCCCTGTAGCATCCTCTCTTAGTGCAAGACGTGGTGTGAGAGTGGGTAATGATGATGTTGGGAGAATGCCTCCCTCCTCCTTGAGTCTACCCAAGACTCTCTACATTGTACAATGACCTCGCACTGTTACCACTCCTCCTAGATCTATGAGTGGTGCAACATGTTGTGAGACATACCTCATCAACTCATGATCAGGTGGCCTCCTAGGTGGTTTTCCACAAAACAATAATGTGTCATGGGCCAAATTCATATTCATAACATATGGTACTATTAGGTCCTTGCTTCCACTATGCAAATCCAACGATGTTTTCTGTGTGGAAGTTTTCTGATACTTTGGTACCACTCAATGATGCAAGAGTCCCTCCAATTGGAGCAAAGGCTCCCTTCCCACCTTTTGGTGGTGGGGGATCATCTCCTGCTATTCTAGCGCTGTGACCTCCTTCTAGGTCTTCTTCTTCCTCGTCCTCATCATCTGGAAAGACCTTTATATAGTGTGCCTTTCCTGCTGCACATCTATGTCTGGGTGCCCATGATTCTTGGCATGTGAATCAAAGCTTCCTTCTCCTCAAATCTCTTCGGACATCATCACTAAGAGGTACTTTTTTTTGGCTCTCCTTTGAAAAAGGAGCCTTCTCATCTTTTCCCTTGGATGGAAAAGTGGGCTTTTTCTGAAATTTTTCCTTTTCTTTTATCAATGTATCTTGTAGATCTCTAGCCCTTTCAATGGCATCTTAAAGGGTAGTGGATTTGGTAGATTTAACCAACCCATGAAGAGGTTATGCTAGCCCATCAATAAACATATAGACCCTCCTTGTTGTAGATAAATTAAGAACCATAACATAAAGTTTTAGAAATTGAAAAATATAAGTTTCTGGATTACCTGATTGTTTGAGATTTTCTAGCCCCATGAAAGGTGCCTCCGGGTCTCTTCAATCAAATCTCTCCATCAAGATCCTTGTGAACTCTAAATATGCAGTCACATTGGCATGACCCAATGTAGAAATATCATGAAGCCACCAATCATGTGCCTCACCCTCAAGGTGCAACACTGCTATCTTGATGGCCTCCATATATGGTACTTGGTTCAGCTGGAAGTAGATGTGTAGCTTCTCCACCCATGATTTGGAAGTGCATTTAGATGACCCATCAAAGTTGGGTAAGAAAATTTTTCCCATAGTCAGGTGTAGATCATGATTCTTTATGAATCCTCCACCTCTATTATGATTTTGGGGTCTTCTATTGTCCTTGATTCGAAAAAATTATTGAAAACTCAAATGATCCTTGAATCTCTGAGATTGAGACTCATACTCCATGAAATAGCCTTCAAAAGTTTATTTTTCTTTAAACCCTCCATTTCCCACTTCTAAGAATGTAGGCATTGTAGAGCATTGGGAAACCTGTTGCTTCACTGGTTGATCACTACAGTGATGAGAAATTCCAGAGACTTCACCATGTAGAAACCCTTTAGGGAATTCCTTGTGTTTCTCCATCCTCATCTCCTTTATTTCTCTTGCAATGTCTTTCATAGTTCAAAGAAGAAGCTTAGGAAATTCCTTGTCATCCTCTTCTCCTGATAAAGGGGTTTTACCCTTGTCTTCTTTATCATCTGTATAGCCATACTTTCGGTTTCTTCTAAGGTACCTCCTCTCTCTATCTATGAGAGGATCTCCTTCTTCTGACGACATATTGTCTTAAGATGCACAGGCTGAGCCAAGATTATTCTCTTATAACACTATAATATTACCAAATGGGAAAGAAGGAATATAAAGAAAATTTCTTGAAATAGCAATGTAAACATCACATCAAAATATGAGACCAATAAGGAGCCTTTCCATTAATCATAATAGCAGAAAAATAGTACAAAATAATGAGGCATAAACCATATGATATGAATCAATAAGCCTCCAATGAGTAAATCCTCTCAATAATGATGTGTTTCTACTACAAAAAATGTCAGAAGACTACTACAATGCAGTCATAGGATCACTGCTACAGCAAATGAACATAAAAAAGATAAATGTGTAATGTTCCCACTTAGCCTTAGCTAAGAGGAACATTCAATTTTGTTTTAATTTATGTTTCATGAATAAATGAATAAATGAGGACATGTAAAACTCCTAAAAAGTCTAAATAAATCAATGCCCATGTGAACAAAGAAAAATCAGGTCCATGTAAATAATCACTTGCAGGTATGAAAGAGGTTTGAGCTAAATATTGGGTCAACCTTGACCAAATCAACAGCGTTGTTTAGGTTCATTGCATCTCCAAAAGGGCAGTTCTAGAAGGAAGCCTCTCATGTGAAAAGGGCTAACTCATCAAGATGGTTTAGGGTTTGCAAAAGCTTTCTCATTTTATAAAAGGAGAGGGAGGGCAACAAGAGAAGGTTGTTGATTGATCATATTTCTGAGTATTTGTCTGCTTAGACAAATACCATTCTCTGTTGTTTAGTGGAGGATTGTATCTTGAATTCCCATGCAGGGATTTCACCTCTTTGTTTGAGGATTAAAGGAGGAAAGTTTGCTGAGGTGAACCACTATCAGGCTTGAGGCCAAGGTCCAACTTACATTACAGTGTTGCTCATCTTGAGGGCTGAGCTGTCTTGTGAGCTGCAGCAAGTGGGAGTCTAGATCTGTAGAGATATAGTGTGTTTTTGGGAGCCTCTTCTCATGGAAGGTGTTCTTTAACCTATTGAAAGAGTGTATCTGCTTCTTTTACTTCAAATATAAAATTTTACAGTAGTTTTCTGTGTCATTTGAGCTACAACACTGTCCCATTGAGCAAACTACGTTATTTCTATATGAGGGTTTACATGGTGTCTTGCTCATAGGTTAAATTAGAGATCTCTTGTGCTGGGCTTTGCCTTCCACTTGGTGATCCATGGATTAGCTTGTTGACCTATGTTCTTTTCAGATATGATCCATTGTAGTGAAATATTTTATTCATAATTTTACTGCAGTAGTTTCCAGATCTGCATCTTGTTTCTCAGATCTACTCTTATTCATGCATGCTTTTGTCAAAATTCCAAGTGGATCTTGAAGAGAAAAAAATATAGTTTCTAGATCTGTTATAGATCTGATGTTTCATCCACATATCTATCCTAGATCTGAGTTGTAACTTCCAGCTACTGAAGCTCCTAAAAAATAATGTTTTTGAAGCATTTCTGCAAATATAGTTGTGCTCCTGCTCTCTTTTCTGAAGATTTATTGCTATATTGACTCATGCATTCTACTGTATAATGAAAGGGCTTTATCATAATGATAATTTTATGCTATATGACTGAAATATAAGTCTCCTTTATGACCTCATGTGAACATCTGCTAAAAATGCACAATTCCTGAAGCAGTGCTTGCAATTTGCTACAGCCTTCCTCTTTGGGTGTTTTTTAACTAGTCAAGTTTTTGGGAGATTTGTTTAATGAGTCTAAACTGATTTTATTTTTATAAAACTCCATATATAAGTCTCATACATCATAAATAAGAGGAACCAAGTCATTATATACGTTATTTTTGCACATTTTTACTTATACAGCGTTTCTTTTGAGCACCTTGTTGAATTTTCTGAAAAAGGATCATTACAGTGGTATTGGAGCTCCACTCTTAGCACAGCCTATGCCTGCCATTGGAGAACTAGTCATGCTGCACTCCAAATAATAGTATCCTCCCACTGAGAGGGAGATGAGGTACCAAATTATAAGTCATAAAAATTATGATCCCACCACTGATGGCCCTGATAAGGGTCAATACAGGGGGAAAGGCCCTGAATCTGTGAATGAAAACGATAAGGAAGTAGAGGAGTTTGCAAAAAATATCTTTGAGACTATGCAATATCTTTCCAAGGAGATAAAAGAGATGAGGGTGGATAGAATGATGGAGTCCCTTGGGATATTCCATCATGGAGAAAGTTCTGAAATGTCTCATTATGGAACTGGTCAACCTGTGAGCTTGCCACAAGCCCCAAATGCCTCCCAACACTCTACTATGCCTACCTTATTAGCTTTAGAGAGTGATGGACCACAAGATCCAACCTCCCTGGAAGGTTACTTTGTGGAATATGACTCACAAAGTCAGAGTTTCAAGGATAACTTGAGCTTTCAAGACTTTTTCCATCTCAAGGACTAGAGGAGGCCATGGCAGCAATACAGAGATGGAGGTTTCTTTCAAGGGAGACACCATACTATGGACAGGTTCTTTTTTCCCAAGTTCGATGGAACATCCTCTTGTTCTACCAAAGCATGGGTGGAAAAGTTGGACATCTATTTCCAGTTGAATAAAGTTCACGAGTGGAAAAGTTGGAAATCTATTTCCAGTTGAATAAAGTTCCCGAAGTAGAAACCATCAAGATTGATACGCTGCATTTTGAGGGTGAAGCCCACAACTGGTGGTTCCATGGACTATCTACCTTGGGACATAGCAATGTGTCTACATATGCAGAGTTCACTAGAAGACTAGTGGAGATATTTGATCGGAAAGATCTAGAGGCACCTTTTATAAGCTTGGCAAAGCTGAAGAAGACATGAGATGTAGAGGCCTATATCTCTGAATTCCTGAGATTGTCAGCAATGGTCCCTGATCTATCTGTAGCAAGGAGAGTCTACATGTTTCTTGATGGCCTGGAGGAACCTTTGCATGGGTTGGTTAAGTCTACCAAGCCCATCACTTTACATGATGCCATTGAGAGAGCTAGAGATCTATAAGATGCCTTGCCAAGAGAAAAGGAAACTCTCCAAAGCAAAACCCCTCACTCTTCTAAGGGGAAATAAGGGAAAGTTTCTCCACCCAAGGAGAGCTCACTGAATAAACCTCTTTACCTTGATCTCCGGAGGGAGTTGAGGAAAAAGAGATTGTGTTTCACTTGTCAAGAGCCATGGGTACTGGGACATAGATGTGCTGATGGTAGAGCACACTATATAGAATTCTTCTCAGATTTTGAGGAGGAAGATGGGAATGAAGGACCTAGGAGGGGTCACAGTGCTGGTGATGATGAGGAGGAATATCAATCACCATCTAGAGGTGAAGAGGGAACATTTTCTCCAACAAGTGGTACTCTTGCCTCTTTGAGAGGAGTGCCTAAGTACTTGAACATGAGAGTACAAGGCTCAATCATGAACCAGAGAGTGTCTATTCTGATAAACAGTGGGGATACCCACAACTTTATTGATGCTCACCTTGTACAAAGGAGAGGAATCCCCACTGACACTTTTGATGGGTTTTCTATTTTGGTCCCAGGAGATAGAACCATGCAATGCATGAGATATGTTCCATCACTCTCTGCCACTATGGGATCCTACACCTTGGTAGACCATTTCTTTTTAGTTGACATACCAGACACCAATATCATCTTGGGTGTCCAGTGGTTGATTACCTTGGGGAAGGCTACCACTGATTGGAAGGCCTTGTGAATGGAGTGGGTGGACTTGAAGAGTGGGAAACCACAAATAATTCAAGGCATGCACACTTATCCTGCACCTGATGTTTCCACACAAACAACAGATATGTATTTGCACAGTGGAAGCAAGGATCTCACAGTTCCTTCTCTCATGTTTATGAGGATGTTGCAAGGAACACTTATACCTCATGGCAAGTCATTTGGGATGCCATTGGATTCTGATCATGTGGGGGAAGCCTCAAAAATTTCTGCTCCAAGCATAGACCAAGCAAGGATTGGAGCAGTGAAAGAGAAAGCCACAGTACCGTGGGAGGAAGGAGAGGGGAGGATCAGCCTCCCAGAAAACAAATTTGGCATGCATAATGTAAAAGAAGAAATCAATAACAAGGAAAGCACCACCATAGATGTGTCATCAACACTGTACTTGTTGTGTTGTGTGGATCCATATTGGAGATTTCAACTCCTTGTGGAGTACTCCAAATATCTATACATCGGGATGATATTAGATGCCATGAAGCAAGGGGGAGGCTATGTGGTCCATGAAGGGGTCATATATCATCTTGGTAAATTATTATTGTCTCAAGCCTCCAAGCTTAAGAAAGAGATACTACTGAGAGCACACAAAGAGTTCCTTTCTAGCTATATGTAGTCAACAAATATCTACACCCTAATCATGAGGAGTTTTGATTGGGAGGGTATGAAGGAGGAACTACATCAGCACTTACAAGAGTGCAATAGTTATGAGGAGATGGAGTAGCCAAAGGACTCTATGCAGGAGTCATTTCGGCCATCTCTTCCTTCTCTTAAAAGAGGAGAAATTCCCATGCCCAACTCCATGTGTGTGGGAGACTTGAATGGTAAAGAATATGATCTTATGGAGCATGTTTATTTTTCTGATTTGACATATTCTCTTACCATATGTATGCAGGCCATGGCTCCTACAAGGAGTGATATTACATGAAGAACTCATGGCATTGATGAGGCCAATAAAAATTCTAAACCAGGCTAATCCCTTGAGGTGCAAATGGAGATTATCTATCATGATGGGTGCTTCCCAAAAGCACATAACTTGGGTATCACTTTCAGGCATGTCAAGGTGACCCATGCAGCCAAGATGTGGTGGGATTACCACTTACCACATTCAAATATACTCAAGCCAAGGAGTCCATTACGTTGGTATCTTATGTGGGATTGTGACCCACCTCCTCAAGTGCAAATTTCAGTTTGCATGTATGTGATTTTGCTTCCATACATAGATGATATATTGGTATTGTTTATGGGTTTGTATGGGAAAAGAGTGGGAAGTGTCTATGTACCCCATGGTATGGAACTTCATCTTGTACTTCATGATACATGTTTCAAATGTGACATTACTTCCCCCATGTTTATTTCTGTTGAGTTTTACACTACAAAAGGGATGGACTATGCCCCTATCATGTTAGCCTTGGAGGAGAAATTTTTGATGTATTGGCTTAATGAGAATTTGGCCCATGATGAAAGCTTGATCCTTGATGATTCCATCAATGGAGGAGGAGAATAACTATAGCTCTTTCCCTATCAATTGCTTGAGGACAAGAAACATTTTGGAGGGGAGGACTGTAATGTTCCCACTTAGCCTTAGCTAAGAGGAACATTCAATTTTGTTTTAATTTCTATTTCATGAATAAATGAATAAAGGAGGACATGTAAAACTCCTAAAAAGTTTGAATAAATCAATGCCCATGTGAACAAAGACAAATAAGGGCCATGTAAATAATCACTTGCAGGTATGAAAGAGGTTTGAGCTAAAGATTGGGTCAACCTTGACCAAATCAATAGCGCTGTCTAGGTTCATTGCATCTCCAAAAGGGATAACGCGGTTCTAGAAGGAAGCCTCTCATGTGAAAAGGGCTAACTCATCAAGATGGTTTAGGGTTTTCAAAATATTTCTCATCTTATAAAAGGAGAGGGAGGGCAGCAAGAGAAGGTTGTTGATTAATCATATTTCTGAGTATTTTTCTACTTATACAAATACTATTCTCTGTTGTTTAGTGGAGGATTGTATCTAGAATTCCTATGCAGGGATTTCACCTCTTCCTTTGAGGATTCAAGGAGTAAAGTTTGCTGAAGTGAACCACTATCAGGCTTGAGGCCAAGCTCCAAATTACATTACAGCGGTGCTCATCTTGAGGGCCAAGCTGTCTTGTGAGCTGCAGCAAGTGGGAGTCTAGATCTGCAGAGATCTAGTGTGTTTTTGGGAACCTCTTCTCATGGAAGGTGTTCTTTAACCTACTGAAAGAGGTTCTCTGCTTCTTTTACTTTAGATCTACAATTTTATAGTATTTTTCTGTGTCATTTGAGCTATAGTGTTGTCCCATTGAGCAAACTACGTTATTTCTGTATGAGGGTTTACATGGTTTCTTGCTCATAGTTTAGATCAAAGATCTCTTATGATGGGCTTTGCCTTCCACTTGGTGATCCATGGATTAGCTTTATGATATATGTTCTATTCAGATCTGATCCATTGTAGTGAAATATTGTATTCATAAATTTACTGCAGTAGTTTCTAGATCTGCATCTTGTTTCTCAGATCTACTCTTATTCATGCATGCTTTTGTCAAAATTCCAAGTGGATCTTGAAGAGAAAACTATATAGTTTCTAGATATGATATAGATCTGATGTTTCATCCACAGATATATCCTGGATATGAGTTGTAACTTCCATCTGCTGAAGCTCCTCAACAAAAATAACGCTGTTGAAACATTTCTGCAAATATGCTTGTGCTCCTGTTCTCTTTTCTGAAGATTTATTGCTGTATTAACTCATGCATTCTACTGTATAATGGAAGGGCTTTATCATAATGTTGATTTTATTCTGTATGAATGAAATATAATTCTCCTTTCTGACCTCCTCTGAACATCTGCTAAAACTACGCAATTCCTGAAGCAGTGCTTGCAATTTGCTGCAACCTTCCTCTTTGGGTGCTTTTTAGCTAGTCAATTTTTTGGGAGATCTGTTTAATGAGTCTAAACTGATTTTTTTTTTATAAAAATCCATATACAAGTCTCATACAGTATAAATAAGAGGAACCAAGTCCTGATCTATGTTATTTTTTCACATTTTTACTTATACAGTGTTTCTGTTGAGCACCTTGTTTAATTTCCTAAAAAGGGATCATTAAAAAATGGCTGATATATGCCTCAAAAGATACAAAAAATAAATATCTAGGCTCTATACAACCTCCAACAAGAAACCCAAGAGGGTTTTCAGAAATACACCAATATACAAGAAATGAATCAAAGCCTTAGGAATGAAGATTCACTTCAACAGTACAACAGGAAATATGTGGCTGATATGATATGGAAAAGAATATAGCCTCCTCCAATAGGCTTTCTAGATGAAAGGTTTATCCCTTCACTAGAAAACCTCCTCCCCAGATGGTGTACTGCAAGCACCCCTACAACTCCTTCCTAAAATAATGCAATCCAAGATAAAAACAGCATTGTAGGGGAAAATGATAGTGTGGCCTGGTGCCAAATGCTGCAATAAGGCTCAAGGGACTTCCTCACTAGCCTCCCAATGGAAGGAAACCTTCCTCCATTGAAAAAAACTTAGAAATCACCCAAATGTATTCTCCACTGCTGCAACCTGCAACTTAGCACATCTCTCAACAGAAACTGCATTGTACATGGAAGATGGAGCTTGGCCTGATGCCTAAATGTGGAAATATAGTGCAATAACTCCTCCTTAGTGGGCACTAGAAGTACCCCAAGGATAGAGGTGGGATTCCCACTTAGGAACACCCTGTGGTAAACATCACTGCAATATTAGATAAATAGCTTAAGGGAGAAACAAGTCTTAACAGACCATATCAAAATAATAATCAACAACATAACCGTCTATGGTTTCAATCCTCTTCCTTATATAAGTGGTGAGCTTCCTCACCCTTGGCCCCACTCATTAAAGCCGCTATTTCCATGCATGGAGTCTCCCTCCAAAACTGTGTTGTCCCACAATGAATGCCACTCTTCCATGACAACGTTGTTGATTTGGTCAAAGTTGACCCAGTCTATGTGCTCCAACCCCTTTTCACACATAAGGGTGCTTTTATCAAGCCACTAAAGTGATATCCTTTCACATTAGCAATGATTTAATTCCTACTAAGGAGATTTATGGGTCTCCATACCCTTTTATTCAACAAATTAAGAAGCAAAAGCAAAAATTAATATTCCAACTAGCTCATGGCTAATTGGGAATATTACACAATCCCTACAATAATTTCATCTCCAAAACTCTAGGGGAACTAGGAAATATTGCTTCAATACCATAGAATAGCTCATAAGGAGAAGTTACTATAGATCTTTTGGTACAAATCATGTTAGCCCATAAGGAAAATTTTAGCTTCAAGTGCCATGATATTTTTTTTTCCTGCAAACATTTCTTGATAATTCAGACTATTCTCTTGTTTAATGACTCGGCCAAGCCATTACCTTGAGTATAATAGGTTTTGGAGTGACCAAGGGTGATATTATACTGATTGGAGAAACTTATCAACTTATTATAGTTTAAATCCTGAGCATTTTCGGTGATAATATTCATGGGACAACCAAAACTTGATAAAATATTATTTTCAAGAAAATATATGATCACTGAGTCAGTATCTTGCCTTGCAAGGACTGCTTCAATTCACCTTGTAAAATAATCAGTGGTTGTTAAAATCCACTAATGTTGTCCTAAAGATGAATGACGTATCTCTCTAATAAAATCCAATCCCTGTTGCTAGAAATGGGCTTCTACAAATATGGGTTTCAAAGGTAATGGGAACAACTTTACTTTTCCATCAAAGATTTGAAATTCATGGTAGGAAATAATCTTTTTGTAAACATATTTGAACATTAAAGTCCAATAAAAGCCTGATCTAAATATATTTTTCATTGTTTCTTTCCAATAGTAATGACCTCCAAATTCACCCTTCTGAAATTCATCAATCACCTTCTCAGCTTCATCTTCTAATAAGAAGTTTAGGAGTATCCCATCGGTATCCTTCCAATACAAATTATTATTCAAGATGCAATACCTTTGAGATTTAATCTTCACAAATTTGGAATTGGACTTTGACAGCTCATGAGGAGCCCTATGATGCTGTAAAAAAAATTACATCCTTATAACATTCAGATATAATGAATTTTTCTTCTATAGGGATCAATTATTCTTCTTCAACCATATCTGAAATTAAAATTCTAGACAATCAAAATTTGATTGAGTCATCAAGTTTGCTAATCCTTTTCCTTTCACAAATTTTGTAGGCCTAATATCCAAATCATATTTCAACAAAGTGGCAATCCACTTACTTCTCTTTCCTTCAGATCAACTTGGGTTAATATGTCTTTCACCACATCATTACAAACAAAAGCCACAATGTGAGAATGAACAACATAAACTCTGAAATCCTTGAGTGCCTTTACTAGGGCATAAAATTACTTCTCCATAATGTTGTACTTTAATTCAGAATTTCCAAGTGTTCTACTAAAAAAATAAATTGGTTGTTCAAAACCTTATTGCTTCCTTTGTAATAAAACTCCTACAATGGTATGCTCAGAAGAAAAAGTAAAAACTAGAAATTATTTTGAAAAATAAGGATTTATGAGTATTGGAGCTTGAGTAAGAGCCTTTTCGATCTCTCAAAGAATTTTTTGCCTCATGTATCCATTTAATATCACAATATTTCCTAAGCATCTTGGAAATATGCTTCACACTTTCTGCAAAATTAGGGATAAACATTCTAACAAAATTCACCTTATCTATAAAGGATTGGATTTCCTTCCTATTTATAGGAAAATCTATCTTCTGAATAGCAACAACCCTACTTGGATCAATCTTGATCCCCTGTTTTGATATGATATGACCCAATAACTTTTTGGTTGTCAAAGAAAACAAATTTTTGGTGGGATTCAGAGAAATACCAAATTTTCTGCATTTTTGGAGAATCCTTTCCAAGTGCTTGAGATGCTATTCTTCCTTATTTTAGAACATATTTATGTCATCCAAATAAACAACCATGGATCTGTCCTTTTCTTCTACAAATGCAATGTCCATTTCCCTCTGAAAATTTTCTCTTGCATTCATGAGTCCAAAGGGCATCTTGGCATATATAAATGTTCCCCATGGTGTAGTGAAGGTTGTCTTCTCTTGGTCATCTTGATGTACTAATATATGGCTATAGCCCAATAAGCCATCTAACATCAACATCCTTTGAGATCCAACAATGTTTTGTAGTATGTGGTCCATTTTGGGAAGAGTATAGTTATCCTTAAGAGATGTCTTGTTCAAATTTATGAAATCAATGCATATGCTAATATCTGCATTTTTCTTCCTTACAGGTACCAATTTATCCAGCCACTTGGAAAATATCAATGGAGAACTTAACTTTGTTTCAAACAACTTCTTATTTTCCTTCTCAATAAATGGCATAAGCAATGGATTGATCCTCCTCATTTTTTGTTTGAAAGGCTTTTCATTTTCTTTGATGGGAATTGTATGTTGAATGATGCTAGGATAATATCTCTTCAAATTTTCATAAATCCATAAAAAAAATCAATGTACCTCTTCATCAAACTAACATACCTTTTTTTTACTTATGAAGAGAGGAGCTTGGATAATTTGACCAACTTGGGATTTTCTGTAGTACCAAGATTACAACTTTCAACTTCCTCATCATCAGATTTCATCTTAGGATTCTTAGCCATATAATTTTGATAAAAAAAAAATTCAAGAGGGATTAATCCTTTAGGAATACATTTTTTTTCAGCTATATGACCTCTACATTAGCTTTGGTTTCAGAAAAAATGTTTTGCTGGTCAACTTGGATGTTTTAAAACTCCATCTTTAATTCCAAAAAATTTCTAACTTGTTGATCACAGTCAAACACTTGTCAATTCGTTATATTATCAAGAATAGCTGGCCTATCTCTAACTTCCACTTCATAATTATTTCTAGGATGAATAGGAATGATAAATAAGCTAGCTGAGAAAACCAAGGAATCCGCCACAAAATTATGATCTCTAGACTTGATGGTGAAATTATGTTCTTCGAAATTTTCAAGCATTTCAAGATTTCTATATGCCCTCATTCTAAAATATTTAGTTAGGTAAGGGCCTTTTACTTGTTTTATGACTAACTCAGAATCACTAAAAAATGAAATTCTCTTAGCACCTAAACTTTTCAAAACTTCTAGACTAAAAAATAGAGGCTCATATTCAACCATTTTATTTGTACAATCAAAATTCAATTTGTAGGAGAAAAACTTACTCTCATCCCTTGGGCTGATAATCCACATACCTGCACCACCTTCCTCTCTTCTATCACTGCCATCAAAATCCATGTTCACCAACTGTCTTTATCAAACTATTCAACTTGGTAATTTTTTTCTAGTTGTTGATTTTCTGATTCATTAGTGATTTCATTGAAAAGGATGGAGGATCCCAACTCAGTTTCCACTGAATAGACTGGGAATTTTTGAGGTTTTTCTTTATTACTAACCATATATTCCATCATATACTCTATATGCAACCTCCTTTTCTTGCAAAATACTGGGATATTAGCATAATTCATGTCCATTTGCATGGTTCCCTTGATTTTGGTAGCCCAAGATCTAGATAATAGCATGCCAAATTTTGGAGGGATATCAACCACCACTTTGTCCATTAATATTGTATTAGCAGGAACTTGAGTCAAACCAACTACCACATTCTTGATAAGACCAATACATTGAACTCTTTTGGTGTTAGCATAAATTATTAACGCAAGTGTATGAAAAGAGCTCACTTTAGATGTGTGTGACAAACAACCCTAAAAAAAAATATGGATGATTAAATTCTTTAGATATGCAATCAATAGTTAAAACAAATGCTTCAAAAAACTATATCTATGTAGTAAAAGCAGTTAAATAGTGAAAATAAATAAAAATTGTTGCATGCATCCAACAGACAAGACATTATATAAAGAATTTTGAATATATTATAATACCTAGGAAGGGAACAAATAATAATGTTACCAGTCCCCCTCAATGGGATGGGTTCTTGGTTTTCCTCTATTCTTCAGATCCAGAAGTTTCTCTCTCTCAATGGTGTAGAAAACCCAAAATGTGATGAACTCTATGGGAGCTCAAGAAGCAAAGAAAGTAGTAGCAGTAATGAGAATGATCAAAGCGCAACAATGAAAGTGATCAAAGTGAAGAATGAATGGAAAATATTGCTATTTATAACAAAATATTGAGTTAGGCTTGATAATGGCAAATAATAAAATATTTTTAACCAAGATCTACATTTAACTGCTTGGAATATTTTATTATATTTTGTTGGAGGGAAAATATATTTAAATTGGTTTAAATGCCTTTATTTAGAAATAATAAACAAATAAATTATTTATTTATCATTTCAAGAATGTGGTTAAGGAATAATTAACAAATAATTATTTTTTAATTATTTCTAGGTGATTGAGTCAAATTTAACAAGGAATAATAAATAAATAATGATTTATCTAATTATTTCTCATAACTAGGTTAAATATGACCAGGAATATTATTTAAATAGTGGTTTAATTAGTTATTCCTAGAGGAAAAAAGAAAAGAAAAAGGATTTATTTAATTATTCGTCATGGGGGTTTCTTGTTTTAACCATAAATAACTTAATAAAATATGGTTTATTAAATTATTTCCTATAGTGAAAGAAATTTTACTATGTTAAAATTGGTATTACATGGTGTGCTTTGATCCATCTAATTGTAAATGGTTAGATGACCAATTTTTGGTATAACAAATTGCCCCCCAACGTGTGAGTGTTAGGAGCTAATCGTATGACCGAAGTACGTTCTAAGAACACAATCACCAGACATCAAAGGGGTTTCAAAGAGAGAGAGAGAGTTACATAGATGGAGTGAAGCAAGAGAGGACAATAATCGAGCAGTCGAGACCTACAAATGATATAAGTCTCCTTTAATATTTGGGTACCTGTTCTCAGTGAGGCCGGGGAGGCATGCCTATGCCTACTGAGATGAAAAAGTACAAAGAATAATGGTGCGCCTAGAAAAATGGAATTGAGCAGTAAAGTACATGATAAATGGTACATGACATGTTGGCATAAAATGCGCCAGAAAAAAATATAATGGATCCCACATACATACTGCTCTCTGGTGATCTGAATGTGATCAAAATTAAGTGCTGAAGTAGAGTTGATTAATTTCCATCAGTGAATTAATTGTTACCTAAACTACTTAATGTGGAAGACCGAAGGAAATATAAAGCATTTAAGGCTTAACCAACAACATATGAAGAATTAAATTACAAAAAAGAACAAAGAAAATAGACATCAAACATTGATTACGGAGTTTGTCCCTGGTGGACTACGTCTCCAGGTCTACTTTCAAGTTGGGCGTCTGTTTTATTAGGATTGATATGAGGAAGTATTTACATAGAAACTACACCATATTGAATGTGCACGCAAGCACCTCTGGTCACTGGCAATAGAAATATCTCTCTCCTATCTTTCCAATGCTTGTCTCTGCACTCAAATCTGCCTCCGGACGACCAAGAAACACTGAAAACAAAACTGCTTCTTTTGCTCAAAATATGAATACAAAGTCACTCATGTGTGTTCATGAAGAAAATTTCATGGTTTATATAATGTTGTATTCTAACTCCTTGATTCCAAAATAGGCATATGGTTGATAAAACTAGGTGTTTGAGGTCTCGATCTTCTCTCATTATCACACCTAGTGATTAGTGATAAGGTGTTTATCTTTTACACCTTGCACATTTAAAATTAAAACCCAAAATATAGCTTATAATAAAATATTATCTCTGATGGTCATCTAACAGTGTGGATGATAAGACGGTGACATGTGAGCACTCATCCAGTGGCTACATCTACGGTCAACTCCAACGGTTGCAGTCAGCTATCGGATAATGTTATCCATGTGACAATTGTGATCCTGATACCCGCGCAGTCTATTCAATGGTTCTCGAAGACAATTAATTGTTGCGGCTAAGTCTCCAGTATTTTGACATGACTGACGGCCCTGAAACAGTCTAAGGCTATGGTTTAGTGTTGTGGTTATATCATAGTTTCCACCTGTTCACATGTCCCAGTTCTGCTATGGTTAATTCCGATGCAGTTAACTGTTATAAAGTTTAAATATGGGTTTATTACAATGTTTTAATACATATTCCTGAAACCTTATGGTTTAATACCATAGATTTTAATACATTGTAGTTTGTTTGCACTATTTGTTTAAAACTTTAGCCTTAGGACTTTGGACCAGTGGTTAGGTATAGGTCCACCACTTAGGATTTAATTAATAGGTACATGTCACCACATGAATACCACACACACACCAAATTTGAACCATTTTTTAACTATGACAACACACTAAAACATGACGAAGTAATTTCATCCAAAATACTGGAGGATGTGGTGATTTGAAGACTAAAACAAACATCGGAAAAACTGGAGTTGACTAAACCTCACTGTCGATCTACACTGAAACAGGATCCTCATGGATCAATCCTCTCCACTTGAAAGCTTTTGGACCAAATTTTTTTTATTTAATCAGACATCAAGTGAGGGTACAACTCCCTCACTTTTTTGATCTCTATCCACCTTGCCTTGCTCAGATTCATGCCCTTGAGTCCTACTCGAAGATATTCAACATCTCCTCGCCTGGAAGTGAAAATTTTTATTTCCAAGATGGTATATTCCTACAAATCATTCATATACTCATGTGATAAATCATCACTAGTAGGAATCTGTGTATCTTCCTCTGGATCAATGATCATCATAGGTTCATACAACTTCATATTTTCTACATTCTGAAATGAACAAGTATGCATCTAAGGCGAGTGGAATGCATTATTTCCAACCTTTTCAACAATCTTAAAAGGACCATACCTATTGGGTTTCAGTTTATTAACTTCTCCTTCAAATCTGTCTTTATTGATATACAACCATACCTAATCTCTAACCTGAAAATGATGATCGAATCGATGCTTGTCGTGGCACAGTTTGTACTTGGCCTGACTCTTCTCTAAATGATCTTGCACTGCTTCATGTATCTGTTGTATCCATTGAATGAAATTAGCTTCTTTGTTTGAATCCATCCACTTTATCTTCTTCACCAAACATTAAGTCCATGGGTGACTTTGGTAGATACCCAAAACATGTTTCAAATGGCGATTGACGAGTTGAAGAATGTAAGGCTCGATTGTAAGCATGTTTCACATAAGGTAAAGATTCATCCCACAACTTAGGATGTTTATTACAGTACCCTCGAAGAATATGTATCACTATCCTATTCACCACTTCTCTCTGTCCATCGGTCTGTGGATGAAAATTTGTGCTCTTCTTCAGCTTTGTGTCCATAAGTCCCCACAAAGTGGACCAAAATTCTCCTACAAAGCAATTATCTTGGTTAGAAATAATAGAAGTAGGTGACCCAAAATTAACCCATACCTATTGAAATAACATATGTGCCATCTATTTTGGAGTCACTTGATTTTTTTACAAAACTAGAATGCAAATCTTGTTGAATCGATCAACCATGACATACATGCAATCATGCCCTTTCCTGGACATAGGCAATCCTCTAAAAATATCAATGAAAATTATGTCCCATATTTGCAAAGAAACTGGAAGTGACATGTACAAACCAATCTTTCAATTTCTTGGCTTGATTTTCTAACACGTCACACATCCTTTAATGTACTTCAAAATTGTTTCAGACATGCGAGGCCAGTAACAATACCTTTGAATTTGCGCCATAGTCTTGCTTACGCCAAAATGTCCTGCAATTTGAGAAGAATGTGCTTCCCGAATAACATGTGCTCTTTCTATCTGTGGTATGCAAAACTTACCTAGATGATATAATAACCTATCATGAATACGAAAATTGACTTCTTCCACCTAAGTACCATGATTTAGTGATTCATAAATATCTTTGAAATCAACATCAGTACTATATTGTTCTACATAGCTTCCATGTTTCAATGAACTATTCTGCAGTACTACTGAAGCATTCAAATACAATCTAGAAAACATATCAACTACTTTGTTTGTTACACCTTTCTTGTAATTAATTACTAAGTGAAATTGCTGAATAAATCCCATCCATCTGTAGTGACGATATTGTTGCAACTTAGTCTGTGACTGAAGGTATAGAAGCTGTTGATGATCTGTGTGAATCATTGTTTCCTTACCCATTATGTAGTGTTTCCATTTCTTTACACTTTCAACCAAAGAAAAACGTTCCTTATCATATGTCGGATAATTGATTACTGCCTTAGAAAAAGTTTCATAATGAAAACAAATTGGTTTCCCATTTTGAAGTAATACTGCACCCATTGCATAACCACTTGCATTTGTTTCAATTTCGAATGGTTCTTGAAGATTATGTAAATCTAAGATTGGTGTTGTGACAAGTTTCTTCTTAAGTGAATCAAAATATTTTTTTTCTTCCCTCCCCACTGAAAGGAAACTTTAGATCCTATTAAAGCATGTAACGGTGATGCAATCAAAGAAAACTGAGCAATAAATTTTCTCCAATACTAACTGCACCTAGAAAACTCCTAACTTCGGTTACATTATGTGGTCTTGGCCACTTAACAATCAAATCTATCTTTAAATGACCACCTTCAACTATGTAACCAAGATAAATCAATGAAGTTTTCCCAAACTCACATTTTGACAATTTAATGTATAATTTTTCCTTGTGCATTACTTTGAAGACCTTATTAGCATGCTTAACATGTTCTTCCATATTGGAACTAAAATCAAGATATCATCTAAGTATATTATGACAAACTTAAAAATTTATGGACATAATACATCGTTCATAACACACATGAAAGTTGTTGGTGCATTACACAAACTAAAAGGAATTACTAACCACTCAAATAGTCCCTACCTAGTTTTGAATGCAGTTTTCCATATGTCATTTTATGCTATCCGAATTTGATGATACGCACTATGCAAATCTAAATTAGTCAAATACATATCATTTTTTGATTGTTGAAGTAAATCATCTATCCTGGGAAGAGGACACCTGTTATTGATTGTGATTTTATTTAAAGCCCTAAAGTCGACACATATTCTCCATGTCTCGTCTTTCTTAGGAACTAAAATTATGGGTGAACCACATGGAGATGAACTAGGTCGAATTAAAAAAATTTCAATTAGCTCTTAGATTTGTTTCTTTATTTATTCATTCTCTATTACTGACATGAGATACATTATGACATTAGGAAGAGGGGTGTCAGACATCAACTGTGTCTCATATTGTATTTCTCATTTAGGAGGTAGACTTTTTGGTTCTTTAAATAAACTTTGAAATGAACCTACCACTTTAACCAAACTATCTTTAAACTGAGATTCACAACCTAAAAAGGCATCATGTAGATCCTTATGGTGTTCTTTTACAACAATGAGTATATATCTTTTACTTGAACTTATTAGTTTCTTCATCTGATTAGCATTAACTAAATCCAAGTGAGTTTTGATTTTATGTGCCCGAACGATGTATTCAATCCCATATTTCTTAAGATGATATTTATGCTCTTTCCTATGAAACATTACATCACGATCATAGAGATAAGGACTTCCTAACACTATTCAACATATGTCTCATGGTATCACATCTAAATTCACTTCATCAATGTAATTAGCTGTGATGGAAAAATTTAAATGACATTACTTTGTGACATTAATCTGAGTCTGTCCCTTTAGCCAACCTAATGGGTATGGTCTTGGATGATTCCATGTCTCCAAACCCAATTTCTTAACTAATGATTCAGATATTAAATTTTATTGTGACCTAGTGTCAAACAATGTATCTATTTTTGTGTGCTTAGAAGTTACCCTTATGTGAAATAATTCAACTCTTTTATCTTCATCCAGATGATTAATGTTTAAAGAATAAGTAGAAGTACTTGAACTTGAACTAGCGTCAAAATTTTTACCTGTCGTAACCGTTGCAGTTATTTTCCCTTCATCATCTGAATCGGAGTCCAAGTCTTGTTGTATTACTGCATTAGCCTTATTTTCACCTTTCTTCATCTGGAGCTTCTTCGGTCTGAGTTCGGGGTGAAGTTTCCAACATCTAGCTTCATCATGTCTGACCCTCTAGCAGTGAGTACAGGTAGGTCTTTCACCTTCCTTATGAGTTGTCATTGTTTTCTTTCCCTTTGAACTGCTCTTTCTCTTGTTGTTTTTGGAATCCAACTATTTGGATGCCTTTGGTGAAAACTTGAATGGTCTACCACCTAATTCGATATGTATGGCTTGAACACATACTTCATAAAAGTAATTAGGATTAAACATCAATAACGTATGCTACAAATATAAATGTAAACTGCCAATGTACTTTAAAAAAAAATCATGTGTATCCAAAGGAAAACCAAGCACCAACGCTTTCTTCCTCAAATATTGAGTATACTCCTGAAAATTATGTCCCTTACCTTTTCGCAAATGATGCCAATCAATAACAACTTGTTGTGTGTATCCCAAAGGATATAATTATTTCCTTAGAGCTTTCAAAATCTTAGACCATGAGGATATGACTTTATCTTTACGCTTTGAATATATCTGTGTTTTACTCTCCCACCAGATTAAAGCTGTTCCTCCCATCCTAAGAGTAGCTAACTGAATTTTTTTTCTTTTCATCGAAAATGTTCCGAATCCTGCAATACACTTCTAACTGTTAAATCCAGTTATCTAGTTTCTCTAGGTTCATTTCACCATCATAAATAGGTAGTTCAAATTTTACATCAAGTTTCAAAAGATATTTCTGAGGTTTATTTTCTTTTCAAAATCTATACTAGAAGAAGAAGATGATGATGATGAAGATGGAGATGATGGAGGAGAAGGAGGTTTATTAGATTTTCCTTTCCCCTTATCCTTCTTCGATGCCTTTGATGAAGAAGCTTCATATCTCACCTTCTTATCTTTGTAGAGTTCTTCCAACATCTACTGCATGTTCAAAAACATTTTTTGTACTTGTTTCTCATCCATGACCTTCACTTCAGGAGTTTAACCTACTTCAGTTCCTGTCATCGTCGATTGATGAGCAAATTTTCACTTTCCAATTTCTGGATCGAACTCCTCAAGTGTTCCTTCTCCCCGTTGTAATCCTAACCTGGTTAACATCCACTCCAAAAAATACTACAAAGCACAAACCGCTATGATACCAAAATATATGATCTGAATGTGATCAAAATTAAGTGTTGAAGTAGAATTTATTGATTGCCATTAGTAAATTTATTTTTAATTGAAATCCTTAATGTGGAAGACTGAAGGAAATATAAATCATTTAAGAATTAAGCAGTAGCATATTAATAATTAAATTACATCAAAGAACATAGAAAAGAGACAACAAACATTGATTATGGAGTTCGTCCCTAGAGGACTACGTCTCCGGGTCTACTTTGAAGTTGGGCGTTCGTATTATTAGGATTGATCTGAGGAAGTATTTACATAGGAAAAAAACTAATATGAATGTGCTCGCAGGCACCTCTAGTCACTGACAAAAGAAATATCTCTCTCCTATATTTCCAATGCATGTCTCTACACTCAAATCTGCCTGCGGATGACCAAGAAAAAATGAAAACAAAACTGCCTCTCTCATTCAAAATCTGATTACAAAGTCACTAATGTGTGTTCATGAAGAAAATTTCATCGCTTATATAAGGTTGTCTTTGAAATCCTTGATGCCAGAATAGGCATATGGTTGAGGAAATCAGGTGTTTGAGGTCTCGGTCTTCTCTCATTGTGACACCTAGTGATTAGTGATAAGGTGTTTATCTTTACACCTTGAGCATTTAACATTAAAACCAAAAATAAAAATTATAATAAAATATTATCCCTGACGGTCAGATAACGACATATATGAGAAGACATCGGCATGTGAGCAGTCATCCGACATCTACATCTATGGTCAACTTCTGCGGTTGTGGTCACTTGGTAGATAACGTTATCTATGTCACAACTGTGATCCCGATACCCGCACGGTCTATTCAAAGGTTCCTGGCATCGGTTAAATATTGCGGCTAAGTCTCCGGTCTGTTCACATGGATGATGGCTCTGACACGGTCTAAGGTTGCGCTTTAGTGTTGTGGTTATATCACAATTACCGCCTGCTCACATGTCCTGGTTCCAGTATGGTTAATTCCGACGCGGTTAACTATTATAAAGTTTAAATATGGGTTTATTAAAATGTTTTAATACATATGCCCAAAACCTTATGGTTTAATACCATAGGTTTTAATGCATTATAGTTTGTTTGCACTAGGTGTTTAACACTTTAGAATTAGGACTTAGGACTAGTTCTTAGGTTTACGTCCACCACTTAAGATTTAATTCATAGGTACATGTCACCACATGAATACCACACACACACCAAATTCAAACCATTTTTTAACCATGAAAACACACTTAACCATGACGAAGTACTTTCATCCAGAATATTAGAGGATGTGGTGATCTGAAGACTAAACCAGAGATTAGACAAACTAGAGCTGACTAGACCTAACTGTCGATCTACACTGAAATAAGATCCTCCTGGATCATCGAGACAAAAACCAGGACTAAATACAATAATATCTGAGTACATGAGACATAAAAGCAATCAAAGAAGCCTTGATAAATAGGAAAGGGCCCTGAAAATATGAATGGAGCATCTGAATGATGCATGCATGTTATGGGTGCTACAAGTGGTTAAAACCGAACCCATAAAATCTGCGGAGATGCATTTGAGGTTGTAGCACAATATGAGGTCATCAGGGCATGTGAGGGGCTACCTATAGGGCCACCCCCTCATGATCTCTGAAACATCTCACACACACCCAAGAATCACTAGTACAATATTTTGAATCACTGAACGATCAAGTATACGAATCTCAATCATGCAATAATAATTTGAAGCTGAGTGGATGAGAAAAAATCAATTCAAAGGGTAAAGATGGGTCCCTTTGCCTGATCCGAGGCACCAAACAATAATGGAAGATGGAAACAAGGTATATCACCCTCTATATTTGTCTTCTTAAATGAATGTGTTGATGTTGACAAAAGGAGGTCTGCCATAGGTTAGGGAATGAGGAATCATCAACTAAGGCACAAGGGATCATAGTAAAGTGACTGATGGACTAACACCAGGGACGATGATTGAATAGGGGATATTGAGTAGCGAACGAACGACTTCCCTTGTTAGAGCATAAAAAGCATGGATGACCTGGAAACGACTGACTCAACTCTTGGGGGGATGGGGGACAGTATGACTAGAGACCTAAATGGGTGAAACGAGAGAGGGGAAAGGAAAAAATGGATGGAATACTATAATAGGAGGAAAAGTGACTCGAGACAGACTCCATGAATGTGATGGTGACTCAACTCAGATTCTTTGAACAAGGGTGACTTGATGTTGCTTCCACACATAATATAAATGGTGGGGACCATAAAAACATGAGAAAAATATGGTTAATCATGATAAAAATTGACACACACACTAACAAGTGTGAAGGCGAAGTGGTGCCCCAAGTACAAGCATCGTAAGTGAAGAAATCTGATTTTAAGAGGTGGAAAAGTGACCCTTCTTGGAAAAATGGCTTCGTGGTGAAGCCTTAAATTACCAAAAATGAAAGGATACCCATTATAGTGCTCGGTGAGGGATTTCCAATGGTGTAGATGAATCATCAAAGCGACGTACAGTTTGGTCACAATTGGCGAAAGTAAATTATGGTTTTTCTTTTAATAGGGTGATTTCCCTCCAATTTGATTCATTTTCTAGTTGAGCTATGGTGAATTTTGAGAGTATGAGAAGGCCCTAAATCTTGCAATGATCATAGCAGACAACCCGACTGTTGGAATTGAGATTGCTCAGTTGTAAGTAGGTGGCCTAACCTTACTCTACTTTTTTAGTGGTTTAGTTTTTCAATTTAGTTGCACGGGGCTCAAAAATAGAACTCTACCCTTCCTCATGGCCAGCTCACACCTTCTGGGGCCTATAATATGACCTGGCTCGAAGTTTCTAGAGGGTAAAATAGTGAGCTCGGAGCTATAAAGGCTGAAAAGTGCGAGTTGGTATGGAGGTTGGTTTTTATCTTTTCTGGCTAAGGACTGGGATTTCATGATTGATGATGTATTTTACCTTCTCTGAGATGAAAAACATGATGTTTTTGTGCAGGTATGGCAGAGCTGAAGATCAAATGGCGAGAAAGGGATTTGGATGTGCTTCGTGCCAAGATATAGAGGGATTAGGTGATAAGAGGAGCACTTGCGAGGTATGGGGTTCTCAAGTTGGTTGAGAACCCAATGATGAGGGAAGGTGAGCCCTTGTTATCTAGGATAGACACATATCGGGATCCATATTATGAGGCCTTTATGGTGCAGGGGCATAGGATCAAGTTGACCATTCAGGACATTTACTTCTTGACTAGACTCCCACCACTAGGGGTGGTGGTAAATATACATCCAGTAATACCACATGGGTGGAACATATCAGAGTTCTTGGAGTGCCACTATAGACCAAGTGTTTGTGCTAAGGGAATGACCATTCCAATTGGTGATCTAGAGAAGCTAGAGACACAAGTTTTAGCAGCAACAACACTATAGTTCTTGGGCAACCAAGTGTTCCATCACATCATTGGGGTGCATATGATGTTGGTTAAGAGTGTTCCTAGTGGGAACTACTATGGGTGGGCCCAAATGATGTTAACATCAGTGAAATGACAACTTTCATTGTGCAAGTGATAGGTGAACCATGATTGTGCTTTTGGTACAGTGTTGTGCTCGTTCTTCTTTGAGAAGTTCCCCACACTTCAGCCTCATGTGCAAATCCAGGATGGGGGCCCACGTGGGCCCAGGATGAACCACTGGGGGCAACTACTGTGGAGAGGAGGAGGTTGGGGAGTCATACGGGTGTTCCGACCTGGGTTCTTCACACATTGGGATCATATGCCATTGTACATATATGAATATCCATAAAGTGGTATGAACTTTCACAGGGACCCTGACTTGCCACTTCTGCCGCATCGAGCATGGGGACCTAATGGTAAGTGAAATTTTCTATATATTATGGTGCATTTAATTTTTTTGGAATATGTATGTGGTATTGGTTTGTTTCTTTTGGTATTCATATATAGCACTGGTGAAGCCGGCAGGGTATATGGGATGACTCGCAGCACCAGGGGTTGCAGATTCTAGTGGAGCGAGAGGAGACCAAAGACCTGACTATGAGGCTCTATTGGAGGATGTATGACATAGGTGTGATCTGATGCTGACCGATGTATCAGAGCATGGATGGAATGATCTTTAGTACTAGCAAATCTATGGATGTATATGGCTACCCTTCGAGTGGCGAGGGGTCATGCAGTGCATGGTGATGGATACACAGGTAGTTCGAGATCTGCAGGCTATTGGAGCCGAGACATTGGCTCGGGACCCTCCAGATAGTGATTAGATGGAGGGTTTTTTTGTGCCCCTAGTTTTGATTTTTTTTAATATGCTATGGGCATGTCGGATGTCTTTAGATTTTGGACTCCAAAACATTTATGAGTTTGTCGATACACAATATGTATATGCATATTTTTATATATGACGAGTATATGGTTCGCCATTTGTTTTATGATTGCCTTGTGTTAAATGCATGTGATAAATACCAATCTAGAATATTTTTTGAAATGTTATATACATAGTCTTTTGGGCTCTAGGTACATGATTGAATTTAATGGTTTCAAATTCACGCACTAAAATCCTCACTCATAAATATCTTCTATGAAGGACATGGTTATTCAAATGATACATGCCATTCCATTGCATGACAAGCAAAAAGGAATCTAAAAGAACATGAATATGAAGGATGTGATGATCAAGGGTGTTATAAGTCAATTTGGGAATCATCCCCCAAGACCAATGAATAGGGTCTATCATTCCCTTAGTTCAGTTGTTATATGCCCTAAGTGAAGACATTCCTTTGATGGTTTAAATTGTGAGATTTCCAAGGTTTTAAGTATATATTATATGACCCATTGACTCATCAAATGTCCTCTATAAGGGCCTAACTGTGTTGCAGTGCACTTACCTCCATGCAAAAGGGCACTGCATTGCACTTCTCGACATTCAGGGGTGTGTTGGTCTCCTAGGAGCGAAATTAGCATTGTTCCAGGAATCTCCACATGTCCAGTGCCTTATATAAGATATCATAGGTGTCATACTTCAAATAAAAATTTCCATCCACCACCTATAAACTTGGAAACATGTCTCACCTATTATCAGAAATACATTCAATTCCATTTATTGAGAAACTACCTTCAATTTCCCTATAAATTGAGCACTCATCTAAGTGCTAGGGAGGAAGAATTTTGTGTAATGTTATGTGTTGGATTCTCAATTGATGAGAGCAGGAAGTACTGATATGTTGCTAAGATGATGCTTGGTGTGATGAGGGTGGATTGAAGTTGGAGTAGGTTGACGATGAATCGATCTATTGGTTGTAATCTTCTCCTCCTACTTTCTTAATAAAAATATATGTTCATTTTCTCATATGTATGCTTATATATTGTGAATTTCATACTAAATTGTGTATGTATTCTAAGATCTAATCGGTTTGATTTGGTTAATATAAGTAGATATTTGTTTATTTGTATGTTGTTTTCTGCTCTCTGTCTTTGATTGGAGGAATCGATCTAGCGGCTTTAGTTGGATTGAGAGCGATGGAAACAATGATAGGAGGAGAAGTAGAGCGAAAAGATCACAATTAGGCTTCTTTATTTTCTGTCTATATATTTGTCTTAGAGAAAATAATAGTTTTCTTTCTTCTTTTGTTCTGAGTGAAGGAATACCACACTCAGGGAATCTATTTTATCCGTAGATTAGAATTTCGTATAACAATTTGGAGACCATACTGGGGAAAAATCCATCATTCTTGGTGTTTCTCCCTCTGTTTACCATCATCAGTAGACTCTAATTTCTTTTATCAATCATTTGAATGAAAAAATTTCCTTAGAGGTGTTTTTATCTACTTGTTTCCAAACTTAGTTGCGCCCAATGCACTGTTGGTCAAGGTGCAGTGCATTGTGTTCCATTCAGGGGTGCACTGCAATGCATTGTCTACCCTTACAGGGTGCGTTGCCCCCTCAGCCAACCAAATTCCATCAAAATTTGTCTTTTCTTTCAGTTCCATCCAATTGTCTATTGTGTTATCAGATGTCTAATTGCTCTTAGTTACCAATAAACATTTCTTGTTCTTCCTCCTTTGAAAATTTGTTTGCTCAATGTTTCATTAGCTGTTTTCTTTATCATTGGCAATTCAAATTCAAAGTAGTTAATTTTTTCATTAGATCAATTATGTTTTCAAAAAGGAAATTGTTGTTTCATTCCACATTTCCTACTGGAAAATTGTAGTTTCATTCTTCATTTTCCTAAGATAAATTGTTGTTTCATTCCTCGTTTCTCAAACTAAAACATTTGTTTCATTGATTTGTGCATTTAGTTCCCTTTCTCTCATTCACATTAAAGGGAGATGAAAAGAAAAACATGCATGTGAATTAGAGATTGTGTGTGTTTCATAAGGAAATTGTTAGGGAAATCTACATTTTGTTTCTTCTCGTGGTTATATGCTCAAAATCTGATTGCCCTTTCCCCTTAGTAGCTAGGATTTTCATTGAAAAAGCTAAATTGAAAATTTTTCTTCTTATTTAGTTAGCATTTTAGGAATTTCCCGTTACATCACGTGGTGAACCTCAAAGATAAAATTTTAAAAAATATCAACATAAAATTTACCTCATTCAACCTAAGAAATCACTTTAAAATTAACGATAACATTTAGAAGGTTTAGGCTAGAGACGTGTTCTGGCATCGTTAATGTTACATAGAATTTTGTCACCATCCCTGCAATCCCTCGTCCCATACATTGAAGGACTATTCTCATGACCTGTGAATAGTAAAATGTCTTGAAAACACCTTGATGGCATCCTTCTGCATAAGGGCAATAATTCTCCTGGAGAACATTTCCTCAGAAAATCACTAAAAACATATGTTTAGGCATTGGTGCGAGCAACCAGTTCATCACTTGCGCCGACCTAGGAAATTTACACTAAGCCCATGCCACCTGGCGCTCTATCCCTATGTATTGCCCACACCAAGCCTATTTGGGAATTTTTAAAAAAAATAAAAGGTAGAAGTTTGATTCTAACAACTTCAGAATGAATCATTAAAAAGAGGTTGGGTTGTTTGGCTCCAGATCTCCCTGTTTAGGAAGTGGTTTTCCACCTCTCATGGAACCTTCCTAAGATATATGACTCTCCCCCATGATTATAAGGATCCTAACCTATCCTTCTCCCTCTATAAAAGGCTGCCCTCTCTATTTGCAACCTAGCTAAACATTTGGGAAGAAAACTATAGCTGAGCGACTATTGAGAGCAGAGCCAAGGAGAACCCCGTAAGAGAGAGAGCCTTGTCTAAATTCCTGACAAGCTTTGTGAGACACGCTCCACTGGAAGCCCTGCCAAAGGAAGAACACAATGTTGGAACTCAGTTGTAATCTTTATTTCAAATTTTAATATATGCTCGAATATGTTACTGGTTCCATAATTGTATTGTTTGTTTGCGTAATGCAATTTGATTCAATCTTTTCCGACTAATTGATAGTTACATACTTGAATTATTACATTGTATGTCGTCATTTTTCTCTGCATGTGTACAGGTGTCCAGATGCGGTGAGTGAAAGGATTGTGATCTGTTGAGCTAGGAATAGAAGCAACACTTCTTCTTCGACAACAACAGTGTAGTACTTTAGGTAACCTATCCATCGCAGCTTTCTATTTTGTAACTAGGAATCGATATCGTAGCGTGTTTTGTTTGTTGCTAGACCCACTGTAGGGCTAGTGGGATCGCCTCTGTCCACAGAGGGGATTTACCTATCCAAAAAATTGGCGACTCCACTGGGGACCTGTGGGAGTTGGTCCTTCCTCCATTGGGTTTTTTTTGGCTTTTTGTTTGATTAGTCTACTTTTCTGGTTCACCTTCCTTGGTGTTAAAACCCTGTTCATCCCCCAGAAGACTAGATCTAGCCTCTGTTCGTTCATTTTCATAATTTTCTAGGGTAAACCTGATTGGCCAAGTTATCCCTATGAAAATCGCACCCAAGGGTGCTAGTTTGTAGTTAGGTACCCGCGCCATCCCCTGTTTGGCACAGATTACAACTAGACAGGCGCGTCAACCCTGGTAGGTTTTAGGGTTTGCCTGGTTTTGGACTTTCTGAGCTTGAGTTTTGGTTTTGGTTTGTTTTTTCTGATTGTTTGAGTGTTTTGAAGTCATTTTTTACTGTGTTTAGCCCTTGTCCTCCAGTTG
Organism: Pinus albicaulis; assembly: GCA_034641835.2. Classification (NCBI taxonomy): domain Eukaryota; kingdom Viridiplantae; phylum Streptophyta; class Pinopsida; order Pinales; family Pinaceae; genus Pinus; species Pinus albicaulis. Next base: position 309,005,415 of record CM076574.1, read on the forward strand.
ATTTCCCTTTTCTGCCAGTTTTTCATTTTATCCCTAGGGCTTCTAGGGGCTTCAGTGCGCTGAGCCTCCCATGGGAGTTTTGGGTTTTTTCTTTCCCGGTCAACTTTGTTTCTTCTTCTTTGCATTCATCTTGCTGAATCCAATTGATTCATTGTGTTTATTCAGTGATTGTCCTCTCTTTTGTTCAGTTTCTGTTTGTGTTTCTCCGAGCCTAGATCACACGACTTGTTTGGGTCTCTTTCGAGATTCTTCTTCTCTTTGAGGGATTTCGTCATCGGTTTGAGTCTTGATTATGCTTGTTTGAGTTGAGTGAACTTGTTTTGTTTCAGCTCTCTCTTTATCATTCTTAAATTGATGTTTTCATTAGTTTTTCATTTATTTAGTGCATTTTATCTAATATATTGAAAAATACAAAAAAAGAATCTTTTGCATTCTTGATTATCATAGTGAAAATTGGAGAATATTTCGCATTTGTAGCATTATATAATTCTAGGGAAGACTTTTTCAGTTTCATTAGCTTACATCAGGCATTGTAGTGGATTTTTTTGCATGATTTATTGTAGCTATCGCTTGAAATCTCTAACTCTCTCATAGATAGCTCTTCATTGAACGAAATGGTGTCTTATGGCATGTAGCTTGCATTCAGGGATTTGTGAGATTCAAAATTCGGTAGGAACTTGGAATTGAAACATAAATACAAGATCAACTTAAAATTTATTCAATTAACCTAAGGCAATATTGAAACTTAACACAATATTTAGTGGTCTCAGTTAGAGACATGTTGCGGCATATTAAAACCTAGCAGTTGTCACTTGCCATCTAGCTTCAGACAGTGCTACTACGAACTTGTGCTCCCATACCATCGAGTATATAAAGGGATACCCCTATAGGTTGCAATCCTTTTATCCCTAGGAAGCTGAGTCTGCCACCTTGTAACCATGATACACCAAACACAACATTCAGGGAGACTACCTGCATGTACATCAAGTCCTTGGTTGATTCTTCTTTCATTTTATAACCAAGGTGTATATGGCAGTTCACGGGAACTTGGTACACCCTTTTACCTAGACTACCTGAACAGTCATTTTTTATCTTTATTGACTCCATAAATTTGAAAATATCATCGAGTGCTTGTCCTTTCACACTCGTTTCAACTTGAAAGTGATAGAGTCACCTTTTTCCTGTTTCTTGACTCTTAAAATATGAAATGGCAGAGTTTTGTTTCAATGTTTTAAAAATTAACTGCCCACGAAATATTCCTGGTTAAAGTTAGTTTTCTTAGGGTGTTGTTTTGATTTTGTTTATGATGGCAACATTTCCAGAGTTTACTAACCCAGGGATCCCTTCCAAAGGGAATCCTGGTCCTTTTCCAGCTTTTGGGAATGTCGGTGCTCCTTATATGGCAACATTTTCCCTGCCTGGGTTGAATGTTGGGTTGCTTGTATGGTTATTTTCAACCTTGATGGTCCTGAGTGTTTCATCCACCGTGTAGCCATCTCCTCCATCTGAACAACATCATGTTGATTCTAAAGTGGCCCTCTCCCCTTCTTTTCCTATTTCTTCATCCTCCTCTTCTACTTCGCCTGGTGAAAGCCTGGATTCTAGTAATAGGTGACTAAGAAGAAGAAGAAGAAGTCAGATAAGCAAGAGGCTAATGTTACAACTACTGCGCTTAAGAAACCGTCCATCGATAAACCATCCAAGCTTCCATGGAAATTCAAATTCCATTGCATGTTGTGCAAAGGTGACCATATTCTTCGAGACTTCCCTGGCATTCCCAAGGTACTTGAAGCATGGTCCAATGGCTGTCCGTTGTTGCCTTTGGCTTCTAGAAGTCATCTTGGTGGCACACCTTCGACTAGTGCTGATAAAACTCATAAGAAACAGGGTAAGATTACCAATCCCTGTAAGTTGTGTGAAGGGCATCATCCCATTCACCTTTTTCCATACATGGATGAAGCCACAAGAGTGTTGGACAACTCTATTGTTTCTGCACCCTCCCTTCTAGCTGGTTACCAGAAAATTTCTTTGAGTCCTCCTCTAGTTGATTCCATGATCGGTCAAGAGTCATCCTTGGTCGATCTCGCTCCCCCGAAAATTCCCGAGCAACCATTGGATGTGGAATTGTTCGACTTGATCCTACCTATGGTTCATTAGGTCTTTTCAGTTGAGAGCGGCTCTCATCACCCCCCCATGTTCTTCTTGTTTCTTTAGATTCTTTGAACTTGGAGAAAGATTCTTTCGTCTCTATAGTCCAAGAAACTGCTCCTCCTACTCCCATGATGGACGTCTCGGAGGACGCTCCTCTTTCTCTGGTAACACCGGGGGACAACCATCTCAGTTCGATGGTATCCCCCCCAAGTAGTTTGGTCGCTTCCTTTGATTGGAGTCGATTTGTCGGATACTGCCTTCTGTCTTATGTGCATTTTGAGATAATGGTACAAACCTTTGATCCGGTCATACCCATCACTATAATGGATGAAGGCGTGTCTGTTAGTATTCTATCTTCCACTACTTGGCAAGCTTTTGGTTCTCCACCGCTTATGCCTGTTACCCAGAATCTGTTGGCTTTTAACAGAGGAACCAGTCAACCATTAGGGATCCTTCCAAAGTTTCCTATTACTTTGGGAGGGAAAACCATCTATATAGATGTGATGGTTGTTACAGGCCCCTAGGATTTCAATTTACTCTTGGGGCATGATTATACTTATGCCATGGGTGCACTTGTCTCCTCCCTTTTTCATGTGATTTGTTTTCCACACAAAGGTCGGCTTGTGACCATTGATCAGCTTTTATTTTTTGGTCCTAACGTGGCATATGGTCCACCATCTTCCTTTCCTGGTCTTTATTCGTCGGTTGTATCTTCCCCACTGTAGGTTAATTATGTGGCTACCTATCCCGTGCCTGCATTTAGTGATAGTGCCATTGTGCATTGTGTGCTGGGGGCATTGGGTCCTGATTTCCAAGCTGTTGTTCTTCCATCCGGTGCAGCACTCTTGGAAGCCATGAATTCTTATTCATCATGTTGAAAGGTCTGTCAGAGCACAACTCATTTTCTTGTGTCAAGCTCCTTAAAAAATGAAACAAGCTGGTTGGAGCATAGTTAATTTTCTTGTGTCAAGCTCCTTAAAAAATGAAACAAGGTTGTCGGAGCACAGTTCTTTTTCTTGTGTCAAGCTCCTTAAAAAATGAAACAAGGTCTGTCGGAGCATAGTTTGTTTTCTTGTGTCAAGCTCCTTAGAAAATGAAACAAGGTTGTCAGAGCACAGTTCGTTTTCTTGTGTCAAACTCCTTAAAACCTGAAACAAGCTGGTCGGAGCATAGTTCATTTTCTTGTGTCAAGTTCCTTAAATAATGAAACAAGCTCATCGGAGAAAAGTATGTTTTTCTTGTGTCATGCTCCCTAAAAAATGAAACAAGGTCTTCTGAGGATGGTTCGTCTTCTATGTAAACCTCGTTAAAAAATGAATTAGCTCATGAGGATAGTTCGTTTAATGTGTCAACCTCGTTAAAACAATGAAACACGTTCTCTCTCAATTCGAGTCTTTGATTAGATCTCATAAAATCCCAGTCAAGTATTTCTCTTGGTCTCGTAATTTAAACCTTCACTCCATCTGCCTTTCATATGGACTGAAGCTTAGGGGTCATGTACCTCGAATTGAGTCACCATGCTCGGGGCATGCTTACATCATTTCAATCATAGTTTGTTTCCATTTCAAGCTTGTGTAAAAATGAAACTGGTTTCAAGCAGAGTTTCCAGATTTCAAGCTTGTGTAAAAGTGAAACCATTCTTATTTTACCTCTTGTGATTTCCATTTTATCAGCCTATTTTTCCAGATGAGCCTTGGTTTTCTCACTCCATCGTCACTATCTACTTGGCCGATCATATGCCTTCACTTGGTTGTTTTACCCATTCTTGAGGAACTGCTGCGATGAGTGGTATTGTTAGCTAGCCTCTTAACCTTTACTTGTTCTGATCAGTTCCACCATTACTGGAACCAATTGCTACCCTTTATACCACTCGTTCCTCTGAGAGGAGTCACCTTTCAGCTCCTTTCTAACTCTATAAAATTGAAAATATTTGCGAGACGCTTGTCATTTTGAACTCGTTAAATGGCTATGAAACGATATCTACCTAGTATATGTTTAACCCTTTTTCGGGCTGGGATAGATTATTTATGAAAAAGAAATACCCTAACCTATCGCGACTAGGAGGTTCTCTCAGACATATTTTTCTACCTTTTCGGGTCTGTGAGACTACCTATGAAAAGGGACCGCTAGAGTTTTCTTTTCTGTTGTCTTTTCAAACTTTCTAAACATGAACAGACGCTGAGTTTTTCCTTTGTCAGACTCGTTAAAAACTGATGACATCGGACTCCATCGCAATGATGTTACTCGAGTTCCTCCTTCCTAGGGCTCGTAAAATGTACTAGGTTGGATTTTTTTGAAGGACAAACTTATATGACAAGCATATGCTATCCTATTCAAGCTTGTGTAAAACTAAAGAGGTACTCACCAGAAATGGTGGGGGAAAATGGAACCAAAATCGTAGTCATACTGGCAGTATGTCGCTCTTAAACATGGCACTTTTCTGCATTCATGTTGGGTTGGGGACATCTCATCTCATTATCTGATTGCCTCCATGGGTTTGGGTAATCTCTTTTGACCACTCATCTGCTCTTTGCCACATCGCCATGACCTCAGACCCTTGATGTCAAATACTGCCAAACCCAATGTCGTGCCGCCGATATTTTCAAGAGAAGTTTGACTCTGAAAGTTATCAACCTCCCTCTGATTCTCTGTTGATCTTGATTCACAAACATCATGTTCCTCTGTCTCGTGTCGATGATGTGGGAAACATTATGGCCCAACTTCGATCAAGGTCACTTCCTGCTAAATTCGGCTCATTATCTAGGAAGCTAGTCTAGAGACTCCCTTCAGGCACCTTGGAGCCTACATGCCTCAATGGTAGGTTCTTCGCACTTGACGTAAGGTCCACATCCTTGGCCTTCGATCGATTGATTCTACAAGTGTTCGACGCCAGATCACTGTTCACATTCCGTGGATTGTACCTCTTGTACCTTGAGAGCCATTGTCACTATTAGTGTTTTCTCTCACGTCTGTTAATAGTTTTCATTATTGGTTGGTAATAAGATGATGTTTTTGCATGTTCGACTTCAGCTCATTTATTAGCATGCTCGAACTTGTACTTTGTTCGGGTCAAGATGGAGCGCAAGAACCTAGATTTTGTCCGATGAAATCCAGGTTGCAGGTTCTTTGTGGATTATTATGACTTATTACATGACTCTTTTGATTGGATGGCTGCAACCATACCTGAGTCTACTTGTTGATCCTTATTTTTCTGGATGGCTACATCCATAACTTGGATCTCGGTTTTTGTACACTTTATTATGGATGGCTACGCCCATACCACATATCATGTATTAGAGATATCAGTTGTATTTTTACTCGCAGGTCTTTCGACGACAGTGTTTTCAGTTGAACGCATTCTCATAAAGAATTTCACCCCTCCCTCTCTCTCGGACCTCATGCTTTAGGGGGCATCTGTTACACGGCATTTTTTCACCGTCCCTACAATCCCTCATCCTATACATTGGAGGACTATTATCATGACCTGTGAACATTAAAATGTCCTGAAAACACCTTGATGGCATCCTTCTTCATAAGGGCAAGAATTCTCCTGGAGAACATTTCCTCAGAAAATCACTAAAAACATATGTTTGGGTATTGGCGTGAGCAGCTAGTTCATCACTCGCGCTGACCTGGGAAATTTACACTAAGCCCACGCCACCTGGCACTCTATCCCTATGTATTTCCCGTGCCAAGCCTATTTGGGAATTTAAAAAAAAATAAAAGGCGGAAGTTTGATTCTAACAACTTCAGAATGAATCATCAAAAAGAGGCTGGGCTGTTTGGCTCCACATCTCCCTGTTTAGGAAGTGGTTTTCCACCTCTCATGGAACCTTCCTAAGAGATAGGACTCTCCCCCATGATTATAGGGATCCTAACCTCTCCTTCTCCCTCTATAAAAGGTTGTCCTCTCTATTTGAAACCTAGCTAAACATTTGGGAAGAAAACTATAGCTGAGCGACTATTGAGAGCAGAACCAAGGATAACCTCGTAAGAGAGAGAGCCTTGTATAAATTCCTGACAATATTTGTGAAACAAACTCCGCTGGAAGCCCTGAAAAAGGAAGAACGCAACGTCAGAACTTAGTTGTAATATTTATTTCACATTTTAATATATTCTTGACTATGTTATTGGTTCCATCGTTGTATTTCTTGTTTGTGTAATGCAATTTGATTCAATCTTTTCCGACTGATTGATAGTTACATACTTGAATTATTACATTGTATGTCATAATTTTTCTTTGCATGTGTACAGGTGTCCAGACGTGGTGAGCGAAAGGATTGTGATCTGTTGAGCTAGGAACAGAAGTAGCACTTCTTCTTCGACAACAACAACATAGGACTTGAGGTAAGCTATCCATCGTAAATTTGTCTTTTGTAATTAGGAATTGATATCGTAGCATTTTTTTTTGTTTCTAGACCCACTTTAGGGCTAGTGGGATCGCCTCTGTCCGCAGAGGGGATTTACCTCCACAACAGTTAAAAATAGTAGTTGTTGCTAACTTATCTGCGATACATTCCGAGTGTCAAATCACACTCCATGTACATAAGTATATTGGAGCTCGCCCACATACCTTTGGGAATATAAGGTTGTGTTCTAGTATGAAAAGTATAAGGGGGTGCTCTCACTATGTGATTTCACTTTAGACAATGCTAATATAAACTTGGGCCTCCATGTACCTTCAGGTATATTTTGGAGGACAACTTTAGGTTCTCACCATCCATAGGTAACAGAGTCGGCTGCCTTGTAACTTGTGATACAACGAACACAACATTCAGGGAGATTGCTTGCCTGTACTTCTTGGTTCGCTAAGAGGCATTCTACAGTTCACAATTACTTGGTAAACCTTTTGCCTAGTATTATTGTTAGTATGAATCTTGATTCAAGGTGTACGAAAAAACACCACTTTAGTTGTGCATAACAAACAACCCTAACAACAGAAATGACTGCTAATATCTTTCGATCTGCAATTAGATGATCAAGACAAATGCTGCAAAAATCTAGATCTATGCATTAGAAGACATTAAATAGTAGAAAAATCAGATTTACTCCATAGATACAAGAGACAAGACAAGAATATATCCAATGAATAATTTTATTAATGGCACCTGGGAGGAAAACACAAGAGGGTGTTCCCTGTTCTCCTCAATGGGATGGGTTTTGTGAGTCCTCGACACTTCAAATTCAAAAATTCTCTCTCTTGATGGTGTAGAAAACCCAGAAAAAAATGGAAAAGTATGGCTATGATTATGGATCAATAGCTAGACCAAGTGTTGAGATCCAGAGTGATCTTTAGGCAACAAAAGGTGACAAATGAATGGGAAAACCCTTCTATTTATAACAAAATATTGAGTTACCCCGGATGTGGGTGCAAGCACAGTTAATGTGGGCGATGGGACAGAGGTCAATAGGACGGGAGGCCACATGCCATCCCATACGAAACCATCGAACCCACCTGATCGTAGTTATTACCACCCGCCTGCTCTTAATGGCATTCGTTATGGAGGCGCCTCTCAATAAGAATGTTGAGGATCGAGGCAGTATCGACTGCCACAACAGCGTTTCGCATCGGGTTAACAGGTCTGTTCATTCAATGCTGAGGATTGATTGTTGCAGGAACAAGGTGTTATATGCAATTGATCCACTCTCCCCTACGCCGATGAATTCGTGGTGCAATTCTGTTGAGGACAGAGCCAGCAAGCGCACCACAACAGGGAAGCACAGTCGTCGTACCTGTTGCTTGGAGCCTGCCGACAGTCTTCACATTTCCATTGCAGGTTCTTGCAAGTTTGCTTCGTTGGTTCTGGGCATTCCTCCTGAGCCGAACCTTGTCAATTCGTCGTCGCTCCAGAGCTACAGCTCCAATCCTGCGGCAAACATGCCCCGGCTAAGGCAGAGGATGAGTTGCAGGCGGGGGTCCTCTCGCACTGCCAGGAGGCACTCACCCTCCACATCCACTTCCCTTCAGAAATATCATTGCCCTCTGACAACCTTCCTCGCCTCTTCCATGGATGCTAGTTTCGCTCAGGACGCAGGCTTGACTCGCCCTCTGGGGATGCGCTGCCTGCTCAGTCCCATACGGCTCTCTTTTCATTTGATTGTACACTCAATAGACCAAGAGTAACTGTGGCCATCTCTGTTGTCTTCCTGGAGGAGCCCCTACCTGAGAATCCGCCGGAAGAATCCATTCCTGTCGATGGCGCCAACATGGAAGCAGTGCAGCATGACTCGCGGGGACAACCTAGCGAGAGAAGGGAGGTTATGCAGGAGGAATCGGCTCGAGGTCAAACACATTTGATGGAAACTCCTTCAGCGGTCCACCCCAACACAGAACTCTGTCATGATCGTGGTGAACTAGTAGATTATAGTTGCAGGATCGAGGAGGTCGCTCCTGATGAGTAACTTGGCCCTCTTTTCTTGTTTCTCATGCTTTTTCTCTGCCCTCTCTGAGGGAGTGTCTTGTTGTTTTAATGTTTCCTTCAGCTATGGTCCAATTTTTGTCAGCGACCAGTCTCAATTTTTGCAGCGGTCCAGTTTTGTTATGGTCCAGTATAAATGCTATATAATGTCTATGTTCTTAGTTCTCAGTCAAAGACATCCAGGTCCGATCCCCTGCGTGGGATTTTTTCAGTTGAAAGTTCTTCAGGCTGGTTTCCCTCTAGCAGGGCAGCCAAAAACTAGTCTCTGCCAGTTCAAATTGCCTCCACGAAGGCACTGTTATGGCCTTTGCCTGATGTACTATATTTTTCACTGTTAATAGATTACTCTAACTTAGAAAAAAAAAAACAAAATATTGAGTTAGTCTAGAGATTGGTGCATAATTAAAATATTATTAACCAAATCTAGATCCAATTTTTATGGAATATTTTATTATATTTGTTGGAAGGAAAAGGAATTTGACTTGAGTCAAATCCCCTTATTTGTAAATAATAAATAAATGAATGATTTATTTATCATTTTAAGGATGTGATTAAGTAATAATAAATAAATAAATGATTTATTTATCATTTTAAGGATATGGTTGAGTAATAATCAAATAAATAATGATTCATTTAATTATTTAAGGGTGATTAGTCATATTTAACAAAGAATATTATTTAAATAAGATTTAAACAATTATTCTTTAGAAAATAATAAGATAAATAATGATTTATCTAATTAATTTCTTTGTTTTGGGTTAAATATAACCAGAAATATTAATTAAACTACTGTTTTGTTGAAAATGGCAACAAGAAACAGTGAAGGAGGCCTCCTGAAACATCTTTCCTGATCCTAGTTGGAAAGTGATCACCTAAACTAGGTGGGGACCACACATGTGATTTTTGTCGAAAAGTCTATTTTTAGACTATGTCTATTTTTAGACATATGGAGCATGGTCCAGGGGTTGCAATATGTTATTCTTGGAGTATTGGTCATGTTGGTAAAAATAGATGGACCTCTATTTTTAGACATATAGGTCGAAGTCTATTTTTAGACTGCCTATCCTAAAAATAGGGAAGTCAAATATTATTTACCCTTAATAATATTTGGACTCTAAACTTCCGTTTACTCTCTTGAAGCACTTCAGTTTGACCCTCAGAGGTGGGGCATGTAGCTGCCAGAAGGATTTACGCTTTTCCTATGAGTTAGGTGAGCTAATGCATGGTTGACTTAAGTTAGAGCTCAAGTGGCGGATTTCGGTGGAGTTGATGCGACAGTTAATGGAGGTGGTGTTCTGGTTAACTAGTTGAACTAGTTGTATTTAGTTTAACTGGCTAATACACTAGAGATGAGTTGTGTGAATTAAATATTATTTAATTCACAAATTATTAACTCATTATTCAACTAAAGAACACATCGGTTTAACTCAGTGCATGGACAGTTCAGTGGCGACAAGTGAAAGAGGTAGATGAAAGGGTTGAGTTAGCTATCAGTTGCGACATTAGTTGTGCATGAGATTTGCACCACACTTGGAGGAAATTACCAATGAAAATTGCGCAGTTGGAGCCAGTGAGATTCAAACCTGGATCTCTATTTAGACCAACCTTGATTGCGCAATAGAGGCAGAGAAGTAGTGGGTGTGTTTTGAACCTGTGACTTGTTCAAAACCAAGCTAGTTTTTGTGTAGCTTTGGGAGATAGTACTGAGTACTTGTGAGGAGTTTGTACTATGTATTTGCTGCATGTTCTCTCCATCTAATATACAGAATAGTTGAGGGGTTTTCAGCTATAAGCTTTCCCCATACATACTGTGTTAATGTGTGTGATGATTTGATGTGCGATTGCTTCTATTCTTTCCGCATGTGACAATTAATTGTAGAAGAGATTATGTGTTATGCATGCAATTCGAAATTGATGTGTGATCAGGTTAATCTCCATTGAATAAGTGATTTATTCAGCAAATTTCTACATGGTATCAGAGCAATATTAATTGTCGAGATCTATTACGGTGATTGCAAACTTATTTCCTCGGACAGAGCCTGCATACGGGCCAGATAGCTTCCGGATTCATCTTTCTTCGGAAAGTGAAAGGTCTGGTAAAAGCCCATGTAGTCAATATCTGATTTGGAAATAATTTGTTCTCAAGTGTAGATCGGAAGCGATTGAGCTATCAGCTGGTGGTGAAATTCGAATTTGCAGATTTGTGTTCTTGGTGCCGCGGCGAAAATGTCTTTCATCGGTTTGCGACTCAAATATGCCTTGGAAGGAATTTTGAATTATGTTGCATGGAAGGACCGCATGGAGGCTGTATTAGATGATAATGGGCTGTTGTAATTTGTGGAGAAAGAGATTCCAAAGACTACTTCTAATGATCCTGCTGAAATCGAAGCATGGCGAAAGAAACAAGTAAAGTGTCGAAGGATCCTGTTGGAGGGCGTAAAGGATCACATTGTATCCAGCCTACATGGAAAGGCTTCTCCATATTTGATGTGGAAAGCTTTGATGGATCTGTACCAAAGCAAGAGCGACCAAAGGAATCTGGCGCTCAAGGATAGACTAAGAAACATCAAGATGGAGAAAGGCGATAGCATTGCAAAATACCTCACGAAGTTCACTCAGTGCAGAGATGAGCTGGGAAGTGTGGGGGTGACTGTCGAAGATGAGGACATGGTGGACCTAGCTCTCCTTGGTCTTCCGAAGGCTTGGCATTCCTATCAGGATAGTGTCAATGGTCGGGAGAAGTTGCTGGGATGGGAGCGACTGTGGTCAGATCTCATGCAAGAGGAGATCAAGAGGACTACCAGGGATGGATCTTCATCAAAGGTATCTGATGAAGAGGACTGCGCTTTGGCTGCCAAAGCAAGGAAGGGGAAGGGGAAGGAGAAGGCTTCTCAATCCGGTGTGGATGGTAAAGAGCGTGACATGTCCAAAGTGAAGTGTTTTCACTATCACGATCATGGACATTACGCCACGAATTGCCCAAATAAGAAGAAGAACAAGCAGGCTGTTGGAACTGCAGCTGGTGAGGCTCTTGCCTCGCAATTTGAACTGGACTTCTCATTGATCGCATGCATTTTTTCTATTGCATTGGGATTGGGGTGGTATATTGATAGTGGTGCTTCCTTTCACATGACGGGAGATGCAAATCTTTTCAGTGACTTGGTGGAGAAAGGTCTCCAGATGCATGTTGAGTTGGGCGACGGTGGACAATACAATGCGACCGGCATTGGTACCATAACCTTTCAGAGGGAGTCAGGTAAACTCATTCTTTTACAAGATGTATTGCATGTACCAGGTCTAACAAAGAATTTGATCTCAGTCGCAATGTTAGAGGATAAAGGGTATGAAGTTGTCTTTAGAGAAGGAAAAGTTTTCCTTCGGCACAAGGAAATAGGACAAGTCAAGAAGGTTGGGATTCGAGCAAAGAATATCTACAGACTTAAAGTATATGGGATGTCTACGGTGCTTCCTACTGTTGGGAAGTGGGAGAAAGACATGCAACTAAAGCTTGAGAGGGAGCAAGTGTTGCATGCAGGCGAGAAAGACATGCAATTGAAGCTTGAGAGGGAGCAAGTTTTGCATGCAAGTGATAGTGAACCTCAGGATGTGGAGCAGCCACAAGAGAATCATGGAGTGGGAGACACCACTCATGCAGAGAAATTTCGTGCCAGACGGGCAGAGGGAGTGCATGCAGCTATACCACCAGGTATGAGGTGGGGCGACATGCATGATTAATCCCATGAGGAGATTTCTGGGAAGATTCATGAGATGGTGTGGATCTCATGGATTGAACTTGGCTACGAGGTGCCCACAGTGCAGCAGTAGCAAGATCAGTTGGAGTGATGCAGACAGATCAAAGTGACAGTGTCGGATACTGGAGCGCGGATCAGAGTTGACAGTAAGTGCAAGAGTGCATGGGTGCAAGAGTTCAATAGCGCAGTGGTTCCTGATGACATGTGTAGTTGGCCAAGCAGAAGTCAAAGAATTTGATGATAGATGCTAGATGCATCAAGACTGATTGAGTTGTTTGGAGCCTATTCAGTTTCAGCGAAGTTGCAAAGCAGATGCATGGAGTTGCATGGTGCTTGTGGAGGTTGCAGGGTGAATGCATGGAGTTGCATGTCGCATGCAAAGACAATCCTTTCTTGTTGATAGGGAGTGTTGAAAATGGCAACAAGAAATAATTAAGGAGGCCTCCTGAAGCATCTTTCTTGATCCTAGTTGGAAAGTGATCACCTAAACTAGGTGGGGACCACACATGTGATTTTTGTCGAAAAATCTATTTTTAGACTATGTCTATTTTTAGACATATGGAGCATGGTCCAGGGATTGCAGTATGTTATTCTTGGAGTATTGGTCATGTTGGTAAAAATATATGGACATCTATTTTTTGGACCTATAGGTCAAAGTCTATTTTAGACTGCCTATCCTAAAAATAGGGAAGTCAAATATTATTTACCCTTAATAATATTTGGACTCTAAACTTCAGTTTACTCTCTTGGAGCACTTCAGTTTGACCCCCAGAGGTGGGGCATGCAGCTGCCAGAAGGAAATACGCTTTTCCTATGAGTTAGGTGAGCTAATGCATGGTTGAATTTAGTTAGAGCTCAAGTGGCGGAGTTCGGTGGAGTTGATGCGACAGTTAATGGAGGTGGTGTTCTAGTTAACTAGTTGAACTAGTTGTATTTAGTTTAATTGGCTAATACACTAGAGATGAGTTGTGTGAATTAAATATTATTTAATTCACTAATTATCAACTCATTATTCAACTAAAGAACACATCAGTTTAACTCAGTGCATGGATAGTTCAGTGGTGACAAGTGAAAGAGGTAGATGAAAGGGTTGAGTTAGCTATCAGTTGCGACATCAGTTGTGCATGAGATTTGCACCACACTTGGAGGAAATTACCAATGACAATTGCGCAGTTGGAGCTAGTGAGATTCGAACCTGGATCTCTATTTAGACTAGCCTTGATTGCGCAATAGAGGCAGAGAAGTAGTGGGTGTGTTTTGAACCTGTGACTTGTTCAAAACCAAGCTAGTTTTTGTGTAGCTTTGGGAGATAGTACTGAGTACTTGTGAGGAGTTTTTACTATGTATTTGCTGCATGTTCTCTCCATTTATAATATACTATAGCTGAGGGGTTTTCAGCTATAATCTTTCCCCATACATACTGTGTTAATGTGTGTGATGATTTGATGTGCTATCACTTCTATTCTTTCCGCATGTGACAATTAATTGTAGAAGAGATTATGTGTTATGCATGCAATTCGAAATTGATGTGTGATCAGGTTAATCTCCATTGAATAAGTGATTTATTCAGAAAATTTCTACATGTTTAACTAATTATTTCTTGAGGAAAATGAAACAAATATATATTTATTTAATATTTCCTTATGGGGTTTCCTGTTTAGACCATAAACAACTTAATAAAGGTGATTTACTAAGTTATTTTCATAGTGAAAGCAATTTTACTTGGATTAAAATTGGTCTTACATGATGTACTTAGGTCCATCTAATGATAATAGGTTAGATGACCAAAAAATGGTGTAACAGACTGACCCCCAACATGCGAGCATTAGGAGCTAATTGTATGACCGAAGTACATTGTAAGAACTCAATCACTAGACATTGAAGGGGAAGTCAAAGAGAGAGAAATATAAGGTAAACCAAAGTGTTGAAAGAACTAGACCCTGAGGAGGTGACTTGCAGGTGCAACAAGTCTTGTTGAGTGAGTACCTGCTATAGGCGGCAGGGGAGGCATACCTATGCCCGTCGAGGCAATAGTACAAACAATAAGGTGCTTGGAAAACCACAGAACACAACAATAAAGCATATGCTGGAATAAACATGGGCCATATAAATAACATGATAATGAATCCCATATACATATTGTGCTTTGGATAACCGCCAGGACTTGTAAAAAAATAACTGAGTACATGAGATACAAATGCAACCCAGATGCCCCTGAAAATAGGGAAGGGCTCTGAAAATCTGACTGATACATGCAAAAAAAATGGCACTGTAGGCGGCTAAGGCTAACATCATCAAATGTATGGAGCTGCATCGAAGGTTATGATGAAGAGGTCATCTGAGTGTGTGGGGGGTTACCTGTATAGCCACCCCCTCATGAGGGCTGGGACATCTCACACACACTTGGGAATCATCGATGTTAGCTGCTGCATCATGAAACCATCAAGTATATGGATCTCGATCATGTTGAAAGGAGCTGGAGCTAAGAAACAATCAAGTGAAAGGGCCATAAATAGTCCCTTTGCCTGATCTAAGGCACCGAACTAGAGTGGAAGTTGGAACCAAGGTACACTACCCTATAGACCTGTCTTCTCGAATAAATGAGCTGATGTCGACAGAAGGAAGTCCACCATAGGTGAGGCAATAAGGGATCCTCAACTAGGGCGCGAGAGAAAATAGTAGAGTAACTAACAGACTGACACCAATGATGATGATGAAATGGAGGGGAAAGAGTAGCGAACGGATGAATTCCCTTGTTATAACATAAAGGGCATGGATGACCTGGCAGCAATTGACACAACACCATGAGGGATAGGGGACAGCCGGACTGAAGGCCATAATGTGTGACACGAGAGAGGGACCAAGCAATGAATGATGGGGGAATGTGGCGAGATGTAAAAGGGACTCGGGATAGACTCCATGAAAGCAATGATGACTCAACTCGAATGCTCTAAACAAGAGTGACTCGATGGTGCTGCCACATATAAACAGGGGCCGATGGGGACCATAAAAGCATGAGTACTAGCTGGTGAGTCATGACAAAAGTTGACACGAGTATGGATAATTATGGAGGCAACATGGTGCCCCCGGTACAAGTGTTGCAAGTGAAGAAATTTTATTTTTGTGGAAGGGTGAAGTGGCGCTTCTTCAGAAAATGTGTCTCGGTGAAGTATCAAATCGCTAAAAACTAACATATACCCATTTGAGGGCTCAGTGAGAGATTTCCAACAGTGCAAACGATTTGGTAAACGAAGCTACGGTTGGATCGTGGTGAGCGAAAGAAGAAACAGGGGTTTCTCTTTTAATAAGGCATTTTCCCTCCAAATTCATTCATTTTCATGTGGAGCTATGGTGAAAGTGGAGATGAGAGAAGGCCCTAAATCTTCCGGTGATCATAGCGCACAAATCAACCATTGGAATTAGGAGCTGTCAGTTGCACGTAAGAGGCCTAACCCTAATCTTTCTTTTCAGTGGATTAAAAGTTCAGATTAGGTCCCTAATGCTTAGTAAAAGTCCTCTACTCCTCCTCACGGCCGGGTCACACTTTTTGGGGAAAAAACTACGACCTGGGTAGCAGGTTTTGGCCAGATAAGTGCGACCTATCCTAGGTTAGGGCCTGAAAAGTGCGACATGTCTAAGAGGGGTGTTTCGGTGCTGTTTTTTGGCTGAGCACTAGGTTTTTTTGATGAGAAACAATATTTTATATATGCATACTGATTTATATGATGGTTTTGTGTAGGTATGGTAGAATTGCAGATCAACTAGAGAGAGAGAGACCTGGGCGCATTACGTTCGGAGATCCTAGAGGATTAGGGTGTTCGCAGTTCTTTGGCCAGGTTTAGGGTTCTGAATTTTGTGGAGAACCCTTTGATGAGAGCTGGTTAGCCCTTATTGGCCCAGATTGTTAGCTACTGGGACCCGAACCATGAGTTCTTTATAGTGCAGGGGCACCGGATCGAGTTGACGGTCCAGGATATATATTTCCTGACTGGTCTCCCACCATTTGGGATGGTAGGGAATACTCAGGAAGTATTACCGCATGGGAAGAATATCATAGATTTTGTAGAGTGCCATTTTCATTCAGGTCTCCAAGTCAAGGAGACTTGGATACCCATCGGGGATTTGGAGAGGTTAGAGACCCTTGTTGTGGCCGCAGCGATGCTGTAGATCCTAGGAAACCAAGCACTCCATCACATTACGAGGGGACAGATGATGTTGGTGGAGAGTGTTTTGAGTTTGACCTACTATGGGTGGGCCCAGATGATGTTTTCATCGTTGAAATGACAGATGTCGCTATGTAAGCGGCAAGTGAACCATGACTCTGCGTATGGTATAGTTTTGTGATCTTTCTTCTTTGAGAAGATCCCGACACTTCGACCTTGCATACAACTCCGAGATGGGGGCCCGAGAGAGCATAGGATGCGCTGGTGGGGGTGACTACTGTGCAAAGGAGGAGGTGGAGTAGTTGGACGAGTGTTTCTTCCTAATTTATTTTTTCATTGGGATCAGATGTCGTTGTATATAGACGACTATCCCTATAGTGGGATGAGTTATTGTGGGGACCTAGATCTACCACTTCCACCTGGTCGTATATGGGGACCAGATGGTAAGTGCCACATTGCTGATCTTTTACGTTCATGTAAATTTTTTAGAATATTGTATTTAGTACTGATTCTTTTACTTTTGGTATGCAGATACAGCACTGATAAAACCGGTCGGGTACATGGGGCGTCCTGCAGTATCAGGGGCCGCAAGATCTAGTGGACCAAGGGCACAACAAAATGAGGATGCAGTAGCCCTTCTGGAGGACATCCGTCATAGATGTGAGAGGCTTCTGACCAGTACATATAGCCACGTATGGCAAGACTTAGATGACCAGTACATATAGCCATGTATTGGTTGACCCTCGGAATGGCGAGGGGTCATGCGACGCATGGAAATGGCCGGATAGAGTGTTCATGATCTACGAGATGTGGGGGCAGAGCCATTGTCTCGAGATCCTCTAGATAGTGATTAGTGTGTAGGGGCGTGTGGTGCCCCAATTTTTGAGTTTTTTGGTAACACGCTATGGGCGTGTCATATGTATCAAAGTTGATGAACTCTAAAACATTTTATACGACACATACTATGGATATGCATCATTTTGATATTTTAATGTTATTGTATTATGTTAAATGTGTGTGTTAAATGCCAATCCAGAATATGGTTTACAATGCTATCTGCGTAGTGGTTTTCTGCTCTAGGTACATGACTGAAAGTAATGATTTCAAATTCACACATCAAAAGCTTCACTCGTAAATATCTTCTGAAAAGGATAGGATTATGCACACTATATACACTATTTAATTGCATGACAAGAAGCAGGGAATATAAATGAACATGAAGCTGGAGGATGCGATGTGAAAGGGAATCGGCTAATAAACCTCACACAACATCATATTTGGCCTGATTATTGGTAGCAGTACCAATTCATACACCATTTGAAAGAACAAGTGCCTGCAAAGGGGTAAAAATGGCCCAACCTATCAAGGCTAAATTCTGGGAGTAGAAACTTGCACCATCGACAAAACCGATATAAGGTGTCGATGGGGGGTCCCTTTTAAAGGTGCCACAATACAATAAATGGGAGGGTAAAGAACAATGCTGGCAACCTGAGCACATAGTAGAAATCGAATCCACTCTGCGGAAGGGAGTGATCTGGGTAGGATGTCTACTTCCCACATGCTATCGATGAGGGGAAATGTGGGAGATACGGGAGACGTAGCTTGAGCTCAGGCTAGATAAGTCACCAATGGTATGGATGATGGCATCCTGTTTATGGGTAGGAAAGATGAACTCAGGGGTAGATGTAGCTTCCATGATGTCGTTGTCACAACAGGAGGTGGAAAGACAGGAGGAAGGGAGACCACGTGACGTGGCAGGGCTACCTGACTCATCATCATGAGAAGAAAGACTCACATGCGCATCATCGCGGGAGATGACATAAGAACAAGCAGATAAAGGATCTATTGATGTTGAGCCCAGGGTGTTTGCTGAAAGGGGGTCAAGTGAAACAACAGGAGAAGATTCAGAGGGAACTTTTGTCGAGGGTCTCAAGGATGATGAAAGGTAGAGGATGGTGGCCGCATGCTCCATCATGTCGACATCGGTGGGGGGAATGTCAATAGGAACGAGTAAATCCTTGGTCTGGTCTGCATAATATTGTGCAAGTATGGGAGAAGCGGACTGGTTCTGTTCAATCTCGTATTCCCGAACTACCTCTAAAGAGGCACAATAATGCGTCAGGCGGGGACAATGATGAGAGAAATGGCCATGGAGACCACACAAAGAACAAGCGTATTTGGTGTGAATAGTCTTGTTGTTCTTGGTAACATTCAATGATGAAGGTGAGATTTGGGGGACCGTCGACTCAGGGAATGCGACATTAACCATGGGCTTGATGCGGGGCAACTCGGGACAAGTACGGGTGGCATGACTGATGACGTCACACAAAGCACAGGGCTTTGGAGGCAGAGGAGGTGCAGGTTCAGTCGGGGCCGCTTTGTCCTTTAAGGCCCTTTTGCAAGCTTTTCCCTTCTTACCTGAAGCGGTTGCAATAGGAGGAAATTCCTGTTGAGGTGGTTGAGGAACTGTGACAACGAGAGAAGTTAGGGGGGCTGGTTGAACTGGGGTCAAAGCAAGATAAGGTTTAGGTTGACCTGGCGAGGTGGCGGTTGGAGGATCAAGGTACCAAACCGGGAGCCCAATGGTCAAGTTAGGCAGAGAGAGGGTGGCCATGACAAGTGTTGTATAGATTCTTGGTGGAGGGACTAGGAACGGTATCTGACCGGAGGGGTAATGGCCAGTTGGGACGGCTCCTAAATGGTTAAGGCTTGAAGGAACTGACCCAAGAGGATAAAAAGGCTCATGAGTACCAGTTGAAGGGCTAGGAGGAGGAGGTCCAAGAGGCTGCATCAAAGGGCTAGGAGATGGCAGCAGAGGGCGAGGGGACTGCTGACTAGCCGAGGCGGGCCTCTTGAGAGAAGTTCGAGACGATTTCATCATGCAAACATTCGATGAGCTGGGATTAGAGATAGGAGGAGGAAGACTAAGGAAAGTACCAAGTAAGGAGGAGTCCTTGTAGATGCCAGGTGAGACATTGGTCAAAAGGTCGACGATTTGCTTGTTGGCCAATGAAGAGATAGTGGACTCAGGGGAGGTCTGAGCCTTCGGCTCGTAATATGTCAACTGGTCAATGGTGAGTATATTTCCGTTATGGGGGAAGGATGAACCGCGGAAGGTATATCTGACATCGCATAAGTGTAGCTACGACCCAAAAGAATGTTGTAATCCAAGGGAGCGTCTATGACTTCTGCGTCAATGCAAACCGTCTTGCCCGCAAGAGTGATAGGAAAATTGCGGAACAAGCCAATGGGCTTGGAGGCGTGGCCATCCCAAGCTTGGAGAGTGATCATGGAAGGGGCCAACTCAAGAGATCCGAGTTTTTTCCAAACCAAAGTGGACATCACACAGGTGGATGCCCCCTCATCAATAATTCACCGAGAAACGTTGGCATTCCGGATCATGACTGGGATTTGGAAAGCAACAGAAGTAGGGAGAGGAGGATGTTCTAACCAGTCAACATCAAAGACAATCAATCGATCGTTAGAAGGGTCTACAGCACCCATGGCAGATAGAAGAGATTTTCGTTGTGAAGGGCACGACTGGAGGACTTCCAGTGTTGAAATGGCAGCAGGGGATTGTGCTAAATCATCGACTATGCTATACGAATGGGCGAATTTTCCAGAAGCAGCATTTTAGCGTAGTGGACCCTTAGGGATATTGGTATGAAGCTCCACCCTAGGCTGAGGGATCTTCAAGGGGCCATTAGGTGTTGAAAGAGGCTCTGTAGAGACCGAAGGAGGTGGCTTGGGGATCGACGCAGCGGGAGGCTTGCTGTACTGACGGGACCGAGTATGAAGATTGATGTCTATGGTTGAAAGTTGATGGATTTCATCATGAGAATTTGGTCATCGGGGGTACTAGACGGCAAAGGTTGGGTAACAGTGTGGTATACAGGAGGTTGGGCAAAGAAAGGAGGCATGATGTACCCTAAATACGTTCTACCAAGAGGGGAAGATGTGTAGGGGGTGCTGGCCTTCTCCTAAGGAGAATCAGAGCCCATGGGAGGTTGAGCAATGATGAAACACACACGGCACCAAGGAAAAAGAGACCGACAAGGGCATGGAGGTGCAGAATCAAGTGATTACAATGTCGAAACAAGGGCAAAGAGGTGCAGGATCAAATGATTTCAATGTTTTAGAGTCTTTGCTTGGCAGTGTTAACCAAGCCCTTTTTTTCTCAGGGTGTGTGTGTAAAAAATGTGTAAATTTTAATTTTTAAACCCAGAAATTTTTAGAGAAAAAGAAAAAGTGTTGTCGTATAGCTGTAAATAACCTTGCAAATGACAGTATATAGGCCTGCAAAACAGAAAATAAACAACCAATAATGTAATAATCTAAACCCAAGAAGGTGGGCCTCTCAACAACTAGTCAATAGGTGAGTAAAAAAATAATCTAAACACACTAAAATAGGATAATAGATCTTGGGTCAAGAGGGACAAAGATCTAAAAGACACAATCTGCTGGAAAGTGGTGCAGAAAACATCAACAAATCAGAGGAAAATTGTTGTAAAAAGAGGTGGCGAAAGGCTATCTCCAGGAGGGAAGTGGAGTGCCCCCTAATGGAAAACCAAAAAAAAGATAAATGGGAATATTTGGATGGATAACAAGCTGATCTAAAGTGGATCTGAAGATAAGGTATCAGATCTGAAAAAGAAAAGGCTGAAGACTCTGAAATTTCAGACAACCTGCAACAACAAACACTCTTCCACAAAAAGTGGAGGGTACTAAAGCCCTAGGGGGCTAGGTTCCCACTTAGTTGAGTGAAACAGAACAAGTAGAGGTCCAAAATAGGCAAAGATGGAGGTCAGACAACCCTGAACAGAGGCTCAGCAAAACCCAAAAAACTTTCAGAAAAATCCCTGTGGAAAGTCCAAGGCACAGTTTTTGGCCTGTTTTCAGCCTAGGTCACACTTTTTGGGTAGTAAAGTGCGCCCTGGAGGTCTAGGTCACAGGTTTTGGGTAGAAAAGTGCGACCTGCACTTTCGGCACACTCGGCGGCAGGTTTCAGAAAAATTTGTCGTCTTAGTTGCGGCTGATGTCTTTCACCTGTGCAATGGCTCTGAAAACACACAAAAGTTAGAATTTTTATCGTTTTAGGGTTTATGGGTTAAAAGCAACATCAAGAATAAGCAAAACAAGGGGCTGAAGAGAAATCCTAGGGTTTGAAGCAGCTGGATATGCAAGGATCATAAAAACGACAACAATCATAATGGTAAACCTGTGTGGAGTCACCAATTGTTAATATGAATCTTGATTCGACGTGTACAGGAAAAGACCACTTTAGCTGTGCATAACAAAAAACCCTAACAACAGAAATGACTGATAATATCTTCTGATCTACAGTTAGATGATCAAGACAAATGCTGCAAAAATCTAGATCTATGCATTAGAAGACATTAAACAGTAGAAAAATAATATTTACTCCATAGATCCAATAGACAAGACAAGAATATATCTAATGAATAATTTTATTAATGGCACCTGGGAGGAAAACACAAGATGGTGTTCCCTGTTCTCCTAAATGGGATGGGTTATTGTGAGTCCTCAACACTTCATATTTAGAACTTCTCTCTCTTGATGGTGTAGAAAACCCAGACAAAAATGAAAAAGTATGGCTATGATTATGGATCAATATCCAGACCAAGTGTTGAGATCCAGAGTGATCTTTAGGCAACAAAATGTGACAAATGAATGGGAAAACCTTTGTATTTATAACAAAATATTAAGTTAGTCTAGAGATTGGTGCATAATTAAAATATTATTAACCAAATATAGTTCCAACTTTTATGGAATATTTTATTATATTTGTTGGAGGGAAAAGGAATTTGACTTGAGTCAAATCCCCTTATTTGTAAATAATAAATAAATAAATGATTTATTTATCATTTTAAGGGTATGATTGAGTAATAATCAAATAAATAATGATTTATCTAATTAATTTCTTTGTTTTGGGTTAAATATAACCAGAAATATTAATTAAACTACTGTTTAACTAATCATTTCTTGAGGAAAATCAAACAAATATATATTTATTTAATATTTCCTTATGGGGTTTCTTGTTTAGACCATAAAGAACTTAATAAAGGTGATTTACTAAGTTATTTTCATAGTGAAAGCAATTTTACTTGGAGTAAAATTGGTCTTACATGATGTACTTGGGTCCATCTAATGATAATAGGTTAGATGACTAAAAAATGGTGTAACAATTACCCTTTTATTTGTTTATTTTTTTTTGTAATAAAATCAATCAGTCATTGTGGAAGAAAAACAACCTTTTCCCCATTGTTCGCATAGAATAACACTTAAACCACTTTTACCATTAGAATCCATTTCTAATTGGCAAAGCTAACCTCGTTCTACCGAAACCAGTGCCATCAATACCTCTGGTGCGTCATCTTCATCACATAGACTAGAGTCATCTCGAGTCGTTTATACAAATCCTAGTTTATCCACTATCGTCGAAACAGAGTCCTCACAGCTACCTGTGGACACTATCCATCCAATTAGTGAGACCATACCTCCCAAACTCAACATTGTTAAACTAGAAGTTGATCTGGATCCCATTGTTCTTTTACCAAAACATATATATCCCGAAGTAAAAAAACTAGAAGTTGTTCCTATATCGGTCGCTCATCAATCAATCGTAGTCACTGAGTCTCATTTTTCGCAAAGTCAACCACCTGAAATAAATCTCGAGCCTGACAGTGAAATCCTTCCACCTTGTTTGTTTTCAATTGAGGAAAAACCTCAACAAGAAACATGCCCCTCAACTCCATCTCATTTTTGGTCACGATTTTATCTTTATGAGTCTATTCCTCGGTTGGCTTACAATGCTTCTTTTGATCCTGTTTCAATTCGAGTTCCTGTAGATCCTATAGGGTATACACTGGGTCATATGAACATGGCTAATTCAACATATCCAGATATAATGTCTTTTATAGTTGTGACAATATCTACTATTTCTACCTCGTCGATGTTTACCACATCACCAAAGTCACATCTTTATGGCGGTCCTTCCATCCCACTGGGTTACCAATCATTATTTGGAACCTACTCTAGTTCATTCTCAAATCCATGGAATTCACCCATGTCATATTCTGGTATTATATATGGTACATCTCTAATGAGTACTGAACAGCTTGATCCTTTATATACATGTTCAGTGAAACATCAAGCTGGTCCATATAGGTACATTCCATCTAGTACAATTTCGACCGGACTCACACCATTTGGAGAACAATATATTCCATATTATTATACTCCTAATGCTGGGGGGCAACCTATGATCACCCATTTTGATAGTACTCCATCATTTTATGGTCACCCAAATGTTGGAATGACTGTTTGTCAGTGGCAACCTATCTTGCCCATTCAACCTCAAATAGTTGTGCATTCATATCAACCGGTTCAACCTGTTGCACCTACATATACTCCACTTGGTAATACTTCAATACCCTTGTTACAGGCTCAGTTGGATGTACCTCAACCATCTCCGGAGGGTTCTTCAACCCATTACCCTCAAGTTTTGGGCCCTCAGACTCCAACTCGTTCAGCTGGTTTACAACAACCACTTGTATCAAGAATTTTTCATTCACAGACTAGAATACCTTTTTATAGGATGTCACAGGCTCCTACCGGTCTTGCCTATTCACAACTGGGTCCAAGATATTCTGGTTTGTGCTATAATATTGGTGGAAACTCTCCTTGGTAGCCACAAACTCAAATGCCACAATAACAATTCCAACAATAAACAACTTACCGAGGTGTTGGTCAACAGATCCCTCAAGAGTTTGGACATCAAACCAACCCCTATCTAGGTTACCAACAAAAAATTCCTTATGATGGTGCTCAAAGGCCTTTTTTCCAATAAATTCCATCATATCCTGGTTATGCTCAACCTGACTTAAATTGAAAGTTTCCCTATGTCGCAACTTTAGAATTACCTGATTTAAACCGACTTACCAATGATCCCATCAACTATTGTCCTTGGTGGTCGGTGATATGACATAAATTACCCTCTCACCACGGGAGCTTCAGTCAATGAACCTTGGACCTATCATGTGCGTTCATGGAATATTAAATAATAGCCTTAATTTGAATATATATTGGAAAATACCTATAAAAATTACATTATTTAACCCCATATCAATACAAATCCAATATACCCTCCCAATTTGAAATATCCCTAATTTAACTAGATATTGTAGGTATCCATTTTTTCATTAACATTTTTAATACCCATTTACATTTTTTCATTAACTTTTAGCTCCATTTTTTGTACAAGCCAATATAAAAACCCTTTACCCCCTATATATCCCCCAACATAATATGTCATTTTATCCTCATTATATATCCCCCAATATGAACCCACGTGGTATGGTATTGCTCCACTAGTGAAGCCCCTGTGACTTTGACATTCCTAAATTCAATGGAAACCCTAGAAAAGATATGTCAACGCCTGTTATGAATTATCATTTGTGGTGCTCATCCAACTCCTTAAATGATGACTCCGTTCGACTACGTCTTTTCCAGCGTACGCTCACTGGTCCGGCTGCAAAATGGTACATTGAATTACCATGAGCTTCATTTGATAATTTCAATACCTTAGCCACTACCCTTTTAACCCACTTCTAGTTACCCATACTATATGAAACTGGAATAGAACTTCTGACCAATTTCCAACAGACAACTGCTACTCACATTTCTGATCATATTCATGAGTGGCACCATCATCGTAGAATTGTCAAAACATTTTTTCCTGATCAACTCCTCGTTGAGTGGTTTACTAATTCCTTGCTACCATCTATCACTGAGGATGTAACTAAAGGTGGCATTGTCACTGAATATTAGGTCATTTCTCGTGCCCAGTACTTAGATTTTATTTACACTCGGTCTCGCACGCTCTATGAGAAAATTCCAAAAGCACCGCGATCAAATTTTACTGTTACTCCTCCATCTAAGGAATCTCATGACAGTGATGGTATGATAAGTTCTACAAACACTCATAACTCTACTGCATCTGATCCTACACCTTCTTCCAAAATTCATTCCCTGTCATTTGACAAAGGAAAAAGTGACAAGCAACCCAGAAGCAAGAAAAGGGGGAAAGAAAAGAAAAATAAAAACTCAACCTCGCAAGAACGATCATCTGATCAACAGACTGGAAATAATTGGAAACCTCACTACCCTTGTTTGATATGTAATGAGGAGCACTTTGTTCGAGACTGTCCTCACCACGCTGAAGTCTCAAAATTTCTTAATACATTGACTTCATCTACTGTGTTAATAGATACATTTCTGAATCCAAACACAAACATGGTTGCTACAGATCCCGCTTCTAGCTCCCAAGTTCTTATGCTATCTATCACAAAGCCAAAAACCAATTTTTTGGTGTCTGCGTGAAATAAATATTATGGTAGTTAGGTTACTGATCAACCTACTACCTCGATAATGAATCTGTCCATTGAATCAATTTCGCCAACTTTTATTCCAGAGTTAACAATAAAGCCATTGAAGGGAGTCATCCAGAAATCAACATTCAATCCTCAAGCCTGAGAAACTCAAAATTATAATATAATTGAATATTTGACTCAGTCACCTTCAGCTATGTTAACACGTGAGGTATTTCAAAATTGTCCCTCTAAGAAACAAGTTTTGTTGGCAGAAATTGGTGGAATCGACTCGACAGATTCCAATATTGTAGTCTTTAATCATACGGGCTATGTGCCACAATTACCAGAAGAATTAGCATTCTCCATCCAAGTAAATTTTCTCAATCACCTCTTTCATTGCACTATTATTGATGAGGGAGAATCTACTTGAATTATGTCTCTAAACTGCTATAATTCACTTGGCTCGCCACGCTTATCTCAATCACCTATGACATTCAAATATTTTTATGCTTGTACATACAAGACTTGTAGTATCATTAATAACCTGCATGTCGAACTAAGGGGGAAACTACAACTATTGAATTTGAGGTCGTTGACAGACCCCTTGACTACAACATTTTACTCGGAAGGCCATGGGTTTACGCTATGACTGCGATCGTATCTACTTAATTTAGAATGATCACCTTCCCTCATAAAGGCATTATCATTGTCATCAATCAACTCTCCTTCTTTTCCTCTAGTTCCCAGGTGTCTGGAATCATTCCATTAGTTCACGCACCCTAGCTAGTAGTTCAAAACATTGGTGTAGCGCTCTTAAAGGATTCTTCCCTCATGGGTACCTTTGCATTTCCACTGCCTACGACGTCAATAGAAATTGCAAGAATAGAGACCTACTGCATGATATCTTCCACTTCATCTGACTTAAGGAATATTACCAATGATTCTGAAGTTGCTACGCAGGATGAATTTCTACCGTCAAGCCCAATTGAGTTGTCATAGCAATAAATCTACTTATTTTAGGTTGTGCATCTTGATTCATCACCGTCGATCGTTTGGGTCGATTTTTCATTAGATTTTGGTACTCCATCTAATCCTTTTTCATCCACTTTCTTGACTAATGAAGCATTATGGAATCCATGATGCCAGAAGGAGAACCATGGGAAGATCATCATCATCGTTCGCATCTTCAGGATTATGAAGAAGATAATCCTATTGAACTATATCACCCTTCGATCAATACTTTCTTTTCGAATTCTATTCCAATTAATGCCATCAAATCCAAGAGAAACTTATAAAATATTGAAGAAACCATTTCTATTGATATTTTGACCAAAACTGGCATTCTAGAAAACATTCATGTCGGCGTGTTTTGTTCTCTATCCGAACTTGAAACCTATCGCTCTCTTTTTCATGAATTTCGAGATATATTTGCTTGTTATTATGAGGAAATTCCAAGCATAGATACTAGTATCATTGAATAAACAGTTAAATTTTACCCTGATGTCAGAGCAGTATGTCAACGCCTTCATCATATTCATCGAAAGAAGGCTGTTGCCATTAAAGAAGAAGTTGATTTTTTTTTTTGTGTTGGTTTTATTTACCCTTTTTTGCTTATTGATTGGGTTTCCAATACTGTTCATATCATGAATAAACAAGGGACAATCAAAGTTTGCATCAATTATTAGGATTTCAATCTTGCTTGTCCAAAATACAACTATCCTACTCCCTTTATCGACCAGATTATTGACGAATGTGTCAGGTGTGAAATATTTTCGTTCATGGATGGATTCTCCAGCTGCAATCAATTCAATATCCACCCAAAGGAAAAATGTAAGACATCATTCATCTGTCCCTGGGGCACATTCCCTTATCATAAACTCCCATTTCATTTAAAGAATGTTGGGGAAACTTTTTAGAGAGCCATGGATTATGGTTTCAATGGAATAAACCACATTTTTCAACCTTCTCTAGATGATTTACCCACACATTCATGAAAATGGATTGATCACCCGACACAATTGAGAGCTATATTTGTATGCTACCAACACTACAAGATATGCCTCAATCCATAAAAATGTGTGTTTTATGTTGGTTCTGGTCATTTTCTTGGATTCGTCGTTTCAGAAGATGGAATTCGAATCGATCCTCTGAAGTTCCAGGCCATTCTTGATTTTCCTGTGCCATCAAATTTACCCAAGTTACAAAAAATTCAAGGAAAGGCTAGCATCCTAAGGAGTTTCATACCCAATTATTCTGAAATGGATAAAGGATTTACTCATCTCTTGAAAAAGGGGATTCCCTTCAATTGGGATAAGGTTGCACAATCTTCTTTTGATGCTCTTAAAGATACCCAAATCCAAGCGTCATTAATGTATCCCCCAAATTATCAGAGTGATTATTTCCAATATATCGTCGCAGAAGAGACGACCATTGCTATGGTTTTTTTCCAAGAATAATATGGGATAGAACATCTAATATATTATTTGAGTCGTAATATCAATGATACGAAATTTAATTATTCATACGTCAAAAATATCGCCTTGGCAGTCGTTTAAGCTGTCCAAATATTTCGCCATTATATCCTACTCTAGAAGACAACTGTCATTTAGGATTGAAACCCCATGACATACATTCTGTCACGTCAATTACTATTAGGGAAATATTCAAAATGGATTGTCATTTTGTAGGAATTTGATTTGGAATTCATCAAATCCAAGTCAAAGAAGTCTTTAGTTTTGGCTGAGCTTCTTTGTGACCTTCCCTCTGATAGTAATGATACTACATCGGAACCATCAATTCTAGACGTGTCTCTATTTCTGATCGGGTCATCTAACCCTTGGTATGGGGATTTTATCATTTATCTCCAAACCCATACTTTCTAGCTCGATACCTCTTGGTCACAACAATGACGTATTCAATATTAAACCAAAGATTATCTGATTGTCGATGATACACTTTATTGTCGTGGTGTCAATAAAATTTTAAGGCGGTGCCTCACTTATGAGGAGGATGAGAAAGTTATAAATGATCGTCATGTTGGGACATGTGGTGGAAACTTGTCTGGATACGCTACTGTGCAGAAGACTCTCCGTGTCGAATACTTTTGGCCAATGATATTTCGCGACTACATCATTGCGGTTAGAAGTTGTCATGCGTGCCAAATATATGATCATAAAATCCACATGCCGCCAGCACCAATGCATCTTGTTATCGCTATGGGACCATTTGCACGACCTGCAACCCTTGTTCATCCAGGGGGGAATGGTTATATAATTTTCGGAGTCCACTACTTTACCATGTGGGCCGAAGTGATGCCTACATTCAATAACACAGGTGAAACAGTTGCATTATTCTTTCACAATCATTTCATCTCACAGTTTGGTGTACCACAAGATATAGTTATAGATCATGGTAAGCATTTTCACAATCACATGATGAATGAGTTGATTGCCAAATTATGAATCTCGCATGATATTTCTACTCCTTAGTATCCACAATCCAATGGAAAATTTGAAGCCATTAATAAGATGCTCAAACGAATGCTTCAATGAATGATAGGATTTCACAAATGAAATTGGAATTTAATCATGTACTCATCTTTGTGGGCATATTGAACCTCGGTGAGAAATGCAACCGGATTTAACCCCTTTCAATTGGTGTATGGTCTAGAAGCTATCTTGCAAATCTAATGTGAAATTCTATCATTAAAACCTGTTGTTGGCTTGTTACCTAAAACCTCTAATGAATAAGCGCGTCTTCTTAACCTCATCGATCTAGATGAAATGTGTTGTGAAGCCGCATTGGTCAACGAAGTGCATAAGAGACGAATGAAGGCGCAATATGACCAACATGTGAAGCCTCACATATTCTCATAGGGAGACTTAGTCTTGCTTTATGATTAGGAAGTTGATTTGATAGGAACATGAAAATTTGAGCCACTATGGCATGGCCCCTACATTGTCAAAGGATTTTTGGGTAAGGGCACCTACAAGATGGAATTCCATTGGCACAACCTTGAAATGGGCTATATATTAAATGTAACTATTCTTAATTGAGCATAGTAAAATTTTGTATTATATTGTATATATGCTTTGATTTGCATTTTAATGTCTTAGTTTGTTTTTTTAGAGTTTTCTTGAAGTTAGTAATCCACTTTAAATTTCATCATACATGTCTGAATCTTTGGAACCATTCGTTGGGTATGCTGATGGTGCTAGTCATAGTACGCAGAACCTATCCTCTGCAGCATGGGCCATTTTCTCTCCAGGTGGCGAGTTAGTGAGTTTTAAAGGGATTTGTATCGGTCGATCCACAAACAATATCGTTGATTATAGTGCGTTTATCAAACTTCTATCTGATGCCATTTCATTTGGCATTAACCGCATCATCATTAGGTTAGACTCACAACTTGTTATACTACAACTTAATAGCATTTATACTATCCAAAATCTGACACTACATCATATGTTCCTAAGAGTTCGACTTTTGGAAAGAAATTCTTATTTCATTCAATATCAACATATTTCCATAAATTTTAACACATTAACTGATTCCTTAGCAAATTATGTTTTAAACAGACATTTGCAACACATGTAAAGACACATTTTCAATTCACATCACATAATTGAATAGGATTGCGCAATAGACATTGGAAAACACTGAAAACAAATAGATAGATAGTTTTGGTTTTTAAAAAAATTGTGCCCAAGACACATTGGTCATATGACCTCAAAATGTATGCAAAAAATGTCAAAGTAAACTAGTGATGCCCGTGATAACAAGAAACTTCTCTAGCTATCCTATGCAATAACCGCATCCAATGGTTAGGAACGCCAATAGTATGGCACTGCAGTCTCATAGGTAACTCTTCGATCTGGAAAACTGGAATCCCGAAAGTCAATCCTTCCACGTGATGATGTAGCTCAGCAATAGTCTCGGTCAAATATGAATCTTAAAGGAATTCTCTCCTGATAGCCCTCTCTATTGGCTCAACTGCTCCCTGCTCTGGCTGACCCACTGGTCAAACTCGACCCACATCTGTGTAAATCAAAAATTCAGTTTAGTATTGGGAAACATCAAAATACAAAAACATATAGGAACCTTAGAAAAAATAAAAAAACATGGTCAAAACATTTTTACCTATTGCACCCCATTGAACACCATCTGGATGAATCAAATATGGATATTCGTGGAAATGTATGCCTGCATATGCATATTCATCTATTGCGACCATATGTCATCTGAACCAGGAAAATAATTAAGTAGAGAATATGATGGTCGATTGACCAGCATGTCTAGACATAAATTCAACCCATCTCTACATCCAAGGATCTCTAGGGCCATATATACTCAGTGTAATAGGTTGTGGCTTCATCAATGGAACCCGCTCTAGAATGAAGGAAATCAGGATCGAGCCATAATTTAAATTCTTCTTCCTACCACCCTTTTCTTTAGTCAATTGTTATTTCATCTTAAAGAGTAATTTTTCAACCCAGTTGAATACTATTGGTTCTAAACACTCAAGAGCATACTGCATGTATGATCTATTTGCAACATGTAGTGTCGTGAAACCAGAAAGCTTTGCAATAGTAAAAAGGATGGTTCTCAAAGGTATATCATGCACATCATGGATATTTATTTTCTCATATTTACTTGGTTCAGTACCTAACAAGAAATGTTGGCATATGTACTCCCTCACTGTCTCTTCTCCAAGGGTAGATCCTACAAGGGAAATATGGGATCCTTCTCTCGATAATCCAATGAGAAAGTAAATATCCTTAACCAATATTCGGAGAAATTTTTCCCCAATGTTAAAAGCGTGCAATTCTGGATCCCATGAACGAACTAGGAACTCTAATAGTTCCATATTCTACCTCATCCTTAACAATATGAAGTATTTAAGCAACCCATAATCTCTGAGGGCTCTTACTATACCCGAATCGTTTAGGGAAATCATATCATGTTCTTCATGTTCTCTTTCTCGCCATGTAATCGTCATTTTGATCCGATGAATACCTGAAAGACAACAATAATATTCATTAGGATCTATTTCATGCAAAAAACTTGGGAAAATTTGGGCACACCATAAGAAAAAAAAATGAGAAATGCACCAAACGCACCCCAGGTTAAGAGACAGAGCATTGCAGTGCATTTGGCCTTCAATTTCAGGGCACTGCAATGCGCCTTTCGACATTCAAGGGTGCCTTGCCCTCAAAAAGTAATATATTTACCTTAAGGGGCTTAAAAACCTAAAAATTTACCATGAAATGCAACATAAATGATACTAAAAGAAAGAGAAGGTTCATAGCTCCAACATGGATCAAACGGCAAGAGAAATCATCCACTCAAACTCTTGCAATCAATCGTTGAAGTTTGAGGTAAAAACTGGTTCAAAGATCCTAATTTTCAAATGATAACTATGGAATGGTAAAAATGAAATAGTAAAAACTCTTTTTATTGGTCATTTTTATTATTTTAAATCATACTTAATGATGTGACTATAGTTTTTATTCATTTTTACTATGAAACAGGTATTTTTAATCTATTTGATGGTTCTCTTAATAGGTTCTACAGCTGATACAGTGAGTTTAGTGTGCACACTTATTAAAGAATGATTTGACCATAAAGCATAATTTAATCATATTTTTTCAAGATTTAATAAAAATGAAAAAGGAATTAAAGCGCACTTTTATCTCTTTTTCGAGCTTTGTTAAATGCGAAAAAGGAACCCCCTTGAGTCTTCTTTTAGATCTTTCTAGACTTCAATAATATGAAAAGATTGATGATCGCTTGTCTTTTCAAGCTCGTAAAAGTAAATTAATCGACATATACTTAGTATAGTTTTAACCATTTTACGGACCGAGATAGATTATTTACAAAAAAGGTAAACCTTAGTTGAACATGGCTAAGAGGTTTTCTTGGGTATCATTTTACACTTTTTCAGACCTGAGCGACAAATTTATGAAAAAGGACTCATGGATTTTTCTTTTTGTCCCTTTTTTCAAACTCTCTAAACATGAAAAATGACTGAGTTTTTAATGTCGTTAGACTCATTAAAACATAAAATAGCGAAAAACTTGTCAATCATGGGAAGATCTAGTTTCATTATCGCTAGACTCATTAAATCATTAAATAGCAATGGATTCACCCGAAGGGTCGAGTTATAGATCAAGCATATGTTAACCTCCTTAAGCTTGTTAAAAAATAAAGAGGGACTGGTCAGAAATGACTGGGGAAATTTTGGGAAAAAGAACAAAAACCATTATGGTAGCAGGGTGCTCTTAAACATGACACTTTAAATCCATCACCGTGAACTTTTGGGTTGGGTAATCTTCTTGATGGTTCATCATACCTATGGTCCATCATACCATCACTTCAATTTTTGGTTCAATGCTGCCAACTCATTTCAGTGTCACCGATATGTTCAAGAGAAGTCATCCAGTAATTCCTCATCTTCTGCAATACTCATAAATCTTCATTTTCATGACAGTCATCCCCAAACATTGCTACATCAAGTGACATTTTGTCTCCAAAATCATTACTCCCATTTCGTGATAAAATTTCTTCCTCTCGACATCAACTCATCATCTAGGGAGTTAACTTAGAAACTTATTTCCAGTACCTTGAGGCTTGCTACATCATCGGCAGGTTTCTCGCTTCCAGAACTTCAAGTGAAATATTTTGTTTGGAATTTGACATCAAATCATATATTCATGCCTTGGAAATTGTACTGCAGTACCTTGAGGACCATGAACATCAATGGTGGTTTTCTCGCATCTGTTAACAACTCACATCATTGGCTGGTAATCAGACAATGTATTCCCATGTTCGACTTTAGATCATATATTCACATGGCTAGACTTGTACTTGTACGATCGAGTGAACAAGATAAGAAGACCCCGGATCTAGTTTCATCCATCCAGGCTACAATTTCAGGAAATTGTACACATCATCTGTATGATGTCTTTACACACAGATTGTCATCCGGACATGGGCCTATATATTTAAGCATGTATATATCGGGAAACATTATGATATAGATGAATTTTTGAATTCTGTACATGTTATTATAGTTTATGTGCTGAGCATGGGTATGAATCCCTCATCAATTCATGTCCAAGATGTAAGATATCATGATGTAATGTATTGCAAATTGATGTAGGTCACCGTCTACTTCAGATCCTACTCATCACATTATAAAGCATCTCATCCAAAAATTATTATTATTTTTACTTCATGCTTTAGGTGGTATCTATTATAGGTGAATTTGGGAATCATCCCCCAAGACCATTGAATAGGGTCTATGATCCCCTTAATTTAGTTGCTATATTCCCTAAGTGAAGACATTCCTTTGATGGCTTCAATTGTGATATTTCCAAGGTTTTAAGTATATATTATATGATCCATTGACTCATCAACACTCCTTTGCAAGGTCCTAATAGCATTTAGTGCACTTCCTAACACTCAAGGGTGATTTTGTCTCCTGGGAGCGAAATCATCATTGTTCCGGGAATCTACACATGTCTAGTGCCTTCTAGAAGAGCTCATAGGTGTCATACTTCAAATACAAGTGCCCATTCATCACCTTTGAACTTGAACATGTCTCACCTATTATTAGAAATCCATTCAATTCCATTTATTGAGAAACTACCTTCAATTTCCCTATAAATTGAGCACTCATATAAGTGACAGGGAGGAAGAATTTTGTATAATGTTATGTTGTTGGATTATCAATTGATGAGAGATGGAAATACTGATATGCTACTGAGATGATGCTTGGTGTGATGAGGATGAAATGAAGTTGGAGCAGGCTAACAATGAATCGATCTATTGGTTGTAATATTCTCCTCCTACTTTCTTAATAAAGATATATTTTCAGTTTCTCATATCTAAGCTTATATCTTGTGAACTGAATTCTCAATTGTGTATGTATTCTCAGATCTAATCGGTTCGATTTGGTTAATATAAGTATATATTTGTATATTTGTATGTTGTTTGTTGTTCTCTGTATTTTATTGCAGGAATCGATCTAGCGGCTTTAGTTGGATTGAGAGCGATGACAACAATGACAAAAGGAGAAGGAGAGTGAAAGGATCACAAGTAGGCTTCTTTCCTTTCTGTCTATCTATTTTTCTTAGAGAAAACAATAGTTGTCTTTCTTCTGTTGTTCTGAGTGAAGGAACACCACACTCAAGGAATGTTATCCATAGATTATAATTTTGTATAACGAAGGGCATCAACTAACAAAACTATCATTGCATCATATTTGGCCTAGTTATTCATGGAAGATGTAATGCATACGACGTTGGAGAGGACTAACGAATGCAAGGGGGTAAAAATGGCCCACGCCGCCGAGGCTAGATTTCGAGAGAAGTGACTTGCACCGTCGACATATCCAATATAAATTGCGGATGATGGATCCATATGAAAGGTGCCACAAGACAACAAATGAGATGATAATGCAAGATACCTAAATGTAGGACAAAAATAAAACATGCATGTCAATGGGAGATGCTATTGGTAAAATTTCTTGAGGTAGAGTGCATTGTGAGGGTTAGGAAGGAGTTGGCCTTAAAAATCCTCTAGAGTTTATTACGCCTTACCAAATTCCTTACTAATGATGTAAGGACCTATCCATAGTGAGTTAAAATTCCCATGACCAAGGACATCATGGACCTATTCATACACTAGAACAAGTTCACCTTCGTGAAAGGTATGAGTGTGTAATTTTCGGTTATATTGAGATTTGGTGCACTTCTTGGTCGCTTCGATGGTTTGAAATGCAACACGAAGGTCTTCAAAAGCACGCTCAAGCATGATAATTATTTTTTATAAAGGTTGGGTGTCACGAATAATTTCAACGGCTAGGTGAAGGGAGGGGATGTCACACTCAATCGATAAGACTGCCTCCTCCTCAAAAACAAGGTGGAAATGAGTAAACTAGGTGGCAGTTTTAATAGAAGTTCTATAGGCCCACAAGGAAGGGAATACCATAAGGTTCCATTTGGTTTTGTGCTTGTTCACCATCTGTTGAAGTAGAGTTTTAAGGATTTTATTGACCGCTTCAACTTGATCATTACCTTGGGGATAATAAGACGATGAATATTGGTGCTCAAAGCCCAACAGAGAGGATAGCTCACGCTATATTTCATCTTCGAAATGTCGGAAATGGCCAGAGACCAATTATTTTAGAACCCCGAATCGAGCGATAACATGGTTAAAGAAAAACAGAGCTACGATAGCTGCCATGTTATTAAACATCAACATGGCCTTATCCCATTTGGTGAAATAGTCAACCACCACAATGATATACTTGTGGTTACTCATAGATGGAGGTTCACACTCCATGAAGTCAATGGCCCACTTACAAAAGGGATTAGCTGATATGACAGGATGGAGGGGAGAGGGTGGAGCTCACGCCTTTTGGGTGAATAGTTGGAAATTGGAATAGTGTTTGACTGCTTCAATACAATCACCAAAGAGAGAAGGCCAAAAGTACCCAGTGCACATGACTTTATGAGAAGTGGCCAAAACGAAGAGGTGTCCACCACCAGCATCACTATGGAATACATTAAGGACTTTATCACCTTTAGCATGTGTGAGACAACAACAAATGACAGAATCAACACCATGACGATAAAGGTCATCACCAATGAGAAGGTAGCAGAGGCCTTGGTGTCATATACATCGTCGAGAATCACGATCAAGATGGGAAGAGAAATTTTGGGTTCTCAAATAGGGGATGATTTCACCATACCAAGGGTCATCCGAAGTAATGGAAAACAAGTGCTCATCGAGTAAATCATCATAAATGACGAATCGCATGCACCAGTAGGGAATTCAGAAATGAGTTCAGCAAGGGCTAAACCTCTCTTACACTTGGGTGTGACAAATTCAAGATTTAATTCCTGAAGAATAATGATACAACGAGCGTACTTCCCATTGATGATCCATCAACTCAATAGAAAATCCATAGGGTTGGAATTGGTCAAGACCTTGGTGGAATGCATAAGGATATAATGACAAAGCTTTTGGAGCGAGAACACAATGAACAACACCAACTTCTCTTCGTATGAGTAGGATACAGGGGGTCCCACAAGGTTCTTACTAACATAACAGATAACATGTTCGTTTCTAGTCTCATCTTCCCGAATAAGGACCCTAGTGACCGAATGGGTGGACGTTGAGATGTAGAGGATGAAATCCCTCAAGTTAGGAGGACTAATCAAGGGAGTGGAAGTGAGAGTATGTTTTAGGGAATCAAAATACTGTTGAGCATAGTCATCCCAAACAAATCAAATATTAAATCTAAGGAGTCTTAGAAACCCATGCACAGTGGTGGCATAGTTAGGGACGAAACGACGAAGGAAATTAGATTTTTCTTGAAGGCTTTCTAACTGGCGCAAGGTGTTAGAGACAGTTTTTCAGTGATGAAAGACAACCCTTTTGAGAATTTTCCATCAAGTCATTAGTCGATTTTTTTTTTCTTTTTCAGTTATTCTTCAGCAATAATTTTGGTCATTGAAAAATTTCTATCATTATATGTTGCTCCTTCACATTATTTCATATCCATTTAGAGGTCTAAAATCATGTCACTCCATCTCATATAGGTCAAGTCTAGGGCCAAAACTGCCTATGGAAAAATATTTAGTTTTTCACTAAAAAAATAAGGCATTCAAACATCCATTTCATCCATAAAGGTCTAGTTGAATGAGTAAATTGGTTTTCATAGTCTGAAATAACTCTGCATGTCATAATAATTCTATATTCTGTCGCTATATTCGAGAAGAAATGAAGAGCTTTACTAAAAATAATTATTTTCAAAATCACATATTTATCAAGGTTTTATCTTTAATATTTCGAAAAATTATTCTCAAAACCATAGGTTTTAAATCCTATGTGTTATTCTCCACTACCGTTACTCTCCACTACCATTATCTCCCACTACCCATTCGACACGTTGCATTCCCTAACCCATCAATCATCTATGTTACATCACCTTCATCATCTCCCTACCCCACCATTCATTAAACTCTGATATACATTAACCATCTAGCATCTCATTGATAATCCATCAGATCTCGATCAAATGAAAAGGCCTGTACGATACTTCGGCCCCCCTCATTTTCCAAAACTTAATGTTGGGTGTTGGGTACGAAAAGCGTGGTTTAAAAACCAAACCCCACCACTACATGTCATGACTAGATGATTTCGCACCCCGCACCCCACACGAAACCACTTACCTCCTGGATACCCCTCTGAAATCCTGCTTATCTGCCATATCAAACCACTGCTCCACCTGCTAGTTACATTATGCCAACGTGGACTGTTGACTATAAAATCAATTTAATTCCCACCTTTCCATAACCATTTCCAATTAATTTAATTTCTAACCATTAGTCAATGTACCCGTGCCCTTTTCAAATGGGAATTAGACAAATTCTCCATAAATTCATGACTCAACACTTGTTTTCAACATTTATTCCTCTTTTTGATCTGCTCTACACATGATTACAAATTTATAGCTATTGACTAGAACTCCAGAGATCAACCTCATCAATGTTTAAAGCATTATTTTTTAGTTGTTTATTTTCTTCCAGATTGCAAAGCTTCTCTTCAGTCTCGACCTCTGTTTTTAATTAGAAAAATCATGTTTCTTCC
Organism: Pinus albicaulis; assembly: GCA_034641835.2. Taxonomy (NCBI): domain Eukaryota; kingdom Viridiplantae; phylum Streptophyta; class Pinopsida; order Pinales; family Pinaceae; genus Pinus; species Pinus albicaulis. The sequence goes on from CM076574.1 coordinate 309,043,952, forward strand.
ATTCCAATAGAACCAATCATGCCTCCTAAGAAAAAAGGACCAAAAGAACCAGTAAGCCTATTATTACACCCTCTAGTTTACTTTCATCATATACCTTTAGCATACAAAGACCACAAAATCCATGAAACCTTGTGTGAACTTGAGTTTTTTGAGTTATAGTGCTAGTTAGAAAATAAATTCTTAGATAAATATGATGATATAGGACCATGGGATTCTAATCTTCCATGTTTTATCTTTCCTCACATCCATAATTCACCATAATTTTTTAGAAGATGCCAAGCGTGGTATATGCCAAACCAGAGAGCTATTATCTCTCCTATAGGAGAGATTTTAGTGACCATCACTGCCCAAACTATTGAAAAAATGATGCAAGACCCAACCATGGAGAATTCCACACCATTTTCCAAAGAAGCCTTAATTGAAATATATTAAAATTTATATTTTTCAAACAAAGCTCAAACTCTTGAGCTATTTATTACTGAAAATGATACATTACCCAAAAAAAACCCTCTATTTCCATCATCCATTTTCCCTAAAAGGTCCAAAAAATTCATCACATTCATTTCCTACCTTCCTGGTTATTATTCAAACCAATGGGTAGATGAATACATCATAGGATTCATGTCCATATTCTCCACAGATTCCAAACCCTCCATCATTTTCAACTTCAGTCAATTCATTGCAATTTCTATCCATGATCAGTTTGTTAAATTCACAACTGAAGAGGTTTTTAGTTATACCTTTGTGTTAGTTTACTTATTCTTGTATTCTCAGGGAGACAAATTTAAGTTTTCCTTATAGAAATTTTATGAAGAAGGCAATCAACAGTCCATCATTTTCTAGACTTCCTTAGTCATGAAGGAACAAAAAGAGTAATCATATAAGCAATTTGTGGAATTGTTTCTTCAGCCAAAACTCAGTTTTCTCAATAGCACTACAGAGCCCAGAATTAGTGAAGAAATTAGCAATGTATTTAAGCTGTCATATCAAGCTATAATAGGGGTTTGGTATATTTATCAAAATTATATAGAACTTAGAGTTTATGGATGTGATCTTCCCCCTTATAAGTTGCCAAAATTCCTCCCCATGAGGATTTTTGCATTAGAGTACATTAGAAAAATTATTAATGTTGATGAAGTGCATTTTGTCTCTGCTAAAATAAAATCACAAATTCAAAATCAAAACAAAGATAGGACCTTTTACCTATAATAACAGAATAGCGAGGGAGGAAGCAGATAAATTGTTGAAAGATATGTAGTTTAATATCAGTTTTACATGGTCTTATGATCCATTTGGTGTCATTTCTAAACTGGGCGTAGAGAATAAATCTACACCATATTTTCATACAATTAGACTAGAGATTGAAAAATACATGAATTAGCTTGACTAGATTGAAGGTACTTTATAGGAGGTTGAAGAATAAACATTATCTACATCAGAATTACAAACTCCTATTGCACAAGAAATAGCAGGGAAAAGGGTTAGAGAATATCAGTCATCTCCAATGACTGATTAATCCAACAAAGAGTTTAAAATTCACTATAGGAAGAAGACAAAGATTAATCCAAAGATCAATCCTAACAAGGAATCAGAGAAATAAGTAATTATTATTACTGAAGAGACACCTCCTTCCACATAGGAAAATGATAAAATAACTTCTACTACTCCTACTACTTCTACAATTTCTAAAGATTAGAAATCAACATCTTCTCAATATTAGTAGAAAGCCATTCAGACTAGTACAATTTCTATAGGGGAGAAGGAGAAAATTGTCTTCTACACCTTCAAAAAGATTAATTTGAAGAATGAAATGTTAAAGTCCAATACATACAACCAATTTTGGAACCAAACTCCCAACTCACAAAGCAGGTTGCTCTCAACCTTTCATTCAGAAAAGAGAAAAAATCACTTTTCTTTTCTTCAAGGAAAAATTCCACAGCCAAAGTCAAAAACAAATTATAAAAGGGCTACATTTGAGTTTGATACAAAATATATTCATCCAATAGATCAAATGGAGCTACACAAACAAACTGGTGAGATGATTTCATCAACTCTCATTATGAGTTTATCAAAACTGTAGGTTTCATTGGCTAATGTATAGTCACAACTGAAAATGGAGAAGTTGTCATCATTCTCCAAAGATACAAGAATAAAAACTCTAAAAGATCTGGTGATTAAAATTGGATATGATCCATCCAATTTCAATGCAATAGAATAAATCGTCAAGAATAAAAATGCTGACATAGCAGCATTGTGGAAACAATTAAAGGTTCCAGCCACAAAATATCCTTTAGCAAAAGATATTGAAGAGACTAAATCTCAGAAGACAGAAATGATGAAATTGATTATGGAGCAGAATGCTCAAATAATACATATGGAATTATAGATAGAAAAAATGATAAAGGAAAAGGAATCAGTAGCAAAAGCATCAAAGGTTCCTTTAGAAGCAGTTCCCCTTGAAGTCATCCCTATAGACACACCTTCTACATCAATTATTGCAGATTGAGCTGAGTATCTCACCAAAGAAATTCGAAATATGTCCATTCAAGAAGAGGAGATAAAAAAATTGCAAGATCGGGTAAAATTATTGCAAATTTTAGAAATCTAATGCTAAAATTTCACATGCAACTGAAGCATAAAGATCCAAAAATTTAATTGAGAGATTTCAGAAAGAGCAAAAAGAGTCAGCCATTGGAAATAATTTGGGCCATGTAAAATAAATAATCTGGGAAAACATTATGGAATCTTTAAATGAGATTTGGCTAAGTATACAGATCATATTTGAGCAAAAGGAGGTGATACATAAGGAAAATGTGGCTATTACAACAATAAAAGCATAGTTGGGAGACAAGCCTACTATAGCAAACAGCATCATTAAGTTTATGAATGCAAAGAACATGTATGAGATAGATGATTTGGGCATTGATGACAGAACAAAAAAAATCCTAGAAGTGAAGAAGGTGCTCACAAATAATAATTTGATTCTTCAACTTGAGGAGAAATGTCAGAGTTTGGAGACCACAGTTCAAAGATTTTTTAGTAGAATAGAGCCTCTAACACACAAAGGGTTACCTTCTCTATTCGTGATTAATGATAAATTGATGACGAAAGAGGATTATTGGAGAAGATTGGGGGAAATTTCCAGAGATACTGCAAAGTTTTCAAATATCAAAGGCACATTGACAGGAAGAGCACTGTTGGGAACATTAAGCATTGAAATTTAAATTCAGTATGAGATCAAACATGTCTTTGTGGTGAGGCCCACCTTTTCTAAATACACTGAAGTAGAAGAAGTTTACCGTAAAGTAATGAAATTGGTCATCCCTGATGAAGAGCACTAGGAAAAGCTGTGTGAATTTCAGGAATAATTAGTAAAAACAAAAAGTTAGATTCTCCCAGATCATCAGTCAATTGACAACCAACGCAACCCAAAAGTATCTCCTTCAACAATAGTTTTCAGTTAAGATCAGTGTCATTACAACAAAATTGAATTTATTTCCATGATGCAGCTAGAATTTAGTTGGAAAATAAAATGTTATCTGTTATGATAGCCTTTAATGTAACTGTTGTAATTTTGATTTTCTATAAAGACTTCGTTGTAAGAAGTATTGTGGTAAGATAATCGAGTTTTTGAAACTATATATATTACTGTGGACCTATTATTAATGAAATCAGAGTTGCAGCAATTTTGTGATATTCATGTGGTATTTCTTTTCAGTACTGTACTTTCTCTTTGTTATTTCATTTCCATTTCACTTTCTGTGTAAAAATATTATCAGTTTATAAACAAAGATCAATTATATGCTTTGTTTATTAAGATTTATACAATGCGTCTTTTCTTCTGATGAATTATTCAATAAAATTCTCATTCAAACCCCTACCTTTTTTCTACCACTATACACAAATGACAAATTAATTGTGGTCAAATAGTTTTCCTATATTGCCTTTATCAGTTCTCTGCAGTTCAGTATTTGGATCATATTTAGTTTCACTAATCATTATTTTTATCCAAAAAACAAATTATTAAAAAAAAATTAAAACATATTAACTCATATCTAGCCTAAAATCTGGTACTTAGCCTAAATTGAATATTTAAAAAGTGACATAGAGAGAGCCCTCTATGGTTAGGTAGGGCTAGCTATCTAGCTAAAATTTGGTTTGTGGTTATCTACCTTCACTCCTATTTTCAACCTAGGAATTTGGGGAGAGTGATAACATTTCTGGCGTTGTTTCTACAGAAAAATTGTTAAATATTCCTTAGGAAAGTTTTTCTAAATAGGTTGTAGTCAAAACCTGAGTCAGATCTTAAGCTGGCTCCCAAAAGATATACTAGGTCAAACCCTGACCCTAATCCATCACCACTGGTATATAATCCTGAAAGTATTTTGAGAAAATAGTAGACTAATTCTTGACAGTCAGGAAGAGTTTTTCCTCCACTAATTAAATCAAATTCCCTACCTACGAGGTTTGTCTCAGAAGATTTGGCTTTCTCTCCACAATCTGAAAAATATTTAATTAGAACCAAGTCTAAATTTTTTCTCTCAGAAGCTACTTTTGACCCTTTTGATTTTGAGTCTCTTACACCATTTTCTGAAACCTTTGAATCTAGAACTGATACTGAAGTTTCGTCCAATTTTCATAAACTTAAAGGCTTAGTAGATAAATTTCAAGAAACCTCTGAAAAGGCCCATTTTCAATATCAGCAACAAGATTTTGGTACATCTTTTACCTCACCTTCTCATATAGCTACATCTTTAGTTCCTCCCTTCATTCCATATTTAAATCTACAAATGTTTATTAAATCCACACCACAATTTATACCTCCACCACCTCCTCCATTAAACATGGCCAGATTTTCTCCATTGATTCTACCAGGTCATCTTACTGCTTTACCTCAAAATTATGGTCATAGGCTGCTTGTCTTTGATGGAACATCAGAAATCATAGCCTATCAACATGTGGAAAAAGTAACTGATTTTATAGACCTTGAAGAAACAGACAATGATGATGCTAAGATGCATATTATTGCTCAAAGATTTTCTGGAGAAGTAAAGAAATGGTTTCACTCTCTTGGAGCTGGTGCAATTGGTAACTCACAATAGCTAATTGATTTATTCATGTCAAAATGGGAAGAGAAGAAAAATCCACTGCAAATCGTAGCTTAATATAATGCACTGCAAAGAAATGAAAATGAGTCTGTCCAAGAATTCAAAGCTAGATTTAATAAGATATATCATTCAATTCTTGATAAATTAAGCCTCCCCCATGCCTTTATTTACTCCATTATCCTAATGTTTTTGACCCTGACATGGCCTATCAGATAAGGGAGAGAAACCCGTTAACTTTGGAAGAAATGCAAAGAAATGCAGTGAGTGTAGAGGGAAATATGATTATTAAAAATTCTAAGGTAAAAATAGATAAAAGAGTTACAATAAAATAAGAAACATCCACTTCATCAGAAAGAAAAATTGATACTTTGATTAAAGCTATGGAGAAAATCATGGATAAGATGTCCAGTACTTATCGATAAGCTAAACCTTCTATACGAAATCCCAATTTCAGGGGTCAAAATTAGCAACCCCAATACATGATTTAAAAAAGGGAAAAAAGGGGTCAGGATCCACAAAGTCAGCAAAAATTTAGGACACCATTATAGAAAAATTATACTAAAGGTCCTGATGAAGATGATGAAGAATAAATTTACGAAGAAAACCATTTATTTGAGGAAAATAAACAACCTTTCTTCCTCACTGAAGAAGATCAATATTTTGCAGAAATTTGTGCATCAGAAGACCAACAATATGCCATGTCAAATGAAGAATTAATGTGTATTGAATATTATCAGAGAGAATATAAAAATTCCCTCACAAGGTTCAAAGACAATATGGTTTGAGAAGTAGAAATGTTCCTCTAGTTTCCAATCAAAAGAAGCAAAGCTCTCTAACCAATACTCAGCAAAATGAAGTTGTTGCACCAAATAGAGGCAAAGAAAAAGCACCTGATGCTTCTACTTCTCATAAAGCTAATGAAGCATCCACCAAAAATCAAAGAAAAGATCAGGAAGTTCAAGAAGGAGGACATAAGAAATATTCTTCATCCAAAGAACTGTCTGAAAATAAAGACACATCACTAAAAGAGGTAAATAAACATCTTGCTCATTTTTCCATTGAAAATGAAATTGCTAAATTGAAGGTTTCTATTCCTTTGACTGAGATAATGAAGAATGATTAGTACAATTTTCAAGTTACTAAGTTGTTTAGAGTTGATCAAACATCTGACATGGTTAACTTGAGTGATGATCATCCTGAGCTTCTTTTTGGTCCTGTTGTTGATGGAAAATCAGAAGATAGTGAAGTTCCTCCCTTTTAATCAAGCCTCAAGATCCATTATTTCATTCTTCACAATGTAATGCTTGACTCTGGAGCATCCCACATCCTCATGCCTAAAGCCATTATGAACAAATTAGGACTAGACATCACAAGACCTTACCATGACCTATATTCATTTGATTTGGGGAGGGTGAGATGTATTGGTCTTATCAAGGATTTAGTGGTCTCATTAGAACAAATTCCAGCCAAGAATGTCCTTATGGATGTTTTTGTGGTTGATATTCCACCTAGGTATGGAATGCTACTTTCTAGATCATGGGGAGAAAAGCTTAGAGGAACATTACAACTTGACTTTTCATATGCAACAATTACTATATTTGGAAAGTTCAGGAAACTTTATAGAGAAATTAAGATGAATTATATGATCAATACTAGATAAAATCCTAACAATAATCCCATTCATGTTGTACATACATATTTAGAGTCTTTTATTTCATTCAATGAAGAATGCTCAACATCTTCAGAGTTTTTGATTGAAGAAAAATCAAAAAATCCAAAAAAATCAGATTATGTTTTAGAATTGGCAAAGACAGAATTTTGTAAAATAGTGCCAAAAAATTTGGAATTGAAAACATCTCCTCAAGAAGAAAATAAGAAATCATTATAAAAAACAGAAATTTTGGATATAGCAGAGGTATCTAAAACATAAAACAAAAATCAACCATCTGATTTACACCTTCCAAATGAAGAAAATAGTATTTGGACTATGTATTTTGATAGAGCCATGGGAAAAGAAGGTGTTGGAATTGGAATATAGATTCACACACCAATTAATAAATCATTGGATATCCCTCCAAAATTTTAGAATCTCTTTCTATAAACTAGCATTTGAATGCACAAATAATGAAGTTGAATATGAAGCCTTAATTATTGGCGTAATTTTTTTGAAAAAATTTGGTGCAATGAAAATTTTTGTATATGGTGACTCCAAGTTAGTTATCAAGCAAGTCAAAGGAGAGTTCCAAGCCAAAAATCCCAGAATGAGAGCTTACCAAAATGAAATGTTAGATATCCTTACAACATTCCTTGAATATACTTTGTTATTAATTCCTAGAAAAAACAATGTTATTGCTGATTCTCTAGCCACTTCTACTAGTATGTTTAAAATTCCTCTGTATCCAAACAAAAAATATGAAATAAATGTCAAACATCATCCTGTTGTTCCTAACAATGTTCAATATTGGAAATTGTTTCAAAATGATGAGAAAATTAGTAAAATTTTGTAGACAGAAGAAGAATTCATTAATGCCAAAATAGATGACCAAGAAATTCATGCTATAGAGATGCAAGTACTACAGCTTAAGGATAATCTTATCCCAAGAGGTTTAGTACCTTTGGAAGAAATTTTTGACCAGGATGATGTTGCAAGGAAACCTACTATGTCACCAATAGAAGTGGGAGTGGAAGATCTAAATATTGTCACTTCAGAAAAGCCAAAGATGGTGAAGATTTAAAAATCCTTTAGTCCAGAAATGAAAGATAAGTATGCAGTACTTATGTCTCAGTTTTCAGGTGTATTTTCTTGGGAATATTCAGATTTGAAGGTCTATGATAAAATCATTATTCAACACATTATTCCTTTGAAGCCAGATCAAAACCATTTTTCCATAAGCTTAGAAGGATGAATCCTAAATTGTTGTCTTCTACTCAGAAGGAAGTAAATATATTATTCATTATTTGAATAATATGTCCTATTCATTTCTCAGACTGGATGTCTAATTTGGTACCTATGAGAAAGAAGACATGAGAAATTAGACTGTGGATTGATTTTAGAAATCTGAACAAAGTATCCTTAAAAGAAAATTATCCACTACAAAAAATGGGTCACATTCTGCAAAGGGTAGTTGGATCATCTAGAATTTCTTTCTTAGATGGATACTCAGGATACAATTAGGTTCTTTTCCACCCAAATGATCAAGAAAAGACATATTTTACCACACCTTGGGGTACATTAATGTAAGCCAAAATGCCTTTTGGTTTGAATAATGCAAGGGGAATTTTTCAAAGAGCAATGGATATTTATTTTTCCAATGAAAAAGATATATTTTTTGTTATTTACCTTGATGATAGCATTTTTTTCTCAAAGACAGATGAACATCATTTGCAGCATCTAAAGACAGTCTTTCAAAAGTGAAGAAAGTTCGGTATTTAATTAAATAAAAAAAAGAGCCTCTATGCTATGGACGAAGGTAAATTGTTGGGGCATATTATATCTAAAGATGGCATAAGAGTAGATCCTTCAAGGATTGAAGAAATTCAAAATTTAGATTATCCTAGGATAAAAAGGAGATTCAATCCTTCAATAGTAAAATTAATTTTCTGAGAATATTTGTTCCCAATCTTCTTGAACATTTGAGGTAGATTACTGACATGTTGAAGAAAGATACTGAAGTAAAATGGTATAAGGAAGAAAAGAAGTCATTTAATCAAGTCAAGACTATACACTTTATTTTATAATTTTCTCATTTGCTTCATAGGAATACACTTGTTGTTGTTTTAATGCAAAAGAAAAATAAAAATACAGAACATCCTATTGCTTTCTTTAGTAGAACAATAAGAGATGTTACTTTAAAGTATAATATCATTGATAAACAAGATTTATCATTAGTCAAAGAATTAAAATATTTCAGAGTGAAAATTTTGCATTCCCATGTCATTTCTTATGTGCAAATTGTTGTTGTTAAAGAAGTACTCACACAAAATGATCCAGAAGGTCGTAGAGGAAAATGGGTTGCAGCTTTTCTAGAGTATGATTTGGATATTAAGCCCACAAAATTAATCAAAGGACAAGGCCTAGCAAAGCTAATGGAAAATTCTAATCTTCATTCCTTAGACATAAACTTCATTGCTGCACTATCCGATGAGAAAATTGTTGAAACATTACCTGAGATAGCTGAGATATTTTATTTATCTTCTTGGTATGCTGATATTGTATATATTTTGCAACATTTGAATCCTCCTCCTGGCATGCCAAGTAGTAAAGCAAGATCACTGAAGTTAAAATCACTGAAATACTACATTCTGAATGGTGTTCTATTTTGGAAATATCCTGGTGGAATATTGCTGAATTTTTTAGTTGAAGATGAAGTTGAGAAAGTTATGAAATATTTCCATAAGGGTGACTATGGAGGCCATCTTTATCAGAAAACCATAGAAAATAGAATCTTGAGAGTAGGTTTTTATTGGCCTACCTTTTTTTCTGATATTTATAAAATAGTTAATAGTTGTCACGAGTGTAAGATATTTCAAGGAAAAAGGAAACTTTTACCTTTGCCTCTTAAACCAATTGAAGTTCAAGCACCATTCCAACAATGGGGAATTGATTTTTTATTGGTGAAATTCATCCTCCATCTTCAGCTCAACACAAATGGATTCTCACTGGTACATATTTATTTACCGAATGGATTGAGGCTATTCCCACTAGACAAGAAAATGATTCTGTTATCATTTAGTTTCTTGAAAATAATATTCTGTCCCGATTTGGTTGTCCATACAAGATTATCACTGGTAATGTAGTTGTTTTCAAATACAAGAAGATGATTGATTTTTGTGATAAATATCACATTAGACTTGGTCATTATACTGCATATTATCCTCAAGGGAATGGGCTTGCAGAATCATCTAATAAGTATTTTGTGAAAATTATCAAGAAGATGCTACAGGAAAGCAAAATTAATTGGTACAAGAAGCTTACAAATGCCCTGTGGTCTGATAGAGTGAGCACAAAAAGGTCAATTAACATGTCTCCATTTCAGCTTGTTTATGGAATTAACATTGTTTCCCCTTCTTCCTTAGTTGTTCTAGTAATGAATATTTTGTAGGAGTTTGACAGTGAACCTAATGACATTCAGATAAGGATCAACTAGATGATACATTTGCAACAATCAAGAGATGAAGTTTTCAACAATACTTCAAAGCTGCATGATAAAATTAAAAATATTTTGATATAAAAACAAAGGCTGGTGACTTCAAGATTGGAGATATTGTTCTAAGATGGGATGCCAGAAACAAAGATAAGGGAAAGCATGGGAAATTTGAAAATTTGTGGAAAGGACCTTACAAGATTGTGGCATTCAAAGGAAACAAATCATTTTTGCTAGAATATCTTGAAGGGCAGGAAGTGCTAGGAGGACCTATCAATGGTAGGTTTCTAAAGCATTATGTTTCTTGAAATATTGAGAATGAAATTCATTGTCATTGTATATATCAGTTTACATTTGATGCTCATAAAATAAGAGAGTTGTTGCAAAAGTCTAAAGATCGAGGAGAAGGCCATGAGACTTTTGCAAAAAGTTCATGTTTTATTTATAAAAAAAATCGCAAGTTTTAGTCTTTTGTCAAGTCAGAGTCAAGTCAGTTGTTTTAGTCAAAATTTTTCAGTTTGTTTCAATTTTACAAAGTCTAGTTGAATCCATAGCCCAATGGCAAGGCTACCTGATCTACGGTTCTTGAAACCTCTTGAAGGAGCTTCCATCCCCAGATGGAGCCAATGTTAGAGTCAAATTTTCAGTAATCAAAGATAGCTCTTTTGAGAATTTTCCATCAAGTCATCAGTCAATTTTTTATTTATTTTTCAGTTAGTCTTCAGCAATAATTTTGGTCAGTGAAAAATTCCTATCATGATATGTTTCTCCTTCAAATTATTTCATCTCCATTTAGAAGTCTGAAATCATGCCACTCCATCTCATATAGGTCAAGTCTAAGGCCAAAACTTCCTATGGAAAATCATTCAGTTTTTCACTAAAAAATAAGGAAGTCAAACCTCCATTTCATCCATAAAGGTCTAGTTGAAGGAGTAAATTCGTTTTCATAGTCTAAAATAACTCTGCACGTCATAAGAATTCTATATGTTGTAGCTATATTTGAGAATAAATGAAGAGCTTTGCAGAAAAGAATTATTCTTGAAACCATAGGTTTTAAATCATATGCGTTATTCTCCACTATAGTTACCCTCCACTACCATTATCTCCCACTACCCATTCGACATGTTGCATTCCCTAACCTGTCAATCATCCATGTAACATCACCTTCGTCATATCCCTACCCTACCATTCATTAAACTCTAATATACATTAACCCTCTCACATCTCATCGATAATCCATCACATCTCGATCAAATCCGACGATCCGTACGAGAATTCAACCCCCCCTCATCATCTGAAACTTAATGTCGAGGTGGGGGGGTCCAAAAATAGTGGTTTCAAAACCCGACCCCACCACTACGTGTCATGAGCGGGTGATTTCGCAACCCCCCCACACGAAACCACTTACCACCTAGATACCCTTCCGAAATCCCGCTTATCTACCATATCAAACCACTGCTCCACCCGCTAGTTATGTTATGCCAATGTGGACTGTGGTCTATCCAATCAATTAAATTCCCACCTTTTCATAACCATTAGACAATTAATTTAATTGCTAATCATTAGGCAATGTACCCGTGCCCTTTCCAAATAGGAATTTGATAAATTCTCCATAAATTTATCACTCAACACCTGTTTTCAACTTTTATTCTTATTTTCGATCTTCTCTGCACAGGATTAGAAATTTACAGCTATTTACCATAACTCCAGAGATCAAGATTATCATTGTTTAAAGCCTTCTTTTGCAAATATTGATTTTCTTCTAGTCTGCAGAGCTTCTCTTCAATCTCGGCCTCTGTTTTTCATCAGAAAATTCATGTTTCTTCCATTCCAACAGAACCAATCATGCCTCCTACTAAAAAAGGACCAAAAGAACTAGTAATTCTATTATTACACCTTCCAGTTGAATTTCATCACATACCTTTAGTAGACAAAGACCACAAAATCCATGCAACCCTGTGTGAACTTGAGATTTTTGAGTTATACTGCTGGTTAAAAGATAAATTCTTAGATAAATATGGTGATATAGGACTATGGGATTATAATATTCCACATTTTATCTTTCCTCATGCCCATAATGCCCCAGAATTTTTTAGAAGATCCAAATCTTGGTATATGCCAAACCAGAGAGCTATTATCGCTCCTACAAGAGATATTTTAGTGACCATCACTGCCCAAAATATTGAACAAATCATGCAAGCCAAAAACACAGAGAATTCCACACGATTTTCCCAAGAATCCTTAATTGAAATATATCAAAAGTTATATTTTTCAAAGAAAGCTCAAAATATTGAAATATTTATGACTGAAAATGATCCATTATGCAAGAAAAACCTTCCATTTCCATAATCCATTTTCCCTAAAAGGACCGAAAAAATAATCACAAACATTTCCTACCTTCTTGGTTATTATTCAGACCAATGGGTAGATGAAGCCATCATAGGATTCATGTCCATATTCACCACAAATTCCAAACCCTCCATCATTTTCAACTTCATTCAATTCATTGTAGATTCTATCCATGATTAGTTTGTTAAATTCACAACTGAAGAGGTTTTTAGTTATGCCTGTGCATTAGTTTACTTGTTCTTGTATTCTCAGGGAGACAAATTTAAGTTTTCCTTATAGAAATTGGATGAAGAAGGAAATCAACAGTCAGTAATTTTGTGGACTTCATTAGACATGAAAGAACAAAAAGAGTATTCATATAATAAATTTGTGGAATTGTTTCTTCAGCCAACACTCAATTTACTCAATAGCACTACAGAGCCCAAAATTAGTGAAGAAATTCGAAAGGTATTGCAGATGTCAGATCAAGCTACAATAGGGGATTGGTATCTTTATCAAAATTATACAAAACTTAGAGTTTATAGCTGTGAGTATCCCTTATAAGTTTCCAAAAATCCTCCCCATAAGGATTTTTGCATTAGAGTAAATTAGACAAATGATTAATGTTGATGAAGTGTATTTTGTATCCGCTAAAAGGAAATCACAATTCAAAATTAAAACACAGATATGACCTTTTATCTGTAATAGCAGGATAGCAGGGGAGGAAGCAAATAAATTGTTGAAATATATGTAGTTTAATCTCAATTTTACATGGTCTTATGATCTAGTTCGTGTCATTTATAAATTGAGGGTAGAGAATAAATCTACACCATATTTTCATACACCTAGACCATAGATTGATAAATACATGAATCAACTTGAATGGATTGAAGGTACTTTATAGGAGTTTGAGGAAAAAACATTTTCTACATCAGCATTAAAGACTCTTGTTGCACAGAAAAGAGCAGGGAAAAGTGTTAGAGAAGATAAATCATCTCCATGACTGATTCATCTAGCAAAGAGTTTAAAATTCACTACAGGAAGAAGATAAAGTTTAATCCAAAGATCAATTCTAGGAAGGATTCAGAGAAAGAAGTAATTATTATTACTGAAGAGACACCTAATTCTACACAGGCAAGTGATAAAAGAACTTCTACTACTCCTACTAATTCTACAGTTTCTAAAGATCAACAATCGACAACTTCTCAAGATCAACAAAAATCCATTCAGACTAGTACAATTGCTACAGAGGAGAAGGATAAAAATGTCTTCGACACCTTAAAAGATATTAAGTTGAAGAATGAAATGTTAAAGACCAGTAGATACAACCAATTTTGGAAACAAACTCCCAGCTCATAGAGCAGGTTGCTCTCAGCCTTTAATTCAGAAAAGGGAAAATGCACTTTTCTTTTCTTCAAGCACAAATTCCATAGCCCAAGTCAACGACAGATTATAAAAGGGATACATTTGAGTTTGATACAAAATCGATTCAACCAATAGATCAAATGGAGCTACACAAACATACTGGTGAGATTATTTCATCAACACACACTAACACTTCTATGAGTTTATGAAAACTGCAGATTTCATTGGCTAATGTACAGTCACAACTGAAAATGTAGAGGGTTTCATCATTTGCTAAAGATACAAGAATCAAAAATCTAGAAGATCTGGTTATTAAAATTGGATATAATCCATCCAATGTCAAAGAAATAGAAGAAATCATCAAGAAGAAAAATGCTGGCATAGCAGCATTGAGGAAACAATTAAAGGTTCCAGCCACAGAAGATCCTTTGGCAAAATATATTGAAGAGACTGAATCTCATAAGACAGAAATCATGAAATTTATTATGGAGTAGAATGCTCAAATAAAGCGGATGGAATCAGAGTTAGAAAAAAACGATAAAGGAAAAAGAAGCAGCAACAAAAGCACCAAAGGTTACTTTAGAAGCAATTCCCCTTATAGTCATTCCTATATCCACACCTTCTATAGCAAGTACTACAGATGGAACTGAGCATCTCACCATAGTTAAAAATATGTCCATGCAAGAAGAGGAGATAAAGAAATTGTAGGATCAGGTAAAATTATTGCAATTTCAGAAATCTAATGTTGAAAGTTCACATGCAGTTGAAGCACAGAGAGCCAAAAAGTTAATTGAGAGATTGCAGAAAGAGAAAAAAGAGTCATCCATTGGGAATACTTTGGGAAAGTAAAAGAAATAATTTGGGCAAACATTATGGAATCTTTAAATGAGATTTTGCTAATTATAAAAATCATATTTTAGAAAAAGGAGCTGATGCAAAAGGAAAATGAGGTGATTACAACAATCAAAGCACAATTGGGAGACAAGCCTGCTATAGCAAACAACATCATTAAGTTTATTAATGCAAAGAATAGGTATGATCTGGATAATTTTGGCATTGACAACATAATAGAAACAATCCTGGAAATGAAGAAGGTTCTCACAATGAAAAATTTGATTCTTCAACTTGAGGAGAAATGTCACAGTTTGGAGACCAAAGTTCAGAGATTTTTTAGTAGAATAGAGCCTCTAACACAAAAATGGTTACCTTCTCTATTTGTGATTAATGATAAATTGATGACCAAAGAGGATAATTAGAGAATAATGAAGGAGATTTCCAGATATACTGCAAAGTTTTCAAATATCAAAGGCACATTGACAGGAAGATCACTATTGGGGACATTAAGCAATGACATTTACATTCAGTATGAGATCAAACATGTCTTTGTGGTGAGGCACACCTTTGCTAAATACAATGAAGCAGATGAATTTTATCGTAAAGTAATGAAATTTTTCATCCCGATGAAGACTGTTGGGAATCACAATTATTGTTAGACCAAAACCCGTAGGTGTTAGCCAACAATTGCATTGCCAAAGATAAATATCCACGAGATTCGGTTATTCCATGTCGCAAAACACACGAGGAGTGTTGGTTTATCCAATGTTTAACAATATCCCCCCAACGCGAGTCGGGTTTGAATCTAACTCGTGACCTATGCTCTGATACCACTTTTTGGAAATCACGATTGTCGTTAGAACAAAATCCGCATGTGGTAGCCAATGATTGCATCGCCAGAGATAAAAATCCATGAAAGGCAGTTAGTCCATGTCGCGAAACACATAGGGAGTGTTGGTATATCCAATTTCCAAAAAATTTGTGTGAATTTCAGGAGTAATTAGTAAAAAAAGAAAGTCATATTATGTAGAAATTATAAAAACATATGTATATCAATGGATTCAATCTGATCTAACAATATACTAAATATATATACTGAATCTCTTCTACAAATAAATTGCGGAAATTAAACAAAATCACCAATCACATGAAGCAAATAAAGAATCAAATCAAACCACAACATAGATAATTTCCTAGTGAAAGCTTGCTGCTCAAAACCCATCAATATTATATTGTATATTAACCATGGAATCATGAAACAATTACAATGCACTCTTCGCACAAGAGTCTCCTGCACTCTCCTAATTGTCTCACACTATCCTGAACAAAACTAACCAATACTTAGCCAATTATCAGCCTCTAAACAACCTTCCTTGCTTGCATAATTACTGATGAATGCAATCCCTATTCTTTAGGAATTTTGGCCTTCCTAAACTGTGCAAGGATCATGGGCACTCCAATGGATGTTTGATTGCATGCAAGCAACCTACTAATCACACAACAGATAGTTAACCTTCCTTTCACCTTTGTCTCAACTGGGTCTCCACAGGAACTGACATGCATGCATCTATTAATAGTAAATCATTAGTTTCATGGCAGATAATTGATTGTGAATTAAATAATATTTAATTCACTTGATCTCTCACTAGTGCAACAAACAGTTACAACTAGTTCAACTGACTCTATCTCACTTAACTGATTACACATGCATTAAACTAATGCACCAACTGCAATTAAAACTCTAGAAATAATATAATTACTTGGCATGCCGCACCAACCACCCTCAACTCGAAATACATGATATAACTAATTTTATCACACTCAGTTAACTGTTACAAGTGATCATGAGATAAGATTACATTTTATTGTAAAATTTAATTAAGGGAAAATTAAATTAGACACTGCACCAAATTAATTAATTAATTTGGCCCACACTAGTGTGTGTGCTTCTAGAACCTATTGGTCCCACAATAGTGTGTGTGCTACAATTTCTTGTTGGAATTCAACACTCCCTCTCAACAAGAAAGGGATTATCTTCCACCTCGATCCTACCTCTATGGTATTCAAATTTTCTCCTGGTGAGTGCCTTCGTCAAAATATCTACATCTTGATCTTCCATGGGAATGTACTGAAGTAACATTATGCGCCTCTGAACATAATATCTGAGATGGTGGTACCGGATTTATATGTTCTTGGACCTATCATGAAACATCAAATTAATCGAGAGTTTAATGCAACTCTGGTTATCACAATGTCCATCTGAGAACAAAACAAACCAACCAAGATCTTTCTCATCCAAATAGCCTCACACGCAGCTTGACTTGTTTCCATGTACTCCTCCTCGGGTGAACTAAGTGCCATAGATCATTGCTTCCTGCTATACCAAGAAATTTTTTTTGATCCTATGCTGAAGATCCCTCCTGATGTGCTCTTTCTGTCTGATGGACTTCCTACCCAATCTGCATTCATAAAGCCTTGAAGCTTCACTCCCTTTGTCCCTCTATACCATAATCCATACTCTATAGTGTCCCTAAGATATATCAATACATGCTTCCTCGCCTTCCAAAAGAGCTTGGTTGGCTTAACCATAGCTTGACTCAGCTGGTTAACTATGTAGTAAATGTCTGGTCTAGTGTTCACCAAGTACATCAGTGAACCCACTAACTTCCTGTAGATAGTAGCATCCACTACTTCTCCAGAAGTAGCATCATCTTTCCTCCAATTTCCTGGAATAGGAGTGTCCGTGGGTTTACAACTCTCCATGTGAAACTTATCTAGTATCTCTTTGGCATACTTTCCTTTAGAAATAAAAATTTCACCATCCTGCTGCCATATTTCCAAACCAAGGAAATAGTGAAGGAGTCCCATGTCCTTCATTTTGAACTCCCTTGCAAGATACTCCTTGCATGAGTTTATCAGCTTCTCATCACCTTTAAAAATTATATCATCAACATAAAGTATGATAATCAAGAGCTTACAATCAACCACAATTTGGTACATATTTGCATCAGATTCATTTTTGGTGAAGCCCAACCCAGTGAAATAGATGTCAATCCAAGTGTACCAAGCATGAGGTGCTTGCTTCAACCCATATAGTGCTCTCTTGAGTCAACACACACGCAACTCATTGTCAAAGATATTGAAAACTTCTTGCTGCTCTATGTACACTTTTTCCTCAATAACTCCATTGAGAAGTACAGTTTTCACATCCATCTGATGAATGCACCACCCCATCTGCGTTGAGAGTGCAAGGATAGATCTAATGGAAGAGTACCTCATGACTGGTGTGAAAGTCTCATCATAGTCAATCCCCTTAACTTGTGAGAATACTCGGGCCACAAATATAGCCTTGTGCTTCTCCACACTCCTATCAACAACTTGCTTCACCTTATAGATCCAACCAATTATTTGCCAACCAGTCTTGGGACAATATCCCATGCATTTTTCTTGATGATGGAGTCGTACTTCGATACCATAGCATCAACCCAAATTTTTTTCTACACTTCTTCTTGAAAGGAAGATATTTCTGTCACAATACACTTGCTCATAAGAGCCATGTATCTAGTAAACTTGTCTGGAGGTTGTCTATGTCTGCACGGTGAAATAGGGGCTCCTACATTCTCTGTTGCATCAAGTATCAATATATCAGCTTCCATAGTGTGCCTTATACCATTTCTGGTGAATGGCTCTGCATGAGTGTTTTCTACCACTCCATGATCCTTTGCATGTGTCTTATCCACATATTTAGGTTCATTCTTTGGAACCAAGAGTTCCTCCTCTGCATGAAAATCTAGCTCCCTCTCAAGGGACAATCACATGTCTATCTCCTCATCAAATTTTATATCCCATCACACAACATTCATTCTGCTATTTGGAAAATACACTCGATATTTGTGGGGAGTTTTAGTGTACCCCACAAATATCCCAATCTTATTTGTTGGTTCCAGCTTCTTCTTGGTGTCTTTGGTCACATGCACATAAACAGATGAGCCAAAAATCTTAAAATGTGAAACATCAAGTTTCTTACTAGTAAAATCCTCTTCTGGTGTACTCATGCCAAGTATCCGATGAGGACAATGGTTTTCACAAATATTGTTGTGTTGCATGGCTACGCCCACAAATGTGTAGGACCTGATCATGCAACATAGCTTGTGCTGCAACCACAATTTTTCTATTATTTCTTTCTGCGACCCCATTTTTTTATGGGTTATGAGGCACAATCATTTCTCTATGAATTCCTTATTTGTTGCAGAATTTCTTGAATTCATTGGAGATGTACTCACCACCATTGTCGCTCCTAAGACCCTTCACATGATTCCCCGTGTCTTTCTCCACCAGTGATTTGAACTCAAGAAACTTTGAAAATGTCTGATCTTTCTGCTGCATGAAGTAGATTCAACACTTGCAATTAAAGTCATCAAAAAATATCACATAGTAATTATGTCTTGTTGTCGAAGCAGGAGATAATTTTCCACACATATCTGAGTGAACTCTCTCAAGGATTTCCAAAGCTTAGTTCTCCTTCTCATGAAAACTGGCCTTTGCATAATTCTTTTTATCACTCTAATAATTCCCAAAGTTGTGAGATTTTGATTTTATAGATCAAATAATATTAAAGGTAACCACAGACCTACTTTTAAGCTTTATGATCTAGCCTTCCTAAGGCTCAGAGAGGGCTCTCTCTATAATATTTAACTTTGTTTTTATGTTTGATTTTAGGCTAGTTATGTAGGGAAAATTGGTTTTGGGGTTTTGATTGGTTTTGGTGAGAAAAATCACTTAATGATATGGATAGCTATGAATATATAATCCATTGGGATGATGGATTCAATGTGCCAAGCAGGAGGATCAGGATCAAGGTCTAAAATCAAATTTTTAAGGGGCAAGATAGTAGAGTCACTAAAGATCTTCAAGGGATGATTGGTGAAGCGGTTTTAATCCGGATAAATAGAAACTAAGAATTATTTAATCTGGATAAGGAGTGAGAAGGTAGGATTCAATTGAAATTAGGGAGAAATTAAAGGTTCCCTAGTCTGGATATCATCAGAAAACATTAAATGAAAATCAGTCAATAATAGAGTCCTTTTAACAAATTATGATATAACAATTCCTGATTTCACATTAAAACTTAGAACACAATTATGAATGGATAAAAAACATAAGAAAATAGATAGATAACAGTAGAAAGTACTTCACTTAAGTGGCCCAACACATGAATAGAATAATATGAATCTTTATTCCTTGAAATCCAGTTTTCTGACTTGAGCTTGATTACAAAAACCATTAGGTTCAAAATGTTCTAGCTATAGAAATCTTTAGTAATTAATCCACAATAATGCTTAAAATGATGAAGTATTTATAAAAAAAGTAATACAAAATATCCTAGAATAGTCCTAGGAATTTTTTTTGGAAAATAAAATATCTTATTACAAAAAGATAGTGATAGTTGCATAACAAACTTGCAAGTTGTCCTATTTATTAAAGAAAAATATATTTCTGTTGGACTTGGGCTGCAGCTAGCTATTTGAGGTGTCCTTCACACTGACTAGTGTTCTTCAATCTATTTTAAGGTTTTATCTCTCACCTGATACTCTTTAAATGATACACTTTAACCTATAATACTCTTTAACTTGTTGTTTTGATTGTTTTACTGCGTTAAAAAATTGTTTTTACTGTGTAAAACAACAACTCTGTTTTTTCATCTTCTTTCATTGCAAATTATCTTTTTAAAGTAAATATGTGAGCTTTTGCCAAAAATATTCATTTGATAACTTAATATTTGTGAGTTTTCTGAAATTCTCATTAGCCTCTATGTATCTAACAAAGGTTGGTTTGACTACAAAGAGGTGTTTTATTTCACGTTGTAAATAAAACAAGTTTTCGATACTTTTGTGCAACACTTTGCCTATTGGAACTTCTTGCCAATCTGCCTTGTTCAATTGATCTGTAGCAAAGTCTCTTATATTCTTTTTGTAATCTTCTTGCTTCATCATTTTATCATTGATAACAAGAATATTTGGCAAGCCTTTTTGTCTTAATGTGTCAAACTTAACCATGAATCTAGTTATAGCCATGTACATATTTTGACACTTCTCTTCCAACTGTTTCATTGATTTTTTATTTGAGAGTACCTTTCTTACCTCAAGAATTGCTTCAGTTCTATCATTTATCCCTATCTCATCCAATTCTTTCTTGTTTTTAGTATCGAGAAACCTGATTATTTCTAGAGCTTCTTCAGGCTTAGCACCTAGCTCTTCTTTTGTCTTCAATATTTCTTCTTTGGCCGCCTTAAGCAAGTCCTTTTGTTCATAAATCACTTGAATGGATGGCCAAGTATCATTAATTCACTCAATGATCTTGGACCATAGCTGATTTTTTATGTAGGCCATGGGCTCTTTTAAGGTTAATTATGTTTCTACCTTTTTAAGCTGTTCACTTAACCTTTTGGCCTTTTGTTCCTCTGTTTTAGCATTTATCTGTGTTAATTTCTTGGCATCTTCCAAGTTCTTAATTTTCCCTTTCAATCTATTGATCTCATTATTCTATATTGACATATCTTCCATGTCTTTAATGAGTTTTCTAGCCTCATTTGACTATTGAACTGCTGAAGTGGAAGAAGTGATTGGCACTGTTGTGGCCAATGGGACTTTTGGTGCTAACTCTTCTGCTATAGTTGAAGGAAATATTGTTGTTACCATGGGAATGACTGTAGGAGGAATATTTTGAGTCTTTACAACTTCTTCTTCTTAGACAAGCTTGTCCATCTCAATTTCCATCTCCTTGATCTATGTTGTCATTTGTAGTATGAGACTCATCATCTCATATTTTTTATTTTTCTCTTGCACAATCTCCTTAGCTTGTGGATGTTCTGTTGGAGGTAGCTTTAGTTTCATTCTAAGTGCTACAATATTAGCATTTTCCTTCTTTACTAATTCATCTACTTCTTTCACATTTGAAGGGTCATATCCTAATTCAATCACTAGTTCTTCTAAAGACTTGAATCTAGTGTCTTTAGGATATGAAGAGGCATTTTCAACCTTAAGTTGATCTCTCATATTAGTCACAGTATTCTGAAGCTTTTGGACACTCACTTCCTTTGTGGTCATGGTAGAATATAGCATTTCTGAGCTCTACTTATCTGTTGCTTTCACATTTGAAGGGTCATATCCTAATTCAATCACTAGTTCTTCTAAAGACTTGAATCTAGTGTCTTTAGGATATGAAGAGGCATTTTCAACCTTAAGTTGATCTCTCATATTAGTCACAGTATTCTGAAGCTTTTGGACACTCATTTCCTTTGTGGTCATGGTAGAATATAGCATTTCTGAGCTCTACTTATGAAATTCAATCTGGTCTAAGGGATGAATATCTTGGACAGGCACCTCAAAGTCAACCTTCTTATAATCTGCTTATATTTTAGGTGCTGGCACTATAGGCTAAAGAACTAACATAAGAAATTTCTTATTTGTATAGTCAAAGGCTGAATGCAGCCATTTTGATTTCTTGGAGTCTGCTTTAAGTATTGTGAATAGATTTAATTTTTAATCTCTTCATTCTTGGCCTTGATTTATTTATACTTCTCTTTGATATCCCTATCTTTATCTTCTGCTTGCTGTGATGAAGATTCTTCCATGCTTTGCTATTTTTCAATCATCTGAGTGTTAGAAGTAGCAGGTTCCTTCTCATTTTCAATTACTGTGTGAGTCACAGTATCTTTCTTTGGATTCTCTTCATCTAAAACCTCAATTGTTTCCTTTTCTTTGTCTTTTGGATTAATCCTAGGTTTCTTATTGTATCTGAGCATGAATCTAGTTTATGTTTTTGTTTCAGCTGTATATGTGCCTTCTACTCTGATTCTCTTTGTGGTTATGTCCTCCTGAATAGGAGTCTGAAAAGTGTGACTAGTATCACCTTGCTTGATAGATTCCATCAATTTATTTTCCAACCATTCAGCTTGGTTGGAAAACTTTTCAATTTGAGGCTTTTTGTCATGAATATATGGGGTTAATTTTCATTTCAACCTCATCTTACTGATTATTGCTTAAGGATCATAGTTCCACAAGAAACTTTCATCAAACTTATATTCTAGCAATTGTTTTGTTGTATTTATACATGCTTCCCTGTTGTTACATATGAAAGGACCCACTTGGTTTTTTAATTTGAACTGGGTCTTCTTTTTAGCAGAAAAAAGTTTATAGAATCTGAGTTTATAATTTGTCTTATATACTCTAAGGAAAACACTCTCATTGGCAAATACTTTGGCCATTTGTAGGGCAATAGATTTGATTCATAGACTTTAATCTCTTTGTGGTTTTGGTAATGATACCAGTCACCAGTTCTACTCTGCTCTGATAGCTATAAAACTTTCTTAATCTCATCACTTATCCTTGGATGTATACTATTTGTAAGAATATATATCAATGGGTGAATAAAACAGTCTGTGAAATCTGCATAAGTGAACTATGTTGACTCTTTTTTGATTAATGAAGTCCAGAAAATAACTGACAGTGGATTTCCTTCTATATCCAACTTTTGAAGGGCTATTGGGAATTTATCTACCTAGAAGCAGAGGAACATATGAAAGAGGAATGAGGTATATCTAAAAACACCTTCAGTAGGAAGTTTTACAAGCTGATCATGGATACTATCAGCTATATGCTCAGCATAGTTCTAAATGACTATAGGGGGTTGACCAGACACAAAAGTGGAAAGGAAACCAATTATAGGCTCATCAGTGTGCTCATCGGTAAAATAACCAAGGATAAAAGACAACATTGAGATAATGTTTCTTGATCCTTCTTGGAATTTGGAGGATGAATATGGAGGGTTAATCTTTTGGATTTCAACATATGAAGACATGAATATTTGAAAGATTTGAAATATTTTAGGAATGTATAACTCTAGATAAAGCTTTGTAAGAGCTTCTATAGACAATGGGACTGCATTAGGATGTGGTTTCAACTGAAGCATTTGGTTTATGGATTCTACAGTGATAGTGAATAATACTTCTTTCTCAGCATTAACAATAGCCCTTAGGTCAAGGGAATAGTGAGATTAACATAATCTAACGACCTCTGGACACTGATGGGTATGGGGAACTACATATTTTGGTAAATTGGATTCCTAAACAAGTTCTTCATCAACCTGATCCAAATATTTCTTTGGACTCCAGCAGTGGAGATCAAGAAGATTGAATTCAAATTCTGGATCAGTGATTTTATAGTCAACATAAACTAAAGGGGTGTGTTCAACATCTACAACAGGAGATTGTAGTGGATTGATGACAATGGTTCTTTTAGAAGCCATTTCTGGGTTTATTTTTGATAATTTAGCCATCTGTATCTTAAAAACTATGTTTTTTATGTTTTTATACACTTCTGTAAGGTTAGACTGTTTACAGAAGGTCTTTTTGGTATGACAAAGGTCTCTTTTGAACAGAAATAGGTAAAATTATGTTTTCTTCTATTTCAAACCTTCAATTCTGCTCCAAAATTAATCTTTAAACCTTTTTACAGACTCAAGAAAGGTTTAACAAGGGTTTAGTGCTCTTTTCTTGAATAAAACGGACCTAAAATAGTCTAATTTATGCACAAAGGGATTCTAAATATTTGCAAAGGATTTTGAATCAATCAGAGGATTTCTAAGGGTTTGTAAATATCTAAACCTCTTCAATTTTCTTAAAACAGGTTACAGTCTTCAGAAACTATGATTTTATCAGGGTTTTTTAAAGAAAATATGACTTCTGAAGGAAATTATAGAATTTCTTTTGGAAAATAGGCTTACAGAAGTCTTAAATTCAGTAGTATAACTCTTTTAAGATGAAGAATGGGTATTTTTCTTGAAAAATACCTGTTATTTTAGGTATTTGACTCGAAAAGGGGTTTCTTGGACATCTGGGAGCTTTCAGAAGCTTGGTTGAGGTCCTTTAAACATGATTTTGAATTTCTGAATGGTAACAACAGAGAATTGGGTTGAATTCTAGTTGTTTTTGCATGAAAACGGGGCATTAGCGTTGTTTCTTCAGTCAGAAGAAGATTGTGAGTAGAAAAAAGGTTTAAACGCATGCATTATGCTATATTATAGAAAATTTAGTTAAACAGTGTCTACATTAAATGTTGGTCATTTCAAATGGGAAGTGGTTTAGCGCAGGGAGGTTGAATACCACCAAGAAGTTATCACATGATCTGAGCGTGGTAAATGGTTTTTATCAAACAAATGTGATCCAATTGCTTTATGCCACGTGGAGGAGAGATAATGGGGAAATATCACCCATATCGCAAATACAAAAGTTATTAATCGTCGCGCCATTATATTTGTGATACGAGTTATGGGTTGTCGGATCGATCGAAGGGAGTGCGAATGGTCCAAATTGAGTGAGGAAATTTCTAGGCATATGGGCGTGGGGCCCGGGACGCTTTATGTGGCGAGGTTCAATGTTATTACGTTAAAACATAGTTTTAAACATAAAATTTTATTGTTTGAATGGATAGACAGATAGGCGGATTACACAACGAATAGGTTAAAGTGTGTTTTAAGTGTTTGGGTGCAGTGGTGGCCCCATTTTAAACGTTTTACACTTAATACTTAGGATAATGTATTTTTGTGGGTTTTTTGAATATTTTTATATGAAATGAAATTAATTAAGGGGAATTTTTATTTTTCTTAAGAAAAAAGTATGTTTTAACCTAGGAAAAGGAATTTTATCACAGGAAAAGGGTGTGATGTTGAGGAAATTTTTTTTTATGAAGGGAATCCAATACTTAGTGCCAATCAGTCCTTAAGCCTTGGGTCTGGTCCCAACAAAAGTCAGAGAAATGCTCTAAGTCTTTATAACTGAAGGTTTTTAATACTAGACTACTTTGAGGGGAGGGAAATTAGTAATTTTTCCAGATGATATTTTATTCATGCCTTGTGCAACTGCTTTCTACCTACCCATCATTCATTCTACCATTTTTTCCTTTATTTGCATGGGTGCATTTGAGCTTGCAACACTAAATCCATTTTTCCTTTAAAGCAGGAAACTATCTAATTCTAACCTTATTTCATCTAAGGGCTCAGATTAAACTGTTGAGCTCATCATTTATTCTCTAACTATCTACTGATTTGTCAAGTTTAAACTGTTTGAAAAAATATTTATTCTCTATTTATAAACATGAAATTTGAAGCATGAAAAATTTAAGATTAAACTATTTAACTCATCATGGATTATGGCCTTTTGAACAAGCTGCACATAATCATTTATTTATAGTAAAAGTAAAAAGTAGTGGCATTTTAACTTGCATCACTTTCATGTTTTATTTTTATCTCTTTTTTTGTGTTTTGGGTCCATTTTCTATTATTTTCTATCTTTTTTCTTTTCGAGTCCTTTGATTTTTCTTTTAGGACTTTTATCGTCTTTTAATTTTTTATTATTTTCAAATATGGGAAAACAAATTGAAAAAATCAAGGTATGTACATATTTACAAGATTTATCAAAGTTAATTCAAAAATTATGAACCCTATTATTATAGGACCCTAACAGTGGCTCCACATGGGGATGTAATTTCCTAGTGAAATGTCAAAAACTTTGAGACTAGTAGCCTTTGAATTCTGACTGTGTTGACCTTGTAAATGTTATCTGAGCTCTACAATTATTCATACTTATGATATTTTACCTTTCCAAGCTTATGGCCTTCTCTCCAGGCTTCAAATTTTCTAGGAAAACATCCAATCCAATTCAATCTAAAATCTGAAATGTCATGTACAATGGATAAAGTAAAAAAAGTTAAGTATCGGTTATTTCTAAAGAGTAGTAATGCTTCAACATTCTACCATTGACAGGTCCAGCTAGCAGATTAGATCCATCCATTTCTTTCAAAAGGAAAGCATTATTACCTCTATAACCATAAATAACATAAGGTCATTTCCATGGGAAATCAAATTTCCCATGTTTACCTTTCTCTTCTCTCCTTGAATCCCACTTTAGAAATTTTTCACCAATATATAAATCATCTTCTTTACTCTTTTTGTCAAAAAATTTCTTAATCTTATCCTGGATAACTTGAGACTTAAGATAAACCTCTTCTCTTGTTTTTTGAAAGTGAATGGTTTGGTTAATCCTTCTTTGAATGTCATTGGTCTCCACTTGTAATTCTTGGATTATCTTCATTACTGGTACTCCTAAGGAAGATGGAAAAACAACATGCATTCCATAAACAAGTTGGTAAGGGGATGTACCAATAGATTTTTTGGTGGTAAGTCTATCTGCCCATAAGGCATTAACTAACCTCTTATTCCAAGTTTTCTTGTTATCTTTTAGTAATTTCTTGATGATGTTTACAAGGCTTTTATTGGAAGATTCAGCAAGGCCATTACCTTGAGGCTAATATGCAGTAGAATGACCAAGGGTAATGTAGTATTTATGGAAGAAATAAATAATATTTTTGGATTTGAATGCAGCGGCATTGTCAGTGATAATATTTTAGGGGCATCCAAATCTTGAGAGTATGTTGTTTTCTAAAAAGGAGATTATGACAGTGTCAATGGCTTTCCTGGAGGGTATGGATTCTATCCACTTAGTAAAATAGTCAATGGCTATCAGAATCCACTTATGTTGAGCTGAGGATGGAGGGTGAATTTCAACCAATGAAGTCAAGAACCCATTTTTGAAAAGGAATTTCTATTGAGATGGGTTTTAAGGGAAGGGGTAAAAATTTTTTCTTTCCTTCAAATATTTGACACTTGTGATAGGAGGTCACATACTTTTTTACATCTACAAACAAAGTAGACATGTAAAAAAAAACTCTCAAAAATTTTTCTGCAGTAGTGTTCCAGTAGAGATGTCCTCCACAGTCACCTGCATGAAATTCTTCTAAAACTTTGTCAGCTTCTTCTTTAAGCAAACAATTCAATAAAATTCCAACATGATCTTTCCAAAATAGTACATTGTCTATGATACAAAATCTTACTGCCTTTAATTTTAATAATCTATCTTTTGTTCTTGATAATCCAGGAGGAGCTTGTAAATTTAGTAATACAAATACAATATATGCATACCATGGTGAGTCTGAATAGGCTTCACTGATCTCTGGAGTCGCCATATCTTCCTGATCATCTACTTGGGCAATAAAATTAATATATAAAGCATGAAAAATTGATTCAGCCATGAGTTTGGCTAAACCTTGACCTTTTATGAGTTAAGTGGGTTTGATTTCTATGTCATATCCCAAAATTGTGGTAACCCACTTGCCTCTTTTACCATCAGGCTCATTCTATGTTAGAATTTCCTTGACAACTACATTTGGGACATAGGCAATGATATGTGAATAAATAATGTACACTCTAAAGTCTTTGATGGACTTTACTAAAGCTAGGGCATGTTTTTCCATTATGTTATACTTTAAAGTGGAATTTCTAAGTGATTTGCTAAAGAAAGAAATGGGTTATTTATAGCCCTGATCATGTTTCTGCAATAAAACAGCAACAATAGTGTGTTCTGAGGAAAAGGAGAAAATAATGAAATCCTTCTTGAAGTCAGGACTTATAAGGACTGGGGTTTTCGTTAAGTCTTTTTTTAATAGATTCAAATGATTTCTTAGCCTCAACAGTCTATTTAAGTACCGAGTCTTTTTTCAACATATTGTTAAGTTCTCTAATATTTCAGCTAGATTTGAGATGAATCTTCTAAGGAAGTTAATTTTACCTAGAAAATCTTGTAATTCTTTAATGTTCCTAGGAGAAATAATGTTAAAAATTGCCTCTATTCTAGCTAGGTCTATCCTAATTCCCTCTTTATATATAATATGTCCTAGTAATTTACCTTTTTCCAATCGAAATAAGTTTTCTTAAGGTTTAGAGAGATACCAAATTTTCTGCATTTAAGAAAGACTTCCATGACATGATCCAAATGTTCATAATTAGTCATTGAAAATACAGTAATTTCATCTAAATAAATCACTAGGAATTCATGAATTTCCTTTGCAAAGGATATATCCATAGCTCTTTGAAAAGTGGCTCCTGCATTCTTTAACCCAAAAGGAATTTTTACGTATATAAAAGTGCCCCATGGAGTAGTAAAAGCAGTTTTGGCTTGATCTTCTGTTTGGACTAGAATTTGGTTATATCCAGAGAATCCATCTAAAAATGAAATTCTGGAAGAACCAAGCACCCTCTGTAGAATGTGATTCATATTTGGTAAATAGTAATTTTCTTTTAAGGAAAGCTTATTTAAATTCCTAAAATCAACACATAATCTAATTTCTCTTGTCTTTTTCCTAGTGGGAACTAGATTAGAAACCCAATCAGAATATCTGACTAGTGCAATTATTTGGGCATCATACATTCTTTTTACCTCTTTCTCAATTAAAGGCATCAAAACAGGATTGATCCTTCTTAACTTTTGTTTAAAAGGTTTTTGGTCCTCTTTTATAGGTATTTTATGATGTATTATGCTAGTGTAATAGGATTTTAAGTCCTCATAACTCCAAGAAAAAACATCTTGAAATTCCTTAAAAAGAGATATATATTTTCTTTTTCTTCCTGAGGTAAAGCTTTGGAAAGTTTAATCATCTTAGATTTTAACTCTATACTAATATTACACTCCTCAATATCAAATCTTAGTGGCTCCATTTTAGGTTTTCTTGCAACATCATTAGATTCAAATAAATCTTCTAAAGGAGTTAAGCCTTTTGGTAAAAAAATATCTTGGAGGTTCATAATATTAGATTCATCATCTGCTAACTCTTAAATTTCTACTTTTTCTAAATTATCTATATCTGATTGACTAAATTTAGTAGGTTTAGAAAAATTTACATTATTTACATCTATATTATTCAAATCAATCTTATTATCTAAATTCTAATCTATTGTACAGTCTGTATCTATATTACAATTCTGAAATTCACCTTCATTATTCATGAAATGATAAATATATTCATCTTGTGAGAAAATTTGCCAATATTTAAGATTATCATGAATTATAGGTCTGTGTTTGACTTTTGCAGTGTATCTATGATTTGGTTGAAATGGAAGATTACAGGTACTAGCAAAAGTTGCTAAGCAATGAGCCTCTATGTTCTATTTTCTTGGTATTGCAGAAAAATCACATTCTAACAGTTCCTTAATTAAATCTAAAACAAATTCTCTATATCGGCTTAATCTTGGATTATAAACAGAATATTCTCCAGTTATTTGTTTCACAATTAACTCTAAGTCTCCCATAATTGATATTCTTTTACCTCCTAAATTCCTAATAATCTGCAATCCTAAAATAAGAGCTTCATATTCAGCCATGTTGTCGGTACATTTAAAATTTAGTCTGAAAGCATGACCTTCTGCATGATTTTTTTCCTTATTAGTTATCCAAACTCCAGCTCCTGCTCCTAATTTATTCACTGAACCATCAACATCTAGGTGCCATAATGATTCATGAAAGATGTTTTCACTGTCTAGTGATTTGTTTTTATCTTTTAGTTCAGTTTTGTTTACAATATCAGTTTCAGAGTTGCATAAAATGAATGAATCCATGTTAGTAGGTGTAGTGTAAATTGGATAATTTCTTGGTCTTTCTACACTAATCACCATATATTTCATCAATGTTTCCCTATAAATTTTCTTTGGTTGGCTAAAAACTGATATTGTTGCATATGACATAGCTCCCCATGAGTAAGATAAGAACATTCCATACTTAGGAGGGATGTCAGCTACTACAATGTCCATGAGTATGCTTTTACCAGGATATTGAACTAATGTCACACACAAATCTTTAATTAAACCTAAACATTTGACATTGATGGAATCAAATGAAAAGAGATCTTTGTAAGGCCTAGCAATATATAAATTCAGGGTTTCCATTATTTCTTTTTCCATTAAATTGTGTAAAGCCCCTGAATCTAGCATTGCATTGTGTAATATTTGATCATGAATAGTTAATCTAATGTAAAACGGTGGAATTTCTCCATCTTGGTGTTTTCCATTAACATCAGGACCAAAAATTAACTTTGGTTGATCATCTCTTATATTTATTAAATCTTCTCCATCATTCATGTTTATGGTTTCAGTGACAGTTGTTTTGCACAAATCATGTTTTACCAATTCTGTCAAAGGAATTGGTACTTTTAATTTAGAAATTTCAGCATGGATATTAAATGGAGCTTGTGGTTTTCCTAGCTGAATTATCTCTTCTCTAGTAACTGTAGTTTGAGTAGGTTTATCTTCTTTTTCTATAGCTATTTTCTCATTTTTAGTTTTTGTTTCTACTTTCTTAACATTTTTAGTTTTATTTTCAGGAATAGTTTGAGAAGTAGTAGATGTTTTTGCAGATTCTATATTTTCAGAAGTTGTTTTAGCAGTGACAACTTTTGGATCAGCTGATTTTGGGTCAGCAGTGGGTGTTTTAGAGTCTAAAATTGTTGTTTTGGCAGAATTAGTTGTCTTTACAGTAGTAGATTTTTGTGAATTTGTTGATGCTTGGACAACATCATCTATTATATCAACAATTTTGGGACTAGGTGAAATTTTAGGGTTCAAATGTTTTGGGATACATTATAGTTTTTCTTGTTTTCCCTAGGGAGAATTTGTGGAACTTTAGTAGTGGGAGCTTCTACTACTTTCTTTGTTTGTGTTTGAACAAATTTCTTAGTAGAAGACTCTATATTTTTCTTGCTTCTAAGGTTATATTGCTTATGTACTTCATTGATATCAAACTCATAACCTTGTTTGTGATAAAATGATTCACCAGAATCTAATTGCATTTGTTGTTAGGTCCCTATATTACTAGTATAGTCCCTTATTGTTGTTAGTGTAACCCCCTTATTGTTATTATTGTACCCCTGTAACCCCCATATTGTTATTATTGTTCCCCCTCGAAGTGGCTTATTTCTAAGGCGTTGATATCTCTTTTCTTCTGTTTTTGGAGCTAGTTTCACAATATTTGGTATCAAGGCTTTGGGATTCTAGGGTTTCGCTGCTCTAAATAGTTCATCATGGAATTTTCGCTATAAATTTTTTTTACAAAGGCTCAGAAGCTGAAAATTTAAGAGTGCGAAGAAAAATTCCCGAGGAACATCGTCACAAAATTTTAGAGCTTGGTTCACAATAGTTTCGGAGATACGATCTATGGAATTTAGGTCATTTTGCGGGCTCCTGAATTTAACCTAAATAGGTCATCGTGGAATTTTCGCTATAACTTTTTTTCTACGAAGGTTGAGAAGCTGAAATTTTTATAGTACGAATTTGAAAGCCTGAGGAACATTGTCGCGAAATTTCAAATCTTGGTTTGCAATATTTTCAGAGATATGATCTGTGGAAGTTAGGGCTTTTTTAGGCTTCTAAATTGTATCTCAAAGAGGTGATCGTGGGAAAATCTTCATAGAATTCTCTCTGAGCATTGGATTGGAATTCTATAAATAGTGGCTACAATTACATAGACTATAGTTTCCTTTCTATCAATATCAGAGTGAAAGGAGGAAACAGTGAAACGTGGCAAGTCGTACAAGTTCACTCTACTGAATAGTCCATAATTGGGTGATTGTGGGAGATTGGACATAACATTGTCTTGAAGAATCAAAATCATATCAGACCTGTGGCATTTGAAAGAAGCTTCAGAGGACTACTACAGGGCCAAATTTTAGTTATTAAGGATCTAAAAGTATAGAGATAATTAAATTTCAATATCGAGCTCCTCAAAAGCAAGTAAAAGGTGTGTATTGTTTTTTTTGAATTGCATAAGTCTTGTTTGAAGAATCAAGTTGAATTGATTCCAAGGGCATATTGTAGAATAGATATCAGTATTGGATTCTAAAATAGCCCCTAAAAATAATTCAACACCCATTAAGCCTTTAGAAGGCTCTACTATGACTCATGAAGACAAAGAATGGCAACATGACATATCAAAATTACAAGAGCAAGTGCAACAAATTTCGCTCTCGCAAAGAGAAACAAAAAATGAAATGGAAGTTTTGAAGAAAGGCATGGAAACTAATATGGATGGTTTGAAGAAAGGTGTGGAAGCTAAGATTAATGGTTTAGAATCTAATATGGATGGCATGGAAGTGGGCATGGAAGCTAAGATCGATGAAAAAATGGAAGACAACATGGAAAACATGAAGAATGATCTAAAAGTAGACATATAAGGTTTGGCAAAGTTGATACAAGAAATTTTTCCTAACGGTGAAAAGATAGTAGAGGAAACTCATGATGAGAAAAAAATAAATGTTAATCATGATTTCATAAACTCTAATGTTGGAGTGAAGAACCACCATATTCCAAAAATGGATATGAGGAAGTTTGATGGAAAGGATCCTGTAACATGGATACTACAAATGGAGCAATATTTTGATCTCAATAATGTGCAAAACACACAAAAGGTACGCATTGCAACTTTACATTTAGAACAAAATACATTTGTATGGTATTGATGGATTTTCTCCCATAAAAAAATTGTCTCTTGGTCAACTTTTATGGAGGAAATGATAGAACATTATGAGGATACAAAGAACAACACCTTCTTTAGCGAATTTATAAATGTTAAACAAAAGGGTTCAGTGGGGGAGCACATTGAGGACTTCCAAAAATTGAATATAAGGGTAACTGATATTTTAGAGGAACATATGATTGATCTCTTCATAGGTACTTTAAAGGATAACATCCAACGTGAAGTTCACATTTTGGAACCTGATTCAATGGAGAAGGCATTCAGGTTGGCTAGAAAAATTGAATGTAAAATTATGGCAGCAAGGAAACCTACCACTCACTTTTATAAAGAGGGAAGTGCTGCTACTCCTAGATTTGCACAACCTATAAGGTTGACACCACAACAATTGGAAGAAAAAATAGAAAAAGGGATTTGCTACAGTTGTGATAAAAAATACACTAAAGGTCATAAGTGTGCTGAGAAGAAATTATTTTACATTAGATTGTGAAGAGGAAGAAGAAAATGAACATGAATCTTCAAAAGAAGAGGGTATACACCACGAACCAACCCTAGAAGAGGAAGAAATGAGTCTAACCATATCGTGTAATTATTTGGAAGCAATTACCACTCCTTAAATTCTCAAGATAGAAGGACATATCAAGAAGAAAAAGGTAATAGTGTTGATTGATTCAGGTAGTACCCATAATTTTATTCATTGTAAGGTAGCCAAGAAATTGAATTGTTTCCTATACCTAACACCAGAATGTCAAGTGATGGTTGCAAATGGAGGAACTATAAATTTCTCTGGAAAAATGCCATAATATCAATCTAACCATGGGGGAATATGTATTGAATAGTCCAATGCTTTCCATTCCTATGGGAGGTGTTGATGTTGTACTAGGAGTACAATGTTTACAATCTTTGGGGATTTCAAGTTTTCTTGAAATTTTTTCCAGAAGGAAAGGAAGTTGAATTATGGGGTATTGCAGGGAAGACGGGAAAGATAATAAGCTCTAATTTCATGACAAAGATTCTACAGAAATAGAAATGAGGCATAATTTCACAATTATGCTCACTAGAAGTTCCAACATCAAAAGCATCTATTTCTTCAGATCTCCAAAAAGTCTTGGACAATCATTTCAAAGTGTTTGAAACTCCCAAAGGACTCCCACCTATTCGTGATCATGATCATGCTATTAATTTTATTCCAGGAAGTGTTCCTCCAAACATCAGGCCTTATAGATATCCTTATGTCCAAAAGAGCGAAATTGAACGTATGATTGTAGAAATGTTAGAGGCTGGTATAATTCAACATAGTCAAAGTTCTTTCTCTGCTCCTTTAGTATTGGTACACAAGAATGATGGATCATGGCACATGTGTCCGGATTATAGGGAGCTCAATAAGCTCACCATTAAAGATGAATTTCCCATTCCTGTGATTGATTAATTATTGGATGAATTACATGGAGAAATTTATTTTACCAAGTTGGATCTTTGTTCAGGATATCATCAAATTAGAATGAAGACTGAAGATATTTTGAAAACAACATTTCGAACGCATGAGGGTCATTATGAATTTTTGGTCATGCCTTTTGGCCTTACCAATGCACCTTCTACATTTCAAGGGTTGATGAATTCCATTTTCAAACCCTTCCTTAGAAAATTTGTGCTAGTATTTTTGATGATATACTAATCTACAACAGGTCTTGGAAGGATCATGTTGAACATGTTGACAGGGTGCTCAAACTATTGCAGGAGAAACAATTATATGCAAAAACATCAAAATGTTTCTTTGGAGTACAAGAGGTGGAATATCTGGGTCATATTGTATCTCACGAGGGTGTTAAGGTAGACCCTAACAAAATTAAAGACATTAAGGAATGGAAAGTCCCCACAACCATAAAGAAGTTGCGAGGATTTCTCGGGTTAACAGGGTATTATCGCAAGTTTGTTAAGAATTATGGGAGAATAGCGGCACCTCTAACAACATTATTGAAGAAAGATGCATTTTCATGGACTCCTGAAGCAACTAAGGCCTTTGAACATCTTAAAGAGGCAATGTGCCTAGCACCGGTCTTAGCTATGCCAAACTTCACAAAAACCTTTATTGTGGAATGTGATGCCTCAGGAAATGGAATTGGTGCAGTTTTAATGCAGGAAGGAAGACCCATTGCTTTTGAAAGTCGTCCGATCAAAGGAAAGTATTTACAAAAACCTATTTATGAGAAGGAAATGTTAGCAATACTACATGCACTAAAGAAATGGCGAACTTACCTAATGGGAAGACACTTCAAGGTAAAAACTGATCATGATAGTCTTAAACACTTTTTGGAACAAAGACTATCTTCAAAAGAGCAGCAAAAATGGGTCACAAAGGTGTTGGGTTATGACTTTGAAATAATCTACAAAAAAGGAAAGCTTAATGTTGTTGCAGATGCACTCTCAAGAAAGAATGAAGAGGTGGAAGCATTTCTTTGTGCCATATCTATTATCCAACCAGATTGGATAACCGAAGCAAGAGATGAATGGAAGAAGGACAAAGATGTATGGACACTCATTCAAAAGTTGCAGCAAGATCCTAGTACATCCGATACATTTAGTTGGAAAAATGATTCCTTATGGTACAAAGATCGCTTATATCTTTGTAAGAATTCCCAACTAAAACAAAAGATTCTTCTGGAATTGCACACTTCTCCTTTAGGAGGACACTCAGGATTTTTAAAACCTTACCACAGGGTGAAGAAAGAATTTTTTTGGGATGGCCTTAAATCTGATATTCAAAAGTTTGTGGCGGAATGTTTGGTTTGCCAGCAGAATAAAGTGGAAACAATTAAGACCCCAGGACTTCTACAACCTTTATCCATTCCAAGTCAAGGTTGGGAGGAGATTTCAATGGATTTTATCACAGGTTTACCTAAGTCCGAAGGAAAGAGTGTCATCATGGTGGTAGTTGATAGACTTACCAAGTATGCACACTTTTGTGCATTATCTCATCCATTTAAAGCAAGTACAGTTACTACTACATTTATGGACACAATTCAAAAGCTACATGGAAACCCAAGGGTTATTGTGAGCGACAGAGATCCCATTTTTACTGGAAATTTTTGGACGGAGTTATTTTCTTGTTTGGGTACTCAATTAGCTCATTGCTCATCTTATCATCCTCAATCCAATGGTCAAACTGAGATAGTAAATAAATGTTTGGAAGGGTATCTTCGTTGTTTTTTATCTTATAAACAAACACAATGGGTCAAGTGGTTACCTCTCATTGAATGGTGGTATAGCACTTCCTTCCATACTGTAGCAAAAATGAATTATGGCACTTTATGGATATCATCCACCGTCCATCACATCATCTTTAAGAGAAAATTCAAAGGTTTAAGCAGTGGAAGATCACATCGAGCATCAACAAGAAGTTCTCCAAATCTTAAAGGA
The DNA here is from genome assembly GCA_034641835.2 of Pinus albicaulis. Lineage (NCBI taxonomy): Eukaryota > Viridiplantae > Streptophyta > Pinopsida > Pinales > Pinaceae > Pinus > Pinus albicaulis. The sequence goes on from CM076574.1 coordinate 309,080,557, forward strand.
TAACCTGAATTTGGCACAAAATCGAATGAAACAACGGGCAGATCAACATCGCAGTGAGAGAAGTTTTGATGTAGGAGACTGGGTATTTTTATGGCTACAACCATACAAAAAAATGTCCCTCAAGCAAGCTAAGAAGAATAATAAATTATCGCCAAAGTACTATGGTCCTTACAAGGTGTTGCAAAAGATTGGTACTATGGCATAAAAATTGGAGCTTTCTGCTTCTTCACGAGTGCATCCAGTTTTCCATGTTTCATGCTTAAAGAAGGTTATAGGTGAAAATCTTCCAGTTCAATCAATATTGCCTGAACTTGATGAGGAAGGAAAAATCATATTGGAACCTGAAGCAGTCACGGAAACAAGAACTTGATATCTATGAAATCAAACAATCTCAGAGTATCTCATAAAGTGGAAGAACTTACCCACTGAAGATTCTACATGGGAGGATGAGAATTTTATACAGAAGCACCTAGAGCTACTCAAGCATTGAGGACAACACTTTTTTGAGGGAGAGGGGCATGTTAGGTCCCTATATTGCTAGTATAGTCCCTTATTGTTGTTAGTGTAACCCATTTATTGTTATTATTTTACTCCTGTAACCCCCATATTCTTATTATTGTGCCCCCTCGAAGTGGCTTATTTCTAAGACGTTGATATCTCTTTTCTTCTATTTTTGGAGCTGGTTTCACAACATTTGTTGTAAATCATATAACTCCAGAGCTTCTTTTGTAAGAAAGATAGTGTTATCATTATTAATACCCAATAGATTTATGGTTTCTTCGTCATCCTCATTCTAATGAGAACTTTCAGCATAGTTCTCTTGGAAAGGTGGTCTTATTGTTTGGTCAGGTGCTCATTCTCTAGATTTTCCAATATTAGTGTTTTTCCTGAAATTGGGATTTCTAATTTTTTGTTGGTTATCCTATTGTGGTTTCCTTTCCATATTATCTAACCTATCCATCATTCTCTCTAATTTTTTTCTAATTGATCTATTTTTAAATCTGAACTATATGCCTCTTTTTTTATGGTTACTCTTCTTTCATTCCTTAACCTAGCTTTCTTTGCTAACAGATTTTCTTCTACACTAACAACATTACTTTGAATTTTCTCTAAAGTTTAAAGATTCCTTTATCTTAATTGATATGCTATGTATGTATCAAATCCATCAGTTAATTTGAGAAGAACAAAATCTGGAAGAGGTTTAAGATTATCAGGAATTGAATTATAAATGTTATTGTATTTAGTGCAACAATCTTGGACTGTTTCATTGGGTTCTCTTTTAATGCTCTAAAATTCTGATAAAATTTGTAATGGGTCTTTCTTCTTTTCCCATATATTAAGAAATAATCTATGAAAGACTGCTAAATCAGCAATACTACCAGGATTTAAACCTTTAAACCATTTTTTCACCTCCCCAATTAATGTTTGAGCAAACAGTCTCATTTGGACATCAGACTCATCTATTTCATGAAGTTCAAAATAGTTTGTCTTCTTATTTACATGTTGTTGGGCAGTATATTGAGTGGTTGCATCAAATTGAGGTATTTTACTTTGATAGTCCTGAGGCATGTCATGTAACTGGGCTGGAAGGACCAAGGGAGCATATCTAGCAGCCATGGCTTGAATTCTAGCATGGCTTGGAGGTAAATTGGAATTACTTGGGCTAGAACTAGAATTACTTGCTGATGTAGTGACAAAAATTGCAAATGAGATTTGGATATAGGAATATGTACTAGAAAATGTGGTTGAGAAACCAAAAGATGAAGTTGGAAAATATGAAGAGGTATTTGGAAATGAGAATGATGTATTGGAAAATGAAGAAGGAAAACTAGTGGATGGAGATGAGGTGGTGGAGGATGGGAATAATACTCTAGGTTGGAGTGGTTATTTAGGAATAAATGGATCTGTGGAATGAAGTGTGTTGGAGATAATGGATGATGTGGTGGGAAATAAAGATGAACCTTGAGATTCTAAGAGGCCGGTATCTAAATGAGTGGTAGAGGACTTATGGGTATAAGATGATAAAGAAGCTAATTCAACTTAATGCTGAAAAAAAGCTTCATCTATTTCCTTAAGTATAGTAGCATTTATTTCATAAATTTTATCATAAACCTCAAAGATATTTGATTCAAAGTCTACTGAAACAGTTTCCTGCTTAATTTCAAGAGATGAAATAAAATCAGGATCTATAACAGTGCTATTTAAGTCACTTTCTAATTTGTTTCTGAATAAAGAATGTTCAAACTTTAAATCAAAATCAAGGTCATGTATAGTTGTTAACTGTTTTGGAAGGGAATTTTCTCTAACTAAGGAAACTTCATTACCTAAATCCTCTACTTTTTTATTCTTTTTTCCAATTCTATCAGGATTATCTACTATGACAGTAGGTTGTGGATCTGGATTCAACCTCGTATAATACACTTTTCTGGAAGCCAAAATTACCATTTTTAACGAAAATATACTCAACTTATTAAAACAGTCTTAAGGTGAAAAGATAATAAAAACATTTGCTTTAAGACTTATTTAAAACTAACGATTGGTTAGTTCCCCAGTAGAGTTGCCAGTATTTTATCACTCGAATAATTCCCAAAGTTGTGAGATTTTGATTTTATAGTTTAAATAATAGTAGAGGTAACCACAGACCTAATTTTAAGCTTTAGGATCTAGCCTTCCTAAGGCTCAGAGAGGGCTCTCTCTATAAGATTTAACTTTGTTTTTATGTTTGATTTTAGGCTAGTTATGTAGGGAAAATTGGTTTTGAGATTTTGATTGGTTTCGGTGAGAAAAATCACTTAATGAGATGGATAGCTATGAATATATAATCCATTGGGAAGATGGAGCCAATGTGTCAAGTATAAGGATCAGGATCAAGGTCTAAAGTGAAATGTTTAAAAGGCAAGATAACAGAGTCACTAAAGATCTTCAAGGGGTGATTGGTGAAGTGGTTTTAATCAGGATAAAGAGAAACTAAGAATTATTTGATCCAGATGAGTGATAAGGTAGGAGTAAATTGAAACTAGGGAGCAATTAAGGGTTCCCTAGTCTAGATATCAGCAGAAAACTTTAAAATGAAAACGAGTCAATAAGAGAGTGCTTTTAACAAATTCTGTTATAAAAATTCCTGATTTCACATTAAAAATTAAAACACAATTATGAATGGATGGAAAACATAAGAAAATAGATAGATAATAGTATAAATTACTTCACTTCAATGGCCCAACACATGAATCCAGTAATATGATGCTTTATTACTTGAAATCCAGTTTTCTGACTTGATCTTGATTACAGAGACCCTTAGGTTTAGAATGTTCTAGCTATAGAAATCTTCAACAATTAATACACACTAATAATTCAAATGATGAAGTATTTATACAAAAAGTAATAAAAAATATCCTATAATTGTCCTAGGAATGTTTTTTGGAAAATGAAATATCTTATTACAAAAATATAGTGACAACTGCATAACAAACTTGCAAGCTATCCTATTTATTAAAGAAAAATATCTTTCTATTGGACTTGGGCTATAGCTGGCTATTTGAGGTGTCCTTCACGTTGACTAGTGGTCTTCAATCTATTTTAAAGTTTTATCTCTCACCTAATACTCTTTAACTGATACACTTTAACTTCTGATACTCTTTAACTTGTTGTTTTGATTGTTTTACTGCTTTAAAAATATGTTTTTATTGTGTTAAACAAAAACTCTATTTTTTCATATTCTTTCATTGCAAACTATCTTTTTAAAGTAAAATTGTGAGATTCTGCCAAAAATCTTCATCTGGTAACTTAATCTTTGTGAGTTTTCTTAAATTCTCATCAGCGTTTGTGTATCTAAAAAAGGTTGGTTTGACTACAAAGAGGTGTTTTATTTCATGCTGTAAATAAAACAAGTTTTCAATAATTTTGTGCAACACTTTTCCTGTTGGAACTCCTTGCCAATCTGCCTTGTTCACTTGATCTTTAGCAAAGTATCTTATCTTCTTGTTGTAATCTTCTTGCTTCATCATTTTATTTATTGATAAAAAAAATATTTGGCAAGCCTTTTTGTCTTAATGTGTCAAAATTAACCATGAATCTAGTTATAGCCATGTCCATATTTTGACACTTCTCTTCCAACTGTTTCATTAAAATTTTCTTTGAGATTACCTTTCTTACCTCTAGAATTGATTTAGTTCTGCCAGTTATCCCTATCTCATCCAATTCTTGCTTGTTTTTAGTATTGAGAAACTTGATTATTTTTTGGGCTTCTTCAAGCTTAGCACATAGCTCTTCTTTTGTCTTGAATATTTCTTCTTTGGTTGCCTTAAGCAAGTCCTTATGCTCATAAATCACTTGAATGTATGGCCAAGTATCATTAATTCACTCAATGATGTTGGACCACAACTGATTTTTTATGTAGGCCATGGGCTCTTTTAAGGTTAATTCTGTTTTCATCTTTTTAAGCTATTCACTTAACCTTTTGGCCTTTTGTTCCTATGTTTTAGCATTTATCTATGCTAATTTCTTGGCATATTCCAAGTTCTTGATTTTCTCTTTCAATCTATTGATCTCATTATTTTGTATTGACATATCTTACATGGCTTTAATGGGTTTAATGGCCTCATCTAACTGTTGAACTGTTGAAGTGGAAGAAGTGACAGGCACTGCTATGGCCAGTGGGACTTTTGGTGCTAACCCTTCTGCTAGAGTTGAAGGAACTACTGTTGTTACCATGGGAATGACTTTAGGAGGAATATTTTGAGTCTTTGCAGCTTCTTTTTCTTACACAAGCTTATCCATCTCAATTTCCATCTCCTTGATCTGTGCTGTCATTTGTAGTATGAGACTCATCATCTCATTTTTTTTATTTGCCTCTTGCAAAATATTTTTAGCCTATGGATGTTCTGTTGGAGGTATTTTTAGTTGCTTTCTAAGTGATGTAATATCAACATTTTTCTTCTTTATTAATTCCTCTACTGCTTTCACATTTGAAGGGTCATACCCTACTTCAATCACCAGTTCTTCTAAAGAATTGATTCTAGTGTCTTTAGCATATGAAGAGGTCTTTTCAACCTTAAGTTGATCTCTCATATTAGTCAAAGTATTCTGAAGCTTTTGGACACTCATTTCCTTTGTGCTCATGGTAGAATATATAATTTCTGAGCTCTGCTTGTGAACTTCAATCTGGTCCAAGGGATGAATATCTTGGATTGACACCTCAAAGTCAACCTTCATCTAATCTACTGTTGTTTTAGGTGCTGGCACTATAGGCTGAAGAACTGACATAAGAAATTTCTTATTTGTATAGCCAGAGGTTGAAAGAAGCTTGTTTTGATTTCCTGGAGTCCGCTTTGAGTATTTTGAATAGATTTCATTTTTAATCTCTTCATTCTTGGCCTTGATTTCTTTATACTTCTCTTTGATATCTTTTTCTTTATCTTCTGCTTGCTGTGATGAAGATGCTTCCATGCTTTGCTATTTTTCAATCATATGAGTGTTAGAAGTAGCAGGTTCCTACTCATTTTCAATTACTGTGTGAGTCACGGTATATTTCTTTGGATTCTCTTCATCTAAAAAATTAATTATTTCCTTTTCTTTGTCTGTTGGATTAATCTTAGGTTTCTTATTGTATCTGATCTTGAATCTAGTTCCCGTTGTTGTTTTAGTTGTATATGTGCCTTCTTCTCTGATTCTCTTTATGGTTTTGTCCTCCTGAATAGGAGTCTGCAAAGTGTGACTAGTATCACCTTGCTTGACAGATTCCATCAATGTATTTTCTAACCATTAAGCTTGGTTGGAAAAATTTTCAATTTCAAGCTTTTTATCATGAATATATGGGGTTAATTTGCATTTAACCCTCATCTTACTGATTATTCCATAAGGATCATAGTTCCACAAGAAAATTTCATCAAACTTATATTCTAGCAACTATTTTGTTGTCTCTATACATGCTTCCCAATTGTTACATATGAAAGGACCACTTGGTTTTTTAATTTGAACTGAGTCTTCTTTTTAGTAGCCAAAAAGTTTATAGAATCTGAATTTAGAATTTGTCTTATATACTCTAAGGAAAACACTCTCATTAGCAAGTACTTTGGCAATTTGTAGGGGAATAGATTTGATCTATACACTCTAATCTCTGTGTTGTTTTGGTAAAGGTACCAATCACTAGTTATGCTCTTCTCTGATAGCTATAAAAATTTCTTAATCTGATCACTTATCCTTGGTTGTATACTGTTTGTAAGCATATTTATCAATGGGTGAATAAAATAGTCTGTGAAATATGCATAAGTGAACTCGGTTGACTCTTTTCTGATTAATGAAGTCTAGAAAATAACTGACAATGAATTTCCTTCTTTATCCAACTTTTGAAGGGCTTTTAGGAATTTATCTGCCTGGAAGTAGAGGAACATATGAAAGAGGAATGAGGTATATCTAAAAATACCTTCAGTAGGAATTTTTACAAGCTGATTATGGATACTATCAATTGTATACTTAGCATAGTTATAAATGACTATAGTGGGTTGAACAGGCATAAAAGTGGATAGGAAACGAAGTATAGACTCATCAATGTGCTCATCAGTAAAATAACCAAGGATAAAAGACAACATTGAGATAATGTGTCTTGATCCTTCTTGGAATTTGGAGGATGAATATTGTAATATTCCTAATTTGCGACAGCAAATTGGAATATTCTATTTTGTTTATTTTGCCACCTATAGTTTGTAAGTAAATAAAAAGTGAGTAAAGAGGGTCTAAACTCACTTAAATGAAATAAGACATCCACCTAGTAGCAAAACATTGTGACTTAAGTGGGAGTCAAGGGGGGACCCAACACCACATGGAGGAGGGGGACTATGGACACTCTAGAAGTTTCTCTAAGCTTCTGCGCAGATAAGGATGAGAATGTGGATAAGGATGAGGATGTGGAGGAGAGAGAGAGGCTACATTTGGTTTTGGAGGGAAACCAACACTATAAAATATGGAGGAGCCTCCTCATTTGAGGCATGCTTGGATTCTTGGATTATTGATTATTGGGTGAGACATTTGTCTTTCTTTGGCATGCTGGCTGTTTAGCCCGTCTGCTGCACTGTTTAGTGCACCGAGTGTCTCCGTGCGGAGATCTCACCCTTAGCCTCGGGGGACTTTGAGTGCCTGCTCAGGCAAGGTTATTTTCTTAGCATCATCCTCCAGGACAGTGTTATTGTTGTAGCAGCGTAATACTGTGTTGTAGGGTGTTTCCGTGGTGACTTTACGACACCACCTCCTTCTCTTATTTTTCAGAGGGAGAGCCTCTCTCCCATTTGGAGGATCATATTGGGAGATATTGGAGCTTATTATCAGATCTTGGCATCAGGCCCATATGTTCTTCATGGTATACTACGCAGTTCTTTCCCCAGATCTGCGTTATTGCTGAGGGAGTAGCGTTCCAAGGGTTTTGGCATCATTTTGGAGTTAGATCTCTGATTGAGGGTGATCCTTGGATTGGAAAACCAATCCAAGTATATTTCTGATCTGATACTGAAGTTTTCTTCAGAAATTTGGAATCATTCTTCAGATCTACTGCAGTAAAACTCATATGTGCTCTGGCATTTTCATGTATTGCTAAAATCCCCAAGGGGAAAGTAATAAAGAGCCCTTTGGGCATTTTGTCTCATTATAGATCTCTGTTTTCATGTATTTATCAGTTTCAGATCTGTAATATAATAAATATAAGCTTCAGCCTCCTGGAGAAAATGTTTAAGGGTTTCTGGATCAATCTTTGTCTTGCGGCACCTCTATCTTGAGGGGTTTTTTATATAAAAATGTTGTTTAACCCTGCTGAAAGCCTATGCCTTGTTATAAAACTCATTATATTATTATTTATAGTGTTATACATCATATTACTTCAGAAAATACGCTGCCCTTGCTCCATAAAATTTCTGCATATTCAAAGTCTTGGGAAATTAGGGTTTTTATTGACTAGTCGGGAAGGAGGAACTATTTAACTTAGAAAAACGCCTTTGTTTGAGCTGAGATTAGACATGGAAGTCCCTATTGACATATTATAACATATCCCATAACCTTGAGACGTAATTTTACGCATATTTCCTTATACACTAATTTTAGGGCCAAAATCCTCACTTTTCCCTGCCTTTTTGCCCTTAAAAGCTGAGTAAATGTTGCTGCTGTTATTTATTTTTGTTTCTGAGAATTTTAAGACATATTATATGATATCTAAAGCCATCATAACTGAAGAATTCGTTTTTCAGGCATGATCTGCTGAAGAATCCATTTTTGGGATATTACAATGGTATCAAAGCATAGTTCTGGCTCAGCCTGTGGAGCTGGCTATCTATGGAAAACATGAGGATAAAAATGCCTACATTCTTACCTGAAGTACTAAGGAAACATGGTCGTATACCTCTTGAAGATTATTTCAGAGAATGGAAGTCCATGGGGGAAGACTTAAAAGCAATTTTTCCCTTCAAAGATTACTGTCAGCTCAGAGAGGATGGAGTTTCTAGCATAAAGAGTTCATATTTGCAGCTTAATACTGGGATATCACCTCTTCCCATGCATGAGGGATCCACTAGTCCCTGTGAGTCTAAGCCCAAGAGGACCGGAATGGTGAAAAAGGATAGTTATTTCTTTTTCAGATCTAGAAAAGATACATCCACCTTTGAGGAGGTCAAGAAGAATGAAGAAAAAGAAGAGGAAGTACCATGTGATTCCAATTCTAATCGAGAAGAAGAGATCACATCACCTCTTGAGGAGGCTTGTGGAAACACTGTCACACTTGTGGAGGAGCAGCCACATGCATCGACAGTTGGGGCAGCCAACACTTTTGAGGATGGGACTCTTGTAGATCAAGGGTCAAATCTCATTGCTACTATAGAGCAGCCTAGTTACACTGTGTTGTGCAACATGGAAACACTCAAGGATGAATCGAACCATCATTCTCATGAGCCATTGTTGGATTGTACATTACATTGGAGGTTGTGGTTTGAAGCCTTGAAGATGGATGGTAGACATCTTGGAGTAAGAAATCCTTTCTCCCTTCAAGATGACACTTTCTCAATGAGCTCCTCTCAGCTCAAAGAGAAACTTCTACTTTTAGATCCAAGACCTCATTGGTTTTGGAATACTGTGGATGAGAGGGAGGTCTCAAGGAGAGATCTCATTGGATATGCACTTCACACCATGAAATGCAATGCTTTCATTCCCTTCTCACAAGAGCGGATAGAAGATGGAGGACATATTAGGATGGATAACATCTCTCATGCTTGTGTTAGAAATACCTTGAGCCATACACATCATCATGGGAGGTTTTTGCCTACCACCTATTTTATTCTTGATAGGATCTCATTGATCCTTGAGAAGTTTACATTTCAAGATCCCATGAAGTGCAAAGTCAGAAACTTGATTTGGGAGGATGGTAGCCCTCATGGGAGGAATACCAGGATGAGGAGAAGAAGAAGGCATCCACAAGTGATTGAGTGGATGTAGTTGATGAGAAAGGAGCTAGGAGGCTACTTGCAGATCTATGACACCGGGCAGCAGGAGGCTTGGTTGCGCTGGTTACTCTTGAAAGAGTTTGGCCATCACTTGGAAAACACTCTTCCTAAGAGTAGGAGGATGGGGAAAAGATGGATGGATACTTGCATCATTGAGCAGCATAGAGTATGGATGCATGGTGTTGATGTGTTACTCATATCATTCATTGTGTCTTCATCACATGAGTTGTATGATGGAGGTATGGGGAGGCAACAGAATGTCTTGTTGCTTGGTTTGTTCCTAGGAGAGCAAGGGCAGATTTTCTCTCACACTTTGTATGATGTTGCAGGAAGAGGGGATGGCACTATCTCCTTGATCTTTTATGATGGCTTGGAAGCACTTCCATCTTGGGAAGTATTCCACATTTTTTGCAGCATTATTGGAGGAGTCTTTGACAAGGAGCATGTCAAAGAACAGAGCTTTGTATTGATAGGAGCTTACTTGCATGAGCTCACAGCGCTGTCACTTGGGAGCAGAAACTTATGGATAAAGTGTGCCCAGTAGAGATATGGTGGATCTATAACCCATAGGCCCTAGGATCACTTCATATTTGTTGCACTTAGAGGAGGTAATGATGATAGAGACATTTATCACTATGGCATATTCTTCTTAACTTGGATTTCCAAGCATAAGGAGGATTATCTTCTTATAGCACATGGTTCATTCTTCTTCATAGCATGCCAAAACACTATGGAGAACTCATTTATGGATCCATGTACCATCTTAATTCTAGCATATGGTGAGGAGTTTGTCTATACATTCATTTATTTTCACACTCTTTCCATTCCTATGCAGTGCATTGCTTCACAAGGGGGCAAGCTTGTCATATTGCTCCATGAGTTTTATTGGGCCAATCTACATGATGGAGGAAACCATCTCTTTTGTGGCTTTGGGAAAATGTTTTATCACCTCATGTATGTTCATTTGTAGCACTATATCATGTATCATATGAATACATGCATGATTAACCATGTAAGAAGAAACATTTTGCCTTGTACTTTCATCAAGCGGCAACTTGTAAAACTGCACTGTACTTGTTGGGGAAGCTATTGGTACCTCTTTTCATCACATGTAACCTTCAGCGTTTCCTTCATTTTGCTACTGATCATGTCTCCATTTGCTGATATATATCATATTTGTATGGGAGGCTTGATTATGAGGCAGACACATGAGTTGGATGTGTCTTTGAGTGGGAAGAATTCTCACATTCTCTACACTACATGTTCTAATGGGAGCATGGCCACCACTACTACATATGTGTTCTCTTTTGAGGTGGGCCATGAGACTGATATTCATCCATTCTACAGCCATGGGCAAGTGTTTGGTCTTATGTTGTTGTCATATTCAACCATTCACTATCTATTAGTAGGTGTGATGAATCTTGTACATTGCTTGCCATGTAATTTTCTGAAGTTGCAGTGGATGAGACTACGTTGTATCCTTGTGAGAGATTGTTTGCATTATGTATCCTCATGTAAAACCTTCAGAAAACATCTCATTAGGATGATCCATGATGCACATGTCCTATTATTCATGGATGAATTGTTTTGTGCCAGTCTGTTCTTCATTGTTGGAGGAACCTTCTTTGGAGGATTGTTCTTCACTTTGCCATTGGAGGGCAATGATTTTGCAGCCCAAGATCAACATACACTCTACACTTGTCATGAGTGGAGAGAAGGACAGCATGGGGTAAGCTATGATGCTTTCCAAGATCAGATTTTCAGCCCACCTTCATTACCGGAGCTTGAGGTGGAAGGATATTTTCAGGAGTTGCCTTGTCGAGAGGTGGCTCATTTTGTTTGTATGATCGCTTGGGGATGGAGGATCCACATGAGAGAGATGTTCCTCACTTCATGCCTTGAGTGGAGAGAGGTGATGAGCTGGTACATAGTCGATGGGACAGTTTACACCATGATAGATATAGCACAGCCAGATTCATGGTCTTCATCAATCATAGCTAGAGGCAGTGCACAGTCCGAGCCATGGGACTTGGGCTATTATTGGCCATGGTGGCGATGGGATCCGGGAGGATTTTTGGTTGGCTGGTACCGTGAGAGATCAGTTTGGGATCCTGGCATTGAGATATCCCTTCATATCAGGATGATGCAGAGTACAGGGGAGATTCAGTGGCGCATCTGTGACCCAGGCATATTTTGCAGCATCGATGGAGAGCATCCGCTAGGAGGAGACTTGCTCAGGCAGTTGCTTGAGGGCAAGCAACATTTTGCTGGGGGGGACTGTAATATTCCTAATTTGCGACAGCAAATTGGAATATTCTATTTTGTTTATTTTTCCACCTATAGTTTGTAAGTAAATAAAAAGTGAGTAAAGAGGGTCTAAACTCACTTAAATGAAATAAGACATCCACCTAGTAGCACAATGTTGTGACTTAAGTGGGAGTCAAGGGGGGACCCAACACCACGTGGAGGAGGGGGACTATGGACACTCTAGAAGTTTCTCCAAGCTTCTGCGCAGATAAGGATGAGAATGTGGATAAGGATGAGGATGTGGAGGAGAGAGAGAGGCTACATTTTGTTTTGGAGGGAAACCAACACTATAAAAGATGGAGGAGCCTCCTCATTTGAGGCATGCTTGGATTCTTGGATTATTGATTATTGAGTGAGACATTTGTCTTTCTTTGGCACGCTGGCTGTTTAGCCCGTCTGCTGCACTATTTAGTGCACCGAGTGTCTCTGTGCGGAGATCTCACCCTTAGCCTCGGGGGACTTCGAGTGCTTGCTCAAGCAAGGTTATTTTCTTAGCATCATCCTCCAAGACAGTGTTATTGCTGCAGCGGCGTAATACTGTGTTCTAGGGTGTTGTCGTGGTGACTTTACGACACCACCTCCTTCTCTTGTTTTTTAGAGGGAAAGCCTCTCTCCCCTTTGGAGGATCAGATTGGGAGATATTGGACCTTATTATCAGATCTTGGCATCAGGCCTATATGTTCTTCATGGTATACTGCGCAGTTCTTTCCCCAGATATGCATTATTGCTGAGCGAGTAGCGTTCCAAGGGTTTTGGCATCAGTTTGGAGTTAGATCTCTGATTGAGGGTGATCCTTGGATTGGCCAACCAATCCAAGTATATTTATGATCTGATACTGAATTTTTCTTCAGAATTTCTGAATCATTCTTCAGATCTGCTGCAGTAAAACTCAGATCTGCTCCGGCATTTTCATGTATCGCTGAAATCCCCAAGGGGAAAGTAATAAAGAGCCCTTTGGGAATTTTGTCTCATTATAGATCTCTGTTTTCATGTATTTATCATTTTCAGATCTGTAATATAATAAATATAAGCTTCAGCCTCCTGGAGAAAACGCTGAAGGGTTTCTGGATCAATCTTTGTCTTGCGGCACCTCTATCTTGAGGGGTTTTCAATATAAAACTGTTGTTTGACCCTGATAAAAGCCTATGCCTTGTTATAAAACTAATTCTATGATTATTTATAGTGTTATACATCATATTACTTCAGAAAATATGCTTCCCTTGCTTCAGAAAATTTCTGCATATTCAAAGTCTTTGGAAATCAGGGTTTTTATTGACTAGTCGGGAAGGAGGAACTGTTTAACTTAGAAAAAAGCCTTTTTTTGAGCTTATATTAGACATGGAGTTCCCTATTGACCTATTATAACATATCCCAAAACCTTGAGATGTAATTTTACGCAGATTTCCTTATACACTCATTTTAGGGCCAAAATCCTCACTTTTCCCCGCCTTTTTGCCCTTAAAAGCTGAGTAAAGGTTGATGCTGTTATTTATTTTGGTTGATGAGAATTTTTTGACATATTATATGATAGATGAAGCCATAATAACTGAATAATGAGTTTTTCAGGCATGATCTGCTGAAGAATCCATTTTTGGGATATTACAAATATGGAGGGTTAATCTTTGGGATTTCAACATATGAAGGCATGAATATTTGAAAGATATGAATTTTTTAGGAAATTATAACTCCAAATAAAGCTTTGTAAGAGATTCTATAGACAATGGTACTGCATTAGGATCTGGTTACAATTGAAGCATTTGGTTTATGGATTCTGCAGTGATAGTGGATAATACTTCTTTCTCAGCATTAACAATAACCCTTAGGTCAAGGGAATAGTGAGCTTGACACAATATAATGACCTCTGGACACTGATGGGTATGGGGAACTACGTATTTTGGTAAATTAGATTCCCAAACAAGTACTTCATCAACCTGATCCATAGATTTCCCTTGACTCCAGCGGTGGAGATCAAGAATATTGGATTCAATTACTGGATCAGTGATTTTATAGTCAACATCAACTAAAGGGGTGTGTTTGACATCTACAATAGGAGGTTGTAGTGGATTTATGACAATGGTGCTTTTAGAAGCCATTTCTGGGTTTATTTTTGACAATTTAGACCTATGTATCTTAAAAACTCTATTTTTTAGGTTGTATACACTTCTGTAAGCTTAGACTATTTACAGAAGGTCTTTTTGGTATGACAGAGGCCTATTTTGAACAACAATAGGTAAAATTATGTTTTCTTCTTCTTCAAACCTTCAATTATGCTCCAAAATTAATCTAAACCTTTTTATAGACTCTGGAAAAGTTTAGCATGGGTTTACTACTCTTTTCTTGGATAAAATAGACCTAAAATAGTCTAATTTATGCACAAAGGGATTCTAAATATTTGCAAAGGATTTTGAATTAATTAGAGGATTTCTAAGGGTCTGTAAATATCCAAACCTCTTCAATTTGCTTAAAACAGGTTACAGTCTTCAGAAAATGTGAATTTATCAGGGTTTTTTAAAGCAAATATGACTTTTGAAGGAAATTAGAGTATTTATTTTGGAAAATAGACTTACAGAAGGCTTAAATTCAGTATTATAGCTCTTTTCAGATGAAGAATGGATATTTTTCTTGAAAAATACTTGTTATTTTAGGTATTTGACTCAAAAAGGGGTTTCTTGGATGTTTGGGAGCTTTCAAAAGCTTGGTTGAGGTCCTTTAAACACGGATTTGAATGTATGAGTGGACGCGAAAGAGAATTGGGCCGAATTATGGTTGTTTGTGCATGAAAATGGGGCAGAAGTGTCGTTTCTTCTGTCAGAAACAATTTGTGAGTAGAAAAAGCAGAAAAAAGGTTTAAACGCGTGTGTTCTCCTATTTATAGAAAATTTGGTTAAACAATGTCTGCATTCAATGTTGGTCATTTCAAATGGGAAGTGGTTTGGCACGGGGAGGTTGAATACCGCCAAGCAGTTATCACATGTTCTAAGGGCAGTAAATGGTTTCTATCATATGGATGCGATCTAATTGCTTTATTCCACATGGAGGAGATATAATGGGGCAATACTGCCCATATCGCAAATATGAAAATGATTAGTCGTCGTGCCATTATATTTGCGATATGAGTTATGGGTTGTCGGATCGGGCGGAGGGAGTGCGAACAGTCCAAATTGAGTGAGGAAGTTGCTAGGCATATGGGCATGGGGCCTGGGATGCTTTATGTGGCAGGGTTCAATGTTATTACGTTAAAAAATACTTTTAAATGTAAAATTTTATTGTTTTAATGCATAGACATATAGGCGGATTACACAATGAATAGGTTATATACAGGTGTATTGTAACCTTTGGTGGATTTTTAATGTAAAACATATGGTTTAAACCTATGGGGCGAGGAATATATCACGTGGGAATTAAAACATAGGGTAAACATTAATAAAGTGGGTTTGGGCTATTTAAATATAAAGGATTTAATACATTACGAGATAGGGTATTATAAGGAGTTAATAAATTAAATTAAAATTAATATGAAATGGATAGAATGAGCGGAAATACAAAATACCCTATGTAAAGTGTGTTTTAAGTGTTTGGGCACAGTGGTGGCCCCATTTTAAACATTTTACACTTAATACTTAGGATAGTGTATTTTCTGAATTTTTTGAATATTTTTGTATGAAATGAAATTAATTAAGAAGGTTTTTTACTTTTCTTAAGCAAAAAATATGTTTTAACTTAGGAAACAAGATTTTATCTCAAAAAAAGGGTGTGATGTTGAGGAAAATGGTTTTTATTAAGGGAATCCAATACTTAGTGCCAATTAGTCATCAAGCCTTGGGTCTGGTCCCAACAAAAGTCAGAGAAATGCTCTGAGTCTTTATAATTGAAGGTTTTTAATACTGGACTACTTTGAGTGGAGGGAAATTAGTAATTTTCCCATATGATGTTTTATTCATGCCTTGTGCAACTACTTACTACCTACCCATAATTTATTCTACCATTTTTTCCTTTAATCACATGGGCACATTTGAGCTTGCAACCCTAAATCCATTTTTATTTTAATGCAGGAAAGTATCTAATTCTAACCTCATTTCATCTGAGGGCTCAGATCAAACTGTTGAGCTCATCATATATTCTCTAACTATCTACTGATTTTTCAAGTTTAAACTGTTTGACAAAATCTTTATTCTCTATCTATAAACATGAAATTTAAAGAAGGAAAAATTTAATATTAAACTATTTAACTCGTCATGGATTATGGCATTTTGAACAAGCTGCACATAATCATTTATTTGCAGTAAAAGTAAAAAGTGGTGGCATTTTGACTTGCATCACTTTCATGTTTTATTTTTATCTCTTTTTTGTGTTTGGGGTCCATTTTTCTATTATTTTTTATCTTTTTATTTTCAAGTCCTTTGATTTTCTTTTAGGAATTTTACCCTTTTTTCATATTTTATTGTTTTCAAATATGGGAAAACAACTTGCAAAAAGCAAGGTATGCACCTCTTTACAAGACTTATCAAAGTCAATTAAAAAATTACGAACCCTATTATTAGAGGACCCTAACAGTGGCTCCACATGGGGATGGCATTTCCTGGTGAAATGTCAAGAGCTTTGAGACTAGTAACCTTTGAATTTTGACTGTGCTGACCTTGTAAATGTTGTCTGAGCTTTGCAATTATTCATAATTATGATATTTTACCTTTCCAAGCTTAGGGCCTTCTCTTCGAGCTTCAACTCTGCTAGGAAAACATCTAATCCAATATAAAATATGCAACGTTATGTACAATGGATAAAGTAAACAAATTTCAGTATTGGTTATTTCTAAAGAGTAGTAATGCTTCAGCATTCTACCATTGACAGGTCCACCTAGCAGATTAGATCCATCCATTTCTTTCAAAAATAGATCATTTTTACCTCTATAACCATAAATAACATAAGGTCATTTCCATAGGAAATCAAATTTCCCATGTTTACCTTTCTCTTCTATCCTTGAATCCCACTTTAGAAATTTGTCACCAATATAGAAATCATCTTCTTTACTCTTTTTGTCAAAAAAATTCTTAATCTTATCTTGGATAACTTGAGACTTAAGATAAACCTCTTCTCTTTTTTGCTGCAAGTGAATGGTTTGGTTAATCCTTCTTTGAATGTCATTGGTCTCCACTTGTAATTCTTGGATTATCTTCATTACTGGTACTCCTAAGGAAGATGGAAAAATAACCTCCATTCCATAAACAAGTTGGTAAGGGATGTACCAATAGGTTTTTTTTGTGGTAAGTCTATCTGCCCATAAGGCATTAACTAACCTCTTATTCCAAGTTTTCTTGTTATCTTCTAGTAATTTCTTGATGATGTTTACAAGGCTTTTATTGGAAGATTCAGCAAGGCCATTACCTTGAGGGTAATAAGCAGTATAATGGACAAGGGTTATGTGGTATTTATGGCAGAAATCAATCATCTTTTTGGATTTGAATGTAGCTGCATTGTCAGTGATAATATTTTGGGGACATCCAAATCTTGAGAGTATGTTGTTTTCTAAAAAGGAGATTATGACAGTGTCAGTGGCTTGCCTGGAGGGTATGGCTTCTATCCACTTAGTAAAATAGTCAGTGGCTCTTAGAATCCACTTAATGTTGAGTTGAGGATGGAGGGTGAATTTCACCAATGAAGTCAAGACTCCATTTTTGAAAAGGAATTTCTGTTGAGATGGGTTTTAAGGGCAGGGATAACAGATTTTTCTTTCCTTCAAATATTTGACACTGGTGACAGGAGTTCACCTACTATTTTACATCTACAAACAAAGTAGGCTAGTAAAAGCCAACTCTCAGAATTTTGTCTGAAGTAGTCTTCCAGTAGAGATGTCCTCCATAGTCACCTGCATGAAATTCTTCTAAAACTTTGTCATCTTTTCTTTAAGCAAAAAATTCAATAAAATTCCATCATGATCTTTCCAAAATAGTACATTTTCTATGATATGAAATCTTACTGCCTTTAATTTTAAGAATATATCTTTTCTTCTTGATAATCCAGGAGGAGATTGTAAATTTAGTAATACAAATACAATATTTGCATACCATGGTGAGTCTGAAAAGGCTTCACTAATCTATGGAGTCACCATCTCTTCCTCATCATCTACTTGGGCAATAAAATTAACATCTAAAATATGACAATTTGATTCAACCATGAGTTTGGCTAAACCTTCACCTTTTATGAGTTTAGTGGGTTTGATTTCTATGTCATATTCCAAAATTGTGGCGATCCACTCGCATCTTTTACCTTCAGGCCCATTATTTGTTAGAATGTCCTTTACAACTGCATTTGGGACATAGGCAATGATATGTGAATAAAGAATGTAAACTCTAAAGTCTTTGATGGCCTTTACTAAGGCTAGGGCCTGTTTTTCCATTATGTTATACTTTAAAGTGGCATATCTAAGTGATTTGCTAAAGAAATAAATAGGATGTTCATAGCCCTGGTCATTTTTCTGCTGTAAAACTACAAAAATAGTCTGTTCTGAAGTAAAGGAGAAAATAATGAAATCCTTCTTGAAGTCAGGACTTATAAGGACTGGGGTTTTTCGTTAAGGCTTGTTTAATAGATTCAAATGATTGCTTGGTCTCAACAGTCCATTTAAGTACCGTGTCTTTTTTCAGCATATTTTTAAGTTCTCTGATTATTTCAGCTATTTGAGATGAATATTCTAAGGAAGTTAATTTTACCTAGAAAAGCTTGTAATTCTTTAATGTTCCTAGGAGGACTAATGTTAAGAATTTCCTCTATTCTGGCTGGGTCCATCCTAATTCCCTCTTTAGGTATAATATGTCCTAGTAATTTACCTTCTTCCAATCAAAATAATTTTTTCTTAGGGTTTAGAGAGATACCAAATTTCCCGCATTTAAGAAAGACTTGCGTGAGATGATCCAAAAGTTCATAATCAGTCTTTGAAAATAAGGTAATGTCATATAAATAAATCACTAGGAATTCATGAATTTCCTTTGCAAAGGCTATATCCATAGCTATTTGAAAAGTGGCTCCTGCATTCATTAACCCAAAAGGAATTTTTACATACATAAAAGTGCCCCATGGAGTAGTAAAAGAAGTTTTTGCTTGATCTTCTAGTTGGACTAGAATCTAGTTATATCCAGAGAATCCATCTAACAATAAAATTCTGGAAGAACCAACCACCCTCTATAGAATGTGATCCATCTTTGGTAAAGGGTAATTGTCTTTTAAGGACACCTTATTTAAATTCCTAAAATCAACACATAATCTAACTTCTCCTTTCTTTTTCTTAGTAGGAACTATATTAGAAACCCAATCAGAATATTTGATTGGTGCAATTATTTGGGCATCATACATTCTTTTTACCTCTTTCTCAATTAAAGGCATCAAAACATGATTGATCCTTCTTAAATTTTGTTTAAAAGTTTTTTTGGTACTCTTTTATAGGTATTTTATGTTGTATTATGCTAGTGTCATAGGATTTTAAGTCCTCATAACTCCAACCAAAAAAATCTTGAAATTCCTTAAAAAGAGCTATGTATTTTTATTTTTCTTCCTGAGGTAAAGCTTTGGAAATTTTAATAATTTTTGGTTTTAACTCTGTACTAATATTACAATCCTCAATATCATATCTTAGTGGCTCCATTTTAGGTTTTCTTGCAACACCATTAGAGTCAAATAAATCTTCTAAAGTAGTTAAGCCTTCTGGTAAAAAATTATCTTTTAGGTCCAAAATATCAGATTCATCATCTGCTAACTCTTCAATTTTAACTTTTTCTAAATTATCTATATCTGATTGACTAAATTTAGTAGGTTTAGAAAAACTTACATTATTTAAATCTATATTATTCAAATCAAAATTACTATCTAAATTCTGATCTATTGTACAATCTAAATCTATATTAAAATTCTGAAATTCACCTTCATTGTTCATGAAATGATAAAATTGTTCATCTTGTGAGAAAATTTGCCAATATTTAAGATTATCATTAATTATAGGTTTGTGTTTGACTTTTTCAATGTATCTATGATTTGGTTGAAATGGAAGATTACAGGTACTAGCAAAAGTTGCTAAGAAATGAGCTCGTATGTTATATTTTCTTGGTATTGTAGAAAAATCACATTCTAACAGTTCCTTAATTAAATCTAAAACAATTTCTCTATATCAGCTTAATCTTGTATTATAAACAAAATATTTTCTAGTTATTTGTTTCACAATTAACTCTGAGTCTCCCATAATTGATATTCTTTTACCTCCTAAATTCCTAACAATCTGTAGTCCTAAAATAAGAGCTTCATATTTAGCCATGTTGTTGGTACATTTAAAATTTAGTCTGAAAGCATGACCATCTGCATGATTTTTTTCCATATTAGTTATAAAAACCCCAGTGCTTGCTCCTAATTTATTAACTGAACCATCAAAATCTAGGTGCCATAATGATTCATGAAAGATGTTTCCACTATCTGGTGATTTGTTTTTATCTTTTAGTTCAGTTTTGTTTTCAATATCAGTTTCAGAGTTGCATAAAATGAATGAATCGATGTCAATAGGTGTAGTGTAAACTGGATAATTTCTTCGTATTTTTACACTACTCAGCATATATTTCATCAATGTTTCCCTATAAAGTTTCTTTCGTTGGCCAAAAACTAATATTGTTGCATATGACAGATCAAGTTGTAGATATCCCTGTAATTTAGCTCCCCATGAGTGAGATAAGAGCATTCCATACTTAGGAGGGACGTCAGCTACTAAAATATCCATGAGTCTGATTTTACCAGGATATTGAACTAATGTGACACACAAATCTTTAATCAAACCTAAACATTTGACTTTGCTGGAATCAAATTAAAAGAGATCTTTGTAAGGCCTAGCGATCTCTAAATTAAGGGTTTCCATTATTGCTTTTGGCATTAAATTATGTGAATCCCCTGAATCTAGCATTGCATTGTGTAATATTTGATCATGAATAGTTAAGCTAATGTAAAACGGTGGAATTGCTCCATCTTGGTGTTTTCCATTAATGTCAGGACCAAAAATTAACTCTGGTTGATCATCACTTAGATTTCCTGAATCTTCTCCATCATTCATGTTTAAGGTTTCAGTGATAGTTGTTTTGTACAAATCATGTTTTACCAATTCTGTCAAAGGAATTGGTATTTTTAATTTAGAAATTTCAGCTTGGATATTAAATGGAGCTTGTGATTTTCCTAGCTGAATTATCTCTTCTCTAGTAACTATAGTTTGAGTAGGTTTATCTTCTTTTTCTACAGCTATTTTCTCATTTTTAGTTTTTGTTTCTATTTTCTTAACATTTTTAGTTTTCTTTTTAGGAATATTTTGAGAAGCAGTAGATGTTTTTGCAGATTTTGTATTTTTAGAAGTTTTTTTAGTAGTGGCAGCTTTTGGATCAACTGATTGTGGGTCAACAGTGAGTGTTTTAGAGTCTAAAATTTTTGTTTTGGCAGAATTAGTTATCTTTACAGTAGCAGATTTTTGTGAATCTATTGATGTTTGGACAACATCATCTGTTATATCAATAATTTTTGGACTAGGTGAAATTTTAGGTCTTGAAATTTTCTCGGATGAATTAGATTTTTGCTTGTTTTCCCTAGGGAGAATTTGCAGAACTTTAGTAGTAGGAGCTTCTACTGATTTCTTTGTTTGTGTTTGAATATATTTCTTAGTAGAAGGATCTATATTTTTCTTTCTTCTAAGGTTATATTTCTTATGGACTTCATTGATAGCAAACTCATAACCTTGTTTGTAATCAAATGATTCACCAAAATCTAATTACATTTGTTGTAAATCATATAACTCTTGATATTCTTGTGTAAGAAAGATAGTGTTGTCTTCATTAATACCCATTAGATTTATGGTGTCTTCATCATCCCCATTCTGATGAGAAATTTCAGCATAGTTCGCTTGGAAAGGTGGTCTTATTGTTTGGTCATGTGTCGATTCTCTAGATTTTCCAGTAATAGTGTTTTTCTTGAAATTGGGATTTCTAATTTGTTGTTGGTTATCCCATTGTGGCTTCCTTTCCATATTATCTAACCTATCCATCATTCTCTCTAATGTTTTTTCTAATTGATCTATTTTTAAATCTGAACTAGATGCCTCTTGTTTTATGGTTACTCTTCTTTCATTCCTTAACCTAGCTTTCTTTGCTAACAGATTTGCTTCTACCCTAACAGAATTACTTTGCATTTGCTATAAATGTTATAGTTCAATTTGCGCACCATTCCTAATGACCTAGTTAACTAGGCATCATCTCCAGGACCAATAATCAAGGGTCTACAATTCCCTATCATTTCAGTTGCTACATGCCCTGAGAGAAGAAACAAGAACAAATCAAGCAAGACTTTCATCAAGCAAAGGTTTCCAAGGTTTGAAGCTTATTATATAGCATATGAGAGATCACCAACGTAGGCTCTAAGGGGCCTAAGTGAGTTTCATATGCAGGTATCCCCATGCAAGGCTGCTTTGCAAAGCACTTCCCAACGTTCACAGGTGTGTTGGTCACATTGGGAGAAAAATTCTCATTGTTCCAAAATCTCCACTTGGCCAGTGCCTTCTAGAAGAGTTCACATGTGTCAAGCTTAAAATCCAAGTGTCCATTTGACATCTACATGACTAGAAACATGTCTTGCCTATTATTTGAAAGTCATTGATTGCAAAACAACCTACAGTTCATCTATAAATTAAGCACAGATCTAAGTGCTTGAGGAGGAAGAATTTGAGTAGAGAAATGCTGGAGAATTTTCAACTGAGAGCTAGATTTTTATAGTTTCTACTGGAGAGATTTATACTATGATGAGGCTTGGGGACATTGCTAGAAGGGTCACTTCAAATCAATCATTTGGTTGTAACCTCTCCTTCTATCATCAATAAAAAGTACCGCTTATTTTTCCCTATATGCATCTGTATTGACTTTGATTTTCCATATTGCAAGATCTTGGTTGATGTATATGGTTTATGCTTTACTAATTTAGCTAACTACTTGAATAGATATCTATATTATTGCATATGTTGTTGTTTCATTTTTATTTCTTGCAAGAAGCATTTCGCACAAACCGCTTGAATTTGAAGCTGCAATAGAAGCAAGAGAAGGAGCCATTTGGAAGCAACTGATCAAGTAAGCCTCCAATCCTTTATGTGTATCTATTCTGAGTTAGGAAAAATACTTTTATAGTATTTCACCTATTTTTCTAGACTAGCACTTGTCTAGGGAAGTGTGATTTATCCATAATTCACAGTTCTAGCCCAACATTAAAGTTTCATTATTCCTTTCTCTTAATTGATATGATATGTTTGTATCAAATCCATCAGGGAATTTGAGAAGAAAAAAATCTGGAGGAGGTTTAATATTAGCAGGAATTGAATTATAAATGCTATTGTATCTAGTGCAATAATCTTGGATTATTTCATTGGGTGCTCTTTTAATGCTCTAAAATTCTGATAAAATTTGTAATGGAATTTTCTTCTTTTCCCATTTATTAATAAATAATCTATGAAAGACTGCTAAATCAGAAATACTACTAGGATTTAAATCTTTAAACCATTTTTTCACTTCCCCAGTTAATGTTTGAGCAAACAGTCTCATTTGGACATCATACTCATCTATTTCATGAAGTTCAAAATAGTCTTTCATCTTATTTACATGTTGTTGGGAAGTATATTGAGTGGTTGCATCAAATTAAGGTATTTTACTTTAATAGTACTAAGGAATGTCATGTAACTAGGATGGAAGGACCAAGGGAGCATATCTAGCAGCCATGGCTTGGAGGTAAATTGGAGGGGAAGAACTAAAAGTACTTGCTGATGTAGTGATAGAACTTGCAAATGAGATTGGGATATAAGAATATGTACTAGAAAATGTGGTTGAGAAACCAAAATATGTAGTTGGAAAATATGAAGAGGTATTTGGAAATGAGAATGATGTATTGGAAAATGTAGAAGGAAAACTAGTGGATGGAGATGAGGTGGTGGAGGATGGGAATAATACTCTAGGTTGGAGTGGTTGTTTAGGAATAAATGGATTTGTGGAATGAAGTGTGGTGGAGATAATGGATGATGTGGAGGGAAATAAAGATGAACCTTGAGATTCTAAAAGGCTGGTATCTAAATGAGTGGTAGAGGGCTTAGGGGTATAAGCTGATAAAGAATCTAATTCAACTAAATGCTGAAAAATAGCTCCATCTATTTCCTTAAGTATAGTAGCATTTATTTCATCAAGTTTATCATAAACCTCAAATATCTTTCATTCAGAGTCTACTGAAATAGTTTCCTGTCTAATTTCAGGAGATGAAATAAAATCAAGATCTATAACAATCTTATTTAAGTCACTTTCTGTTTTGTTTCTGAATAAAGAATGTTCAAAATTTAAATCAAAATCAATGTCTTGCATAGTTGCTAACTGTTTTAGAAGGGAATTTTCTCTAAGGAAACTTTATTACCTAAATCCTCTACTTTTTTATTCTTTTTTCCAATTCTGTCAGGATTATCTACTATTACAGCAGGTTGTGAATCTAGATTTGACCTAGTATAGTAGACTTTTCTGGAAGCCATAATTACAATTTTTAATGAAAATATACTCACAACTTATTAAAACAGTCTTAAGGTGAAAATATAATAAAAATATATCCTTTATGAATTATTTAAAACTGAGGATTGGTTAGTTCCCCAACGGATTCACCAATATGTTATCAATCTAATAATTCCCAAAGTTGTGAGATTTTGATTTTATAGTTTAAAGAATATTAGAGGTAAACACAGACCTACTTTTAAGCTTTAGGATCTAGCCTTCCTAAGGCTCAAAGAGGGCTCTCTCTGTAATATTCAACTTTGTTTTTATGTTTGATTTTAGGCTAGTTATGTAGGGAAAATTGGTTTTGGGGTTTTGATTTTTTTTGTTGAGAAAAATCACTTAATGATATGGATAGCTATGAATATGTAACCCATTGGGAAGATGGAGTCAATGTGTGAAGAAAACGGATCAGGATCAAGGTCTAAAGTGAAATGTTTAAAGGGCAAGATAGCAGAGTCATTGAAGATATTCAAGGGCTGATTGGTGAAGTGGTTTTAATGGGGATAAAGAGTAACTAAGAATTATTTGATCTGGATAAGGAGAGATAATGTAGGAGTTAATTGAAATTAGGGATGAATTAAGGGTTCCCTAGTCTGGATATCAACAGAAAACATTAAAATGAAAACGAGTCAATAACAAAGTGCTTTTAACAAATTCTGATATAACAATTCCTGATTTCACATTAAAATTTAGAACACAATTATGAATGGATGGAAAACATAAGAAAATAGACAGATAATAGTAGAAATTACTTCACTTCAGTGCCCCAACACATGAATCCAGTAATATAATGCTCTATTCCTTGAAATCTAGTTTTCTGACTTGATCTTGGCTACAAAAACCCTTAGGTTCAGAATGTTACAGCTATTGAAATATTCACCAATTAATCCACACTAATACTTCAAATGATGATGTATTTATAAAGAAAGTAATACAAAATATCCTAGAATAGTCCTAGGAATGTCTTTTGGAAAAATATCTTATTATAAAAAGATAGTGACAGCTACATAACAAACTTGCAAGTTGTCTTATTTATTAAAGAAAAATATCTTTTTGTTGGACTTGGGCTACAACTGGCTATTTGAGGTGTCCTTCACGCTAACTACTGGTCTTCAATCTATTATAAAGTTTTATCTCTCACCTGATACTCTTTAACTGATACACTTTAACCTTTGATACTCTTTAACTTGTTGTTTTGACTGTTTTACTGCTTTAAAAATATGTTTTTACTGTGTAAAACAACAACTCTGTTTTTTCATCTTCTTTCATTGCAAACTGTCTTTTTAAAGTAAATCTGTGAGCTTCCTCCAAAACTCTTCATCTGGTAACTTAATCTTTGTCAATTTTCTGAAATTCTCATCATCCTCTATGTATCTAACAAGGGTTGGTTTGACTACAAAGAGGTGTTTTATTTCATACTGTAAATAAAACAAGTTTTCAATACTTTTGTGCAACACTTTTCCTATTGGAACTCCTTGCCAATCTTCCTTTTTCACTTGATATTTAGCAAATTCTCTTATCTTCTTCTTGTAATCTTCTTGCTTCATCATTTTATCATTGATAAAAAGAATATTTTCCAAGCCTTTTTGTCTTAATGTGTCAAACTTAACCATGAATCTAGTTATAGCCATGTCCATATTTTGACACTTATCTTCCAACTGTATCATTAAATGTTTCTTTGAGAGTACCTTTCTTACCTCAATAATTGTTTTAGTTCTTTCAGTTATCCCTATCTCATCCAATTCTTGCTTGTTTTTAGTATTAAGAAACTTGATTATATTTTGGGCTTCTTTAGGCTTAGCACCTAGCTCTTCTTTAGTCTTCAATATTTCTTCTTTGGCAGCCTTAAGAAAGTCCTTATGCTAATAAATCACTTGAATGGATGGCCAAGTATCATTAATTGACTCAATGATCTTGGACCATAGCTTATTTTTATGTAGGCCATGGGCTCTTTTAAGGTTAATTCTGTTTCTTCCTTTTTAAGTTGTTCACTTAACCTTTTGCCCTTTTGTTCCCCTGTTTTAGAATTTATTTGTGCTAATTTCTTGGAATCTTCCAAGTTCTTGATTTTCTCTTTCAATCTATTGATATCGTTATTTTGTATTGACATATCTTCCACGGATTTAATGAGTTTACTGGCCTCATCTGACTGTTGAACTGCTGAAGTGGAAGAAGTGACTGCCACTGTTGTGGCCAATGGGACTTTTGGTGCTAAATCTTCTGCTAGAGTTGAAGGAACTACTGTTGTTACCATGGGAATGACTGTAGGAGGAATATTTTGAGTCTTTGCAGCTTATTTTTCTTGGACAAGATTTTCCATCTCAATTTCCATCTCCTTGATCTGTGTTGTCATTTGTAGTATGAGACTCATCACCTCATCTTTTTTATTTGCTTCTTGGGCAATCTCCTTAGCCCGTGGATGTTATATTGGAGGTAGCTTCAGTTTCTTTCTAAGTGCTGCAATATCAACATTTTTCTTCTTTATTAATTCCACTACTACTTTCACATTTGAAGGGACATACGCTACTTCAATCACTAGTTCTTCGAAAGACTTGATTCTAGTGTCTTTATCATATGAAGAGGCGTTTTAAACCTTAATTTGATCTCTCATATTAGTCATAGTATTCTAAAGCTTTTGGACACTCATTGCCTTTGCGGTTATGGTAGAATACAAATTTTTGAGCTCTGCTTGTGAAATTCAATCTGGTCCGAGAGATGAATATCTTGGACTGGCACCTCAAAGTCAACCTTCTTATAATATACTGTTGTTTTAGGTGTTGGAATTGTAGGCTAAAGAACTAACATAAGAAATTTATTATTTGTATAGTCAAAGGATGAAATCAACCTGTTTTGATTTCTTGGAGTCTGCTTTAAGTATTGTGAATAGATTTCATTTTTAATCTCTTCATTCTTGGCCTTGATTTCTTTATACTTATATTTGATATCCCTGGCTTTATCTTATGCTTTTTGTGACTAAGATGCTTCCATGATTTTTTGTTTTTCAATCATATGAGTGTTAGAAGTAGCAGGATCCTACTCATTTTCAATTACTGTGTGAGTCACAGTATCTTTCTTTGGATTCTCTTCATCTAAAACCTCAATTGTTTCCTTTTCTTTGTCTGCTAGATTAACCTTAGGTTTCTTATTGTATCTAAGCTTGAATCTAGTTTATTTTTTTGTTTTAGCAGTATATGTGCCTTCTTATTTGATTCTCTTTGTGGTTCTATCCTCCTAAAAAGGAGTGTACAAAGTGTGACTAGTATCACCTTGCTTGACAGATTCCATCAATGTATTTTCCAACCATTCAACTTGGTTGGAAAAGTTTTCAATTTCAAGCTTTTTATCAAGAATATATGGCGTTAATTTGTATTTCACCCTCATCTTACTAATTATTCCATAAGGATCATAGTTCCACAAGAAACATTCATAAGACTTATATTCTAGCAACTGTTTTGTTGTCTCTATACCTGCTTCCTTGTTGTTACATATGAAAGGACCCACTTGGTTTTTTAATTTGAACTGAGTCTTATTTTTAGCAACCAAAAAGTTTATAGAAACAAAGTTTAGAATTTGTTTTATATGCTCTAAGGCAAACACTCTCATTTGCAAGTACTTTGGAAATTTGTGGGGCAATAGATTTGATCCATAGACTCTAATATCTATCTGGTTTTGGTAAAGGTACCAATCACCAGTTCTGCTCTGCTCTGATAGCTGTAAAACTTTCTTAATCTCATCACTTATCATTTTTTGTGTAAGTCAGTATCAATATATTATATAGAAACCAGATATTACAACAGAGTACATAGACCTGAAAGCAACAACCGTATATCTCTGCAGGCCTTCTGCTTGACGAGCTGGCCAGAAGCCTGAGGAGACATGGACACTGGAAAGCCAGGCTGCTTAAGAGCGCAAGAGCGCGACCATCAAAACAAAACAGGCACAGGTCCACCACGCAGGGTTACCCAAAAACTAGAAAGCTTCATCAAAGCCTTTCAATTACATATCCTCCGCTACCATAAACAAGTGGAGATTCAGACACGAAGATAAAGAGATTTATACTTCGATCAGGAAACAGAAAGAGTAGGAGAGCACAAAGACATTACTGAGTGGGAGTCGAGGCACCAGAGTGACCAGCCATGCTTGGATTTGCTGCCTCATCACCTTTCGATTGAGTCCTGGGCTTGAACCGTCATATGATGGTGGTCTGTGAGTCATCCGTAGGAACTTCAATGGCCACATTGAGGACATGCCAGAGGTAAATGTCAAAACGCCGAACAAAAATATCTAGCGTTTTGCCATGCCTGCGGAGCTCCTCCGTAAGTGAATTAAAGGCAACTTCCATTTTGTCCAGTCTCATTGTATTCCTAGCCGAAGCCATGGACGTAGCTACATAGGTTTCTTTGACCGCGGTGCCCTACATGGTGATAGCCTTCGCAAGCATCGTTTTCATCTGCCAGGCCACCACTTGGCTTTGCAAGAATTGCGTCTGGCGAGTGGAAGGCGTCCCTAGGTCAACTAGCCAGTTAACTTCTTCATTGATCACATTTTCATCCGTCCGAGCCTGGGATAGCTCCACCTCTTCTTCCAAAAGTTCAATTGTCGGCTTTCCCTGTTTTGAAATCGAGGCTTCATAACAGTCCTTGGCCCGCTTGAGGGCTTGCGAGGCCTTAATACTGCGGATATTGATATCCGCCATGGAGCCCTGATAGGTGGGAACCAAGGAATCACTGAGAGGAGTGGAGTAAAAGCTGGGTTCAGAGCTCGGAAGGTGCCCTGTTGATACAGAGATAAGAGTGGTATACTGGAAAGCGGGATCAACAAGTAGCATAAAAAGAAAGCCAGGAGAGGTAGCGATAAATGAGGCCGGTTGTTAAATCAATGTGATGATGCCAGGCAGATCGTCTTTGGATCCTCCCACTAAAGTCGGGGTCCTGAACGGAGATCCCCATCTTCGCAGCCTACCGATCACACGCTTAAGCTCCTCTGTTAAACCGCTGTAAGGAGCTAATCCATGACAGTTGTCCTTTCTCGTAATGGGCTGCTGAACCCGAGAGATGCTTGGTACTTTTACCAAGCAATTCCATCCAATATAAACTATCATTAGATAGGTATTCATGATCTGCTGATGATGGATAGGTTGTCGTCCGTTGCTACGGTAATACCGGCAATTAAGTCGTTCCTCGAAATGCTATCGCACTTTTCCCGAAGTTCCCCATGCGAGAGCTCCACCCAACAGGTGTTCATGGCATCAGTTGGGTTGTCTACCGCAAAGTTTGCAAGGTGGTCTACGAGATAGTTCGCTTTTCTCCTTACTGCTTGAAGGATGATCCCTCCAAGGGAGGTGAGGTGCTGCGCCATAAGCTCTGTGACTGCAGCCAAATGCCAATTTTGTATTGCCTTATCAATCTTAGTGCCATACTGGATTTTCCAGAGGGTTGTAATGGCCAACTGGGAGTCCCCTTCGACAATGGTCAGTCTTCTGTCGAGTCAAATAAGAAGCCTAAGCCCTTGCTCCAGAGCAGTGAACTCCACATCGTTGTTCATGGTTTCTCCTAGATTCCTGCAAATAAGGTGAATGATTTCTCCCTTTTCATTTCGTAGGACTCCTCCCATTCCAGCCAGGCCTGGGTTGCCCTTGGCGGCCCCATCAAAATTAAATTTGCAATACCCTGGAGGAGGACACTGCCATCTTATCAGAGCTGGTGGAGGTCGACGGGCCTGCTCCTGAATATAGCGCTCTGCTCTCTCAGAGAGCTCGAAGATTTCCAGAATTCTTAGGTCATTGGGCGATAACGACTCGAATTTTTCTTCTTTACACCAGGTGAGAGTGGTATCAGCAAGGACTTGCTTAATGATGCTTTTTATTTCTTCAATTTGTTTAATGCGATGCTTGTTAAAAATGCGGTTGTTTCTCTCCTTTCAGACCGTCCATATGACGAAGCCTGGACTGAGTCTCCAGAGATTATTGACCATGGTGCTATTGGAGTAGTTTGATCGCCAGTAGGTTATTGTATCCTGAATGGAATTTATGTTTCTATCCGTTTGGTGGAAAATATCCCGGATCCAATCCCAAAGCTGGCTTGTCCATTCGCAGTCATTGAGCAAGTGATTCATAGTCTCTGCTTGCTGTTTGCATAAGGGGCAGCGAGAGGGTCTAATGAAACCTCTTTTTAGAAGATTTTCCCATGTCAGGATTTTCCCATTCTGAAGCAGCCATAAAAAGGTCTTGATTTTAGGCCAAAGGTTTCTTTCCCAAACATTGTTATGCCAGACCACCTTGTCGTTCTCATTCCTATTTTCCACATAGTGGCGGGCTTCTTTAAGGTTAAATGACCCTCTGGTATGCTTACCCCAACACAGGATGTCCTGCCCTTGCACAACCCGAATAAATCTCTTTCTGAGGATGGAATTGAGGGTGTCGAGGAGATCACTTAAGTGTTCATCTGGAGGATGGGGAGTGAGACTCCAAGTTCTCCATTGGTGCTGATCTTCATTGCTAGCCCAGTACTGATGCACCTTCAATTTCCTGTTATTCTGAAACCAATGCTACAGAGGTTCAAGGTCCTGATTTTCTATTTTCGGGAGCTGGTGCCATGCGTCTTCCCAGAAAAGAGCATGGTGCCCATTCCTTAACTCCCAAAAATAGTGATATTTTATAATATTTCGATTTTCCCTGGCAAGATTCCATATGGGAGAGCCTGCTGGGGTATTAGTTAATCTTACTAGCTCCTCAACCTGCCACTGCGCCGCATACTTGGCTTTCCAGAGGCGTGCCCATGGAGTTTGGGGCTCTGAGATCCACCTCCACCAGATTTTAGCACCGCACACCCTATTGGTGGAGCTCGGATCGTGCAGTCCTAGGCCCCCATAGCTTTTAGGTTTGCAGAGCTTGTCCCATGCTGCTAGAGCCCACTTTGTCTTCCCATAATTTCTCGGCCACAAAAAATTCCGTTGGATGTTTCTGATCTTCTGGATGATTCCTTTAGGAGCAGAAAGGATCGATAGCATGTAGTGAGGTATAGCCTGTAGAACAACTTTCGTCATGACCAGACGCCCAGCCAAATTGAAGACCCTGTTAGTCCAGTGGTTACACATGTCTGCCAGAGTTGAGAGAAGCTTCTCCCAGTGACATTTCTGCCATGGTTTGTCAATCAGGGGAATTCCTAGGTACTTAGATGGGAGATTACTTCTCTTGAAGCCCAAGATGCCTGTCAAATGCCTTTGAATGGCCAGATGTGTATTGAAAAAGAAAACAGAGGATTTATCGAAATTGAAATTCATACCTGAGGTGTGACTAAACAGGTTTAGAAGCTGCTTGAAACCTTTGGCTTCCTTTACTGTTGGGACTCCATGAAGCATGGTGTCGTCCACAAACTGCTGATGAGTAGTGGTCAGAAAGATGCTCAAGGGTTGGAGGCCTTTTATCACATTCTTGTTCCTGGCTGACTTGATAAGGCGGCTGAGGCCCTCCATAAAGATGACGAAGAGGAAGGGCGAGAGGGGGTCCCCCTGCTTGATGCCTCTGGAAGGGTAGAAGGGCTGAGAAGGGGCTCCATTGATTAAGATGGAGTGACTAGGAGATTTAATCAGAGCTAGAGTCCAGACGATCCACTTATTACTAAAGCCAAAGGCTTTGAGAATAGCTTCCAGATATTCCCAGCTTACCTTATCATACGCCTTAGAGAGATCCAATTGCATTATCATGTCGGCTTTCTTGTGAGTTTGCAGTGTGTGGATCATCTCATGAGCCAGCAGCACATTGTCCATAATCTGTCTACCTTCCACATAAATTAACTACTCTTCGGAAATAATTAGAGGAAGAATAGGCTTCAAGCGGTTTGCCATGACTTTAGAGATGATCTTGTACAAAAAACTACATAGCGCTATAGGCCTGAACTTGGCCGGGGTGCAAGCGTCCGCTTCCTTGGGAATTAGAGCTATGAACGTGGAGTTGAGGGATTTTAGAATTGAGGAAGAGGTTCTGGAATCTTCCACTACCTCCCAGATATATTTCCCAACTACATCCCAACAGGCTTTGAAAAAGTCCACTGTAAAGCCATCCGACCCAGGGGCTTTTCCATTGGCCATCTCCTTGACTGCATTCTCCACCTCCTGGAAGGAGACAGGTCTCTCCAGGGCTTTATTCTGTTCATCCGTAATGAGGAAAGGTATGGAGGATACTACTTCTTTGATAGCTTCCCGTCAATTCACATTGGGCTCAGTAGCAATGAGCTCAAAATGATGCCTGAGTTGGCAGGTGATGTCATGGTGCGATTGGTAGACAGTCCCTTGCTCATCTTGGATCTTGGTGATACGGTTGTTGCACCTATAGTCTATAGCAGATTTATGGAAGAATTTTGTATTCTTTTCGCCCTCCTTAAGCCATTGAATTCGTGACTTTTGCCTCCATAGAATCTCTTCCTACTTGCATCTCTCATTCCATTTTTGCATGAGCTCCCGTTCTATGTTTATAGACTTCTGCGAAATGCTTCCATGAATCCAAGTGTTATGGATATCTTCCAGCTGTTGCTCCAGGTGTTGCTTGTCTGCAAAAATGTTTCCAAAGACCTCTCGATTCCAAGCCTTCAACTTGGCCTTGATAACTTTGAGCCTTGTTTGTAGCTTGAACATTTTTGTTCCGTCTACAGGTAGGGGCTCCTTCCACCATGATTTAATGTTGCTAGAGAAATCCTTGTGAGACAGCCAAAATTTTTCAAAGCGGAACGGCCTATTTCTAGGTGTGCCTAAGATCGAGGCCTGGATTGTTATGGGCCAGTGGTCAGAGCCTCCAGAGGGGAGGATATCCGAGTGTATAATGTTACCGTCCAAGAGGATACTCTCGGAGATTAGATATCTGTCTAGCCTGGAGGCAATGAACCTATCGCCTCCTCTTTTGTTGGTCCAAGTAAAATTCCCTTCACGTGGTTGTATGTCCACCAAGTTGAGCTTGCTAATAAGGGATCTGAAGGCCAATGCATCATTGCCCAATGCACGTACGCCTCTCTTCTTTTCAGTGAGGGAGGTTATCATGTTGAATTCCCCTCCATAAATAGTCTGGGTGTTGGAGTGTCTTTGATGAAGCTTGGTTAGATTGCTGAGCAGAGTCAGTTTGTCCTCTAATCTTTGAGGGCCATAGACATTGGTGAACAGAAAGGTTCCTTTCTCTCCTATGATTTGCATTTCCAGAGCTAGAAAGGCTTTAGTGGCTTCTGTAATAAGGAGATGGAGAGAATTTGGGGT
This sequence comes from Pinus albicaulis, assembly GCA_034641835.2. NCBI lineage: Eukaryota > Viridiplantae > Streptophyta > Pinopsida > Pinales > Pinaceae > Pinus > Pinus albicaulis. The sequence goes on from CM076574.1 coordinate 309,114,155, forward strand.
CCAGATAGTGGCAAGGCCTCCGCTCATGCCATTTCCTTCTATGGATAGGTATTCAAATTGTCTACCTAGACGCTTACCCGGATCATCCAATTTTTGATTCGTTAACTTAGTTTCCTAAAGGAAAATTAAGTCTGGTATTTCTTGCATGATTTTATTTTTTAGGAGCCTCTGTTTCCTAAGGCTGCTCATTCCTCTTGCATTCCAGGAGAGGACTTTCATTGCAAACTAGTTCTTAAGATAAGAAAGAGAAAGCCTCAAGGGCTTTCATCTTTCCTGAATTTATCAACATCTGACCCAATTCCTGAAGAGCATCATTATTGGATCTTTGTCCCCGTTTCCTCCTTTTCTTAAGACTGACTTGTGTTTGGTGGAGTGTTTGAGATTTCATGCCTAGGCCTTTGGTAGTATCTCTTCCTCATTTTATCCCCTTAATTGCAGCATCCTGTCTGGTTAGGAATAGGTAGTTTACTCTATTTATTTCTTCCTCAGGTATCTTTCGATTCCTTTTTGTTTCCATTGCTCCACTATAGAATTTAGATCCAGATCTTCGTTCTCCAAAATCTCCCCCAATTCCAAATCTTCCGTGCCTAGTTCACTGAGGACCATGTCCTCGTCCTCTTCCTCGATTTTATCTTCCGATGTAGCTAGGGCTGTGGCCAGAGTTAGATCTGAGGGATTATGGGGTTCCTTGGGAAGGTTGCTTTGATCATCCGTTCCGGTGGCCTGTTGCTTGGTTGCTAGGGATTGATCTATGCTATCTGAAGGAGATTCCTCTCCTAATATTTCAAATAAATTCGTATTCCTGGTGGCCTGATCATCTGCCTTGGGAATAGGTTTGCGATGGGCACGATGTCGCCCAACGGGTCGCACAAATCCATCCGAAGCCGGGGTGATTTTCCCTTTGGGATTGTCGGCTGGTTTATTTAGAGGGAATTCACGAATTAAATGCCCGTGTTCATGACATTTCCTGCACCTGAAAGGTATCTGCTCATAGTCGATGGTTTGATAGTATGATTCGTCTCTGAATTCTAACCATAGACCCTCGTGTAAAGACCCAAATACATCCATTTCAACACAAATGCGAGCATAGGAAGTGTACCTTTTTTGAAGAGTGGCTTCAGAAGCACAGACAAAAGTTCCTAAGGTATTGCCAATCTGTTCCAGCACTGCTAGTCTCCAGTAATCAATCGGTAGAGAGAACAGTCAGATCCACATCGGAACCTGAGTGAACGTTTCCTTTTCAAGTGCAAAGTTGGGCTTCCATGGTTTCATGTAGAGGCCTGCTGAGGCATAAAAGTAAGGACCCCCCTCAAAGATTCGATCCTTATCTTCTAAATTCGCGAAAACCATTGTAAAGAAACCCTTGGCGCCCAAGTGCAACTGCACATCTCCTTTTGGTTTCCAAATCTACTTGATCCATTGACAGAGGGCTCTTTCACTAGGCCAGAAACCCATGAATTTGTAGATCACTGCGTGAACAGACATGTGATCCCTATAAGCTTGCAGATATGGGTCATTAATAATAACCCTTAGACTTTCGGTTGCCTTCGTTTTGCATCTGCCTTGGTGTTTAGGGTTGTTTCCGGCATCTTTGGAGTCCTTGGCAGTTGATGTGTTCAGATCCGGGCTACTATTTGTAGTGTAGTTCAGATCTGCTTCTCCTTTTACCAAATCTACTTTCTGCGAGGGCAGATCCGGGATTGTGTTTAGCAGCCCGGGGATTTCCTTTGTCATGTCAGCAGTCCTCTCATTTGGGTTCGAGGTATCGCCCTTCGTGCGAATCCTAGCTGTTGAGGAGCCAGTGATTTTTATACCCTCCATCTGCTGCTTACCCTTATCGATGATAACTTGCTTGAAGGTCAGGGCACCGAGGGCCCCCGGTCGTCCCGTCTTCGGTGCCATCGCGAAGCCTTTTTGTCTCAGATTGCAAATTTTGGAGAAGATCTAGACTTCTCACCAGTAATCTAGCCGGAAAGCAAAGCCCTTGCGAACCCTAGCTTCAGACCCAATAGCCACTCCAAAAACCTCATAATCAGATAGGTTTTAATCTCATCACTTATCATTGGCTATATACTATTTGTAAGAATATTTATCAATGAGTGAATAAAACAATCTGTGATATCTAAATAAGTGAAATCTTTTGACTCTTTTCTTATTAATGAAGTCCATAAAATAAATGACAATGGATTTCCTTCTATATCCAAATTTTGAAGGGATATTGGGAATTTTGTGCTTGAACATATGAAAGAGGAATAAGGTATATCTGGAAACAACTTCAGTAGGAATTTTTACAAGCTGATCATGGATACTATCAGCTATATACTCAAAATAGTTATAAATGACTATAGGGGGTTGACCAAGCACAAAAGTGGATAGGAAACCAAGTATAGACTCATCAATGTGCTCATCAGTAAAATAACCAAAGGATAAAAGACAACATTGAGATAATATGTCTTGATCCTTCTGGGAATTTGGAGGATGAATATGGAGGGTTAATATTTGGGATTTCAACATACGAAGGCATGAATATTTGAAAGATCTAAATTTTTTTAGGAAATTCTAACTCCAGATAAAGCTTTGTAAGAGCTTCTATAGACAATGGGACTGCATTAGGATCTGGTTGCAACTGAAGCATTTGGTTTATGGATTCTGCAATGATAGTGAATAATACTTCTTTATCAGCATTAAAAATATCCCTTAGGTTAGGGGAATAGTGGGCTTGACACAATATAATGACCTATGAAAACTGATGGGTATGGGGAACTACATATTTTGGTAAATTGGATTCCCAAACAAGTACTCATCAACCTGATCCAAATATTTCTCTTGACTACAGCAGTGGAGATAAAGAAGATTGAATTCAATTACTAAGTCAGTGATTTTATAGTCAACATCAACTAAAGGGGTGTGTTCAACATCTACAATAGGAGCTTGTAGTGGATTGATGACAATGGTACTTTTAGAACCCATTTCTAGGTTTATTTTTGACAATTTAGCCCTCTGTATCTTAAAAACTCTATTTTTTAGGTTTTTATACACTTATGTAAGCTTAGACTATTTACAAAAAACTTTTTGGTATGACAGAGGTATATTTTGAACAAAAATAGGTAAAATTATGTTTTCTTCTTCTTCAAACCTTCAATTTTGCTCCAAAATTAATCTTTAAACCTTTTTACAGACTCAGGAAAGGTTTAACAAGGGTTTAATGCTCTTTTCTTGGATAAAATATACCTAAAACAATCTAATTTATGCACAAAGGGATTCTAAATATTTTCAAAGGATTTAAATCAATCAAAGGATTTCTAAGGGTCTGTAAATATCTAAACCTCTTCAATTTTCTTAAAACAGGTTACAGTCTTTAGAAACTATGAATTTATCAGGGTTTTTTAAAGAAAATATGACTTTTGAAGGAAATTAGAGTATTTCTTTTGGAAAAAAGGCTTACATAATGCTTAAATTTAGTAATATAGCTCTTTTCATATGAAGAATGGGTATTTTTCTTGAAAAATACCTGTTATTTTAGGTATTTGACTCAAAAAGGGGTTTCTTGGACATCTGAGAGCTTTCAGAAGCTTGGTTGAGGTCCTTTAAACACGAATTTGAATGTCTGAGTGGTCGCAGCAAAGAATTGGGTTGAATTCTGGCTATTTGTGCATGAAAACGGGGCAGCAATGTCGTTTCTTCAGTCGGAAATAGTTTGTGGACAGAAAACGTAGAAAAAAGGTTTAAACGCGTGCATTCTGCTATTTTATAGAAAATTTAGTTAAACATTGTCTGCATTTAATGTTGGTCATTTCAAATGGGAAGTGGTTTAGCGCAGGGAGGTTGAATACTGCCAAGCGGTTATCACATGATTTGAGGATGGTAAATGGTTTTTATCATACAGATGTGATCTAATTGCTTTATGCCGCGTGGAGGAGAGATAATGGGGAAATACCACCCATATCACAAATCCAAAAATAATTAATCGTCACGCCATTATATTTGTGATATGAGTTATGGGATGTTGGATCGGGTGGAGGGACAGCGAATGGTCCAAATTGAGTGAGGAAGTTGCTAGGCATATGGGTGTGGGGCCCAAGATGCTTTATGTGGCGGGGTTCAATGTTATTACGTTAAAACATAGTTTTAAACGTAAAATTTTATTGTTTCAATGGATAGACGGATAGGCGGATTACACAACGAATAGGTTATATACAGGTGTATTGTAACCTTTGGTGGATTTTTAATGTAAAACATATGGTTTAAACCTATGGGGGGGGGGGGGGAATATATCACGTGGGAACTAAAACCATAGGGTATACATTAATAAAGTGGGTTTGGGATATTGAAATATAAAGGATTTAATACATAACAGGATAGGGTATTATAAGGAGTTAATAAATTAAATTAAAATTAATATGAAATGGATAGAATGAGTGGAAATACAAAATACCCTATGTAAAGTGTGTTTTAAGTGTTTGGGTGCAGTGGTGGCCCCATTTTAAACATTTTACACTTAATACTTAGGATAATGTATTTTTATGGGTTTTTTGAATATTTTTGTATGAAATAAAATTAATTAAGGGGTTTTTTACTTTTCTTAAGCAAAAAATATGTTTTAACTTAGGTAAAGGGATTTTATCTCAGGAAAAGGGTGTGATGTTGAGGAAAAAGGTTTTTATGAAGGGAATCCAATACTTAGTGCCAATCAGTCATTAAGCCTTGGGTTTGGTCCCAACAAAAGTTAGAGAAATGATCTGAGTCTTTATAACTGAAGGTTTTTAATACTGGACTACTTTGAGGGGAGGTAAATTAGTAATTTTTCCAAATGATGTTTTATTCATGCCTTTTGCAATTGCTTTCTACCTACCCATCATTTATTCTACCATTTTTTCCTTTATTTTCATGGGTTCATTTGAGCTTGCAACCCTAAATCCATTTTTCTTTTAAAGCAGGAAACTATCTAATTCTAACCTTATTTCATCCAAGGGCTCAGAATAAACCGTTGAGCTCGTAATTTATTCTCTAACTATCTACTAATTTTTCAAGTTTAAACTATTTGACAAAATATTTATTCTCTATCTATAAACATGAAATTTAAAGCATGAAAAAGTTAAGGTTAAACTATTTAACTCATCATGGATTATGGCCTTTTGAACAAGTTGCACATATCATTTATTTGCAGTAAAAGTGAAAGGTAGTGGTATTTTGACTTGCATCACTTTCATGTTTTATTTTTATCTCTTTTTTTGTGTTTGGGGACCATTTTTCTATTTTTTTTTATCTTTTTCTTTTCAAGTCCTTTTATTTTTCTTTTAGGAATTTGACCCTCTTTTCATTTTTTATTATTTTCAAATATGGGAAAACAACTTACAGAAAGCAAGGTATATACATATTTACAACACTTATCAAAGTCAATTAAAAAATTATTAACCATATTATTATAGGACCCTAACACTTCCCCATATTACATCCCTTGCATGTGTCTGACTGCACAAGTGTACCCTTGCAAAGACCCATAGAAATATGTTGCATGAACTTCAAGGCTCCATGGTGAAGATGGCCCAATCTCCTATGCCATAACTCACCCTCATCCCGAATCACCACATTGTCTGCCTTACCCATCAATTTTGTGCAAACATATACATCAATTTTATAGAGATTATTAACTCAAATGCCAATCTTCTTGGCTTGTCATGTTTTTTTGTGTCGCAGGAAAGCTTTTCCTTCACTGAAAACAACATCACAGCCTATATCCTCCAATATTTCCACTGAGACTAAATTTTTCTTCAATATTGGTACATGCATTACATATCTTAATTAGAAGGGTTTACCTTACTGTCTCTGGAAGGTAATGGTACCAATATCGGTAACACTGTACCACCCGTCATCACCCATTTCTATATGCATCTAGAGGTACTTCTCCTCCAAGCTACTGAAAATTTATTTGTCTCCATTCATGTGAAAGGAAGCACCACTATCCAAGTACCACACCGATCCCATTGAACTTAACACCATGCATGCAATGAGAAAGAATTCATGCTCAAATTGCAATGCCAAAGCCTCACCAATTGCAGATCTTGAAGCCTTCTTGTTCTTATTATTTTGTGGACAATTAGTGGCATAATGTCCATGCTCATGATAGTGAAAACACTTCACTCTAGACATGTCATGCTTCTTGCCATCTTTACTAGACTCAGATTTGGAATTGAATTTATTTCCTTTCCCCTTCTTCACCTTGGAAGCCAAAGCAAAATCTTCTTCATCATCATTCTTAGATAAAGAACCATCCCTGGTATTCCGCCTTAATTCTTCTTGCATCAAATCCGACCAAAGTCGTTCCCAATATGGCAGCTTTTCCCTTCCATTAAAAGAGTCGTGATAACTATCCCAACTCTTGGGATGTCCTAGAGGAGCTAGGCTCACCAAATCATCATCAACGAAAGTAATTCTGATGCTCCCATTGTCATCCTAACATTGGACAATCTTTGTTAAATATTTTGGCATGGAGTCGCCTTTCTCCATTTTTATATTCTCGAGTTTATCCTTTAGTGCCAATTTTATATGATCAGTGCTGCTCTGAAATAGATCTGTCAAGATTTCCACATTTCATATTGTGTCACATTTCCATGGAGACTTGAGACAATGTGGTATTGTACTCCCTCAAATAATATCCTCCTCGCCTTTGCAATCTTGTTTTTCCAAGCATCAAGATTTGTAGCATCTTCTACAACGGGTTTTGGAACATCATTTTCAATGAATTCTTTCAACCCATTGTCCTCTAGTACTGCCTCCATCCTGTCTTTCCAAGAAATATATTTAGAGTTTCCCTCGAGTGCATACTCCAATCTCAAGCCATTGAAATCCATTATGATCTTCAATCGCCTATCGCACCAAGAATGTCTTCTGCAAATTCGAATTCTATTTAGTCACAACTCAACTTTTCCTCCACTATAGTGATTTCTTGTGACCTATACCATGTAGAAATTATACAAACATATCAATATCAATGTATTATCTCCAATCTAACAATACTAAAGCTAGATATTGAATCGCTTCTACAAATAAATTGTGAAATTAAACATAATCGCTAATCACATGAAGCAAAGAAAGAATCAAATCAAACCACAATAAAGATAATTTCCTAGGGAAATATTGATGCTCAAAACCCCTCTATATTATATTTCATATTAACCATGGAATCATGAAACAATTACAATGCACTTCTCACAAGAGTCTCTTGCACTCTGCTAACTGTCTCACACTGTCCTGGACAAAACTGACCAACACTTAGCCAATTCTCAGCCTCTAAACAGCTTGCCTTACTTGCGCAATTCCTGATAAATGCAATCCCTATTGTTTAGGAATTTTTTCCTTCCTTAAATATGCAAGGATCATGGGCACTCCAATTGATGTCTGGTTGCATGCAAGAAACCTACTAATCACACAACTGATAGTTAACCTCCATTTCACCTTTGTCTCAACTGAGTCTCCACTTGAACTGACATGCATGCAACTATTAATAGTAAATCATCAGTTTCATGGAAGATCACTGATTATGAATTAAATAATATTTAATGCACTTGATCTCTCACTAGTGCAACAAACATTTACAACTAGTTCAATTGACTCTAACTTAATTAACTAATTTAACTGATTACACATGCATTAAACTAATGCACCAACTGCAATTTGAACTCCATAGCTAATAGAATTAATATGCATGCCTCTCCAACCACCCTCAACTTGAAATACATGAGCCGATTGATTTTATCACACTCAGTTAACTGTTACAAGTGATCATGAGATAAGATTACATTTTATTGTCCAATTTAATTAAGGGAAAATTAAATTAGGCACTGCACCAAATTAATTAATTAATTTTTCCCACACCAGTGTGTGTGCTGCTAGGACCTATTGGTCCCACACTAGTATGTGTGTTGTAATTTTTTGTTGGACTTCAACAGATTCTTCCAGATCATCAATCAACTGACAGCCAATGCAACCCAAAATTATCTCCTTCAGCAATAGTTTTCAGTTCATAGCAATGCCAACACAAAAAAATCAAATTTATTTCCATGATGTAGTTAGAATTTAGCTGGAAAATAAAATGTTATCTATTATGATAGCCTCTAATGTAACTATTGTAGTTTTAATTTTCTATAAAGACTTTGATGTACGAAGTATTGTGGTAGAATAATTGAGTTTTTGAAACTTTGTGTATTATTGTGGACCTATTTTTATTGAAATTAAAGGAGTTGCAACAATTTTATGTGATTCATGGGGTATTTCTTTTGAGAACTGTACTTTCTCTCTATTATTTCATTTCCATTTCACTTTCTGTGTAAAAATATTATCAGTTTATAAACAGAGATCAATTATATGTTATGTTTATTAAGATTTCTACAATGTGTCTTTTCTTCTAATGAATGAATTCAGTAAAATTCTCATTCAAACCCTTTCCTTTTTTCTACCACTATACACAAATGAAAAATTAATTGTGCTAAAATTGTTTGCCTATCTTGCCATGCTCAGTTCTCTGCAATTCAGTCTTTGAAATCAGATTTAGTTTCACTAATCATTATTTTTATCCAGAAAAAATTTTTTAAAACATATGAACTCATATCTAGCCTAAAATATAGTACTCAACCTAAATTGAATATTTAAAAAGTGAAATAGAGAGAGCCCTCTCTAGTTAGGTAGGGCTAGCTACCTAGCTGAAAGTTGGTTTGTGGTTACCTTTCTTCACTCCTATTTTCAGCCTAGGAAGTTTGGGAGAGTGATAAAACAAGGCACGAGGAATGGGAAGCTCAATAATGGCTTGAAATTTGAGGGGATCAAGCATTATACCATCTTTGGACACAATGAATCCTAAGAGATGGCAGACAGGAACTCAAAAGACACACTTCAGCAGGCTGAGGCAGATATTATACTTGTGACATCGGAGAAATACGGTACATAGATCATGAATATGTTGCGTCCGATGCCTAGAATGTGCAGTGAGATCGTAAATGTTGGCAAGGATAATATGAGCCAAGTCATGGAAATAATATTACATGGCCCACTGGAAGGTGGATCCGTCCTTCTTTAGGTCGAACGGCATGAGCCTATAAGAAAACATTCCCCATGGAATAATTAATGGAGTTTTTAATTGATCAGCACGATGGATAACAATATAGTTGTACTCAGAGCAACCATCCATAAAGGATAAAACCTCATGCCCCTCACACTCATGGATGATCTAGTCAATAAATGATGTGGGGGATTTGTCTTTGTGACAAACTTTGTTTAGGTCGTGAAAGTTAGTGGAGACACAGATGTTGCCTTGTTTCTTGAGAATGCGAACTGGGTTAGAAACCCACGTGGTGTATTCAATGGGATAGATAAAACCAACTTGCTTGAGCTTATCGATTTCGGATATGATAGCGTCTCATCTGGAAGGATTAGTGGGTCTCAACTTTTTACATACAGGATTGGCATTGGGCCATGTATCGATATGGTGTTCAACAATGGCGAGATCAAGTCTGGGCATATCTTAATAGGACCAGTAGAAAACATCACAGAATTCCTTGAATATCTTAGTGTAACCCTCAATTTCTTTCGGGGTGAAATGTGCCCATAAGGTAATGTTTTCTTCTATCCCTGGTTTATCGCAGATGTTAATTTTAATGGTAGGAGAGATATTGGCCATATTTCCTTATGTCTAGTGTAGGAATGGAATTTCTAAACCGATTGAATTCATCATGGATGAAGTCTTGAGACACCACAACATAATGATCATGGGACTGCTACGGAAGGAAGTATGCATGATGGTGCATATCATCCCATGGAAAGTCAGGTGGTGGTCATCGCTTCCATAATTTCTTCATCAGAATAAAAGATGGGAGGAATGGCGGAAGGGAGACCACATGACACGACAGGGCTACCTGACACATCATCATGAGAGATATGGTTCACATACGCATCACTACGGAGGTTAGACGAAGGGCTAGTAGATGAAACATCTACCAATGTTGAGACCAGGGTGTTCGTCGAAGGAGATTTGGCTGAAACAGAAGGGGATGCCCCTGAGGGGTCTTCCACCATGGATCTCATGGATGATGATAGATAGAGAATAGATAATGGTCTGTCATCTTGACATCGGGGGGAGGTATCAGAATGGATGTAGAAACTTCCTCCAGTTCTGCTGAAGAAAAGCACACAAGTAGATGGGTACAAGATCTACTATGAGTGGCCTCTATTTGGTGAATAGGCTCAAGGGTGTCACGAAATTCGTCGAGACAAGGACAAAGATGAGAATAGTGCGAATAAATATCACACGAAGAACAAGGGTGATTTGTGCACAACGATTTGAGTTTCGGCTGAATCGGATAACGTAACATGGAACTTCGTGATGTCAGATTCAGGAACCTCTCGTTGACCACAATTTTCAGACGAGGAAGCTTAGTATAGCTATGGGTGACATGCCCAACAACATCACACAAATAACACATAAGTGACTGCTTTAGAGTCTTAGGAGGAGCAGGAGCTATTTTGGGGGCCTTTCCCTTAGGTTCCTTCTTTTTGGCTTTTCCCTCCTCATCATATGCCTTCACAATAGGAGTAGGTTCCTATTGAGGTGGTTGAGGCACTAAAGCAAAGGGAGGGGTCATAGTGACCGGTTTTATCGGGGTCAAAGCAATATATGGTTTGAGATGACCAGGCGAAGTGTTAGTTGGGGGATCAATGTACGAAAATGGGATCCCCGGACTCAAATTGAGAAGGCTCAACGTAGCCATCACAGGCACCGAAAATACTCTGTAGGGGGGATCTAGAAACGGTATTTGACCAAAATGGTAATGGCTTGGTAGAATGGTTCCAAAATGGTTAAGGATAGGGGGGAACGTTCTTGGTTGAAAAAGGTTGGGAGAGACACCAACAAAAGAACAAGGTCCTTGAGGAGAAGGGCTTGAAGGCTGTTTCAAGTTAGCAACAACAGGTTTCAAAGGCGTTGGCTCCTGGCTGGTCGATCTTGACCACTTGTGGCTAGCCCGAGATGCTTGCATCATGCAAACACTCAAGGAGCTAGGGTTAGTGATAAGAGGGGTGGGGACTAGAGAATGAACAAAGTAAGGTGGAATATTTATATACTCATAGTGAAACACTAGTGAGAGGTGTAACTAATTTTTTTTCGGCCACCAAAGATATGATAGACTCAAGGGAGGTCTAAGACTTTGGTTTGTAATATGCCAACTGATCGATGGTGACGATATTTCTATTGTGAGGAAAACACATCTTATGGTGAATCGCAGATGAAAAAACTGACATCGCATAGGTATAGCTACTACCCAAGATGATATTGTAATCCAAGGGGGCATCAATGATCTAATGTCAATATAAACAGTTTTTCCCGCAAGAGTGACAGGACAATTGTGGAACATTCTAAGGGGCTTAGAAGGGTGACTGTCCAAAGCATGAAAAGTGATGATGGATGTGACTAATTCGGGTGATCCGATCTTATTCCAAACAGAGGTAGACATCACACAAGTGGATGCGCCCTCGTCAATGATACATCTTTGAACATGGACATTACGAATCTTGACTAGTATTTGGAAGGAAACATATGAAGGTAAAGGGGGATGTTCTGATTTGTCAACATCAAAGGTGATCAAATGATCATCTGAAGGATCCACAATGTCCAAAGTAGATAGTAAAGCTTTTCGTTGAGATGGGCACAACTGGAGGACTTCTAGCGCTGACATGGAACCAGGTGACTGTGCCAAGTAATCTACTATGTTGTATGTGTGGGAGACTTTGGAAAATGCAACATTTAGACGTAATGGACCTTTGGGGATCTTGTGAAATAGCTCTACCTTAGGCTGAGGGATCTGTAAGGGAACATTGGGTGTTGAAATGGACTCTGTGGAAACTTTGGTTTGGGACTAGGTTGCAGACGTAGTAGGTTTCTTGTCATATTAGTACGATCAGGTCTAAAGGTTGACATTGGTGGTATTGACCTCTTTATAATTCATCATGAGAATATGGTAATCAACGGTACTTAACTCTGGGGGTTGAGGAGCTTCCTGACCTTCAGGGGTTTGGGTAGCAACATATCCTTGCTGAGGGAGAGAATTTGTGAACACAGCTGGTTGATCTAGCACAATATTTGGAGGAAGCGAAGTGGTGACTTGATGTCCTCTAGATACCACTTGTGCTTCCCACAACTGGCACATCTGGGGTAAAAGGGGACAATCATGAGTATAATTTCCATGGACACCACAACATGAACATGGCTTGTTCGTACGAAGAGGCTTGTTCTGCTTGGGTTGATCGCCCTGTTATTGGTTTATAGTGTAAGGTTGGTTCCCTCAGGTTGCTTCTGGTTTCCTTTCCCCTTATAATTTTTCTTTGAATTAGGAGGATTAGACATGGTTTGGTGCACATACACCTAACCTTGAGGAGGCAGTGGCTGTTGTGGCAGAGGTTGAGAAGGCAGGGGAGGTTGGGACGTTGATTTTGGAGGGGCTGGAGCACCGGGCTATGGATAGGGATATAAAGGAGGTTGGGAAACATTGGGGTAAACAATTTGAGAAAAACTGGCCCTGGCATCATTTTATGCAGTTTGGAAAATGCGTAAGGTGTGCTTTGACCCGGATACATGCTTTTGAGAGGGGGGTAAGTGTTGGAGTAGCTAGTCCCTCCTGGGAAAAACCATAACTCATGGAAGGATGAGTGTACGGATGTGAAAGAGATCAAACAACACCATCGGTGGCATGAGATACACTTGGTGTGTTGGCACCACCATGTCTAGGAAGATCTGGTAAAACAGTATAAACATAACTAGACTAGGTGTATATCAAGTCATATTTCAATGTGACTTGGAGAAATTCTTCCTCTATCTGAGGAAATTGAGATGTGGCATATTTACCAATGGAAGGCAAAATCATTCTAAGAAAAAAATCCATATTTTTTTCCAGGTAAATCCCCTCTGGGGACAAAGGTGATCGCTCCAGCCCTAGGGTGGGTCTAGCAACTATGGGAACATACTAACATCTAGCTTCCTAGATTGTAAATGAAATTCAGATCAAGGAAGATGAACTACCTCATTCTGATGCTATGTTTTCATCTTTCATCGAAGCTTCTTGATCCGTTTCTCTTCTCCAGCTTGATACACGCTACTACCAACGTTCGATTACCTGTGCAGATAGTCAAGACAACACGACAAGGGTAAAACCATGAAAAACATAAAAAAAAATTACAACCTATCTAGCTGATCAAGTAATTCTAGAAATCTCATTATAAGTGTAGACAAGAGAGGAAGATAAACATCAGATGCATTTTATTATGATAAAGACAAGGGGAGTTTACAACCAAGCCTTGATGTTGAGGCTCTCCTTTGGTAGGTCAGTATCCAATAAAATTTGTCACATCCTCATGAACCAAGGTCCAAGATCTCACTATGTTCTTAAGACACACAAAAAATCACACTCTACACTATTCTCCCAAAGCTATGATTGCTTCTTCTCTATGCTAACTTTTTCAGCTATCTGTTCAACTAGCACATCAATGGAAGATGGTTATATTTATAGAGGAGAGGAGGAGGTTGGGATCCCTTCAATAGTGGAAGGGAGGCCTTATCCCTTGGGAGGTTTCCCCATAAGGTGGAATCAAGATTCTAAAGGAGGAAGGTCATGGTTATTCAGTCGAACCATGCCATATGACTCATCCACGAAGTTGATGTGATCGAAAATTCGCTTCTATTTTTGGAAAACTTTCCATAAATAGATTGGCCTGGGTAGCTCACTGAGACAGAGCGCTAATTGGCACGGGCTCAGTGTTAATTTTCCTCATTGGCATGAGGGCATAATGGGCTACTAGTGCCAAGGAAAAAATAGGTGTTTTTAGTGGTCTACTCACGAAATGGTCAACAGAGGGAATGTTTTCCTCATGGAAAGGGATGCAATGATGGTATTAGCAAGACATCACACTGCTTATTGATCACATAAATGACCCTCCAATGTGCGAGATGGGGATTTCAGGGACAGTGACAAATTACCGTGTAACAGATGCCTCCTAAAGTATGAAGTCCGAACATGAGTGAGGGGTGAAATGCTTTACAAGTACGTGCAAGGAACCAGACGTTTCTATCGGGAGACCTGCAAATCAAGCATAGATACATATACATAACTGAAATCTCTGATGAAAAATACATGAGTCCATGGTATAGGTGCAACTATCCATTAAGAAAAGGATCTTGTGCATGGATCCTTAGTATGGACGCAACCATCCAAACGAAGGGATCATATGAAATAAATCGATGGCATGGGCACAATTATCCATCTAAAGAATCATGTATATAATCATTAATGATTCATCACTCCTCACAACCTGGACTTTTTTGATCAAAGCCCAGGGTCTTGCACTCCTACACCACCCAATCAAAGTACAAATTCCAGCATGTGAATAGACATGTTGAAGTCGAACATGCTAGAAAATCACTTAATTATCGGTCAATGATGTAAACCGTTAACAAGTGCAAGAGAAACCACTCATAATGTCAATGGTTCTCAAGGTACTACTAGTAAAATCCACAGAATGTGAACAATGATCTAAATTCGAACACCCGTGAAATCACCTGATCGAAGGCAAATGTTGTGAACCTCTTATCGAATGCGAAGAACTTGCCATTAGGGCATGCAAGATCTAAGGTACCAGAAAGGAGTCTCTAGATCAACCTTTCAGATAATGAGTTGAAGTTGACAGGAAGCGATCCATTGAAGGAGGTTCATAATGAATCCCACATCATCGACAAAAAACAGAGAAGGTAATATGAGTGTGAATCAAGACTGAAACAAAGGATCAAGGAATGTACAAACTACAGAAGGATTTTCTCTTGAACATATCGGCAACACGACTCTGGAATTTGGTAGAATTTGACTCAAATAGGATCAGAGGTCATGTTGACAATATTTGTAACCGAATGAGAGGCAAACGGATTTCCCAAACCCATGGAGACAAAGTGACAGAGTGAAGATATCCCAACCCGACACGAACTGCAGACAAGTGTCATGTTCAAGAGTGACATACTGCTGACACAACTGATGAATAACTTCCATTTTCCCCCACCATTTCTGGTGAGTACCTCTTTATTTTTACACAAGCTTGAAGAGGATAGGATATGCTTGTCGTATAAGTTTTTCCTTCAGACAAATCCATCCTAGTACATTTTACGAGCCCTAGGAAGGAGGAAATACTTTAATGTCATGGTGATGATTTTCGATGTCATCAGGGGTTAATGAGTTTGAAAAAGGAATAATTTGGCATATTTTCATGTTTAGAGAGTTTGAAAAGAAGGCAGAAAAGAAAACTCCAACAGTTCCTTTTCGTAGGTAGTCTCACAAATCCAAAAAGGTAGAAAAATGTGTCTGAGAGAACCTCTTAGTCGCGATAGGCTAAGGTATTCCTTTTTCTTAAATAATCTATCCCAGCCCGAAAAAGGGTTAAATGTATACTGGGTAGATATCATTTTACATCCATTTAACGAGTTCAAAATGACAAGATTCATGACAATATTTTCAATTTTTAAGAGTTATAAAAGAGTTGAAAGTTGACTCCTCCTGGAGGAACGAGTGGTATAAAGAGTAGAAAATGGTTCCGGTAATAGTGGAACTTCTCAGAACAAGTAAAGGTCAAGAGGTTGGCTAACAAGACCACTCATCGCAGCAGTTCCTCAGGAACGGGTAAAAGAACCAAGTGAAGGCATATGATCGGCCAAGTATATGGTGATGATACAATGAGAAAACCAAGGCTAAAATAGGCTGATAAAATAGAAATCACGAGAGGTAAAATGGGAATGGTTTCATTTTTACACAAGCTTTAAATCAGGAAACTCTACTTGAAGTTGGTTTCATTTTTACACATGCTTGAAACAACGACAATCAGCGTTGAAAACCGGTTTCATTTTACACAAGCTTGAAACAAACAAACTATGCTTGAAAAGTAAGTATGCTCTCAAGATGGTGATCTAATTGAAAACATGTTTCTTCAAGCTTCGAAATTATGAAAGGCGATGGAGTGAAGGTTCAAACAGTGAGAGATCAAGAGAAAGACTTGACTGGGATTTTACGAGATCTTATCAAAGACTCGAATTGAACGGGAACGTGTTTCATTTTTTTAACAAGGTTGACACATTAAAAGAACTATCCTCATGACACCTTGTTTCATTTTTTAAGGAGCTTGACACAAGAAAATGAACTATGCTCTGACAGTATTGCTTCATTTTTTAAGGAGCTTGACACAAGAAAACGAACTGTGCTCCGAAGACCTTTTATCATGATGAATAAGAAGTCATAGATTCCGAGAGGTTCACATATGATGGGAGAACAACATCTTGAAAATCAGGACCCAATGCCCCCAGCACACGATGCACAACGGCACTATCACTAAATGTGGGCATGGGATAGGTAGCCACATAATTAACCTGCGGCAAGGTAAATAAAATCAATGTATAAAGACCCAAAAGGGACAATGGTGGACCAGATGTCATGTCAGGACCAAAGAATGAAAGTTTATCAATGGCCACAATCCGACCTTTGTGTGGGAAATAGATCACACGAAAGAGGGAAGAGACAAGCGCACCCATGGCATAAGTGTAATCGCGCCCCAAGGGTAAATTGAAATCTAAGGGGCCTGGAACAACCATCACGTCTATATAGACGGTTTTCCCTCCCAAAGTAACAGGCAACTTTGGAAGGATCCCTAACGGTTGACTGGTTCCTCTATTAAAAGCCAACAGATTCTGAGTAACAGGCATAAGCGATGGAGAACCAAAAGATTTCCAAGTACTTGAAGATAGAATACTAACAGACGTTCCTTCATCTATAATGGTTCTGGGTATGACCAGATGGGAGGCCTGTACCATGATCTCAATAGGCACATAAGAAGGAAGGCAGTATCCTGAAAATTGACTCCAGTCGAAGGAAGCGACCAAACTACTTAGAGGGGATACCATCGAACTGAAATGATTTTCCCCTGGTGTTACCGGAGCAAGAGGAGAACTCTCTTGGACTTCCATCATGGGAGTAGGAGGAGAAAATTCTTGAACTACAGGGATGAAATAATATTTCTGCAAGTCCGAAGAATCTGAAGAAACAAGAAGAATGTGAGAGGGATGAGATCCACTCTCGACGGAAAAGACCTGATGAACCACAGGTGGGGTCATATCAACCGATTCCATGACCAATGTTTGGTCAATAATGGATTCGTGATTTTGAATTTCTGGGGGGGTAGGATTGACCAAGGATGACTCTTGATTGATCATGGAATCAACTAGTGGAGGACTCAAAGAAATTTTCTGGTAACCAGCCGGAAGGCAGGGTGCAGAAACAGTAGAGTTGTCCAACACTATCTTGGCTTCATCCATATACGGACAAAGGTGAATGGGATGATGCCCTTCACACAACTTACAGGGATTGGTAATATTACCCTGTTTCTTATGAGTCTTATCAGCAATAGTCAAATATGTGCTACCAATATGACTTCCGGAAGCCAAAGGCAACGATAGACGGCCATCGGACCATGCTTCGAGTACCTTGGGAATGCCAGGGTAGTCTCAAAGAATATGGTCACCTTTGCAAAGCATGCAAGGGAATTTTACTTTCCGTGGAAGTTTGGATGGTTCTGTAAGGGAAGGTTTCTTAAGTGCAGTAGTTGCAGTCTTAGCCTCTCTCTTATCTGACTTCTTCTTCTTCTTAGCCACCTGGTTACTAGAATCTAGACTTTCATGAGGCGAAGTAGAAGAGGAGGACAAATAAATAGGCAAATAAGGGGAGAGGTCCACTCTATAAGAATAATGATGTTGTTCAGGTGGAGGAGATGGTTGTATGGTGGACTGTTCACTCGGGACCATCGAGGTTGAAAATAACCATACATGCAACCCAAAAGTCAACAGGCAGGGACAATGTTGCCATATAAGGAACACAAACATTCCCAAAAGTAGGAAAAGGACTAGGATTCCCTTCAGAGGGGATTCCTTGGTTAGTAAACTCTGGAAATGTTGCCATCAAAAACAACTTCAAAACAACACCCTAAGGAAACTAACTTTAACCAGGAATATTTCATGGGCAAAACATTGAAACAAAAATCTGTCGTTTCATATTTTAAGAGTCAAGAAATAGGCAAAAGGTGACTCTATCACTTTCAGGATCAAACGAGCATGAAATGACAAGCACTCAATGATATTTTTAAATTTATGGAGTCAATAAAGATAAAATATGACTACTCTGGTAATCTAAGAAAGAGGGTGTACCAAGTTCTCGTGAACTACCATATACACCTTGGTAATCAAATGAAAGAAAAATGACCAAGGACTTAATGTACATGCAGGTAGTCTCCTCGAATGATGTGTTCAGTGTATCACGGTTACAAGGCGGCAGACTCAGCTTGCATTGGATAACAGGATTGCAACCTAGAGGGGTCTCCCATTATATATTCGATGGTATGGGGAGCACAAGTCCGTACTAGCGCTATCTGAATCCAAATGGCAAACGACAGCTACTAGGTTTTAAGACGCTGGAACACATCTCTAGCCTAGACCACTAAAATGTGAGCGTTAAGTTTCAGTGCTTCCTTAGGTTGATTGAATAAATTTTATGCTTGATCTTCAATTATGTCTCAGTTTCAAGGCCCTACCACATGTCATATGACAATATCCTATATGCAGCTATATGAGGAAAGAAATATTTCAATTTGATTAATGCTATCTAGTTAAGGGAAGAGTCTCAAACAATGATGCAGCATACTGAAAACGAAACTTTTCCAAACTAGATGACTTTCACTATCCAAAATTAATCCAAAACATTCAACAATGTGAATTATGTAATGTAATCTATGAAAAATCCTCTTTCTTAAAAACTATGCAATTGTAATCTATGCACAATTTCCCCTTCTTTTTTGAAAGAATAAGAATGCACTCAATGCATTTTTCGATGAATGAGAATCTACTTAATGCATGCTTTTAATGAAAGAGAATGCACTCAATGTGATCTTTAGTTTTCAATCATTAAACAATTTAATCTAAGTTCAATGATGGATCTCAAAAAAGACTTTTCAATGCAATGTGATCTAATGCACTTTAATGAAAAGAAAAATCCGAGACAAAAACTAAAAGAACGCAAATTTTGTTAATGAAGGATGAATGCAAAAGAGATGCAAACAAACACTAAGAATGCAATCGTTGTTTTAAACACCTTGTAACGAAATTCCTCAAAAGGCTACAAGACATATGAGGTCAAGCACAAAAAGGACTTCCAAAGCATGAGCTAAAAACAAGGCATTCATTCCCTTTTACATTAATCAATCATAGTGTTGTTATAACATTCACCCTCTTTATGTGTAAGAAACCATTATAAAGGCAGATTACCCAATAGTATTAAAGGCTAACGTTTCAAAGGGTGTGAGAGAGAAACAAAATCAAAATGAGTCATATATGAAAAGGGGACAAGCGCACTTTATAATAAGGCGGGAGGATGTTAAAGTTCTTAACCGAAATAAAAAAAGTATGAAAGTCGCAGAGAAAATGATATGGGGCGAGACCTTCTCATGTTCAGCACACACATAATAAAGGAATGCATGAAAAATTCTGGGGGGGTCATAGATGGTAGGGGGAAGGCAGAAGTTCCCCCCCCCCATAATTCTGATGACGTGGCAAGACTGACGCCAGGAGTCAAGCACTATGTGGGGAAAACGGCCATGGGTCTGAAGCCATTATAAAGATCACCTCGCGTTCCTCGTGGGCCTAATCCCAAGGTACAGCTGTCACCACGATCCAACGGTAAGGTAAGTCCTAGGACACCCGGTACAAGACCAGTACCGACATTTAACCCGATGCTTGGTATCCACCTAACTAAATTCTGATATCGAATCCCCTAATGCCACACATCTTAGTGTCAGCGTCCTTATGATGTCATCCCTACTAACATCACCCTGACATCTCTTTCTGAGCTTTTTTCGAATTGTATAACCTTGTTCCATGATTTACTGTGGTAAAATACTCTCTGTTTACGGTTACTATATAAGCGAAAGCGTGAGCGCCTAGTACTAGGTCTGCCTAGTCGTTGTCAATATCCGTGCGTCATTTTCCCAAGCATTATCCTTACTTCACAAGTATTCCATCCCTTTTATACTATATGGTTTCCTTTCACTTTTAATTTTTTGCAATGGTCATGGGTAAAGTCACCGTCAAGAAATCAAAGCCTGAAACTCCCCAAGCCCATGAATCCAGGGCTACCCCTTGACCTGAACCTTTCACCGATTTTCAAGCTAACGTCCAAGATCCTCAATACTCATTTTTCATTAGCTGCATCAAGCCTGAGCTGTTCAAGAAGCATGTGGAAAATAGAGATAGGTTTCAAGTCGTTTTGTCTAGACGGTATCATCAAATTACTCCCCCTGTATACCCAGTGGTTGAATTCATTTTTTGGCTCCAAAAGGCTTACGATGAGCATTGGGGCATGTTCCTATCTTCTCAGTGGAACAAAATATTTAGCATATCCCTTGAAATCATCATAAAAGCTCTCTGTTACCCTGCCAGGTCAAATTACGTCAGTTTCAATGAAATGATACTATCTCGTCAGTTTTCTAAATTGCCATGCAGGCAATAAACTGATTTCATCGCTGCCATTATTGACTCTCATCTCACAACTTTCCCCTCTGCAGATTTAGTGCCCCTGAATTTATTCAAGGAGGACCTTCAACCTACCCTTGCTCTTATTGCAAGGCTACTAGGTATAGAAGGGTTCGAGCAAGTCTCAAAAGAATGCATCACTTTTTTGTGGTTAATGTCACAGCCTGGTGTCGCCTTATATATCCCTGGTTTTTTGGCCTCTTCCATCCAAACTCAGTTCTAGGATGTCTCAGATACGGGTCATTTTCATTTTTGTTTCGTGGTATTTTATCTTTTCCTCTTCCAATAGGCTGATAAGTTTGAGGGTTTGGGTTTAGAAAAAGTCTATAAGATAAACTCTCAACCAAGACCAGTTTTTGACTGGAATCCCGCAACACATCAGTTGGAAAATGGGGTGGGTTACTCAAATTTCTTGAATGATTTCATGCCCATAGCTTATACTATTATCCATTATTCTCCTCCGCCTAGGATTTTTCCTGAGCAAAAGAAATGGTTGTAGTGCAGTGAGGCTAAAAGCACTGGAGACTGGTATCTTTTTTATCACTATACTGAAATCAGGGTTTATGGAGCCAAAGTTTCTCCCTACCAATTGCCAGTTTTTCCCGCCGAACGGATTTACGCTTTGGAATACCTCCGACATACCTTAAATTCTTACCAGCTCCACTTCTTCCCTGCGAAAAAGGGGTTCATTCTCAAGCTTCCTACAATCATTGACCCTTTCATTGTTAACTTGAGGCACGCCCTTCCCATGGTGGAAAACCTACTCCAAGGCATGGATTTAAGGCAAGGGAAAGCTTGACCCTATGATCTAAAAGGCATCATTTCAAACAAAAGGAAGAAGGTTAAATCAACCCCTTACACTCATGAAACAAGGCCCTTCATCGAATGGCGAGCTAATCTTGAAACCTGGCCTTTTCTTTCACAGATGGAGACCGATTCATCTGTGACATGGGAAGAGGCAGATACTTATTCCACAAGAGAAGTAGATTAGAAACAGGTAGAGGAGGTCGGCGTGTCAGGAGAAGGTTCCCCTCCTTCTAAAAGGCAAAGAACCGGGACCAACGAAGAAGAAGGCATGGAAGATGAACAGCTGCTACAAAGTGAGACACTTTATGGTCAACTAGGCAAGCGCAAAGTGGGCTTTTTGGTGATACGAGATGACATGGTTTCCTCTGACTTCTTAGAAGTCTAGCAAGTTGTCTCAGCTAGCAGCTCTAGAGGGGAGAGCGAAATAAGGGTAAGGAACAGAACAATCAGGGAAAAACACTTGTCTGAATTAGAAGGATATGTCGATAACTACCATACCAGGTTTTCATCTGCAATTGACTTGGACAAAGAAAAACTAATACTGGTTAGGACTGAAGCAATCTTAAACCCAAAGGCTAGTAACTCCAGTTATAGAGCCTTGGAAATAGCAGTAAACATGTCACAAGTATCGCTAATCAACAAGTGTAATTTGTTCCAATGTTTTGGTGATATGTTAAAGGATGAGGTAGTAAAGCTCTCCCTCACTCTGAGAAAGTTACAAACCAAGCATGACCAAGTGCTTGATAATCTTAGAAGGGAGAAGATCAACTCTCGTGCAGTCTCGAATGATCTACACAGTCTCCAAGAAGTGGTAAAAGGGAAGGAGAAGGGTAAAGTACACCCCTAAGGCCAACTCATCTCCGAATTGAAAAGGTAGGTCGCATCCTTGAAGCATAAAGTGAACATACCTGGAACTCATCATGTACAAACCGCTGAGTTAGTCCAAGTAGAGAAAGATAAGGCAAGCCTGGAATACTCCCTTGCAAAGGAAAGGGAAGAGAAAGCTAAAATTTCAGATGAGATGGCTTCTTTACAGGGAAGAATGGATGAACTACAGATAAGCTAAGATACCCATGTGTGCACTCCACCAGCTCTGGAAGGGACTAGCTCACTCTCAGAGCAGCTGACCATGACACTGGTCAAACTTCAAGCGGCAGAAAAGAAAGTCTCAACGACACATCAGAGGATCAGCAAGCTCGAGGCCCTCCTCGCAGAGAACTCCAAAAAGGTTTCTACTATGCAAAAAGAGATAGAGGAGGGAAAATAGGAGAAGGCACAGCAAGAGAAAACTATTTGATATCTCACCAACCGAATAAAGGGAAATATCACTCTCTTGGACGCTCGACATTTTATTTGGACTAAAATTATCATGGAAGTGAAGAAGCGTTGGGAATTCTTGAATATCATTGAGGAAAAAAGGGCCATTGTATGCCATTTCAGAAGAACACTTCATGAAGGAGGTATTGATGCCTCCAATAGGGTCCAAAATGCAAAGAGGTATATTTCTGTTTTAAATGAGCTAAGTCCAGAAGAGTTGGTCAAGCGAGGTATCAGGAGTAGATTCAAGGAAGCTTCGGAATGTCAGAAGGTGATAAAGAAAGAGTCCACGCACAGCATGGATTTAAGAAGTTTGGAAAAGGTGGTGGCCAATTTGGAGCAGTTCGAGATAGATTGGACAGAGATAACACTTACCAGGCTCCCATCATGTTGGGAGCCTTCCAATGCAGTCCTACAGCCAGTACCAGTGTATGAATGCTGACTGACGAAAGCAATGAATCAGACTGACATACCTTCCAAAAATTTTGCTCGACTTAAAGCTGAAACTATATTTTTGGTCCTCGGTAAAGAGTTCTCACCTCTTCATCAAGTGAAATATAAGATTCCTACTCAGGCGAGTTATGAAAAATTTACTGAAGATTACATTAAGGCAGAAGCTTTCACCGAAATACCCGAGCCTACAGTCGACACCTGGCAGAGGTGTACAAGTCATGCTAGTTTGTTAGCCAGGTATTCTGCAACCATCGTACCGCCTGCTTCAGCCACTACCTCAACTCTTTCCCACCACTGAAAGTTTCAACTCATGATTCGGCCCACGCGGCCTCCTGTTTTTATTTTTATTTACTTTCAATATCCGAGTGAGATTCATATTTCACTCTTGCAATTTTTTACTTTCTGTTAGACAGTTGTGATGTTTTCTCTAGAAATGGCCATGAGCCCAGATTGTAAATGATGGGAAGTGTGTTATTCTCATCATAAATTTTGATGTTTTTATAAAGACTTAAAACTGCATACTAGCACGCCAAAAAGATATTTTCCCAAAATATCTTTGCGCGTATGTTCGTTGAAAAACTCTATAAAAGTAGTAAGTAGGGACTGATATAGGGTTCTATATTTTTCAAAGGACTCACTAGAAAGGACTTTGTATGTATTTTGTCTAAGTTTTGATATTAATGTTGAGGATCCCGTTGGGATTCAACGATAAGGAGTTTTGTTGATATTGGGGATTCTGATAAGAATGATCCACATTTTTTAGCTCTTCCTTATGTTTTATGATACAAATGCTCATTTCACTTATCTTCATATTTCTCATATCTATGTTCTGGAATGTGAGTACTCATATGTCTAAATGTGGATGTATCGTATAGATACTCATATTTACTCATGTTTAGTACTTTAAATATGGCTCAGGAAGGATATTCTGTTTCACTCTTAACCTCTTCCATCGTTACTCTGATGTTAGCTGTAATGGATCTTTGTCTTTAAATTTGTTCTTGTATATGGATTCCTATCATTGCATAGGCCCAGCATATGTGAATTTTGCCTCTAGATAAACCACTTTCAGAGTTAATATTCATTACATTTTCTTACACAGTCATCACCTACCTTTAATCCATATATGTGAGTCATTTTAAAATTCATCCCCCTCTATAAGGTTTTGTCTTAGAGCTGTCAGATACATCTATATATTGAAGTTCGTAAATTTGTTACTATAGTCTCATGGTTGTTGTGTTTTACTTTGGAATCTTGGTCCCATTTTCATTAAAACATTCACCCAAGTGATTATAGCATGAGAGCCTTGTCATGTCAACTCCTATCAGTTGAACCATATGCTCCTTGCAGTTAAGATGTCCTAGGCACTGGTCTTTATACAACTAAAGACTGTCTCTAGGAGTGAGAACATCTTTCTGGTGCCACTACCGGGGATACAAATTGTAGAAAAGCTAAAATACCTGGGCCTTGACAAACTTTTCATTCACCCTTCAGAATAGGTGAGCAGGAAGGGTTGAGAGTTGTAGATCCCTCATGTTGGAAACTCCACTGTCATTCAAAAGATAAATCTATTTTGTAGTATTGGCTTCCTGAAAGCCACATCTGAGGTTAGATACATCCCAGTTGAGAACACCTTCGGTGTCTAACCCAGAAAATATTTTACACAAGAGAGGTTGGAGAGAAAGACAGTCAGCCCACACAGATATTCCTAGATTTTCTTTGGAAGACTCTCCATCCTCCTCCTCCCAAATAGCTCAAGATCAAGGTCCTGACTCCACAGTGAGAACCCTTGATTATTCTTCAGATAACCCCTCTCTGGAAAATATTCAAGTTAAATATGAAACCAAATTTGTAGATACTACCAGCTTCTTTCTTCATCCCACTCCTGAAGTTGAAGAAGTTAAAGAAGTCACATAAGTTTCTGCTGTTAACATTCCAACATTTCCATCAGCCCCTCAAGCCTCCATTCAATATATACCAATTGTCATACATACTTCTCTTCCACCACCTCCTCGTACTCATCAGATTCTCCTTCCACCCCCGCAACCTTCGATGGTTGTTCCGGGCTTCCTGTTAAGCAAATATGCCCCCCTAGCATTGCCTCAGGTATTAAACGACATGCCTCAAGATTATTTGAAAATCCTGCCTCGTTTCAATGGGGAAAATGATATTGAAGCTCAGAAACACCTAGAAGTTTTCTCTGCCTTTGCAGAAAACTTCAATGTCAAGCATCTGGATGTAGTGTTGAGACTATTTGTCCAGTCCTTAGATGGAGAAGCCAGAAAATGGTTCAAAAATTTTGGAGACTGTCCATTACTAATTGGGAGGAGATGGAAAATTCCTTTATCAGAAAATGGGGAGAAAAGAAAGACCATGGATACTGTCTCACCGAGTTCAATACACTAAGAAAAATACATAATGAGGGAGTTCCGAAATTCATTAAAAGGTTTAATAAACTATACACAAGCCTTCCAGCTGAAATGAAACCTCACCAGATTGCTACTAAAGTGGTGTTTGTAGTAGCATTTGATTCAAAATTCGGATTCTTTTTAAGAGAAAGGAAGTCCGCTAAGATGGATGAGGCCCAGACCGATGCATTGGAGGTGGAGACTAATTTTCCCTCTACAGGAAAATCAAAGGGGAGGTCAGATCACGATGCTAGGTGGAGAGGAAAAGAAGAGGTATCCACATCCAGTCAAGATAAAGAGGTAGTTGAAAATAAGATCAAGGAGATGAATAAAATGATGAAGAACCTTTCAATCAGGTTGGTAAATCTTGAACTTGAAGCCAAGAATTCATCCTCTAAGTCATTCCAAAATTCTCCAAAATGGTGTTATAATCCGCAATACAAAAATCCACCTCTACAAATACTACAAAGAGAGCGGAAGGAGCAGCAAGACCAAGTACCACCCTCGTTGTATCTAGAAGGACAAATGGATGGCCCTACCAAAGACATTCCTGATGGACAAGATGAGAAATATCTTGCTCATTTGAATAGTGACGAAGTTGAGCTCTCTTTGCAAGAGGGTGATGGAGTTGGGTTTCCATTGCAAGAAGAAGAAGAAAATGCTAGAGCCACTGAGGATCCAGAGATCAATGATTACTGCAAGCAGTTCGTTGACTTCATGCAAGTGCAATTCCATAGAAAATATGATCTCAGATCTTCTAGAAAAATAAACCGTACAGAAGAACAAGAGGAAGAGATGCCTAAAAAAGAAACAGCTATACAGAAGGAAACAACGGTGCAAAAGGTCAGAGATAAAGGTAGGAGACCTATAACCGAGCCTTTACATTATAATGATCATATTCCTTCCTCTTCCAAATTGGCCACTACTCCACATGCCAAGCCTGTACTGAACGAAGAGAAACTTCTAGCTTAGAATAGAGAGTCAAAAGACAATACCACAAAGAAGCCTCCTTCTGCCTTTAATCTGCAAAAGGAACTTTAGAAAGTTAAAATCCTAGTCCCCTTGACCGAACTACTGAAACAGCCAGTCTACAAGTCTCAAGTCTCTTCTTTCATGCTTCCCCAAGAATCAACCCCACTCTCAGACAGTTTGAACCTTCAGGAAGAAAGGCCTATGGAAATGTTCAGTCCTCATGTTGAAGAATTAGATGCTTCGACCCCTCCTTTCTATGTGTCATTAGTAATCCATGATTTGTTTTTGCATAATTGTATGTTGGATTCTAGAGCGTATCATAATCTCTTGCCCTTGTCGGTGATGGAGAAATTGGGGCTGCAAATCACTTGCCCATATAAAGACCTTTACTCTTTTGATTCCAAAAGAGTCAAATGTTTGGGGATGATCAAAGATTTGGTGGTAAATGTAGCCCAAATACCAGCCAAGAGTGTGGTGATGGACATAGTAGTGGCAGATATACCAACTCGATTTATGACGCTGTTGTCAAGGTCATGGGGAACAAAAATTGGAGGATTGATAAACTGGACCTAGCTTATGCTACCATCCCTATGTTTGGGGGACAAGAAAGGAGGTTATACCGGGAAACAAGGTTTGTGAAAATGGTCACTAAAGTCAGTGAATTCTCCGGTATACAGCAAAGAAGGTGAGTTTTCTTGTTTAATTCTTGAAGAAGACCCTGATTACGTGCAGGAGCCATCTTTCTATTAGATAAATATGGAGCAGTCCTCGAGAAATGAGGAAGGTGGGATTTGTACATTAAACTTTGATGGAGCAAACTCGAGAGAAGGAAATGGAGCCAGAGTTCTCCTGATCTCCCCTACTGGACATTTGGTTCCATTATCCTTTAAACTGGAATATGAAGCCACTAACAATGTGGCTGAATATGAAGCGTTGCTCCTGGGTCTACAAACAACAAGGAGCATGAATATTCATAGCCTGAAAGTACTGGGAGATTCAGAATTGGTGGTGAGACAAGTGAGAAATCTGTGTCAAGCTAAGCACCCACGGCTGAGGGCTTATAGAAACAAGGTATGGGACTTGGTAGATAAATTTTTCTTACCTTTTAATATTCAGTTTATGCCAAGAGATCAGAATAGAATGGCGAATTCTCTTGTCATGGCTGCCAGTACCTTTCGTCCGCCTTAGAATCCTCTTTTAACATATGAGATAGAGTTTCGCTACCATCCTTCTATCCCCGATAATATCAAACACTGGCAGGTGTTTGAAGATGAGGAGCAAGTGAGGAGATTCATGGAGACTGTTGGATAATTCTCCAACATGGAGATAGACGTCTGTGAAGAAGAGACTGAAAACCTTCCTCAAAATAAATGGAAAGAAACCATGGCTGGTCATAAGGTGCTACAACTCAAAGGAAATGTGATACCCAGAGGACTGGTCCATTTGGAGAGGTTGTTCGATAAAAATGATGTCCCATTATAGCCAAGTAAGGTGGTCGAAGAAAATCAGGTAGATGACCTGAACCTTGACACTGACTCTGATGCAAATATTGTAAAGCTGTCTAGTAAGGTTCCCGAAGCATATAAGCAGCAATATCATCAATTGTTTCAAACATATAAATATGTTTTTGCATGGTCCTATCAAGATTTGAAAACTTTTGATATCAGCATGATTCAGCATAAGATCCCGTTAAAAGGAGATGCAAACCAACATAAACAGAAGCTAAGACAAATTAACCCTTTGCTCCTTCCCTCCATAGAGAAGGAAATCAAGAAGCTGTTGAAGGCCAAGATCATTGTACCATTAAGATACTTTGAATGGGTGGCAAACTTGGTCCCAGTTTGAAAAAATGATGGAGAGATAAGGCTGTGTGTCGACTGTCAGAACTTAAACAGAGCATCTCTAAAGGAAAATTATCCACTACCAAAGATGGACCACATATCACAGAAGGTAGTGGGAGCTTCACGAATTTCCATGATGGATGGATTTTCTAGATACAATCAAGTGGCAGTTCTTCAGAAGGATCAAAAGAAGACCGCATTCACCACCCCCTGGGGCAAGTTTATGTATTCTCGAATTTCATTTGGACTGATCAATGCAGGGGCTACGTTTCAAAGGGCTATGGATATTTCTTTTGTGGGGGAACAGGATAAATTCATAGTGTTATACCTCTATGACATCACTGTGTTCTCAAAGGATTATGCAGAACATATTGAACACTTGCACAGGACCTTTGAGAAGTGCCGAAGGTATGGTCTCTCTTTAAACCCTTAGAAATCACTTTTTTCTTTAGAAGAAGGTAAACTATTCGGACACATTGTGACAAAGGCTAGGGTGAAAGTTGACCCTAAAAGGGTAGAAGTTATAAACGACATATCTTTCCCTAGAAATAAGAAAGAGGTCCAAGTGTTCCTTGGGCATATTAATTTCTTGAGAAGGTTCATTCCAAACTATGCAAAGATAGTTATACATATAACTGAGATGCTCAAGAAGAATAATGAGGTAAAATGGTCTCCTGAGTCACGCGAGTCTTTTAACAAGATTAAGACCGCCTTTGCAGAAGCTCCAGTGCTGACTAGACCAGATTACGCCAAATATTTCATGATATTTTCATTCACATCTCCTCACACCGTTGCAGCAGTATTGCCACAGAAGAATGAAGAGGGGTATGAGCAACCTATTGCTTTCTTCAGTCAGGTACTCCGTGATGCTGAGTTAAAATATAACATCCTGGAGAAACAAGCTTATGCCCTGGTTAAGTCTCTCAAATCATTTCAAATGTATGTCTTTCAATCATCCATTACTAAATTTGTACCCATGACAGCTGTAAAAGACATCCTGATCTAGGGAGATAGTGAGGGAAAAAGAGGTAAATGGATTGTAAAGATACAAGAATATGAGTTGGAGATACTTCCTACCAAGCTAATAAAAGGACATGGATTAGCTAAGATCCTATCAGAATCAAATTTTCAGGCTTTGGGGATTAACTTATCTATGGTAGCAAACGAGGAGCCTGGGAAAATAGCAAACTATCTCGGATAGAAATAGCTACACAAAAAACTCAGATGAAGTACCTCCTTAGTCCTTGGTACAAGGAAGTTGTAGAATATCTTTTGATCTTAGATGCCCCCCTAGCTGTGACAAAGAAAAATATAGAACACTGAGGCTGAAGTCGCAGAAATTCATTGTAGCCAATGGTCCTTTGTATTGGAGAGACCCTTCAGGCATCCTACTCTTATTCCTTACCGAGAATGAAGTGAAGAAAATAATGGCAGAATTCCATGAGGGCATCTGTGGTGGTCACTATAGCTGGAAAGCCACTGCCCATAAGATTTTGAAAGCTGGTTTTTTCTGGCCCAAGCTCTTTGGATATGTTTTTGCTCGGGTTAGAGCCTACGAAAAATGTCAAAAATTCGCAGAAAGGTAGAAGTTTTCACCCTTGCCCATGATCCCTGTACACATAGATGAACCATTCCAACAGTGGGGAATTGATTTTATTGGCAAAATTCATCCTACATCAAGTGGGCAACATAAATGGATATTAACAGCCACCAAATATTTCACTAAATGGGTGGAGGCTGTGCCAGCAAGGAATGCAACAGACACAGTAGTGATAAAATTTCTGGAAGATAACATTATCTCGAGATTTGGTTGCCCTGCCAAGATTGTTACAGACAATGCCCAGGCTTTCAAGTCTACTAATTTCATCAGTTTTTGTCAGCAATATAACATTATGTTGGGACACTCCATTGCCTACTACCCACAGGGGAATGGTTTAGCAGAATATTCAAATAAAACTTTGGTGAGAGCGCTGAAGAAAGCCATTAATGAAAATCAGAAAAACTGGGATTCCCAGCTCAAAATCGCATTATGGGCGAATAAGATCACTAGCAAGAGGTCAACGGGGAAATCCCCATATGATTTGGTTTACGGTAGAGCAACATTTTTTCCCATACAATTGGCTTTACCAGTGGCTAGGTTCATGCAGGAATGGCAGGAGGAAGTGAACGACATTACCAGGAGGATGAACCAGTTGGTAGAGCCGGAGGAGACCTGAAATCAAGTGAATCAGAGGTTAACCAAATATCAAGAGAAAATGAAGGACCTGTTTGATCAACATGCCAAAGACAAAAAGATGCAGGTCAGAGATTTAGTACTAAGATGGGACATAAGAAGGGCAAAGAGGGGAAAGAATGGAAAATTCAATCCTTTATGGTTCGGTCCCTTCAAAATTGTTGAACAAGGTGGAAACAACACATTCAAGCTGGAGAACTTGCAGGGTGACCTATTGGATGCCCCCGTGAATGGAAAATTCCTAAAGCCTTTCTTCCAGTTTTGATTCCGGTCGAAAGGTCTGTTGTATCATATTGTATATTATTCAATCGTTTTATCTAAATAAGGCCCAGTTTTGAGGAAATCATGAAAAAGAAGAAAAGGTGTTGATGAGCCGTGTTTTCACAGAGGGAACTAACAGATGGTCTGCGGAGTTCTCGACACGTTTGAGGGAAAATGTGTCATCCCCAAATGGAGCCAATGTTGTTATATCATCCACCCTTTCTATGTGTAAGAAACCATTATAAAGGCAGATTACCCGACAGTATTAAAAGACTAATGTTTCAAAGGGTGTGAGAGAGAAACAAAATCAAAATGAGTTGTATATGAAAATGGGACAAGCACACTTTATAATGAGGTGGGAGGACGTCAAATTTCTTAACCGAAATAAAAAAAAGAATGAAAGGCGCAAAGAAAATGATATGTGGCGGGACCCGCTCGTGTTTGGCACACACATGATAAAGGAATGCATGAAAAATTCCGTGGGGCTCATAGATGGTAAGGGGAAGGCGGAAGTTCGCTCCCCCATAATTCTAATGATGTAGAAAGACTGATGCCAGGAGTCAAGCACTATGTGGGGAAAACGACCGTGGGTCTGAAGCCGTTATAGAGATCACCTTGCGTTCCTCATGGGCCTGATCCCAAGGTACAATTGTCATCATGATCCAACGGTAAGGTAAGTCCTAGGACACCTGGTACAAGACTAGTAATGGCATTTAACTCGACGCGTAGTATCCACCTAACTAAAGTCTGATATCGAATCCCACGATGCCACGCATCTCAGTGTCAGCGTCCTTATATGTCAGCCCTACTAGCATCACCCTGGCATTGCTTTCCGAGCTGTTTTTGGATTGTATAACCTTGTTCCATGATTTACTATGGTAAAATACTCTTTTTTTATGGTTACTGTATAAGTGAAAGCATGAGCACCCAGTACCAGGTCTGCCCAGTCGTTGTCAAACTCCTTGTGTCATTTTCCCAAGCATTATCCTTACTTCGCAGGTATTCTATCCCTTTCATACTATCTTGTTTCCTTTCGCTTTTAATTTTTTATAATGGTCATGGGTAAAGTCACAGTCAAGAAATCAGAGCCTAAAACTCCCCAAGTCTGTGAATCCAGGGCTGCCCCTAGACCTGAACCTTTCATAGATTTGCAAGCTAACATCCGAGATCCTCAATACTCGTTTTTCATTAGCCGCATCAAGCCTGAGCTGTTCAAGAAGCATGTGGAAAATAGAGATAGGTTTCGAATCATTTTGTCTGGACTGTATCATCAAATTACTCCCCCTATCTACCCAGTGGTTGAATTCATTTTTTGGCTCTAAGAGGCTTACGATGAGTGCTGGGGCATGTTCCTCTCTTCTCACGGGAACAAAATATTCAGCATATCCCCCGAAATCATCAGAAAAGCTCTTTGTTACCCTACCAGTTCAAATTACGTCAGTTTCAATGAAATGATACTATCTCGTTAGTTTTCTAAACTGCCATGGAGGTGACAGAGTGATTTCATCGCTGCCATTACTGACTCTCATCTCACAACTTTCCCCTCTGCAGATTCAGTGCCCCTGAATTTATTCAAGGAGGACCTTCAGCCTACCCTTGCTCTTATTGCAGGGCTACTAGGTATAGAAGGGTTCGATAAAGTCTCAAAAGAAAGCATAGCTTTTTTGTGGTTAATGTCGCATCCTGGTGTCATCTTAGATATCCCTAGTTTTTTGGCCTCTGTCATCCAAAATCAGCTCCAGTATCTCCCAGATATGGGTCATTTTCGTTTATATTCCATGGTATTTTATCTTTTCCTCTTCCAACAGGCCGATAATTTTGAGGGTTTGGGTTTAGAAAAAGTCTATAGGATAAACTCTCAGCCAAGGCCAATTTTTTACTAGAATCCCGCAACACATCAGTTGGAAAATGGGGTGGGTTACTCAAATTTATTGAATGATTTCATGCCCATAGCTTATACTATTATCCATGGTTCTCCTCCGCCTAGGATTTTTCCTGATCAGAAGAAATGGTTGCATTGCAGAGCTGAAAGCACTGGAGATTGGTGTCTTTTTTATCACTATACTAAAATCAGGGCTTATGGAGCCAAAGTTTCTCCCTACCAATTGCCAGTTTTTCCCACCCGACGGATTTACACTTTGGAATACCTCTGGCAGACCTTAAAGCTTGACCAGCTCCACTTCCTCCCTATGAAAAAGGGGTTCATTCTCAAGCTTCCTACAACCATCGGCCCTTTCATTGTTAACTCGAGGCACGCCCTTCCTATGGTGGAAAACCTGCTCCAAGGCATGGATTTAAGGTAAGGGAAAACTTGGCCATATGATCCGAAAGGCATCATTTCAAACAAAAGGAAGAAGATTAAATCAACCCCTTACACTCATGAAACAAGGCCCTTCATCGAATCGCGAGCTAATCTTGAAACTTGGCATTTTCTTTCATAGATGGACATCGATTCATCTGCGACAAGGGAAAAGGAAAATACTGCTTCAACAAGAGAAACAGATCAGAAACAGGTAGAGGAGGTCGGTGTGTCAGGAGAAGGTTCCCCTCCTTCTAAAATGCAAAGAATTGAGACCAACGAAGAAGAAGGCATGGAAGATGAACAGTTGCTGCAAAGTGAGACACTTTATAGTCAATCAGACAAGGGCAAAGCGGGCTTTTTGGTGATACGAGATGGCACGGTTTCTTCTGACTTCTCAGAAGTCTCACAAGTTGTCTCGGCTAGCAGATCTAGAGGGGAGAGTGAAATATGGGTAAGGAACAGAACAATCTGTAGAAATTATATAACTAATGTTTTATATGTCTAATATTCTCCTGATCACAAACTATTTTAACTTCATGCACAATGCAGAATCTATTCCACCATTGATCATCACATGCGGAAATTAAATCAATTGCATGCACACATTGAAACAATAAAAATTCACACACATTAATACGGTGATTCTAACGGGAAAGCCTAAAGCTAAAAACCCCAAATATCTGTATACAATATATGTCATATAGATCATGTAACAATCCTCATACAAAGCTTTTCACAAGCTCTCAGTACAATACAATCGCTACACACTAATCAGGTCTTGATCTAGCAAATCCATGCACCGATCTCTGCCACCTACTAGCCTGCCTCTACTATGCAATCCCTACTGAAGAATGGATCTGAATGAACTCGAATTGGTCCAGCCTTGCTCATGCAATCCTCATTGGCATCTCTACTAACTGTTGGATGCAATCAATGCATCACTATAGTCACAACTGATAGTCATCTTGCCATTTCACCTATCTCTCCACTGGTCTCCATGGAAACTGTCCATGAAATGTAGTTAAATTATGTATTCTTCAGTTGATTAATGAGTTAATATTTAGTGAATTAATTATTAATTAATTCACACCACTCTCACTAGTGTATCAATCAGTTAGACTAGATACAACTAGCTCAACTGTGTCTAACTGAGTTAAACTGAACACAACTCTACCAACTACTTCTACAACTCCACCAAACTCTGTCACATGAGTTCTAACTCAATTCTCCATGCAATAGCTCCACTTAACCCTCAGGAATAGCGTAATTCCTTCTTTCAGCTCCTGTGCCACATCTGTGCACTTAACTGATGTGCTCCAAGAGAATAAGTTAATATTTATAGTCCAATATTATTAAGAGCTAATAATATTTGACATATCTATTTTTAGACTGGAAATCTAAAAATAGATTCTGCCCAATATGTCTAAAAATATAATTCCATTTGTTTTTCCAACTTGACCAACCATCCACAAATAGCATCCTGCAACTCATAGAATATGATCGACATGTCTAAAAATAGACATAGTCTAAAAATAGATTTGCACCAAAAATAGCCTGCAGGCCCACTTAGTGAAGGTGACTATTTTCACTAAGCTCGTCATCTTGTTGCAATCTCAACACTCCTTCTCAACAAGATAGGGATTATCTTCCACCTCGATCCCATCTCTATGGTAGACGAATTTGCTCCTAGTCAGTGCCTTCGTCAAAATATCAACATCCTGATCCTCTGTAGGAATGTAAGAAAGTAACATGATCTTCCGCTACACACAATATCTAATATGATGATACCAGATGTCAATGTGTTTAGATCTATCATGAAATACTGGATTAACCGAGATTTTAATGCAACTATGATTATCACAATATATCATAGTAGGATCTAAGTGTGAACCGAACAACCTGACCAAGATCTTCCTCATCCATATACCCTCGCATGCAGCCAAACTTGCTGCCATGTACTCGGCCTCCACTGAACTGAGTGCCACGGAACTCTGTTTTCTACTGTACCAAGAAACAGATGTAGACCTGATACTGAATATCCCTCCAGATGTGCTCTTTTTGTACATTGGGCTCCCTGCCCAATCTGCATCCGTGAAGCCATGCAGCTTCACCTCATCCGACTGTCTGTACCATAATCCATATGCCGATGTGCCTCTAAGATATCTCAATACATGCTTCCCCGCTTTCCAAAAGAGCTTGGTAGGCTTAACTATAGCTTATGAAAGCTGGTTAATAGCATATCATATGTTTGGTCGTGTATTGACTAGATACATGAGCGAACCAACCAACTGTCGATAAACAGTGGCATCCACTACCTCTGTCAATGTAGCATCATCTTTCCTCCAACCACCAGGAAAAGGAGTGTCAATAGGCTTGCAGCCTTGCATGTTGAACTTCTCTAGTATCTCCCAAGAATACTTTCCTTAAGACACAAACATTCCATCACTGCACTGCCAAATTTCCAATCCTAGGAAATAATGAAGGAGGCCCAAGTCCTTCATCTCAAACTCCTTTGCAAGATTAGCCTTGTAGGAGAGTATCAAATATTCATCACCCGTCAATATCAAATCATCTACATAAAGTACAATGATCAGCAACTTACCCTCCACCACAATCTAGTATAGGTTTGGATCCGCCTCACTCTTGGTGAATCCAAGACCGGTGAAATAACTGTTTATCCATGTGTACCAAGCACGAGGTGCTTGTTTCATCCCATACAGCGCTCTTTTGAGCCTGCACACATGTGACTCACTGCTAAATATTTCAAAACCTTCAAGCTTTTCTATGTATACCTCCTCCTCAATGACTCTGTTGAGGAATGCAGTCTTCACATCCATCTGATGAATGTGCCAACCCATCTGTGTTGAGAGAGCTAGGATGCTCCGTATGGAAGAATACCTTGCAACAGGTGCAAAGGTTTCTTCATAGTCGATCCCCTCGATCTGTGAGAAGCCCCGGGTAAGAAATATTGCCTTGTACTTCTCGATGCTCCCGTCGCAGCTTGTTTCACTTTGTAGATCCATCTCGAACCTACCACTGATTTCCCTTCCGGCCTTGGGACAATCTCCCATGCATTGTTTCTGACAATCGAATCATACTCTTCCACCATGGCATCTACCCATGCAGGGTCCTCCACAACTTCCTGGAAAGAGGATGGTTCTGTCACGATACACTTGCTCATCAGAGCCATGTATCCAGTATATCAGTCAGGTGACTATATATGTTTGTGTTGTGATGTAGGGGCTCCTAGATTCTATGCTGCATCTTGATTCAGTCGCTCAGCTTCTGTAGTGCGCTTCCACCCTCTGATGTTTAGCGGTGCATGAGTGGTTTCTTCCACTCCATGAACCTCCTCTTGTGGCTGATCCACATCCTGAGGCTCATCCTTAGGAACTAATAGCTCCTCATTTGCATGCAAGTGTGGCTCCCTCTCAAGCGAACACTTCATGGCTTTCTCCTCATGAAATTTGATATCCCATTGCACAACAGTCTTTTGACTATCTGGCAAATACACATGATATGATGCAGGAGCATCAAGGGCGTTTTTTTTTATTTTGTAAATATGTTAAAAGGGGGTGTGATAATTTTTAATATTTTATTAATTAATTTGAATAAAATAGGAAAAGGTGAGGATTTTTGTAAATATCTTTTTATTAATAAAAGGATATGAGGGAATTTAATTAGTTGAAGGATTTTAGGGATAAAGATCTATCCTTTAGGGATGTTGAGAGATTTAGGGGTTTGTTGAGGAATTGAAGGGATTGAGCATTTAATTAAATGATTTTTTTAAATTGTATAAATAGAAGGGGTTTTTGAGAGAAAACATATAGAGATTGTGAGAGAGTGTGGTAGAGAGCTAGTTTGAATAGCCAAGGCTGTAAGCCTTTGGCAATTTGTAAGGGCTAATGAAATTGTAAATCAGGCCATGGAAAAATGCTACTGTAAGTAAGTTTATTTTTATGAAAGTGTTGGGTTTGAGTTTTAAGCCTTAACTTGGTCAATTGTATATGGATTAATTTCTGTGTGAAGAGTGAATGATGAACTTGTGAGTATTCAATTTGCTGGTTAATTGGTGTGTAAATTCCTGTAGAATAATCGAATGGTGAAGGTGTTAAGCTGGGTATGAACATGGGTACTTTTAAATGCGGTAATAAAGAAACCAACTGCTGTATTGATTGCGCTGGTGATGTAGAATGGTAGCAGTTTTAAATTGATATCATAAAGATTAATTGAATGAGAATTTATTGAAAGGATGCAGGAGAAGAATCGATCCTCCTGAAGGATGTTTGGGTCGAATGAAAAATTAAAAACAGTGGTGGCATATTAACTTTAAAATGTCAAATTCATGGCGCACTCATTTTGGTGAAGTATATTGGAAAATGTTGGCAAACTTTTCTATTTGTATCGACAATTCGAACTTGTTGATTATCCTGTAATGAGCAGAGGCAAACAAGTAGTTGGAATGACGGACTCCATAAACATATCGTTTTTGCATGAAATGTTACATGACTGCACAGTTGTTTTGACTCTATTTCTGTCTATCAGGAATCTCTCCACCAAGGGTGCAGAGAACGGTCATTAACTGAATCATGGAGATTCAGCCTTGGGACGTATTGATGAGGAGATCATAAATACGCTGTAAATGGAAGCGAAAGAAATTGTAATAATAGAAGAAAATTGCAGGGATGCGTTGAAATCAAGTCTGGTAAGTTTGCATTGATGTTTAAAATGGGTAATGTCATAGTGTTACAGCAGTGAAGGCGTAATGTAAGTTCAGCTTTGAAGTTTCTGTTTGGGTCAATTACATGCAGACTATGTGGTATTATAGTCAAATGAAGTCGAGTTTTATGACATTTCGGTGAATCGATCATCTATTTCACACAGTCCAAGTAAATTTGTTGTTCCATTGCTAGCATTTAAAAGAGATGGTGATTTAACATATATTGACAGCGCAGGTTGAGATCAATTCAATATAAACAAATCTTGGTTGAATTCTTATAGTTGTGTGATGAATCTCAGGCCGGAAGATCTAGCAAGAGGGCGCATAATTTATTTGGTACATTTTTTAATTGAATTCAGGTTATGATTGTAAATAAAACAGTGAAATGAAATGCCATAGGTAGGGTCCAGCAATTGAAAGGCAGAAAGATGGTTACAACTGCATAATTTAACTATCAGAATGTTGAAGTGCCAGACATGGGCAAATTAATGCAGGTAGGCACAGTATTCAATTAACAATTGTATTGATGCGTTGAGTTTCAATTAGAGCGCTGGAATGTTGAAGAGATGGTAGTATAACAAATTTGAATTGTGTGTGATGCAATGGTATTACTTTGTAATGGGTATGTTGAAAAGGAAGAGGCGTATATCTATTTGATAGTTGTGGGCAAACACATTAATGTTAATGCCGTGCCATATTTCTGAGTGTTATTAATCCAATAATCAACCAGTAATGTGGGTGGTTAATGTAAATTGCAGAAAGGATGAATGGTATTATAATAATGATTGATTAAATAACGTCCATCTTGTTTAAAAGGACAAAGGTGCAAAGAAACAATGAATTCAGAGTTGATTTGTTTATTGGGATTTATGTTGAAGACTTCCGCATAATAATGGTATTGTATGAGTTTTCCAAACTATTGAAGTTTTTGATTTGGGAAAAAAGCTGAGATGAACGTTGATATGCACAGATGTTAATGATCCTGGGTATTGCGGTGCCCAGCTCCCGTCATTATTTTGGCATCGCAGCTCGTTCGTATGGTTTTGAAAAGTATCAAGACTCGAATTTGACTTTATATCAAATCATGTGTGGAGAGATGTGTATGGTGTAAGGGAGATCAGATTCTAATCTAGCAGTCGAGCAACCAGAGTACAGCTGGGAGAATGGAGAAGAACAATTAAGTTCTTAGAGGCAGGTAAAGCAGAATTAAGCAGAAATTGCAGAGACAGAAAGAATCCACAGTGATGTTGGGGAATGGAAATTCACTTGGATCGTGCAGGTATTGTGTTGTTGAATTTTGATTTGAGTTTTACTGACAAGAAATGGAATGAGAATTGATGATTGCAGCAAAGAAGGAATTGTTGCTGACAGCTAAAGTTTGCCAGATCAAGCCAGAAGATTGGAAGAGAGAATCAGATTTTAAAATCTGATTGACAGTGAATTTTTGCAGAGGAAGCATAAAGATTTGTTGGAACAGATTTGCAGGAGTGGTGAGATTCTGATGGTAAATGAAGTGCAGGAGAATGGAAGGACAAGATCAGACGAGATCTTGGAGGTAAGATGATATGTTTTTGAAGAATAGAATATTGTAGTCTTTGCATTGAAATATTATTGCAACTCCCAAAAGGCAATTGCTAACAGATAAAGGAAGCTGGTGAAAGTTTCTAGGTGAGAACATAGAGGTGGCAGAACCTTGAGGAAATCCAATAGAGATTGGATAAGGAAGACAGTTGTGAACAGGCAGATGAGTTGAAGCCAGGAAGAGCAAAGAGAAGTGCTCAAAGGAGGTTCCGTAGATAGAGAACCAATTGCTTGCCAAAAGACTAAGTGAGGAGAGCTTGGTGAGGTAAGTGGCGGCATGACAGGACTTGCTGCTGAAGAGGCTTTAGTGCAACTCATAGTAAAGTGAGTGAGGAACTCATAGAGATGGAAAGGATGATGACTAGTGACAGTCATAACAGAGGTTATGAAATCAACCACAGCAGAGGACAAAAGAAGAAGGATGCCAAGGCAATTGGCATACAGAGACAGTTAAGCAAAGAGGAATATGAGAGGGAGAAGGCTGAGATAGCAGTTCAGCTTGAGGTGTTAATGGAGATGTTGCAAAGAAGTGAGGAAAACCAGAAGCATGGTTATGTCATGAGAAAGAAGTTGAGGTGGCAGAGGCTACAAGAGAAGTGAAATCATCAGGTAAATATGCAGTTGATAAAGGAACTAAGAGAACTTGAACAGGTTATAGATGCCAGACAGAAGAAAGAGGAGCTCGAAAGAGTTGAGCTACAGCAAAAGGAAGATGCTAAAGAAGATGTTGAAGTTTCGATATGTTACCCAGAGAGTGGACCATTACTTTTTGAAAGTGATGAAGAGCTAGAGGAGTTGAATCATATGAATGATTCAAAGCAGCCCGAAGATTTGATGACTGAAGCATCAAACAAGACCGTAAGGTCTTGTGATTTTAAAACTAATGATTTGTGTATGATTGCAGGTTTGGAAAAAGAGGAAGAACATCTACTGAAGGATGTTAAGGAAGATTTAGCAGAAGAAAAACCATGTGAGGAAATGGAAGATCGTGTAAAATTTCCAAAGTCTACTCCAAGTAAAATCATTGAGTTATATAGAGAATTAGACTTTCAAAGGAGGAAATTGGAAGAACAGAGGATGAATGTCCAGGATAGATTGCTGAAGAAGGATGACAAAGCGGTTGTCATAAATAATAATCAAAAAGAAATTGCAGATGGTGAGCAAAGGAATGTTGCAGAGGGAAAGGAAGTTTGGGAGGCCGCAACATTTATAGTAGCAGCAGCAGAAAAGGTGCAAAACAGCAGTAAGGGTGAAAAGGAAGCAATCAAAACAAGTGAAGAACAAGCAAGAATGAGAATTCAACAATCAAGAGATGGAAACAATCAGCAGACAGAGGACATACTGGACAGAGAAATTGAGTTGATAAGGAGGTTAATGATAAAAACATCCCAGAGAAAGACAGCTGAAAGAAAGAAAAGGAGCGACAACAAGAGAATGACAGTGAAAGATTGCAAGAGCAGAGCAAGTGGAGCATTACAACACAAAATATGGAAACCTGGAAGACAACAGCAGATAACAACAGTAGTAAAGCAATCGACAAGCACAGAAAGATTACAAAATAAAATTTGGGATCCAGGAGGAAATATCCAGACTTATGACCAGGTGGTCATGAATTTTCTTACATGGGGAGTCTGATGCAGGAGCATCAAGGGCGTTTTTTTTATTTTGTAAATATGTTAAAAGAGGGTGTGATGATTTTTAATATTTATTTAATTAATTTGAATAAAATAGGAGAAGGTGAGGATTTTTGTAAATATCTTTTTATTAATAAAAGGATATGAGGGAATTTAATTAGTTGAAGGATTTAGGGATAAAGACCTATCCTTTAGGGATGTTGAGAGATTTAGGGATTTGTTGAGGATTTTAAGGGATTGAGCATTTAATTAAATGATTTTTAAAATTGTATAAGTAGGAAGGGGTTTTGAGAGAAAAAGACATTGACATTGTGAGAGAGTGTGGTAGAGAGCTAGTTTGAACAGCCAAGGCTGTAAGCCTTTGGCAATTTGTAAGGGCCAATGAAATTTTAAATCAGGCCACAGAAAAATGCTACTGTAAGTAAGTTTATTTTTATGAAAGTGTTGGGTTTGAGTTTTAAGCCTTAACTTGGTCAATTGTATATGGATTAATTTCTGTGTGAAGAGTGAATGATGAACTTGTGAGTATTCAATTTGCTAGTTAATTGGTGTGTAAATTCCTGTAGAATAATCGAATGGTGAAGGTGTTAAGCTGGGTATGAACATGGGTACTTTTAAATGCGGTAATAAAGAAACCAACTGTTGTATTGATTGCGCTGGTGATGTAGAATGGTAGCAGTTTTAAATTGATATCATAAAGATTAATTGAATGAGAATTTACTGAAAGGATGCAGGAGAAGAATAGATCCTCCTAAAGGATGTTTGGGTCGAATGACAAATTAAAAACAGTGGTGGCATATTAACTTTAAAATGTCGAATTCATGGCGCACTCATTTTGGTGAAGTATATTGGCAAATGTTGGCAAAATTTTCTATTTGTATCGACAATTCGAACTTGTTGATTATGCTGTAATGAGCAGAGGCAAACAAGTAGTTGGAATGACGGACTCCATAAACATATCGTTTTTGCATGAAATGTTACATGACTGCACAGTTGTTTTGACTCTATTTCTGTCTATCAGGAATCTCTCCACCAAGGGTGCAGAGAACAGTCATTAACTGAATCATGGAGATTCAGCCTTGGGACGTATTGATGAGGAGATCATAAATACGCTGTAAATGGAAGCGAAAGAAATTGTAATAATAGAAGAAAATTGCAGGGATGCGTTGAAATCAAGTCTGGTAAGTTTGCATTGATGTTTAAAATGGGTAATGTCGTAGTGTTACAGCAGTGAAGGCGTAATTTAAGTTCATCTTTGAAGTTTCTGTTTGGGTCAATTACATGCAGACTATGTGGTATTATAGTCAACTGAAGTCGAGTTTTATGACATTTCGGTGAATCGATCATCTATTTCACACAGTCCAAGTAAATTTTCTGTTCCATTGCTAGCATTTAAAAGAGATGGTGATTTAACATATATTGACAGCGCGGGTTGAGATCAATTCAACAGAAACAAATCTGGGTTGAATTCTTATAGTTGTGTGATAAATCTCAGGCCAGAAGATCTAGCAAGAGGGCGCAGAATTTATTTGGTACATTGTTTAATTGAATTCAGGTTATGATTGTAAATAAAACAGTGAAATGAAATACCATAGGCAGGGTCCAGCAATTGAAAGGCGGAAAGATGGTTACAAATCAGAAGCACGGCAACCATTGCAAATGTTGAAGTGCCAGACATGGGCAAATTAATGCAGGTAGGCACAGTATTCAATTAACAATTGTATTGATGCGTTGAGTTTCAATTAGAGCGCTGGAATGTTGAAGAGATGGTAGTATAACAAATTTGAATTGTGTGTGATGCAATGGTATTACTTTGTAATGGGTATGTTGAAAAGGAAGAGGCGTATATCTATTTGATAGTTGTGGGCAAACACATTAATGTTAATGCCGTGCCATATTTCTGAGTGTTATTAATCCAATAATCAACCAGTAATGTGGGTGGTTAATGTAAATTGCAGAAAGGATGAATGGTATTATAATAATGATTGATTAAATAACGTCCATCTTGTTTAAAAGGACAAAGGTGCAAAGAAACAATGAATTCAGAGTTGATTTGTTTATTGGGATTTATGTTGAAGACTTCCGCATAATAATGGTATTGTATGAGTTTTCCAAACTATTGAAGTTTTTGATTTGGGAAAAAAGCTGAGATGAACGTTGATATGCACAGATGTTAATGATCCTGGGTATTGCAGGCCTAGCCCTGCGTCATGATATTTGTGGGGTGTTTCTGTGTACCCCACAAGTATCCCAACCTCTGTGGTCAGCTCCAGCTTTTTTCTGGCATCCTTTGTCACATGAATGTAAAAAGGTGAGCCA
The DNA here is from genome assembly GCA_034641835.2 of Pinus albicaulis. Classification (NCBI taxonomy): domain Eukaryota; kingdom Viridiplantae; phylum Streptophyta; class Pinopsida; order Pinales; family Pinaceae; genus Pinus; species Pinus albicaulis. The sequence continues at coordinate 309,157,647 of CM076574.1, forward strand.
AAAATCTTCAAATGAGAAATATCAGGCTTCTTACCAGAAAACGCCTATTTGGGTGTACTCATGCCAAGTACTCTATGAGGATAATGGTTTTTCACGTAAACCAGTGTTACAAGCTTCAATCCACAAGTGTATGGGAAGGCCCTCATCATGAAACATCGCCCATGCAGCACCGACGATCGTTCTGTTCTTTCACTTCGCAACCCCATTCTGCTGTGGGTTATGAGGTGCTATGAGCTCTCTTCGAATTCCTTTTGTGCTGCAAAAGTCTTTGAATTCACTAGAGATTAATTCACCACCATTATCACTCCTAAGAGCCTTCACCTGCTTTCCCAATTCTTTCTCAACCAGTGCCTTGAACTCACAGAATTTTGAGTATGTCTCTCTCTTCTTCTGCATGAAGAAGATCCAGCACTTACGAGAAAAATCATCAACAAAGATCACATAATACATGTGCTTTGCTATCGAAGCTACTGATAAAGGTCCACACATGTCTGTGTGAATTCTCTCAAGGATCGTCATGGCATGACTATCCTTCTCATGAAAGGTGGCTTTCACAAATTTTCCCTAAGTACATCCCTTGCACTAATCTGACTGCGCAAGTGTACCTTTGAGAAGCCTGGTAGAAATCTGTTGCAAAATTTTCAAAGCGCCATGGTGAGGATGGCCCAATCTCCTATGCCACAATTCACTCTCATCCTGGCTCACCACTCCTTTTTCTTTGCGTGCCATTTTTGCACAGCCATCTACCTACAATTGATAAAGGTTCTTAACTCAAACCCCTATCCTTCAGGTTTCACCAGTTTCCTTACTGTGGAGGAAAGCCTTTCCCTCGCTAAAGACAACATCATATCCCTTGTCTTCCAACATCGCCACAGAGATCAGGTTCTTATTCAATCCTGGAACATGCATGACATCCTTCAAGATGAAAGGTTTTCCAGACTCCTTCTCAAAGGAAATGGTCCCAATACCAGTCGCACTATATCTACCATCATCGCCCATCTCGATGTGCACTCCAAGATCCTTCTCATCCAGATCAGTAAACAAATCCTTGTCTCTGGTCATATGGAAAGACGCACCACTGTCAAGAAACCACACTGATCCCATCACACTTGAGACCAAGCATGCGATCAGTGAAAAATATAGCTCAAACTACGAGGCTAAGGCCTCTCCAACTACATATCCAGAAACCTACTTATTTTTCTTCTTCTGTGGACAATTAGTGGTGTAATGTCCGTGTTGGTGACAGTGAAAGCACTTCACCTTGGACATGTCCTGCTTCTTGCCTTTCGCACCGCATTGAGAAGGATTTTTCTTTCCCTTCCCTTGGCTTGCCTTGGCAGCCAAAGCACAATTTTATTCATCTTCATTCTTCAATTAAGATCCATCCCTGGTACTCTACCTTATCTCCTCCTACACAAGATCCGACCAAAGTCGCTCCCATCCCGGCAGTTTCTCCCGACCATTGACAGAGTCTTCGTAGGAATGCCAACTCTTCGAAATCCCAAGGAGAGCCAAGCTCACCAATTCCTCTTCATCTACATTAACCCCCACACTTCCTAGCTCATCCCTGCACTGGAAAAAAATCATGAGATACTTGGGTATACTTGCGACCTTCTCCATTTTTATTTTCCTGAGTTTGTCTTTGAGTGAAAACTTCCTCTGGTCGCTCTTGCTTTGGAACAAGTCTGTCAAATCTTTCCACATCAAGAATGGAGAAGCTTTACCATCAAGGCTGGACACTATGTGATCCTTCACACCTTCTAACAGAATCCTTCGACATTTTGTTGTCTTCTTTTTCCATGTGTCAAGTGCGACAGCATTGATAGAAGCAGGTTTTAGAGTTTATGCATCTATGAACTCCTTCATCCCATTATCCTCTAGCACCACCTCCATCCTATCCTTCCATGCAATATAATTCAAGCTACCCTCGAGGGCATACTCCAATCGCAATTTGTTGAAAGACATCTCAACTTTGACACCAAGAAAACAATGCAGCAAATTTGAATTCCACCAGCACAAAACTCAACCTCTTCAATGATTTGCAATTGCTCCAATGATCAACACTTTGATACCATGTAGAAATTATATAACTAATGCATTATATTTCTAATATTCTCCTGATCGCACACTATTTTAACTTCCTGCACAATACAGAATCTATTCCACCATTGATCATCACATGCGGAAATTAAATCAATTGCATGCACACATTGAAACCATAAAAATTCACACACATTAACACAGTGATTTTAATGGGAAAGCCTGAAGCTAAAAACCCCAAATATATGTATATAATATATGTCATATAGATCATGTAACAATCCTCATACAAAGCTTCTCACAAGCTCTCAGTACAATACAATCGCTACACACTAATCAGGTCCTGATCTAGCAAATCCATGCACCGATCTCTACCACCTGCTAGCCTACCTCTACTATGAAATCCCTGCTGAAGAATGCTCTGAATGAACTTGAATTTGTCTAGCCTTGCTCATGCAATCCTCATTTGCATCTCTACTGAGTGTTGGATGCAATCAATGCATCATTATAGTCACAACTGATAGTCATCTTGCCCTTTCACCTATATCTCCACTGGTCTCCACTGAAACTATCCATGCAATGTAGTTAAATAATGTATTCTTCAGTTTAATAATGAGTTAATATTTATTACATTAATTATTAATTAATTCACACCACTCTCACTAGTGTATCAATCTGTTAGACTAGATACAACTAGCTCAATTGTGTCTAACTGAGTTAAACTGAACACAACTCCACCAACTTCTTCTACAACTCCACCAAACTCTGTCACATGAGTTCTAACTCAAGTCTCCATGCAATAGCTCCACTTAACCCTCAGGAATAGTGTAATTCCTTCTGTCAACTTTCGTGCCACATCTGTGCACTTAACTAAAGTGCTCCAAGAGAATAAGTTAATGTTTATAGTCCAAATATTATTAAGAGCTAATAATATTTGACATATCTATTTTTAGACTGGAAATCTAAAAATAGATTCTGCCCAATATGTCTAAAAATAGAAGTCCATCTATTTTTCCAACTTGACCAACCATCCACAAATAGCATCCTGCAACTCATAGAATATGATCGACATGTCTAAAAATATACGTAGTCTAAAAATAGACTTGCGCCAAAAATAGCCTGCTGGCCCACTTAATGAAGGCAACTCTTTTCACTAAGCTCATCATCTTGTTGCAATCTCAACACAATCTGGGAAAAGCACTCATCTGAAGTAGAAGGATATGCCGATAAGTACCATACTAGGTTTTCATTTGCAATTGACTTGGACAAATAATAACTAATACAGGCTATGACTGAAGCAATATTAAACCTAGAGGCTGGTACCACTAGTTATAGAGCCCTGGAAATAGCAGTAAACATGTAACAAGTCACACCAATCGACAAGTGTAATTTGTTCCAGTGTTTCGGTGATGTGTTAAAGGATGAGGTAGTAAAGCTCTCCCTCACTCTAAGAAAGTTACAAACCAGGCATAACCAAGTGCTTGATAATCTTAGAAGGGAGAAGATCAACTCTCGTGCACTCTCGAATGATCTACTCAGTCTCCAAGAAGTGGTAAAAGGGAAGGAGAAGGGTAAATCAGACCCCCAAGGCCATCTCATCTCCGAATTGCAAAGGTAGGTCGCAACCTTGAAGCACAAAGTGAAAATACCTGGTATTCATCACGTACAAACTGCTGAGTTAGTCCAAGCAGAGAAAGATAAGGCAAGCCTGGAAGACTCCCTTACAAAGGAAAGGGAAGAGAAATCTAAAATTTCAAATGAGATGGCTGCTTTACAGGGAAGAATGGATGAACTACAGATAAGCTGGGATACCCATGTGTGCACTCCACCAGCTTTGGAAGGGACTAGCTCATTCTCAGAGCAGCTGACCATGACACTGGCTGAACTTCAAGCGGCAGAAAAGAAATTCTCAATGACACATCAAAGGATTAGTAAGCTCAAGGCCCTCCTCGCAGAGTACTCCAAAAAGGTTGTTGCTATGCAAAAAGAGATAGAGGAGGGAAAATAGGAGAAGGCACAACAAGAGAAAACTATTCAAGATCTCACCAACCAAATAAAGGGAAATATCACCCTCTTTGACACTCGGCGTTTGATTTGGACTGAAATTATCATGGAAGTGAAGAAGCGTTGGGCATTCTTGAATATCATTGAGGAAAAGAGGGCTGCTAGCTGCTATACGCCATTTTAGAAGAACACTTCATGAAGGAGGTACTGATGCCTCCAATAGGGTCCAAAATGCAAAGAGGTATATTTCTCTTTTAAATGAGCTAAGTCCAGAAGAGTTGATCAAGTGAGGTATCAGGAGCATATTCAAGGAAGCTTCGGAATTTCAGAAGGCGATAGAGAAAGAGTCTACACACAACATGGCTTTGAGAAGTTTGGAAAAGGTGGTGGCCAGTTTGGAGCAATTTGAGACAGATTGGACAGAGATAACACTTACTGGGCTCCCATCAGGCTGGGAGCCTTCCAATGAAGTCCTATAGCCAATACCAGTGTATGAATGCCGACTGATGGAAGAAATGAATCAAACTGACATACCTTTCGAAAATTTTGCTCAACTTAAAGCTGAAACTATAGTTTTGGTCCTCAGCAAAGATTTCTCGCTTCTTCATCAAGTGAAATATAAGATTCCTACTCAGGTGAGTTATGACGAACTTACTAAAGTTTACATTAAGGCAGAAGCTTTCATCAAAATACTTGAGCCTGTAGCCGACACCTGGCAGAGGTGTACAAGTCATGCTAGTTTGTTAGCCAGCTATTCTGCAACCATCGTACCACCTACTTCAGCCACTGCCTCAACTCTTTCCCACCACTGAAAGTGTCAACTCATGATTTGGCCCACGCGGCCTCCTATTTTTATTTTTATTTTACTTTCAATATCCAAGTGAGATTCATATTTCACTCTTTCAATTTTTTAATTTCTGTTAGACAGTTGTGATGTTTTCTTTAGAAATGGCCATGAGTCTGGATTGTAAATTATGGGAAGTGTTTTATTATCATCATAAATTTTGATGTTTTGATCAGGACTTAAAACTGCATACTAGCACGCGGGAAAGATATTTTCCCAAAATATCTTTCTGCGTATGTTCATTGAAAAACTCTATAAAAGCAGTAAGAAGGGACTGATATAGGGTTCCAGATTTTTCAAAATACTCACTAGAAAGGACTGTATGTATTTTGTCTAAGTTTTGATATTAATTTTGAAGATCCCATTGGGATTCAGCGATAAGGAGTTTTGTTGATATTGGGGATTCTGATTGGAATGATCCACAGTTTGTAGCTCTTCCTTATGTTTTACGATACAAATTCTCATTTCACTTATCTTCATATTTCTCATATCTATGTTCTGGAATGCGAGCACTCATATGTTTAAATGTGGATTTATTGTATAGATACTCATATTTACTCATTTCTAGTACTTTAAATATGGCTCAGGCAGGATATTATGTTTCACTCTTAACCTCTTCCATCGTTACTCTGATGTTAGCTATAATGGATCTTTGTCTTTAAAGTTGTTCTCGTATATGGATTCCTGTCATTGCATAGGCCTAGTATATGTGAATGTTTCCTCTAGATAAACCACTGTCACAGTTAATATTCACTACATTTTCTTACACAGTCATCACCTACCTTTAATCCATATCTATGAGTCATTTTGGAATTCAGCCCCCTTTATAGTGTTCTGTCTTAGAGCTATCGGATACATCTATATATTGAAGTTCATACATCTGTTACTACAGTCTCACAGTTGTGTTGTTTTGCTTTGGAATCTTGGTCCCATTTTCATTAAAACATTCACCCAAGTGATTATAGCATGAGAGCCTTGTCATGTCAACTCCTATCAGTTGAACCATATGCTCCTTGCAGTTAAGATGTCCTAGGCACTGGTATTTATACAACTCAAGACTTTCTCTAGGAGTGACAAAATCGTTATAGCGCTGCTGCCGGAGATACGAATTGTAGAAAAGCTAAAGTCCCTGGGCCTCAACAAAATTTTCATTCACCCTTTAGAATAGGTGAGCAAGAAGGGTTGAGAGTTGTAGATCCCTCACCTTGGTGACTCCACTTTCATTCAAAAGATAATTCTATTTTGTAGTCCTGGCTTCCCGAAAGCCACATCTGAGGTCAGATACATCCCAGTTGAGAACACCTTCAGTGTCTAACCCAGAAAATATTTTACACAAGAGAGGTTGGAGAGAAAGACAGTCAGCCCACACAGATATTCCTAGATTTTCTTTGGAAGACTCTCCATCCTTCTCCTCCCAAATAGCTCAATATCAAGGTCCTAACTCCATAGTGAGAACCCTAAATTATTCTTCAGATAACCCCTCTCTAGAAAATATTCAAGTTAAATATGAAGCCGAATCTGTAGATACCACTAGCTTCTTTCTTCATCCCACTTCTGAATTTGAAGAAGTTAAAGAAGTCATAGAAGTTTCTGCTATTAAAATTTCAACATTTCCATCAGCCCCTCAAGCCTCCTTTCAATATATACCAATTTTCATACATACTTCTCTTCCACCACCTCCTCTTACTCATCAGATTATCCTTCCACCCCCACAACCTCTGATGGTTGTTCTGAGCTTCCTGTTAAACAAATATGCTTGTCTTGCATTTCCTCAGGTATTAAATGACATGCCTTAAGATTATTTGAAAATCCTGCCTCGTTTCAATGGGGAAAATGATATTGAAGCTCATAAACACCTGGAATTTTTTTGTGCCTTTGCAGAAAACTTCAATGTCGAACATCTGGATGTAGTGTTAAGACTGTTTGTCCAGTCCTTAGATGGAGAAGCCAAAAAATGGTTCAAAACTTTGGGAGACCGCTCCATTACTACTTGGGAGGAGATGGAAAATTCCTTTATCAGAAAATGGGGAGAAAAGAAAGACCATGGATACTATCTCACCGAGTTCAATGCACTCAGAAAAAGACGTAATGAGGGAATGCCAGAATTCATTAAAAGGTTTAATAAGATATACACAAGCCTTCCAACTGAAATGAAACCTCACCAGACTGCTACTAAAGTGGTGTTTGTAGCAGCATTTGATTCATAATTTGGATTCTCTCAAAGAGAAAGGAAGTCCGCTACCCTGGATGAGGCCCAGATCATTGCACTGGAGGTGAAGGCTAATTTCACCTCTATAGGAAAATAAAAGGGGAGGTCAAATCACAATGATAGGAAAAGAGGAAAAGAAGAGGTATCCACATCTGGTCAAGATAAAGAGGTAGCTAAAAATAAGATCGAGGAGATGAATAAAATCGTCAAGAACCTTTCAAGCAAGTTGGTAAAGCTTGAACTTGAAGCCAAGAATTCATTCTCTAAGTCATTCCAAAATGCTCCAAACAGGGTTTATAATCCACAATACATAAAGCCATCTCTACAAATACTAAAAAGAGAGCGGAAGGAGCAGCAAGACCAGGTACCACCCCCGCTGTATCTGGAAGGACAAATGAATGGCCCTACTGAAGACATTCCTGATGGACAAGATAATAAATATATTTCTTATTCAAATAGTGATGAAGTTGAGTTCTCTTTGAAAGAGGGTGATGGAGTGGGGTTTCCATTACAAGAAGAAAAATAAAAAGCTAGAGCCATTGAGGATCCAGAGATCGATGATTACTGCAATCAGTTCATTGACTTCATGCAAGCGTAGTTCCATAGAAAATATGATCTTAGGTCTTCTAGAAAAATAACCCGTACACAAGAACAGGAGGAAGATATGCCTCAAAAAGAAACAGTTGTACAGAAGGAAACAACAGTGCAGAAGGTCAGAGATAAGGGTAAGAGACCTATAACCGAGCCTTTACATTATAATGATCATATTCCTTCCTCTTCCAAATTGGCCACTACTCCACATGCCAAACCTTTACTGAAAGAAGAGAAACTTCTAGCTGAGAATAGAGAGTCAAAAGACAATACCATATAGAAGCCTCCTTCTGCCTTTAATCTACAAAAGTAACTTGAGAAAGTTAAAATCCCGGTCCCCTTGACCGAACTACTAAAACAACCAGTCTACCAGTCTCAGGTCTCCTCTTTCATGCTTCCCCAAGAATCAACCCCACTCCCAGACAGTTTGAACCTTCAGGAAGAAAGGCCCATGGTGGTGTTTGGTCCTCATGTTTAAGAATTAGAGGCTTCGACCCCTCCTTTCTATGTGTCATTAGTAATCCATGATTTGTTATTGCATAATTGTATGTTGGATTCTGGAGCATCTCATAATCTCTTGCCCTTGTCAGTGATGGAGAAATTGGGGCTACAAATCACTCACCCATATAAATACCTTTACTCTTTTGATTCCAAAAGAGTCAAATGTTTGGGGATGATCAAAGATTTGGTGGTAAATCTAGCCCAAATACTAGCCAAGAGCATGGTGATGGACATAGTAGTGGTAGATATACCAGCTCGATTTGGGATGTTGTTGTCAAGGTCATGGGGAACAAAAATTGGAGGATCAATAAAACTGGACCTGACTTATGCTACCATCCCTATGTTTGGGGGACAAGAAAATAGGTTATACCAGGAAACAAAGTTTGTGAAAATGGTCACTAAAGCTGATAATTCAGTGAATTCTCCCGTATACAACAAAGAGGGTGAGTTTTCTTGTTTAATGCTTGAAGAAGACCCTAATTACGTGTAGGAGTTGTATTTCTGTCAAATAAAGACGGAGCAGTCATCGAGAAATGAGGAAGGTGAGATTTGGACATTAAACTTTGATGGAGAAAAATCAAGAGAAGGAAACAGAGCCAGAGTTCTCTTAATCTCCCCTACTAGACAGTTGGTTCTGTTATCCTTTAAACTGGAATATGAAGCCACTAACAATGTGGCCGAATATGAAGCATTTCTCCTGGGTCTACAAACAGCAAGGAGAATGAATATTCAGAGCCTAAAAGTACTGGGAGATTCAAAATTGGTGGTGAGACAAGTGAGAAATCAGTGTCAAGCTAAGCACCCATGGCTGAGGGCTTATTGACGAGGTATGGGATTTTGTAGATAACTTTTTCATAGAATTTAATATTTAGTTTATGCTAAGAGATCAAAAAAGAATGGCGGATTCTCTTTCCGTGGCTTCTAGTACCTTTTGGCCGCCTCAAAATCCTCTTTTAAGATATGATATAGAGGTCCGCTACCGTCCTTCTATCCCCGACAATATCAAACACTGGCAGGTGTTTGAAGATGAGGAGCACGTGAGGAGATTCATGGAGACTATTGGAGAATTCTCCAACATGGAGATAGAATTCTGTGAAGAAGATACTGAAAACCTTCCTCAGAAAAAATGGCAAGAAACCATGGCTGGTCATAAGGTGCTACAACTCAAAGGAAATGTGATACCCATAGCACTGGTTCCTTTGGAGAGTTTGTTCGATAAAAATTATGTCCCATTATAGCCAAGTAGGGTGGTCAAAGAAAATCAGGTAGATGACCTGAACCTCGACACTGACTCTAATCAAAATATTGTAAAGCTGTCTAGTAAGGTTCTTGAAGCATATAAGCAGCAATATCAGCAATTGTTTCAAACATGTAAAGATGTTCTTGCATGGTCCTATCAAGATTTGAAAACTTTTGATATCATCATCATTCAGCATAAGATCCCATTAAAAGGAGATGCAAAGCCACATAAACAGAAGCTAAGACAAATTAACCCTTTGCTCCTTCCCTCCATAGAGAAGGAAATAATGAAGCTCTTGAATTCCAAGATCATTGTACCATTAAGATACTCTGAATGGGTGGCCAACTTGGTCCCAGTTCAAAAAAAGAATGGAGAGATAAGGCTATGTGTCGACTTTCAGAACTTAAACAGAGCATCTCTAAAGGACAATAATCAACTGCCAAAGATGGACCACATATTGCAGAAGGTAGTGGGAGCTTCACAAATTTCCATGATGGATGGATTTTATCGATACAATTAGGTGGCAGCGCTTCTGGAGGATCAAAATAAGACCGCTTTCACCACCTGCTGGGAGACGTTTATGTATGCTCAAATGCCGTTTGGACTGATCAATGCAGGGGCTATGTTTCAAAGGGATATGGATATTGCTTTTGTGGGGGAACAGGATAAATTCATAGTGATCTACCTTGATGACATCAATGTGTTCTCAAAGGATGATGTGGAACATATTGAACACTTGTGGAGGACCTTTGAGAAGTGCTGAAGGCATGGTCTCTCTCTAAACCCTCAGAAATCACTGTTTGCTTTAGAAGAAGGTAAACTATTGGGACACATTTTGACAAAGGCTGGGGTGAAAATTGACCCTAAAAGGGTAGAATTTATAAACGACATATCTTTCCCCAAAAATAAGAAAGAGGTACAAGTGTTCCTCATGTGTATTAATTTCTTGAGAAGGTTCATTCCAAACTATGCGGAGATAGTTCGGCATATAACTGAGATGCTCAAGAAGAATAATGAGGTAAAATGGTCTCCTGAGTCACATGAGGCTTTTAACAGGACTAAGACCGCCTTCGCAGAAGCTCTAGTGCTGGCTGGACCAAATTATGCCAAACCTTTCATGATATTTTCATTCGCATCTCCTCACATCGTTGCAGCGGTATTGTTACAGAAGAATGAAGAGGGGTATGAGCAAGCTATTGATTTCTTCAGTCAGGTGCTCCATGATGCTGAGTTAAAATATAACATCGTGGAGAAACAAGCTTATGCCCTGGTTAGATCTCTCAAATAATTTTGAATGTATGTCTTGCAATCCTCCATTACTGCATTTGTACCCATGACAGTTGTAAAAGACATCCTGATCCAGGGAGATAGTGAGGGCAAAAGAGGAAAATGGATTCCAAAGATTCAAGAATATGAGTTGGAGATATGTCCTACCAAGTTAATAAAAGGACGGGGATTAGCTAAGATCCTGTCATAATCAAATTTTCAGGCTTTGGGGATTAACTTATCCATGGTAGCAAATGAGGAGCCTTGGAAAACAGACGAACTATCTGGGATAGAAACAGCTACACAGAAAACTAAGATGAAGTTCCTCCTGAGTCCCTGGTACAAGGAAGTTGTAGAATATCCTTTGACTCTTAGATTCCCCCCTAGCTGTGACAAAGAAAAATATAGAACACTGAGGCTGAAGTCACAGAAATTCATTGTAGCCAATGGTCATTTGTATTGGAGAGACCCTTCAGGCATCCTGCTCTTATGCCTTACCGAGAATGAAGTGGAGGAAATAATTGCATAGTTCCATGAGGGCATCTGTGGCGGTCACTATAGCTAGAGAGCCACTTCCCATAAGATTTTGAAAGCTGGTTTTTTTATGGCCCAAGCTCTTCGGAGATGTTTTTGCTGGGGTCAGAGCCTGCGAAAAATGCCAAAAAATCGTTGAAAGGAAAAAGTTTTCACCCTTGCCCATGATCCCTGTACACATAGATGAACTGTTCCAATAGTGGGGATTTGATTTTATTGGTGAAATTCATCCTGCATCAAGTGGGAAACATAAATGGATATTAACAACCAGTGACTATTTCATTAAATGGGTGGAGGCTATGCCAGCAAGGAATGCAACAGACATAGTAGTGATAAAATTTCTGGAAGATAACATTATCTCGAGATTTGGTTGCCCTGCCAAGATTGTTACAGACAATGCCCAGGCTTTTAAATATGCTAATTTCATTAGTTTTTGTCAGCAATACAACATTTTGTTGGGACACTCCACCACCTACTACCCACAGGGGAATGGTTCAGTAGAATCTTCAAATAAAACTTTGGTGAGAGTGCTGAAGAAAGCCATTAATGAAAATAAAAAAAACTAGGAATCCCAACTCAAATTCGCGTTATGGGCGAATAGGATCACTAACAAGAGGTTGTTACACAGTAATTTTTCACCGTTCCTACAATTCCCCATCCCGCACAATTGGAGGGCTCATTTCGTGACCTGTGAGCAGAGACAAGACTTGAAAACACTTTCATGACATCCCTCTGAACATGAACTTTTATTGCCCTAAAGACAACTCCTTGCAAAAAACCCTAAAAACACCCCTTTTTGCGTTGGCGCAGGCAGCCAGTTCATTACCCACGCCAATGGGGGAAATCATTCAAAGAGGGCATGCCAATTGGTGCTCTGTCTCAGATTTGCACTCGTGCCAACCATTTTAGGGAGTGTTTTTTAAAAATAAATGGCAGAAGTTTTGTCCTAACCAATCCATAAAATGGTTCCTAATTTGAGTTGGGAGGTTTGGCTTCGGATCTCCATGTAGAGGAGGTGGTTTGCCACCTCTCATGGAAGCTTCCTTGAGGATAGGGCCAATCCCATGATTATATGGATCCCAACTCCCCTTCCTCCATCTATAAAAGCTTGTTCATCTCCTTTGCAAGCTAGTCTCCAAGTTCCCAAGAGCCTTATGCTGCAAGAGCCTTGATCCATTCCATTAAGGCCAAATCCAAGCAAGGACATTATTGTCAAGTATCCGAAGAGAGAGGCTTGTCCCATCACGGTAAAACTTTATCATGGGAGTTCTTGCGATGACCGTGAGAGAATTCAGCATCAGAGCTATGGTTGTATTCTTCTTTTGATGAATTAATGATAAGCGACTACTGGTTATGGTTCCACTCTTGTTCTTGATTATGATCATGAGTTATGTCCTCTCTGACTGACATATAGTTGTATGCACTGGATTTTACGCTTGCGTTTGTTGTGTTTCTTGTGTGTGTAGGTGTCCGATCACAGAGATCGTGAGGATTGTAATCTTCCAGAGCTAAGGAACGGGAGCGCTACTTCCTCTACAAGTGACAGCGTTGGATTCCAAGTAAGCCTTCATCGCAAGTCGGTTTATTTTCAATTAGGAACCTATACTATAGCATGTTCAATTGTTGCTAGACCCGATATGGGCTAGTAGGGATCGCCTCTGTCCACAGAGGGGATTAACCTCTTCAAAAATTTGGCGACTCCACTGGGGAGTCAACTTGTTGTTTGCTTTGTAAACTATAGACGGAGCCTGAAGTACGGCTAGATAGCCTTCGAAATGCTTTTGCTCTGCATTAGCGAAGTAGATCAATGCTACTTCATTCAATCTCCGGTTTAGTTTATAAACTGAATGACTTGGAGTGTTTTCTTGTCTTTTCGGTCAATTCTTGGCCTTGCTTGCTTGGTCAGCCCTTTGGGCTGGTTTTTTCTTCTTGTTTGGCTTTTGTTTGGCTTTGTCATCACTGGTCTGTGTCTGGGACTATTATTTTTTATTTTTTCCATAGCAAACTCGACTGGTGCGCTTTATAGCCTAACAGTCACGCCCATTGGCGCAGGTTTCTTGTGTATCACCCGCGCCAATTCGTTTCTGGCACTAGTTTCAGCCTCACAGTCACGCCAATCCTGTGAGGTACTAGGGTTTGCCTTGTTCTGAGCTTTCTGAGCTTGACCAGTGTGTTTGGTTTTGTTTTTTCGACTGCTTGAGTGTCTTGGAGCTTTGTTTGACTGACTGTGACCTCCATCCTTCGGTTGTTTGCCCATTTCCATTGATTTTTCACTCTAGCCCTAGGGCATCTAGGTGCTATTGTGTCTCGAGCCTCCCTTGGGAGTTTTTGGTTTTTATCGGTTTAGTCAACTTTGTGATCACTTCCCTGCATTCATTTGTCAGTTTTTTATCGTTTCATTGCGCTATTTGAGTGATTAATTGCTCCTTCATTCGAATTCCACCTTGTCTCGCTTTGGGCCTAGATTACACGGCTCATTTGTGTCTTTGGGATTTTCTCAGTTTTGAGGGACTTTTGGTCGATTTGAGGTCTGATTGTGATTGTTATTGAGTGAAATTTGCTTGTTTTTTCTCTCTTATCGTCAGTTCTCAAATTTCTCTTTTCATTAGTTTTCAGTTTTTTTAGTGCATCTAGCTCTTAAACATTGAAAATAAAAAAAATCTCTTTTGCTCTGGATTAGTTAGTGCAAATTAAAATCTTTTCGGTGTTATTAGTGATTAGTAACTTTGAGAGAAAAGTTTTTGGTTTCCATTAGCCGCATTAGAGAATTTGCTGGTTGTTTTCTGATCATTTTGTTTGTGTGACAAAGCTCTTAACTCTCTTGTAACTAGCGTTCATCTAATGAAATGATATACTGTGGCATGTAGTTTTGCATTTAGTATATTTTGAGACATTACATTCGCTAGGGCCTGAAAACTTAAACGTAATTGAAGATAAACATTAAAATTTACTCAATTTACACTGAGGTAGCATTGAAATCTAACAAAACACATTTAGAGGTCTAGGCTAGAGACGTGTTCCGGCGTCTTAAAACCTAGTAGCTATCGTTCGCCTCTTGGCCTTAGACATCACTAGTACGGGAGACCCCACTAGGTTTCTATCCTTTATTCATAGGAAGTCGATTCTACCACCCTATACCAGTGATACACCGGACACAGCATTCGGGGAGATTGCCTGCACGTACGGAAAGTCCTTGGTTGATTTCTCTTTAATTTTGAAACCAAGGTGTATATTGCAGTTCACGGTTATTTGGTACACCCTTTGCCTAGTATTCTTGAGTAGTCATTTGATCTTTTCTAACTCCTTAAATTTGAAAGGATCACCAAGCGTTTGTCCTTTCATGCTTGCTTCAAAACTGAAAGAGATAGAGTCACCTTTTATTCATTTTTCGACTCTTAAAACATGAAACGGTGAAGTTTCTAGTTTTCAATGTGGTAAAATAAAACACCCGTGATCACACGCCCTATTAGATTTTGCTTGTTGGTCATTTGATTGTGTGTCTTGACTCTTTTTCAGCCCGTGTGTGTGTTTGATATTTTTCTCTTATCTTCACTACCACAATGGCGGAACCTTTGGTTTCATCTACTGGTAGTCCATATACGGACGATTCATCAGAGGTTTCTCAATCCTCTGCTGAAACACAGCAGCCCATTGTTTCCAAGTTTCCCGACGGGGGACCGGTTCTGTCTAAGCTTCCCTTTGGAGGACTAGTTGAGTTCAATTGGCCCTTTTCCGACCCTTGGTCTGGATTTGAAGTAGGGGAAGATTTCCCCCCTCTTACATCAGGTTCGCCTTTTATAGCTGCTATTATTCCTCCTAGTCCTCGCCGTCTATTACGAGATCTAGCGGCAGGTTTAAATATGAGTGATTCTCTTAGTGAGGAAATACCTACCTCTGGTGAATATTACCAGTTGTTCCCTCGACAGTTATTCCCAGAGGACAACCTTGAACCATCTGTTATGTCATCACCCGGTCCCTCATTACCAGTAGGGTATAGATCTTTGGGTCAGATTATTGTCGCTGCTGCCTCTATGGGAGTATTAGCTCCTTCTACGAGGCTAGTTGTTCCTTCTTTGGGGATGTCTCCTAAGACACCCATTACGTCATCCCCTCAGGTCACTTCTGTACCCGTCAGGCCCACTTTTTGTGTGGCCCCATCTGCACCCGCTGTTACCACTCAGTCCGTAAGGGCCACATCGCTTCCCGAAGATGTCTATATAGCATCTACTATACCAGAGAACATCTCTCTGGAGGAGTATCTGTTGTCCTTGAAACAACCAAACCCCGAGATAGGACAATCCTCTTAAGACCCCAACCGTTCGTATTTTTTGCATTATGCACAAGATGGTACACTCGTGTATGCTTTTCCAAATCAGTACGATGAGCACGGGAATATGTTGCCTTTACCCGCTCCAGAGGCTCACCTTCATGCTCAAGCTTTACCATATAACCAGGCTGGATAGACATATAATCCACAAGGGCAACCTTTTCAAGGCCAACTTTCCGGCCAGCCTGGCTATCCTTATGACCTGCGGGGGCAGCCCTTACAAGGTTACCCTGCGGGCCAGCAAGGGCCATCGTATGGTCCGCAAGGACAGTATTACAACCCTTCTGGTCAACCTATAAAGCCTCATCCGGGGTACCAACCGAGACTGATCTATGGTCCTGGGGGGCAATTCCAACCTTCTCAACCTATGCAACCTCAGTATCCTGTTGGTCCCAATGTTTCATATCAGCCAAGATCATCTTATGGTCCTGTTGCAGGTCAAACCAGTTATCAACCACCGCCTGGCTCCATTCCGCCACCAGGCCAACCGGCCTATCCGACAAAACCTGGTGTCCCTCCACCTGGCCAACCGGCACATCCGGCACAACCTGGTGCTCCTCAACAGCCAGGTCAACCTGCGCAACCGGTGCAACCTGTTCACCCGGATCAACCTGTTAACCCAGGGCAGCCCGCTCAGCTAGGTCAACCTGTCCAACCAGGTCGGCCTGCACATTCTATCAACCCCACCCAGCAGCCGATTTATTTAATGCCGCAACCAAATCAAATGCTGCACCCTAATTATCAGGCTCCGCAGGGCTCCACCTACACTTAGCAGCCAAATCCAAATGTTGCTTACACAGGGCCGACATATAATCAGAATCCATACTCTGGTTATCAAGCCCCGTACGCTGGTTACCAGCAACCAAATCAGACTGGCTATACGACCTATACCCCCTACAATCAGAATCCTATGGGATAGAATTCGTGGGGCCAAGGATATTTGCAACAAGCGTGGAGTGCAGGTACCGGTCCTTATCAAGGGCCTGGCATGCCGTCCAATCCACCATTGTCATTCCTGGCTACCTTGGAATTACCAGATGTTTCGAAATTAACCAATGATCCAATTTTGCACAATCCTTATTGGCCTTCGATCCCTACCAAGGTGCTCGGTGATTGCCCCAATTTTGAGGGTAAAGCTAGGGAGGACCCCCAAGCTCATGTGATGACTTACCATCTTTGGTGTTCATCTAACTCTTGGGTGGATGATTCCATTCATCTGCGCCTCTTCCAACATACTTTGACTGGTGCTGCTGCTAAGTGGTATATCGAATTATCCCGTGGCATCTTTCAAGATTTCAATACATTAGCCATGGATTTTCTGACTCACTTTCAGTTACCGGTTCGCTATGAAGCCGAGACGCACCTCCTGACTTCTTTGAAGCAGGACAAAGCCACCCACATTTATGATCACATTCATGAGTGGCGACGGCGTCGTAGACTGATCAAGTTTCATATACCTGATCAGATACTAAATCATTGGTTCACCACCTCCTTTGTTAACAAAATCGCCCAAGATATTGCTATGGGAGCATGTGTGACGGAAGAACAAGCCATAGTGTGTGCCCAATATCTGGATCTTGTATATTCTCAGTCTGGCACGCTTTATGATATTTTTCCTGATGCTCCACGGTCTGGAACCTCTAAAGCTCCACCTACCCCAGCGGTAGATGGTGTTATTGGTTCCGTGTCTCAGAATTCGAAGAAATCTTCGAATGAGAAGAAGAAATCCAATTCATCTAATAATTCTACTCCTCCCTCCCCTCCTGATTCTGGCAAAACTATAGAGGTCAACGTCATTTAGGCCAATCCTATGGAAAAAGCCTCCAAAGGAAAGAAGAAGGGCAAAGGTAAATCCAAATCCGACGCCCCAAAGCCAGAATCTTCCAAACCTCATACTGAGGACGGTTCCCAACACAAACCAAAGTACCCCTGCCTCATTTGTGAAGGAGACCATTATACCAAAGATTTTCCACGATGATCTGAAGTTATTCAACTTCTCAAAGGCTCCAAAGGGACTACGACAGTTCTTAAAGAACCGTTCCCGTCTCAGCAGACCCAGATGGTTGAACAGCCTTCACCATCTGCACCATTTGGGTCTCAGGTCTTTATGATGAATGGTGCTGCACCTATCTCCATTGCTATGTGGTCGAAGGATTATAACGAATCGCGTCAGATAGCTGGGAAGAAAATTGTGGATGGTCCACCTCCCCCACCTGTCTCCGGTCTGTTGGAGATTGAGGAACCTACTGTTGAACCTGTTGTGAGGCCACCTCCTAAGGGTGTTCTACGAAGATCTTCCTACAACCCAAATTCCCGTGCTGCTCAGCACTACAGTATTGTTGAGGATCTGGCACAGGCACCTTCTACTATGTCTGCATTGGAAGTTTTTCAAAGTTTCCCGTCACAACGGAAAGCTTTATTGTCTGCAATCGGTGGGATTTATCGCACTGACTCTAATCTCCTAACCTTCGACTAAGAGAACTTTACCCCCTGAATTCCACATCAAATCACTCTTGTTATTCAAGTCGGGATCAATGGTCTTAACATCCATAGGGCCGTTGTGGATGAAGGCGCTTCTACCTGTGTCATGTCGTCCGCTTACTGGAAAGCCATTGGCTCTCCGGCCCTTTCATCATCTCCCAATGCCCTAGAGGCATTTGATGGTCGGGAATCGAAACCCCTGGGTGTTCTTGAGAGTTTTTTTATTACCTTACAGGGGAAGACAGTCAACGTATAAGTAGAAGTAGTTGACGCCAAGCTTAACTACAATATACTTCTTGGTCGTAGTTGGACCCACGCCATGCTATGCGTGCCATCCACCCTCTTTCGAATTCTTAAGTTCCCTCACGAGGGCAAAATCATTATGGTGGATCAGTTGTCTTTCTTCACCTCTACCTCTAAGAACAACGTTCCCTACGTGGATCAGATTCCAAATCCCCCTGATAGTGTAGGACCCGATCTCTTTAAGGACCCCGTCCTCATGGGTATTTTTCCCGCACCGCCATTGCACACCGCTCAAGTCAATATGATCTCTAGGTCTAACGACCCATGGCTCATCCCTTCGCCTGAGCAGGTGACTGAGTTTGGAGAATCGATGCCCTTAACTCCAGTAGAGATTAGCTACTGTGAAATTGTCGCCGCATCTGATCCTCCCCCTCCTCAGCATGCTCCTTCGAGCATGGCTTTAGAAATCTATTCTCAATCCCCCTGGCTTGGCGAGGCCAACTCGCCAGATCCTATGAAAGAGATCTTTCCTTCTGATGAAGCCATTGTTGAAAAAATGTCTCTTGAGGAGTTGCCGTGGAGAGATGGACATCATCGTTCCTCCTTCATGCCTAGCTTGGGGGCAATTCCAGATTGTCTAGAGCATTTTTCTTCTCAGGTTCCCACTCCACCTCTCCAGATGCCCATATTGACTCATGAGGTGCTTTCAGAGGGAAACCTGAGAAACATTAATCAAACCATTCCGATCGACATCTTCGTCAAACTGGGGATAGTTGAGAACATACACGTGGGAGTGACTTGTTCTTCTGATGAGATACGAGTTTATACTAATCTTTTTCAAGAATTTAGAGACATATTCGCTTGGTCCTATGAGGAAATTCCCGGGATTGATCCCAGCATAGGGGTGCACAAGATTCCTACCTATCCTTTTGCGAAACCTGTGCGCCAACACTTACGCCCGGTACACCCTCGAAAAGCCACTGCCATTAAAGCAGAAGTTGAGAAACTTCTGAAAGAAGGTTTCATTTACCCTATTCCCCTCACAGAACGGGTCTCCAAAATTGTGCCTGTAGATAAGAAACAGGGTACTATAAGAGTCTATGTTGATTACCGAGATATTAATCGGGTCTGTCTAAAGGACAACTACCCCACTCCTTTCATAGATCAAATCATTAACGAATGTGCTGGGAGTGAGATTTATTCCCTGATGGATGGCTTTTCTGGGTATAATCAGATAAATATTCTACCTGCTAATCAACACAAGACTGCATTCATCTGTCTGTGGGGTACTTTTGCTTATAAGAAGCTCTCGTTCAGCTTGAATAACGTTGGAGCTACTTTCCCGCGTGCTATGTATTACACATTCCATGACATATGTCATATCGTTCAGCCTTATCTGGACGATTTTCCAGCTCACTCAGCTCAGCGACAGGATCATCCCGAACACCTCCGCCAGATTTTCCTTCACTGTAGGCGCTATAATATATGGCTTAACCCTCATAAATGTGTCTTCTGTGTAGATTATGGCCATCTATTGGGGTTCATAGTCTCCAAGGACAGAATTCATCTCGACCCTTTAAAGGTTGAGGCCATTGTCAATCTCCCATCACCCTATCCGTTATATCAATTGCAGAGTTTGCAAGGGAAAGATAATTTCCTCCGATGCTTTATACCAAACTATGCGGAAGTAGCCAAAGGATTCACGTGTCTTTTAAAGCAGAACGTTCCCTTTCATTGGGACGACATTGCTCAACAATCCTTTGAGAAGCTAAAGACGTTACTTGTTAATGCTCCGTTGCTTTGTCCTCAGAACTATCACTGTGATTTCACTCTATACTTAGCTGCCGTCTTTAGCACCATAGCTATGGTTCTGGTCCAGGATGACGACGATGGAAACAAACACGTTGTTTATTATCTATCACGAAACCTTCTCGACAAAGAAAGGCGTTACACTCACATCGAGAAGCTGGCTTTAGCCGCAGTGTAAGTCATGCAACGTTTCCACCACTACATCCTGCTGCGTACAGTAACCGTTGTTTCGGATTGCAACCCCATGACATATATTCTTTCTCAAAAATTACTGGCTGGAAAATACTCCAAATGGATCATTATCCTTCAGGAGTTTGACCTAGATTTTACTACTGCTAAGTCGACCAAATCACTGGTTTTTGCGGATCTCATTTTCTCCCTCCCGACAGACTCCACACCCCCTCACACTGAAGATCATATCCTGGATGAAACCCTCTTCCTTATCAGTACTCGCAATCCGTGGTATGGAGACATTATTTTGTATCTTCAAACATCAACGTTTCGGTCTGAGCTAACCAAAGATGCCCGATGTCAGATTCGGCATCAGTCTCAACCCTACCGCATTGTAGGAGATACTTTATACCGCCTTGGAGTAGATTCAGTGCTCCGCCGGTGCTTAACGTTGGAAGAGGCCGAAAGAGTCTTGAATGACTGTCACAGTGGTGCCCGTGGCAGTCACATGTCTGGATATGCCCCCACCCAGAAGATTCTGTGTGCGGGCTACTTCTGGCCGTCGATATTCAAAGACTGCATTATCGCAGTCCAAAAATGTCATGCATGTCAGTTTTTTCAGTGCAAGATGCACGTGGCGCCTCTCCCTCTGCATCCTATCATTACCATCGACTCTTTCGCAAAATGGGGCGTATATTTCATGATGTGTAACCCTCATTTGGCTGGGGGGCATGCATATATAATCGTCGCTGTCGACTACTTTACTAAGTGGGCCGAATCCATGCCTACACTAGCTGCTGATGGTAAGACAGCTGCTCAGTTTATCTTCAACCACATTATTGCACGTTTCGGGGTCCTTCAGGCCATTTTTACCAATCATGGCACACACTTTCAAGATTACATGATGGCCGAGCTGACATCAAGATTTGGCTTACGACACGATAGCTCAACACCATATTACCCCCAGGAAAATGGCCAGGTTGAGGCTGTGAACAAGGTCTTGGTCACAATGCTTCAGCGAACAGTTGGAATTCATAAGTCCAATTGGCACCTCCAATTGTTCTCAGCTCTATGGGCCTACTGGACGTCAGCAAAGAACATGACTGGATTCACGCAATTCCAAATGGTGTATGGTTTGGAAGCAAATCTTCCGGTTGAGTGCGAAATTCCTTCCTTAAAGTTAGCTGTGGAAATTTTGCCCGACACTTCTCCTAAATAAGAGCGTCTCTTGTATTTAGAACGGTTGGATGAAACCCGCCGTTTGGCTGCCTTAGTCATTGAGGCATAGAAAAAGCGAGTCAAAGCCCACTTTGATCAATTTGCCTCTCCACGTTCTTTTGTCAAAGGGGACCTCGTCCTCCTATACGACCAAGCGCACGATAAAATCGAGGCAGGAAAGTTCCAACCCATGTGGCATGGGCCCTACATAGTAAAATGAGTTTTGAAAAATGGGGCTTATGAGCTCATTGATTATGAAGGAGTTCTATTGGTGCGGCCTAGAAATGGGTTGTGCCTTAAGAAATACTATGCTTGAAGTTATTTTTAGTGTGGTGTGTATATTCATTTGTGTGCATGTGTGGTGTGGTGTGCGATGTAAGCATCTTTCTGCTGATCAGGTATTCTTGATTGTGAAAATTTCCATTACTCCGCTTGTGGGTTTCGCAGATGGTGCCTCCCGTAGTACCAGGAATCTGTCTTCGGCAGCCTGGGTAATCTATGATCCTGCTGGTGAATTTTTTAACCTGCAAAGTGTTTGTCTAGCTCCTACTAAAAATAATATCGCGGAATATAGTGTTGTATTGGAATTATTAACTTAGGCTGTGGACCTCGGCATTCGTGAATTACTTGTGTATCTAGACTCACAACTTGTAGTATTACAACTTAATGGGCATTATTCAGTAAGAAATCCATCCATTTTACGTCTGTATCTGCATATTCATCTGCTGGAAAGAAGTTTTGACTATATTACATATCAACACATACCTAGACATATGAACACATTAATGGATGCAGTGGCTAATTTGGTTCTAGATAGACATTTGCGAAATTCATAAACAAAAACATCATCACATGTAAAAAGATCCATCCAGAAATAGGTATGTATATATATATATATGTGTTGAAATGTTTACATAGTGTGCATCACATAAAATAAAAAAATATACATGTTCGTCTTAATACATCCGGAGACGACATGTCTCTCAAAAAATATGCATGGAAGAAGCCCTAGGTGTCTAATCTGCATGGTGCTCATGGTAACATGCTACCGCATGCACTAAGCATCTCAAAAGTCAATGGAGGCGACTAGGCACTCCCACCGTATGTCTCTGATACGCCATCGGGACATCTGCCAGCCGGGCATAGTCTGGAATCCCCCAGGCGATCCCCTCAAGGTTCTGGACCAAATATCCTCCCTCGGCACCCTCTGCCTGAGGGTCAGCTGTGGGCTGAGTTCTCCGTGCAATAGGAGACATACCGGCAGGTCTCTCTGGGCTGACATCTACATACATATAAAATTGTTGTTAGAACGGACATGTATTACCAAAAAAAAATCATAAAACATAAAATCAAAAAGAGAAGGATCATACCCAACTCCTCATCCCAGTCATCCCCCTCCAGAAGTGGGAGATCTGGGTCTCCAGTGAAATTGGTCCCGGCATAGGGCCAATCCTCGACCACGATCAACTGGCGCCGTAACCATCCAAAAAACTCTGGCCTCCAGGACATTTGTTGGCCTCCTCCTGCCCTAGGCATAAGTGCTGCCCAGCGAGCCATCCTTGGCTCTCATGGTATCAGCTCAGCAACAATGGCCCCTTGGCCCTGAAATATAGGTAATCGTTCCAGGATGAACGATACCAAAATGGAACCGTAGCCAAACTGTTTTAGTTTGACTTTCTTGCACCTCGTAAGCTACCTCTTGATATTTGTTGTCACTGCAGTAGCCCTGTCGAGCAATGTGGGGCTCATACACTCGGAGGCTAGGAGGAGCTGGGCCTTGGTGACCTCGTGCGGTGCCTGCGACCCCACATCCCGCATGATGGTGTGAAGCACTACCCTCAGTGCCAGATCACAGACAGTGTGGATATCCACCTTCTTGCTGCCCGATCCCAATCGTGCCCCTGGGCACACTCTTGCCATCACCTGCTCCATATTTTCCCCAAACGGTCTGTTGCCTGTCAAGATGGGCACCAGACCTCTGCGCGATAGTCTAGTTATGAAATATACATCTGAAACCTCAAGTTCCAGCACTTGGTCCCGGAGTCTAAAAACTCCTTCATTTTCGTCCCATATGCTGACTAAGTACTGTAGCAGCTCTGGCTGAGGTCGTAAACACGGTTTCAGGAAGAATTTCTTAAGACCACAGTTCTTAAGTGCAGTCATGCAGGCTTCATTCTCCATAGCCAATTCATCCTCTTCCCCGTGCTCCCTCTCCTTCCATTCGATAACCATTTTGCCTTTATATCTACATCAATACAAGAAAAAAATACATTGTTAGATCTCTGGTACATCTCAAAATCCACATAGATGGCTCAAATTTTCAAAATTTTAAACAAAAAATTGTGTTGCGCCATTGGCATGACTGTTTTCCTAACAGTCGCGCTAGTTGGCGCGACCTCCTTTTGGAGAAATATCCATTGGCGCAGGTCCGTGCCCGATACCCGCGCCAATGGAGCGAGCCCTAAAAATTCAAAATGGGTCACCCAGAAGTCTAATAAACAATAAAAACACATAAAAAATGGATTGAAATGGAGCTTAAGGGAACGCCTTTTACCTGGAACAAACGCGGAACTGAATGATGTCCCGGAACAGTCGCAATCGTCGTCAGAAATTTTGCACACAAATGGACCACTGCTGCTCTCCAATGAGGTAAATAGTAAAATTAATTTTGTTTTTACCATTTGAGACTATTTATAAAATTTTGAAATCTAATTAGGTTTTAAAAGGCATCTTTTATGTATATTTTGATGTATTTTGTCGAAAATGGATTTTACACTTGCCTTCATGTGCAGCAACATGTTTTTATGCGACTTAAACGGTGATACGAGTTGTATTTTATACTTTTTCGAACTCGGTAAATACACGAAAAAGTCATTTTGGAGTCATATTTTAGCTCTTTTCTGACTCTCTAAACATGAAAAGATTGTCGAGGCCCTTTTCGTTTCAATCTCGTTAAAGTGGCCATGAAATGACATCTACCTAGTATACGTTTACCCCTTTTTCAGGCTGGGATAGATTATTTACGAAAAAGGAATACCCTAGCCTATCGCGACTAGGAGGTTTTCTCGGATATTGTTTTCTACCTTTTCGGATCTGAGGAACTATTTACAAAAAGGGACTGTTGGAGTTTAATCTTCTGCTATCTTTTCAAACTCTCTAAACATGAAAATACGCTGAGTTCTTCCTTTGTCAGACTCGTTAAACCCTGATGACATCAGATTCAATCGTAATGACGCTATTTGAGTCTCTCCTTCCTAGGGCTCGTTAAATGTACTAGGATGGGCTTACACAGCAAGCACATGGTATCCTCTTCAATCTTGTGTAAAAATAAAGAGGTACTCGCCAGAAATGGTGGGGAAACTGGAACCAACATCATTGTCGTGTCGGCAGTATGTCGCTCTTGAACATGGCACTTGTCTGCATTCGTGTCAGATTGGGGATATCTCATCTCATTTTTCACTTACCTCCATGGGTTTGGGTAATCCCTTTTGACCTCTCATCTGCTCTTTGCCTTGTCACCATGACCTCTGATCCATTGATGCCAAAATGCTACCAAATCCACTATCGTGCTGCCATATGTTCAAGAGAAGTTGACCTCTATAAATATCAACCTTCCTCTGATTCTCATCTGATCCTGATTCACAAAGACATTATGTTCCTCTGTCTCGTGTCGATGATGTGGGAAACACTATGGCCCACCTTTGATCAAGGTCACTTCCTGTCAAAACCAGCTCATTATCTAGGAACCTGATCTAGAGACTCCCTTTCGGTGCCTTGGAGCCTGCCTGCCTCAATGGCAGGTTCTTTGCATTCGACGTGAGGTTTTCATCATTGGCCTCCGATTGAGTGATTCTATGGGTGTTTGACGCCATCTCATTGATTCACATACCATAGATTGTACCTATAGTACCTTGAGGGCCATTGGCATTAATGGTGGTACCTCTCGCGTATGTTAACAGCTTTCATCATTGGCTAGTAATCAGACGATGTTCTTGCATGTTCGACTTCAGCTCACTTATTCGCATGCTTGAACTTGTACTTTGTTAGGGTCGAGATGGAGTGCAAGACCCTGGATTTTGTCTGTTGGAATCTAGGCTACAATTTTGTGGATTATTATGATTAGTTACATGACTCACTGATTGAATGGATGTGACCATACCTGAGTCTATTTTTCGATCCTCACTGGATGGTTGCGTCCATGCCTTGGATCTAGATTATTACATACTCTGTTATGGATGGCTGCGCCCATACCACATATATATCATGTATCTGAGATATCAGTTGTATTTCTCTACGCAGGGTCTCCGACGGCAGTGTTTTCAGTCAGACACATTCTCGTAAAGCATTTCACCCCTCTCTCTCTTTCGGGCCTCATGCTTTAGGGAGCATATGTTACACAATAATTTGTCACCGTCCCTACAATTCCCCATCCCGCACAATTGGAGGGCTCACTCCGTGACCTATGAGCAGAGACAAGACTTGAAAACACTTTCATGACATCCCTCTGAACATGAGCTTTTATTGCCCTGAAGACAACTCCTTGCAAAAAACCCTAAAAACACCCCTTTTTGCATTAGCGCGGGTAGCTAGTTCATTACCCGTGCCAATGGGGGAAATCCTTCAAAGAGGGCACGCCAATTTGTGCTCTGTCTCAGAGTCGCACTCATGCCAACCATTTTAGGGAGTGTTTTTTAAAAATAAATGGCGGAATTTTCATCCTAACCAATCCATAAACTGGTTCCTAATTTGAGTTGGGAGGTTTGGCTCCGGATCTCCATGTAGAGGAAGTGGTTTTCCACCTCTCATGGAAGCTCCCTTGAGGATAGGGCCAATCCCATGATTATAGGGATCCCAACTCCCCTTCCTCCATCTATAAAATCTTACTCATCTCCTTTGCAAGCTAGTCTCCAAGTTCCCAAGAGCCTTATGCTGCAAGAGCCTTGATCCATTCCCTTAAGGCCAAATCCAAGCAAGGAGATTAATGTCGAGACATCCGGAGAGAGAGGCTTGTCCCATCCCTGACAAGCTTTATCGAGACATGTTCTGCTGACGACCCTCCGAAAGAGAATTCAGTGTCAGAGCTATGGTTGTATTCTTCCTTTTATGAATTAATGATAAGCGACTATTGGCTATGGTTCCACTCTTGTTCTTAATGATGATCATGAGTTTCATGTCCCTCACTGAATATATAGTTGTAGTATTGGATTTACAATATGCCAAGGAAGCTCTTTGCAGTAGGTGTCCGACGGGAGATCGTATATCAGACTTCCCACAAGGAAGGAGTGCTACTTTCTATGCCACAACCAAAGCAGATTCCCAGGTGCTCTCTTCTGTTTCCAAGTCGGTTTATTTGAAATTAGGAACCTGCACTATAGCGTGTTCGATTGTTTCTAGACCTGATCTGGGCTAGTAGGGATCGCCTCTGTCCACAGAGGGGATTAACCTTTTCAACAAAGGTCAACGGGGAAATCCGCATATGAGTTGGTTTACAGTAGAGCAGCAATTTTTCCCATACAATTGGCTTTACCACTGGCTAGGTTCATGCAAGAATGGCAGGAGGAACCAAACGACATTACCGGAGGATGAACCAGTTGGTAGAGCTGTAAGAGACCCGAAATCAAGTGAATCAAAGGTTGACCAAATATAAGGAGAAAATGAAGGACCTGTTTGATCAACATGCCAAAGAATAAACGGTGTAGGTTGGATATTTAGTACTAAGATGGGACATATGAAGGGCAGAGAAGGGAAAGCATGGAAAATTCAATCCTTTATGGTTCGGTCCCTTCAAAATTGTTGAACAAGGTGGAAACAACACATTCAAGCTAGAAAACTTGTAGGGTGACCTACTGGATGCCCCCGTGAATGGGAAATTCCTAAAGCCTTTCTTCCAGTTTTGATTCCGGCCGAAAGGTATGATGTATCATATTGTACATTATTCAGTCGTTTTATCTAAATAAGGCCCAATTTTGACGAATTCATGAAAAAGAAGAAAAGGTGTTGATGAGCCATGTTTTCATAGAGGGACCTAATAGATGGTCTGCAAAGTTCTCGACATGTTCGAGGGCAAATTTGTCATCCCCAAATGGAGCCAATGTTGTTATATCATCCACCCTCTCTATGTGTAAGAAACCATTATAAAGGCAGATTACCCGACAGTATTAAAAGACTAATGTTTCAAAGGGTGTGAGAGAGAAACAAAATCAAAATAAGTCATATATGAAAAGGGGACAAGCACACTTTACAATAAGGCAGGAGGATGTCAAAGGTCTTAACCGAAATTAAAAAAGTATTAAAGGCACAAAGAAAATGATATGGGGCGGGACCCGCTCGTGTTCGGCACACACATAATAAAGGAACGCATGAACAATTCAGGGGGAGTCATAGATGCTAGGAGGAAGGCAGAAGTTCACCCCCCCATAATTCTAATGACATGGCAAGACTGATGCCAGGAGTCAAGCACTATGTGGGGAAAACAACCGTGGGTCTGAAGCTGTTACAAAATCACCTCGCGTTCCTCTTGGGCTTGATCCCAAGGTACAACTGTCACCATGATCCAATGGTAAGGTAAGTCCTAGGACACCCGGTACAAGACCAGTATCGGCATTTAACCCAACGTGTGGTATCCACCTAACTAAAGTCTGATATCGAATCCCACGATGCCACGCGTCTTAGTGTCAGCATCCTTATGATGTTAGCCCTACTAGCATCACCTTGACATTGCTTTCCGAGCTATTTTCAGATTGTATAACCTTGTTCCATGATTTACTGTGTTAAAATAATCTCTGTTTACGATTACTGCATAAGCGAAAGCATGAGCGCCCAGTACCAGGTCTGCCCAGTCATTTTCAATCTCCCTGCGTCATTTTCCTGAGCATTATCCTTACTTCGCAAGTATTCCATCCCTTTAATACTATCTGGTTTCCTTTCGCTTTTAATTTTTTATAATGGTCATGGGTAAAGTCACAGTCAAGAAATCAGAGCCTGAAACTCCCCAAGTCCGTGAATCCAGGGCTACCCCTAGACCTGGACCTTTCACAAATTTGTAAGCTAACATCTGAGATCCTCAATACCAGTTTTTCATTAGCCGCGTCAAGCCTGAGCTATTCAGTAAGCATGTGGAAAATAGAGATAGGTTTCGAGTCGTTTTTTCTAGACTGTATCATCAAATTACTCCCCCTATCTACCCAGTGTTTGAATTCATTTTTTGGCTCCAAGAAGCTTATGATGATCGCCGAGGCATGTTCCTATCTTCTCAGGGGAAAAAAATATTCAACGTATCCCCAGAAATCATCAGAAAAGCTCTCTGTTACCCTACCAGTTCGAATTACGTCAGTTTCAATGAAATGATACTATCTCGTTAGTTTTCTAAACTGTCATGGAGGAAACAAAGTGATTTCATCACTGCCATTACTTACTCTCATCTCACAACTTTCCCCTCTGCAGATTCAGTGCCCCTGAATTTATTTAAGGAGGACCTTGAGCCTACCCTTGCTCTTATTGTAGGGATACTAGGTATAGAACGTTTCAAGAAAGTCTCAAAAGAATGCATAGATTTTTTGTGGTTAATGTCACAGCTCGGTATCGTCTTAGATATCCTTGGTTTTTTGGCCTCTACCATCCAAACTCAGTTCCAAGATCTCTCAGATACAGGTCATTTTTGTTTCTGTTCCATGGTCTTTTATCTTTTCCTCTTCCAACAGGCTGATAAGTTTGAGGGTTTGGGTTTATAAAAAGTCTATAGGATAAACTCTTAGCCAAGACCAGTTTTTGACTGGAATCCCGCAACACATCAGTTGGAAAATGGGGTGGGTTACTCAAATTTCTTGAATGATTTCATGCCCATAGCTTATACTATTATCCATGATTCTCCTCCACCTAGGATTTTTTCTGAGAAGAAGAAATGGTTGCAATGCAGTGAGGCTGAAAGAATTGGAGACTGGTATCTTTTTTATCACTATACTGAAATCAGGGTTTATGGAGCCAAATTTTCTCCCTACCAATTGCCAGTTTTTCTTGCCCTATGGATTTACGCTTTGGAATACCTCTGGCAGACCTTAAAGTTTGACCAACTCCACTTCCTCCCTATGAAAAAGGGGTTCATTCTCAAGCTTCCTACAACCATCGGCCCTTTCATTGTTAACATGCCCTTCCCGTGGTGGAAAACCTGCTCCAAGGCATGGATTTATGGCAAGGGAAAGCTTCGCCCTATGATCTGAAAGGCATCATTTCAAACAAAAGAAAGAAGATTAAATCAACCCCTTACACTCATGAAACAAGGCCCTTCATCGAATGGCGAGCTAATATTGAAACCTGGCCTTTGCTTTCACAGATGGAGACTGATTCATCTGCGACAGGGGAAAAGGCAGATACTACTTCAACAAGAGAAGAAGATCAGAAACAGGTAGAGGAGGTCGACGTGTTAAGAGAAGGTTCCCTCCTTTTAAAAGGCAAAGAACAGGGACCAACGAAGAAGAAGGCATGGAAGATGAATAACTGCTGCAAAGTGAGACACTTTATGGTCAACCAGACAAGGGAAAAGAGGGATTTGTGGTGATACGAGATGGCACAGTTTCTTCTGACTTCTCAGAAGTCTCGCAAGCTATCTCGGCTAGTGGATCTAAAGGGGAGAGTGAAATAAGGGTAAGGAACGGAACAATCAGGGACAAAGACTTGTCTGAACTAGAAGGATATGTCAATAAGTACCATACCAGGTTTTCATCTGCAATTGACTTGGACAAAGAAAAAATAATACTGGCTATGACTGAAGCAATCTTAAACCCATAGGCTGGTACCACCAGTTATAAAGCCCTGGAAATAGCAGTAAACATGTCACAAGTCCCGCCAATCGACAACTATAATTTTTTGCAGTGTTTCGGTGATATGTTAAGGGATGAGGTAGTAAAGCTCTCCCTCACTCTGAGAAAGTTACAAACCAAGCATAACCAAGTGCTTGATAATCTCAAAAGGGAGAATATCAACTCTCGTGCACTCTTGAATGAGCTACACAGTCTCCAAGAAGTGGTAAAAGGGAAGGAGAAGGGTAAAGTAGACCCCCAAGGCCATCTCATCTCCGAATTGCAAAGGCAGGTTGCAACCCTGAAGCACAAAGTGAACATACCTGGCACTCATCACATACAAACCACTGAGTTGGTGCAAGTAGAGAAAGATAAGGCAAGCCTGACAGACTCCCTTGCAAAGAAAAGGGAAGAGAAAGCTAAAATTTCAGATGAGATGGCTGCTTTACAGGGAAAAATGGATGAACTACAGATAAGTTG
Source organism: Pinus albicaulis (assembly GCA_034641835.2). Classification (NCBI taxonomy): domain Eukaryota; kingdom Viridiplantae; phylum Streptophyta; class Pinopsida; order Pinales; family Pinaceae; genus Pinus; species Pinus albicaulis. The sequence continues at coordinate 309,188,400 of CM076574.1, forward strand.
GGATACCAATGTGTGCACTCCACCAGCTCTAGAAGGGACTAGCTCACTCTCAGAGTAGCTGACCACAAGAGTGGCTGAACTTCAAGCGGTGGAAAAGCAAGTCTCAACGGCACGTCAGAGGATCAGCGAGCTCGAGGTCATCCTCACAAAGAGCTCCAAAAAGGCTGCTGCTATGCAAAAAGAGATAGAGGAGGGAAAAAAGGAGAAGCCACGGCAAGAGAAAAATATTCGAGATCTCACCAACCGAATAAAGGGAAATATCACCCTCTTGGATGCTCGGCGTTTGATTTAGACTGAAATTATCATGGAAGTGAAGAAGCGTTGGGAATTCTTGAATATCATTGAGGAAAAGAGGGCCACTGTACACGATTTCAGAAGAACACTTTATGAAGGATTTTATGATGCCTCCAATAGGGTCCAAAATGCAAAGAGGTATATTTCTCTTTTAAATGAGCTAAGTCCAGAAGATTTGGTTAAGCGAGGTATTAGGAGTAGATTCAAGGAAGCTTCGAAATGTCAAAAGGCGATAGAGAAAGAGTGCACACAGCATGGCTTTAAGCAGTTTGGAAAAGGTGGCGGATATTTTGGAGCAGTTCGAGATAGATTGGACAGAGATAACACTTACCGGGCTCCCATCATGTTGGGATCCTTCCAATGCATTCCTACAACCACTACCAGTGTATGAATGCCGACTGATGGAAGCAATGAATCAGACTGACATACCTTCCGAAAATTCTACTGGACTTAAAGCTGAAACTATAGTTTCAATCCTTGGCAAAGAGTTCTCACTTCTTCATCAAGTGAAATATAAGATTCCTACTCATGTGAGTTATGAAGAACTTACTGAAGTTTACATTAAGGCAGAAGCTTTCACCAAAATACTTGAGCCTGACGCCGACACCTGGAAGAGGTGTACAAGTCATGCTAGTTTATTAGCCAGCTCTTCTGCAACCATCATACCGCCTGCTTCAGCCACTACCTCAACTGTTTCCCACCACTGAAAGTGTCAACTCATGATTCGGCCCGTGCGGCCTTCTGTTTTTATTTTTATTTTACTTTCAATATCCAAGTGAGATTCATATTTCACTCTTGCAAGTTTTTACTTTCTGTTAGACAGTTGTGATGTTTTCTTTAGAAATGGCCATGGGCCAGGATTTTAAATGATGGGAAGTGTTTTATTCTCATCATAAATTTTTATGTTTTGATCAGGACTTAAAACTTCATACAAGCACGCAGAAAAGATATTTTCCCAAAATATCTTTCCGCGTATGTTCATTGAAAAACTCTATAAAAGAAGTAAGAAGGGACTGATATAGGGTTCCAGATTTTTCAAAGGACTCACTAGAAAGGACTCTGTATGTATTTTGTCTAAGTTTTGATATTAATTTTGAAGATCCCATTGGGATTCATCGATAAGGAGTTTTGTTGATATTGGGGATTTTAATCAGAATGATCCATAGTTTGTAGCTCTTCCTTATGTTTTATGATACAAATGATCATTTCACTTATCTTCATATTTCTCATATCTATTTTCTAGAATGAGAGTACTCATATGTTTAAATTTGGATTTATCATATAGATACTCATATTTACTCATGTCTAGTACTTTAAATATGGCTCAGGAAGGATATTTTGTTTCACTCTTAACCTCTTCCATCGTTCCTCTGATGTTAGTTGTAATGGATCTTTGTCTTTAAAGTTGTTCTCGTATATGGATTCTTGTCATTGCATAGGCCCAGTATATGTGAATTTTTCCTCTAGATAAACCACTTTCACAATTAATATTCACTACATTTTCTTACACAATCATCACCTACCTTTAATCCATATCTATGAGTCATTTTGGAATTTAGCCCCCTCTACAGCGTTCTATCTTAGAGCTGTCGGATACATCTATATATTGAAGTTCGTACATTTGTTACTACAGTCTCATAGTTTTTGTGTTTTACTTTGGAATATTGGTCCCATTTTCATTAAAACATTCACCCAAGCGATTATAGCATGAGAGCCTTGTCATGGAAACTCCTATCAGTTGAACCATATGCTCCTTGCAATTAAGATGTCCTAGGCACTGGTCTTTATACAACTCAAGACTGTCTCTAGGAGTGACAACACATAGAAAGAAGAATTTTCAGTTGAACAATGAGCAATGTAATCTATGCTCATTAGTGAAAAGGTAGAGGGGAGAATGTGTAAATCATAGAGAGAAAAAGACCGGAAGGGAAAGACATACTATTGAAGGATTTAGGGAAAAAAATCTCAATTTTTCACACACCCTGAAATTAGCATGAATTTGGTGGGTGAAACTAGTGCCAACTGGAGCAACTTTCTCACTGACAACTAGCGCCAATGGCCAATTGGCACAGGTTGCTAACTGAAAACTAGCACAAATCGGCGCGATTGTCAGAAAGATAAAAGCGCCAATGCCTGAACAAGAAAAAAAAAAAAATTTCTCCCAACCAAGACCAGACTTACCACTTCAAGCAAAAACCAAAATATTTTAATTGATGAAAAACATAGGGAAAAAAAAGGGAAATGGTCATTCGACTATATCCATTGAATGACTAAGACCTCAAAAAGTGAGAAACTCAAAGGAAACTCCCCAGTGGAGTCGCCAATTTGTTGTCTAGGTAAATCCCCTCTGCGGATAGAGGCAATCCCTCTAGCCCTAGGGTGGGTCTAACAACTATGGGAACATATTAACATCTACCTTCCTAGATTGTAAATGAAATTTAGATCAAGGAAGATGACCTACCTCGTTCTGATGCTATGTTGTCGTCTTCTGTCGAAGCTTCCTGATTCGTCGCTCCTCTCCAGCTCGATACATGCTACTACTAACATTCGATTACCTGTGCAAACAGTCAAGACAACAAAGCAATCATAAAACCATGACAAACACAAAAAAAATTACAACCTATCTAGCTGATCAAGGAATTCTAGAAATCTCATTATAAATGTAAACAAGAGTGGAAGATAAACATTAGATGCATTTTATTATGATAAAGACAAGGGGATTTTACAACCAAGCCTTGATGTTGAGGCTCTCCTTCGGCAGGTCTGTATCCAAGCACGTTTGTAACACCCTCATGAACCAAGGTCCAATATCTCACTATGTTCTTAACACACACAAAAAATCACACTCTACACTATTCTCCCGAAGCTATGGTTGCTTCTTCTCTATGCTAACTTTTTCAACTAGCACATCAATGGAAGATGGCTATATTTATAGAGGAGAGGAGGAGGTTGGGATCCCTACAATAGTGGAAGGGAGGTCTTATCCCTTGGGAGGTTTCCCCATAAGGTGGAAACAAGAGTCCAAAGGAGGAAGGCCATGGTTATTCAGTCGAACCACCCCCTATGACTCATCCACAAAGTTGTTGTGATCAAAACTTCACCTCTATTTTTTAAAAAAATTCCATAAATAGATTGGTGTGGGAAGCTCACTGAGATAGTGTGCTAGTTGGCACGGGCTCAATGTTAATTTTCCTCATTGGTGCGAGGGCATAATGGGCTACCAGCGCCAAGGAAAAAATAGGTTTTTTAGTGGTCTGCTCAGGAAATGGTCAACAGAGGGAATGTTGTCCTCATGGAAAGGGATGCAATGATGGTATTAGCAAGGCATGACACTGCTTATTGATCACAGAAATGACCCTCCAATGTGCGAGATGGGGATTGTAGGGACAATGAAAAATTACTGTGTAACACATATAGAAACGGTCATCGAATGCATGAGCTTGACACAAGCTCCTCCTTCTACGCAATTCTTGGACATGGTCAGAAAGGTGGGTGGCAAAAGTTTGACAGAATGTGGTCAGCAACTTGGTACTGGTATCATAGCGGAGAGGTAACTGGAAGTAGGAAAGAAATGATTTAGCAAGAGTCGCAAAAGTGGAATGAGTGGCAGAACACTGGTTTAGATACCACTTTGTAGCTTATCCAATGAGCGTACGCTGAAACAATCAAATGCAAATGGAGTCATCGGTAATGGAATTGGACAAACACCACATGTGAAAGGAGCAGACGTGATTAGTAGGGTCCTCTCTAGTTTTTCCTTCAAACTTAGGGATTTTTTAAGAAAGCTTAGTTGGCATAGCACACCAACTTGGATTGTGGATTATAGGGTCGTTGATTAACTAGCTAAAATCGGGAAGGCTTAAACCTTCCATAAAAGTTATAAAAGGAGTAGCTATAATGGTTCTAGTAGCGGCTCTAATAGTACCGGCTCCATCATTAGGGTCAGGTCCACCACTAGCTTGAGGACCTGCACCTGCATGGGTACCTGACAAGATGATGGTATGAGGGTGAGGGGAACCGAGCTCGGAATCAAAGGAAGAACTCTATGAAACAAAATCAGAGTCTGTATGGGGACTTAGCAGAGAACTAACTTAGATCCTATGCAGTGGAGTAAGTCATCCTAAATAAAACTGAGGGTGAAGGCCTTGGAGTCTTTGAGATAATCGCCTTGGGAGCGCAATGATGATAAGTCACAAATGACATGAAAATGTTGAAGAGTGATAAACAAAGGCTTAGTGAGGCAAATTAATTAATTGCGATGTTTATGTCTTGGCTTGGTGGTGTAAACCAAGCACTCTTCGCTTTAGGTTTGAATGTGTGCAAGCCATGTGTTAATTTTAATTAAGCCTAGACGGTTGTATAAAGAAAAACAAAAAATGTTGAAGTACCATAAATAAAACTGAAACAATAGCAAAATAAATAGCTACACATGCATAGATCCAACCCAACAGAAGGCTTCCCAAAGAACTAGTCTAAAAGGTGGGCGAAATTGACTCAAAACACACAATATGGCAAAAATATCTAAGATATAAGGGAAATGGGTCTAATGACTCTGATCTGATGGAAATGATGCAAAAAATAGCAAGAAATCGAAGGGGAAAACTGCTGTAAAATGGGAGGCGAAAGGTTAAAACCCTGGGGGAAAGAAGGGAACCCTTATGGAAAGACCAAACAAAACTCAAGAGGTGGTTTTGAATGGAATAATAACTGATCAAAAGGGACCTGAAAGAAAGATAGATCAGAACCTAAAACAATGGTTGAAAGCACTACAAATCTCAAACAGCGTACTTAGCTAAACCCCTCCTAAAAAGGTGGAAGTGTACTGAAACCCTAAGGGGCTTGGTTCTACTTCAAGGAGACAAAATGAGCATATCCAAGCCTAATACACGCTGAGATGGAGGTCAGACAACCCAAAACAATGATTGCGACAAAATCTGACTATCACAAAAAAAACTCAGAAAAAATTTGCAGCTCATAGGTACTGACCCGTAAGCTATGGAAATCGCAATTTCTAGGCTAACATGTGTCAGTTTAGGCATAAATTGCAAGTTTTGGGCCAAAAAGTGAGAGTTCTAGTTCCTAGATCCTCAGGTTGTAGGTTGCAGAAAATTTATCATCTCTGGCATGGCTGATACCTGTTACCTATGACAAACAACCGCAAACACCTAGAAGTTAGAAAATTTACTGTTTTAGGACATAAAATTAAAAAAAAAATCAAGAGACTAAATAAAGCTAAAGAAAAACTCTAGTTACTGAAGTTTTTGGTCACGCAGGAATCTGAATTACAATAGTGGAGTCGCAAATTGTTAGTGTAAATTCTTAATGAAAGTGTACGAAAATAGCTCACTTTAGCTTTGTGTTACAATCAACCCAAACAACAAATATGGCTTCTTAACTTCTTTAGATCTACAATCGATAGTTAAAACAAATGTTGCAAAAAACCAAATCTATGCAGTAAAAGCAATTAAACAGTGAAAAGAAATAAGAATTGCTTCATACATCTAATGGACAAGACAAGATATAAATAATTTTGAATATATTATAACACCTAGGAAGGGAACAAATAATAATGTTACCAATCCCCCTGAATGGGATGGGTTCTTGGTTTTCCTCAATGCTTCAGATCCAGAAGTTTGTCTCTCTCAATGGTGTAGAAACCCAAAATGTGATGAACTTTATGGGATCTCAAGAAGCAAAGAAAGTAGTAGCAGCAATGAGAAGGATCAAAGTGCAACAATGAAAATGACCAAAGCGAATAATTAATGGAAAACACTCTTATTTATAACAAAATATTGAGTTACCCTCAATAATGGCGAATAATAAAATATTATTAACCAAGATCTAGATCTAACCACTTGGAATATTTTATTATATTTTGTTGGAGGGAAAAGGTATTTAAACTCATTTAAATACCTTTATTTTAAAATAATAAACAAATAAATGATTTATTTATCATTTCAAGAATGTGGTTAAGAAATAATTAACAAATAATGATTCGTTTAATTATTTCTAGGTGATTTAGTCAAATTTAATAAGGAATCATAACTAAATAATGATTTAAATAATTATTCCTAGAGAAAAATAAGATAAATAACGTTTGATCTAATTATTTCTCATAACTGGTTTAAATATGACCAGGAATATTATTTAAACAATGGTTTAATTAATTTTTCTCAGAGGAAAATAAAATAAATAAGGATTTATTTAATTATTTCTCATGGGGTTTCTTTTTTTAACCTAAAATAACTTAATAAAATATGGTTTATGAAATTATTTCTTATAATGAAATTAATTTTACTATGGTAAATTTTTTCTTACATGGTTGTACTTCGATCCATCTAATTGTAAATGGTTAGATGATCAAATTTTAGTGTAACATTTGGAATCAAATGAAAACAAGCCTGTGTATGGTCTAGTTATGTCTGAACCCATTGAATCTCCATGATGACCATTTGCAATAAGTTATAATATGCCCTTGAATCTAACATAACAGTATGTAATGTCATGTCATGAATGTTTAGGCTCGCATAGAAATTTGGAACTTCCTCATTTTGCTCATCTTCTACTCTTGGCCCTAAGAATAGTAGGATGATCTTCTTGAAAGTTCAGAATATCAAAGGGTCCAGGTTGAGTATTAAGCATATCGACAATTTGGCCTCTGTATTTAGTGACTTTTATGATCTCACCAAGACGGACAACAATTTTGATCTTTGAAATTTCATTTTCTAAATTGAAGGAAGTCTGTGTTTTTTCAATTTATTTTCCAAGAGTGGTATATTTCTTATGTTCAGTAACCTTTGGACCATCCTTATTATGCTGATTTTTACTAGCTACTATAGGGACATTTATGTTCCTAAGGTTGTATTGTTTTTCCATCTCAAAAATGGCATGTTGATAGCCTTTCAAGTAATCATATTTTTTTTTAATTTCATGATTTCCTATGTCATGGCTAGATTCATCATGATCCTCTTTTGTTAAGAAAATCCCTGATTCATATTCATCCAAACAGTGAATGATATCCTCTTGAATTTATGGTTTTGTTTCTTCTTCATACACAATTTTTTTCTGAAAAGGAGGTCTAACTTGTTGATCAAATTGATTTCTATTATCTCTTGGTCTCTGCTGATTTTGAGGTCTTTTATAGTGACGATTTTTTAATTGTGTTTATTTTTGTGCAGCGGGAGGAGCATTATTTCCAAAATAAAGCCTATCCATAATCCTCTCCATAGTTTTCATCATGGTGTCAAATTTCACATCTGAGGATGTAGAGGGTTATTCTTCTTCTTTCAATCTTCTTTTTCCAATCTTAGACATTTTTGATGCGATCATATTAACCTCAACTTTCACAACATCATTTTTCATATCATCCAAAGTGGAATATTCTCTCTACCTCATTAAAATGAAAAAATAATAATCAAAGGCTTCAACATAATGTAATTGGGAAGCTCCTGGAGGAGGATTAATATGAGTAGAAATAGAATTGTAAACATTATTGAATCTCTTGGAAAAATCTTGAACTGACTCATTAATAGTTTTCTTCAAGTTATTATATTTAGTCAAGGCTTGAACATGGTTTACTTTACTTCCACATATTCTTAAGAAACTATCCTCCAATTGATATCCCAATTTTCAAAACTTATTGGGGTTAAGTCTTTAAACCACTTTCTCACTTCACCTATAAAACTTTGCATAAACAACCTCATTTTAACATCTTCATCATCTACCTATTCTAAGTCTACGAAATCATTGAATTGGTCAACATGCTACTTTGCAGTGATTCCCTCCTCACCTCAAAAATTCTTTATTCTAGTGTAATATAGTTATGGGAGATCATGGAGTAAAGCTGGCATAACAATATGGCCATACCTAGCAGGGCCTGTAGGAGGAGGAGGAGAAGAAACTCCAGCCATACTGGTAGTGACTGTGCTAGTTTAAAATGCAGTAGAGGGAGTAGTTATTAGACTAGAAAAAGAAGTAGTGAAAAATGATGTGATGTTAGGGAATTGACTGTAAGGAATTTGCAGCTTAGAAATAGAAGAGCTACACTGAGGTAAAGGGACACCAACCCTCCTTCTCAACAAGAAGTCAAAAGGTTCAAGTTATTTTAATTTTTCTAGTGACTCTTGTTCTAATGATAATTCTGATGTGAAAATTTCCCAAAATCCCTCTTTATCTTATTTTGACACAACATATGTAGTATCAATTCATAACCTTTGTATATCTAATACAATTTCAGTTAATTCGTTCTCTTATTTAGCTCTAAAAATATTTTCTTCTATCTTTTCATGAAACTCTATGTCTTCAAAACTTTGAACAACCTTAGAAGGTAAAGATAAAGCTCTTGTAATATATGGATTACCTGATTTTGATGAGCTTCCAATACCTCTAAGAATTTTTTCTGGACCATCAACTGTCTCTGGTGGATCAGGGTCTAGATTAATCCTCGTGTGAATCTTCTTAGAAGCCACCTTTAAGCTAAGGATTTGAGTGGAGTCACCAAGGTAGAATTACAACCTCGAATATTTCTGATCTCCTCTAAACTTCAAGAGCTCAGTTACTTTTATTGGAATCAATTTCCCAAGATAATGGAGCTTTGAACTCTCGATAGACGCAAAAAAAAATTTATCACTAGGCTGGAACCTGTTGGGTTGTTCAACCATCAACCTAGCAAAACTATTTCGAACCACTTTGGACTATAATTTAGCCTTTCCAATCGGAGAGGTCTCTCTCAAAGAAAATAATGAAATACTCAAGATAATATCTATGTTGTAGATGGGTAAATATTTTTATGTTTTATGTGGTTTCTTCAAGAGTATGAATCGTAGAAATTATACAAGATGCATGTATATTACCAGACTCCCCTGATCTAACAAATTAACTTATGTTAAATACATGATATTTCCACTTAATTCTGTGCAGAAATTAAATTCCCAATTGCAGAACACATATGAAGAAAAATCAATCGCACATAAACATAGTTGTTTAATGGGAAATCTTAAATCGAAAAACCCCAACTATAATATATTATGTATATCAATGGATCATGTAATAATCTCATACAAAGCTTAGTACATCAATATCTCAGTACAATCAGCAATCATTACACATTGTCATGCAGAAATTTGAATATCTATGCACCAATTTATTGCCTCCTGACAGCCTGCCTCCACTGCACAATCCTTGTTGAATAAGACCTCTGAATGAATTCAAATTGGCCTTGCCTTGAATGTGCAATCCTCATTGGAACCTCCAATATGTGTCAGATGCATTGAATGCATCGCTATAGTCACAGCAGATAGTCCATCTTACCCTTTCACCTATCTCTCCATTGGGTCTCCACTGGAACTGACATGCAAGTAGTTAACCGTTGTATTTGTTCAATTGCAAGTGAGTCTCTAGCTATGAATTGATTAAATAATTAATTCACTAAAATCTCACTAGTGTATCTTCATTTAGAACTAGATACAACTGAGTTTAACTCACTTAACTGAGTTAAACTAAATAACAACTCCCATAACTACTCTTCCAAATCTGTCCCAACTCTGTCACAACTCTACCACTTCAGTTCTAACTGAGTCCTCCATGCATGAGACACCAAACACCCTAGGAATTGTGTAATTCCTTCAACCCGCTGATTTTCCAAATCTATTCACTGAAATAAAGTGCTCCAAGATAATAAGTTGATATTTATTGTTGAATTATTATTAAGGGCTAATAATAATCAACATACACCTATTTTTAGATTAGAAATATATAAATAGACTTCACCTAATCTTCTAAAAAGACAATTTCATCTATTTTTCCAACTTGATCAACCATCTACAAATAGCATCCTGCAACTTATAGAATATGCTCACCATGTCTAAAAATAGACATACACCTAAAAATAGCCTACAGACCCCACTTAGTGAAGGTGCTTAATTTTATCTAAGCTCATCATCTTGTTGAATCTCAAAACTCCCTCTCAACAAGATAGGGATTATCCTTCACCCTGGTCCTGTCTCTATGGTATTCGAATTTGCTCCTAGTGAGCGCCTTCGTCAGAATATCTGCATCCTAATCTTCCGTAGGAATGTACTAAAGCAACATGATCTTCCGCTGCACACAATATCTGATATAATGATACCAGATATCTATATGCTTAGATCTATCATGAAACAAAATATTAATCGAGAGTTTAATGCAACTCTGATTATCACAATGTATCACTGTAGGATCTAAATGAGAACCGAACAAACTGACCAGGATCTAGCTCATCCAGATAGCTTCACATGCAGCTTGATTTGCTTCCATGTATTCTACTTCTGCTGAACTGAGTGCCACATATATTTTTTTCCTACTATACCAAGAAATTGTTGTAGATCTGATACTAAGAACCCCTCTTGGTGTGCTCTTTCTGTCCTTTGGGCTGCCTACCCAATCTGCATCCATGAAGCCATGCAACTTCACCTCATCTATCTATCTATACCATAAGCCATACTCAGATGTGCCCCTAAGAGATCTCAGGACATGCTTTCCTGCCTTCCAAAAGAGCTTGGTAGGCTTAACCATCGCTTGACTAAGTTGGTTCACCGCATAACATATTTTTGGTCTTGTATTAACTAAATGCATGAGCAAACCCACTAACTGTCAATAGATAGTAGCATCCACTACCTTTTTCGATGTAGCATCCTCTTTCCTCCAATTTCCTGGAAGAGGAGTATCCATGGGCTTGTAGTCCTGCATATGAAACTTACCAAGTATCTCCCAAGCATACTTGCCTTGAGACACAAATAGTTCACCTTCTCGCTGCCATATTTCCAATTCAAGGAAATAATGAAGGAGGCCTAAATCCTTCATCTCAAACTCCTTTGCAAGATATTACTTGCATGAGTGTATCAACTGCTCATCACCCGTTAGTATTAAATCATCAACATAAATAAAAATGAGTAAAATACTACCCTAAACCACAATTTGGTATAGGTTTGCATCTGCCTCACCCTTGGTGGCGCCAAGTCCAATGAAATAGCTATTGATCAATGTGTACCAAGCACGAGGTGCTTGTTTCAGCCCATACAATTCTCTTTTGAGTAAGCACACATGTGACTCGCTCTTGAAGATCTCAAATCCTTAAGGTTTCTCAATGTACACTTCTTCCTCAATGATCCCATTAAGGAACACAATATTCACATCCATCTGATGAATGTGCCAACCCATCTGTGCTGAGAGAGAAAGGATGGTACTTATGGAAGAATATCGTGTGACAGGTGCAAAGGTTTCTTCATAATCAATCCCATCGATCTATGAGAAGCCCCAGGCAACAAATATTGCCTTATACTTCTCGACGCTCCCATCAACAGCTTTCTTTACCTTGTAGATCCATCTTGAACCCACCACTGATTTACGAACTGGCCTTGGAACAACCTCCCAAGCATTGTTTCTGACAATGGATTCATCTACCCATATGGGCTCCTGCGCTGCTTCCTCAAAGGATGATGGCTCTCTCATGATACACTTTCTCATGAGAGCCATGTATCCAGTGAATCAGTCAGGTGACTGTCTCTGTCTATGCTATGATTTAGGGACTCCTACATTATATGCCGCATCAAGCTTTAGTTTCTCAGCTTCTGTGGTATGCCTTCTACATGTTTTGATGTTTGGCTCTGCATGAGTGGACTCCTCCACTCCATGATCCTCTTCCTGTGGTTGATCCACATCTTGAGGCTCATCTTTGCGAACAAGAAGTTCCTCCTCAGCATGCAAGTGTAGCTCCCTCTCAAGCTACAACTTCATGGATTTCTCCTCATTGAATTTTATATCTCTTCACACCACAGTCATCCGACTGTTTGGAAAATACACATGATAATTATGGGGTGTTTCTTTGTACCCCACAAATATCCCAACTTCTGCAGTCGGCTGCAACTTCTTCCTGGTGTTCTTTGTCACATGAATGTAAATAGATGAGCCAAAAATCTTCAAATGAGAAATATCAAGCTTCTTACCAGTAAAATATTCTTTAGGTGTACTCATGCCAAGTACTCTATGAGGACAACGGTTTTGCACATAAACCGCAAGGTTGCATGCTTCCGCCCGCAAGTGCATTGGTAGGCCCTAATCATGCATCACATCTCGTGCAGCACCCACGATCGTTCTGTTCTTCCTCTTTGCGATCCCGTTTTGCTATGGGTTATGAGGCGCTATGAGTTCTCTTCGAATTCATTCTTTGCTACATAAGTTTTTGAATTAGTTTGAGATATATTCACCACCATTATCATTCCTTAGAGCCTTCACTTTCTTCCCCGAATCCTTCTCCACCAATGCTTTAAACTCACAGAAATTTGAGAATGTTTCGCTCTTCTTTTGCATGAAGAAGATCCAACATCTACGAGAATAGTCATCAATAAATATAACATAATACCTGTGTTTTTTTGTTGAAGCAACCAAGAAAGGTTCACACACATCTGTGTTAATTCTGTCCAGGATCACCGAAGCACAGTTCTCCTTCTCATGAAAGGTGGTCTTCACAAACTTACCCATAGTACATCGCTTGCACTGATATGATTGTGCAAGAGTACCCTTTGGAATTCCAGTAAAAATATGCTGCAAAATCTTCAAGGCACCATGGTGAAGATGGCCCAATCTCTTGTGCCATAATTCACCCTCATCCTAGCTCACCACTTATTCTTCTTTGCCCATCATTGCAGCGCAACCATATACCTCCAGCTTGTAGATATTCTTAACTCAAATCCCTATCCTCTTGGTTTTACCCATTGTTTTATGTTGCAGAAAATCTTTTCCCTCGCTGAAAACAACCTCATAACCTATATCCTCCAACATCACGACCGAGACCAAGTTCTTCTTCAGACCTAGAACATGCATAACATATTTCAATAGAAATGGTTTACATGACTCCATCTCAAATGAAATGGTTCCACTGCTGGTCACAATGTATCTACCATCGTCGCCCATATCTATGTGCATTTGGAGATCTTTCTCCTCCAAGTCACTAAACAACTCCTTGTCTCCTGTCATGTGGAAGGAAGCACCACTATCAAGATACCACATCGATCCCATTGCACTTGAAACCAAGCATGTGATCAAAGAGAAATCAAGTTCAAATTGCGAGGCTAAGGCCTCACCTGCTATAGCTCCAACAACCTTCTTGTTCTTCTTTTTCTATGGGCAGTTAGTGGCGAGATGCCCATGTTCGTGATAGTGAAAACACTTCACTTTGGACAAATCCATCTTCTTACCTTTAGCCTCAGATTTTGGATGGGATTTCTTCCCCTTCCCTTTCCTTTCTTTCACAGCCAGAGTACAATTCTCTTAATCATCATTCTTCAATGAAGAGCCATCCCTGGTACTTCACCTTATCTCCTCCTGCACTAGATCCGACCAAAGTTGATCCCAATCCAGAAATTTCTACTGTCCATTGATAGAGTCATGATAACTGTGCCAACTCTTCGGTAGCCCAAGAAGAGCCAAGCTCACCAAGTCATCATCTGCAACTGTGATTCCCACACTCCCCAGCTCATCCATACATTGGACAAACTTCATGAGATATTTTGGAATAATGTCACCCTTCTCCATTTTGATTTTTCTGAGCTTATCTTTCAGCGCCAACTTCCTATGGTCATTGTTGCTTTGGAAAAGTCTGTCAAAGCCTTCCACATTGCAAATGGAGTGGCTTTCCTGTGAAGGCTTGACACAATATTGTCCTTTACACCTTCCAACATAATTTTTGTTGTCTTTGCTACCTTCTTTTTCCATGCGTCAAGTAATGTAGCATCGCTAGAAGTAGCCTTAGGAACATCGCTATCGATGAACTCCTTCAGACCATTATCTTCAAGCACCGCCTCCATCCTATCATTTGAGGATATGTAGTTCAAGCTACCCTCAAGGTCATACTCCAACCGCAACCCATTGAAATCCTTTTCAATATATACTCAACTGTCGCACCAAGAAATTCTTGTAGCAAATTCGAATTGTCCACCAGCACAAAACTCAACACCACTTCAATATTGAAATATCCAGTGATTAACACCCTTTGATACCATGCAGAAATTATAAAAGATGCATGTATATTACCAGAATTCCTTGATCTAACAAATTAACTTATGTTAAATACAAAATCCTTCCACTTAATGCTTTGCGGAAATTAAATCACCAATTGCAAAACACATATGAAGAAAAATCAATCGCACATAAACACAGTTGTTTAATGGGAAAGCTTAAAGCTAAAAACCCCAACTATCATATATTATGTATATCAATGGATCATGTAATAATATCATACAAATCTTAGTAAATCAAGCTCTTAGTACAATCAACAATCAATACACACTGTCATGCAGAAATTTGCATATCTATGCACCAATTTCTTGCCTCTTGACAACCTGCCTCCACTTCAGAATCCCTGCTAAAGAAGACCTATGAATGAATTTAAATTTGCCTTGTCTTGATGGAAAAATCCTCATTGGAATCTCCAATGTGTGTCAAATGCATTGAATGCATCACTATAGTCACAACAGATAGTCCATCTAACTCTTTCACCTATCTCTCCACTGGGTCTCCACTGGAACTGACATGCTAGTTAATTGATGTATTTTTTCAGTTGTAAGTGAGTCTCTAGTTATGAATTAACTAAATAATTAATTCACTAAGCTCTCACTAGTGTATCTTCAGTTAGAACTAGATACAACTAGCACAATTGATTTTAACTCACTTAACTGAGTTAAACTAAATAACAACTCCCATAACTACTCTTCCAACTCTATCACAACTCTGCCACTTCAATTCTAATTGATTCCTCCATGCATGAGTCACCAACCACCCTAGGAATTATGTAATTCCTTCAGCCCACTGATTTTCCAAATATGTTCACTGAAATAAAGTGCTCCAAGAGAGTAAGTTGATATTTATTGTTAGATTATTATTAAGGGCTAATAATAATCGACATGCACCTATTTTTAGATTAGCGATCTATAAATAAACTTCGCCCAATATTATAAAAATAGAATTTCATCTATTTTTCCAACTTGATCAACCATCTACAAATATCTTCCTGTAACTTATAGAATATGTTCACCATGTCTAAAAATAGACATACACATAAAAATAGCCTGCGGGCCCCACTTAGTGAAGGTGCTTAATTTTCACTAAGCTCATCATCTTGTTGAATCTCAATAGGAATGTATGATGGCAACCATTGGGCATGGAGACAGCTAAAGAGATTCAATTACTAGCAAATTCATTCATGGAATCTGAGGAAAATTGACTTAAAATATTGATTTTACAGCAAAAAATAGTACATGAAGTAAATTGGAGCATACAATTATGAATTATGAATTCCAAGTAATCGTAATACCATGAAGCTGATGACAATATACAAATTGAAGAGATAAAAACATAAGTTAAGAAGAATCTTAGGTTTTGAAGGAAACTGTTGTAAACTGTGTATTAGCTTGATAGAGAAAATTTACATAGTAGCTTCCTCATAAAATTCATCAACCCTTTCAAACTCTAAAAATTCCCGACTTATAGAGTGAGGTCTCCTTGCAACGGTCTGCCACCTAGGCTAGAATTTGATACCTTTATGTAGAGACCTAATTTGAATAGGATTACATCACATGGAGAATTAATAGGGATATTTCTATTTTGATAGAGTTTATATTCAAATAGGAACCTATGACCATTAAATAAATCCAATAAAAATATAACTAATTATGCGTTTCATCTTTATTGAGCCAAACTGACTATTGAGGAGTTCGTTGTTTAGTGCACTGGGGTTAAGACTTCATGAGCTTGAGTTGAGATGGTGAGTTGTATTGATGAGTTGGCATGATTTATTGACTTGATCAGATGTTAGCCACATGGAGGTTGATTGCTAAATTATCCTCTTGAAAAAGAGACATAATAATATGCATGTTCCTATCTTGTGATTTATCCACTTCTTCACTGCATTTACTGCCCCAAAATTATCAAAAACTGCTAACGCTGGAAAAAAAAGAGAGTATAGGCACTTCGTAGCGACCTTCTTTAGAAAATACCAAAATCAACCCTTCTGCATAATTTTTAACTTTTATAACTATTCCAAGGTCTTTCTTGAGGTTAATGGGTTAAAAATGTGCCTTGAACCTTCTAGTTTTTGAAATTATGGCTGATGTTTACCTCCATGGAAAGCTACAACACTTCTGTAGAAAATTTATGCCTTCTATAGAAATTATACAACAAGCATGTATATCTTGGATTCACCCGATCTAACAATGTAATAAAGTTAAATACTAAATCTCTTCTACAAATATTTTACGGAATTAAAAATAACACAATTGCCAATCACATGAAGCAAATAATAATAGATCAAAACCACAACACTAGATATTCCTGGGGAAATCTTACTACTCAAAACCCCTCTATCTTATATTTTATATTCCACAAGGAATCATGAAACAATCTCATACAAAACTCCAATCCAAGAGCTCTCAGTACAATATACAATCATCTCACACTGTCATACAAAAATTGGCAAGTTCCTTAGCCACTTTCCTGTCTCCAAACAGCCTGCCTTGCTCACGCAGTTCCTGATGAATGCAATCCTTAATCACAAATAATTCCAGGCTTCCTCAACTGCGCTGAGTATCATGGGCATCCTGTGGTGTTATAACTGCACTTGGGTAGCCTGCTAATATCACAACTGATAGTTATCTTCCCTTTCACCTAGAACTCAACTGGGTCTCCACGAGATCTGACATGCATGCAGTTAATAATAGTAAAAACATCAGTTTCATGTGATATCACTACACGTGAATCAATTAATATTTAATTCACTTGATCTCTCACTAGTGTATCTGTAGTTACAACTAGCACAACTGGCTTTAACTCACTTAACTGAGTTAAACTGATTTACAACTTGCATTAACTAATGCACCAGTGAACTTCCAACTCTGTTACAACTAGAATCACTCTGTTGCAACTCAAGTCAACCTGCATGTCCCACCAACCAACCTCTTAACTCTAAATTCACTTAGCTAACTCATTTTCCACTTCAGTTAACTATTTTCAAGTGCTCATTGAGAATAGATTAATATTTATTGTCCAACTATTATTAAGGGATAATAATATTCGACATGCATCTATAAATAGACATGTGATCTATAAATAGAACTCACACATACATCTATAAATAGAACATCATATATAAATAGAATTTTCTCACCATCTATAAATAGCTTGTGTGGGCCCCACCTAGTGTAGGTGCTTAATTTTCACTAGAATCGGGGATGTTGTTTTCGGATGCCAATTTCATTGTTTCTTGTTGCAACCTTCAACTCCCTCTCAACAAGAAAGGAATGTATTTGCATGCACCATGCAACTCCATGCATACACCCTGCAACATTTGCATGCAACATTTCTGAAACTTAATAGCCTCCAAACAACTGAATCAGTATAATGCATCTGTCATCAAAGTCTTCTTACTTCTACTGGTACCAACTACACATGTTTTCTAGATCCACTATGTTGTTGACCTTTGCATCCATGCAATTTTCACTTGCAGTCAACTCTGATCTGCACTCTAGTGTTCGACATTGTCACTTTGATTTCATGTCCTCACGACATCTGACTACATCAATCCAAATGATCCTGCTACTACTGTACTATGGGCTCCTCGTAGCTAAGTTTGATTCATGAGATCCACACCATCTCAATGAATCCTGCCTAGAAATTTCTTCTTAGGATTATCCATGCATGTCGCCTCACCTCTCACCTGGTGGTATAGCTGCATTCACTCCCTCTGCCCATCTGGCACGAAATTTCTTTGCATGAGTTGTTTCTCCCACTCCATGATCCTCATCTTATAGCTGCTCCACATCTTGAGGTTCACTATTACCTGCATGCAAATCCAACTCCCTCTCAAGTGTGAATTACATGGCTTTATCGCACTTCGAAATAGTAGGAAGCTCTGTATAAATCCCATCTACATCAAGTCTATAGAGATTCTTCTGCATTTCCAGTTGTGGCTGCTACATAACCTTCTGAGACTTCTTTTCATGCTACATGATGAGAGGCTCCCTCTCAACCACCAATTAAATAACCTCTTCTTTTCTCCTCAAAGCTTTGCATGCATCTTGTACCTCAGTGCATGTAGGTTCTTGGCTCGTGCACATTGTAATTGTCCCACCATGGTAAATTTTTCTAACAAAAGAGTTGATTTTAAATCGACGATATATCCCTCATCCAAGCTCCAATTCGACTGATTTTTTTTTTCAATTTGGGTATTTTTTTCACAAGGAAGAAAAATATGCTATCTATTTTTGAAAATTTTGCATCACAAGTTTCAAATATTTTGTGCAAACTCGCGCACCCAAATAATTCCTTCTCTCATACCATGTAGAAAATTTATAACACAGCTTCGATACCGTGCAGACATTATACAACAAGTATGTATATCTTGGATTCGCCTGATCTAAAAATATACTAAATTTAAATACTGAATCACTTCTACAAATATTTTTCAGAATTAAAAACGACATAATTGCCAATCACATGAAGCAAAGAAGAATAGATCAAAACCACAACACCAGATATTCCCAGGGAAATTTTACTGCTCAAAAACCCTCTATCATATATTGTATATTCCACAAGGAATCATGAAACAATTTCATACAAAACTCCAATACAAGAGCTCTCAGTAAAATATAAAATCATCTCACACTGTCATACAAAAATTGGCAAGTTCCTTAGCCACTTTCCTGTCTCCAAATAGCCTACCTTGCTCACACAGTTCATGATGAATGCAATCCTTAATCACAAATAATTTCAGCCTTCCCCAACTGCGCTGAGTATCATGGGCATCCTGTGGTGTTATAACGACACTTGGGTAGCCTTCTAATATCACAACTGGCGGTTATCTTCCCTTTCACCTAGAACTCAACTGGGTCTCCACTGAATCTAACATGCATGCAGTTAGTAATAGTAAAAACATTAGTTGCATGTGAGATCACTATATGTGAATTAATTAATATTTAGTTCACTTGATCTCTCACTAGTGTATCTGTCGTTACAACTAGCACAACTGACTTTAACTCACTTAACTGAGTTAAACTGATTTACAACTTGCATTAACTAATGCACCGGTGCACTTCCAACTCTGTTACAACTAGAATCAATCTGTTACAACTCAAGTCAAGCTGCATGTCCCACCAACCAACCTCTTAACTCGAAATTCACTTAGCTAACTCATTTTCCACTTTAGCTAACTATTTTCAAGTGCTCATTGAGAATAGATTAATATTTATTTTCCAACTATTATTAAGGGATAATAATAGTCGACATGCATCTATAAATAGACATGCAATCTATAAATATAACTCACACATACATCTATAAATAGAACATCATCTATAAATAGCCTGTGTGGGCCCCACCTAGTGTAGGTGCTTAATTTCCACTAGGATCAAGGATGTTATTTCATGATGCCAATTTCACTATTTCTTGTTGAAACCTTCAACACCTTCAAGCCTGGGATTTGCTATGAAAGTACCCAGTTTTCTAACATTTTTCACTTTCTTCCTTATATCACCTCCTTAAAATTTGTAAAATCCTATACATGCTTGTATAAGATCATAAGAAATAATATAGCCAAAAACAATGTGTAATATTACCATGCTTATGGAGCAGCATCATTATTAATAGTAATGAATTTTAGGCCCCTCTTCAAAAGTTCAGCTTGTATCATCTGCATTTGTGCTTCTAGGTCTTTGGCTTGATCCCACAACCTTCTCCTCTTTGCCTACAACCAACTATTTCTTTTGAATATATTCTCTATCGTCATGTGTAGAGGAAATGCCCTCTTTAACATATTTCCTGATCTATCTACCACTTGATTGTAATAATCCAGTTGCTTAGATATGTCTTGCTTTAATTCCTCAAAAATAAACTTTGATTCTATTACCTCATTTATAGCATCCCTTAAATATTCTTGTAGAATCTCTACCTCAAACTTTTCTTGTACATGTTCTTTACCTTTACTTCTCTTCACTGATTCTGCCTTTGCTGGAGGCTCCTCTAGAAATTTTTATTTTGATGGAAAATTTTTCCTTAATGGATGTTCAGGCATCAATGGTTACTCTGGCATCTTTTGATTTGACTATTGTGCTCTTGTGAATGGTTTTCTAGGCTTTAATATAAATCCTAAATCATCTTGAGAAAAGTCTAATTTCTTGGCGCTTTTGTTTTCCGTTTGAGTCTCTGTCTCCTTGATTTAAACAGGATTTACAATGGGGCTTTCTTCAATTTCAATAGCCTCTAAAATATCTGCTAACTTTCCTCTTCCTTCAGTTTAACTTCTAGTAACCCTCCTATGTGTCCTTGTATATTTTTTTAGTTTTTTTTTGTGGAATATTTCTCTAGCACCACAACCTTTTGCACTTGTTCAACCTCTATCTCCATAGGCTCTATCATAGGTTGCAACTCTACATCATGGTCAGCTACATGCTCTACTTCAGATGGTTCTACATGTTCTATTTCAGATGGTTTGTCTTTCCCTAGAGTACTGGACTTGGTGGACCTAGGGGTGACAACATCAACTTCATAGCCACTCATAAACAAAAATGTAGGCCAATATCTGTTCAATTTTTTTAATTCTTCAATCACCAACAACTTGATTAGAGCATGGTGAAAAGTTGGTATCACTGGTTTCAGGTTTGGCCTAAAATTTGTCTACCATTTTCCCCAAGCTCCTAAGAAAATAAAATGGAAAATATAAGGGTTGCTAACCTGTGAAGTGTATCAACAATTTGAAATTTTATTGATATATTGTAGTGAATCTACCATCACAGGTGAAATACTACTAGATCACCATCATAAATTTTGAAAAATACTCTTTAAGGCATGTTCTAAGGATGCCTGAAGCCATATCGATGCCTCTGTGTTATTCTTTTAATAATTCATCACAAATATGAAATTTAAACTTTTTTACTTTGAACCATGACTCTCCTGATATGGGGATCTCAGTGGCTTGCGTTATTTTTTCTGGGGACAACAAAAACTAGCATTGCCACTTTTGATCCTGTGCCTATAAAATTGGTGGCAAATTCTTTTGAAACTTGTCCATTATGTCCCTACAATTGTTTACAGAACCGGAGGCATTCCACTCTAGAAAATGCTTGGGAGAAGGTGGGTCTTCTTCTAGCTGCTTCATGTCCATGGGCTCGTACCTAACAACAAATCCTCCTTTATATTGCTTCTTTTGTGATTTCGTGGCTCCAAAGTATTGAACAATCAGCCCTTTCCTTGGCACTTGCAAAAAAATTTAGAGACAACACACAGATATTTTGACACTAACAAAATTAACCCTAAAACATCTAGACAAACATCCTAGACCTCCATACCGATACATAGATAAACCAAGCATCTCAGAAGGATGAGATAAGGGGTATTCGAGACAATGAATCATAATGAAAAAGTGAAAATGGGATAGGATGACTGAGCATAATGCATTTCAAGAATGATGGAAAATGAAAATGAGGAGAAATCATGAGCCAATATGCTCTGACAATCTCTAACCAAACCATTTTTGATACTCTCTACGTTTTTTTCTAGTGTTAGCAGAAAAACCGAATTCGGTAGAAAATTTTGTGTTCGAGAGGGTATATTTTGTAAAGAAGTGTGAGTAACTTCCGTAGAAAATCCTAAACTTTTTACACTGAATTTGCTGCGAAAGTATGAAAAAGTGTCAAATTTACCATAATGACTAAATCAGCTTATGCACAATGAAATTTTGGGTTTTTATTTAACAATGACTCCCATAAAAACTAATGATGAACTTTCAACATCACTAAACAACCTTCATACATGTCAAATTTTGAAAATCATAAACTTAAAAAATCCTATTAAAACCTAAGTCACTTAACCTAATTGACTCAAAAACAAACCTAATGGTTATCATGGATAACAAAACACATCATTAATGATCTGATGTTGACTATATTTTAATCTTAAAGCTCATTTCCTTTTATGATAGAGTTTTATGGGAGAAAATAAAATTTTTAAATAAAACATAAGATCAGCATATTGTGATTCAGAGTGTACTAAGATGACCTCGAATATTTGTACAATATTACCTGAATCCTCATTATCTAGGATGTTGGAGGCTCCAGTCTATTAGCACTCCACTAGATTCCCAAGGCTGAGGAAGGAATCCCAACAGAGGTAACCACAAACCAAGCTTTTGACTTGATAGCTAGCCCTATCAAGCCAAAGAGGGCTCTCTCCAAAAGGGTCACAGCCAAGAGGGTTGGAGAAAATATGATTTTATGCTAGATAATGGTTGCAAGGGTTCGATTTGATTTGGGGTTGGGCTCACTGAAACGAGGATTAGGTCAAGGGGACTAGATATGGGCCAATGACATAAAATTACAGTCCATTCAATGGGGCAAGGTAGGTAGAAGGTTTAACACTTAAGGATGATTATGGTGAGGTCAATAGACCGGTGAGGAGTTAGGAAGAGCATATGAGATGAATTCTCCCTAAACTAAAGAAAATGGATAAATTATGAAAAATTCCCCAAAACAAAGCATGAAAACATGAATTCTGCCTTTCAACTTGAAATTAAGCATATCATAGACATGAAAATGGTTTATGAGCTTATAATACAGTCATACAAATTATGACAAAGAAGAAACTATGTCAAACATTCATACCACATGAATCCCAAAGAAATAACTGCAATTTGTCATTAATATCCAAGCCAAAATGTTTCTTGATCAATACACAAACTTTAAATTGATGCTAACCTCCTCCTCTTGACTCTTATGAATAACTGAGCTAATAGACCTCAAAACCACCTCCACTCATCCATAGGGGTTGAATCCATGAGGTGAGGGAGATATTACATGAAAATATGAACTGAAATCTAGAGTGTAGGATAAGAAAATTGACTCATTCCTATCTCTAGGAACTGATTCATTACACCTCAACTAATTGACTTACCTAATGTATCTACCCTATATAAAAGTAAAAACATGACTTTTAAATTCATATTTACCGTTTACATTAGTCATTTCTCATTTCCTGAGGTGAAAATTCAAACTGGAGAAAATTTTTTGAAGACTATGAAAATTGGAAATTTCCTGGTAAACGCACAACGTGCAAGAAGAAAACATAACCTATTTTCAAAGCTAGTTTTGAGTGCCTTCCTAGTGTCTGAATCAGCTCCATGATAGCTCATTGTAAATATCTCTAAGTATAGTTTCCAAATATACTTCCAGTTTCCAAAATGGTGCTCATTTTCCCTGTCAAAAACTTGATCTCCCAAGACTGGTAAACACGCAGCAAGCAGGCCAAAAAGGACGCAGAAACATGAAAGTTTGGTAGTTTTTTGCATTTTTGAGGCACCAGCTCTCCTCCAAATGTTCCGAAACTTGCTAGGGTTGATGTCCTAATCATTATGAACATTATGGTGGTGGCATTTTTTCAATTGGAGGCCCCAAAAAAGAGCGCAACGTGCAGGTCGCTGCGCCTTTGGAAAATTTTCTGAGTGCAAAAATACTCAAAAACACAGAATTTTTACCCTTTTGCAGACCACATTTGGAGGACATCCTGGTGTCAAAATCAGCTCCATGATAGTGCATTGGAAATCAATTTGATTCTACTTTCAAAATCTACCTTTTTTTTTTCTTATTGGAGTTTTGTTTCCTTGTCAAAACTTAATGTTTCCAAAACTGGTCAAAAGGTGTTGAATGAGGGTGCAGAAATGAAGAGTGTTGTTGCAGGAAAATTTTGGAGGCATTCCTCAACTCCAAATTGATCTCCTGATAGCTCATGGGAAATATCTCTTTATCTAGATATCATTTGAATTATCAAGAAATTTATTTGGACATTCCAGCTATGATAAACCTTGATTTTCCAAAGGTCACTCCAGAAGTGCAACAACTCTCCTGTGGCACTTGAGTTTTTGAAATTTGTCTAAAACCATGACACTTGTATAAAATATGAATGACGGTTTTCGTCCTTGAACTATGATGGACAAAATTTCTCTCTCACTTTTGTCACATTCATCTTTGTTTGGTCAGAAACACAGTTTGAAGAAAAACCGACCTTATGAGTGGCAAATGGCTTGACTCTTGGAATGACTTCTCAAAAACTGATGGATACATGATGTTTATGAGATGAAATGACCTAATACTTACTGATATTACCTACCTTATGGCTCATCTACTCAAATTTCTCATTTCCATAGCAAACCTTAGCTCAGTGAGAGAGGAAATTAGGGTTTAGTGCTTGTGAACAATGATGACTTGCGAACCTTTGGGAAAAGACAACTCCCTTTGAAATTTGATCAATTGATGAACTAAAAACTCTTTCACTTTGAAATTTTTATGTGTTGGCATGCGGAACTCTGATTTGGAACCTTTGGGAGACTGAATACTTATTACATTTGAATTGAAATAAAATTACATGAATAAATAAAAATTACATCTTGGAATGAAACTCACACTTGAAATCAAATTGCAACTTTGGAAACCATCTTGGAGGTCATATTTACATGGTAAAGAAACATTATTGGGATCACTCTCATACTTTTATGACCTTATGCCAATGAAATGGTGCATTTTTGGACCTTGAAAGACAAAACCCTAACTACCGAATGAGACTTTAAATAACTTGACCTCCATGGTTGACTTTAACTGAGACAAGACATGGTGAAATGATATTTTCATAGGTATTATTATGCTCAAGAAGACATGAAGGTGAGTCAGAAAATGTGATCTTCAGAGGGAGAGTGAAATTTTATTGAGGAAGGCTACGATCAGTGAAACAATTTTTAGCATGACCTAATGGAATGATATAAAAATTTCGGAGTGAGGCACCTAAAATGAAAATGAAAGGAATGATATTAATAAATAATGGTAGAATGCATATTCTGACACTAACATTGGCCTTATTGGGATGGCAGCTTTGACAAAGGTGTCAATAATTGCAGATCTCTGAGTTGAGAAGATCAGTACTTTCTTCCATTGGGCCAAATATGGTAAAAAATAACTTAAACTGAAATTGAGGACTGACTATTTGACAACTTAGTGACACAAACTGAATGAAACTGAATCTATTTTACTTGACTTGACTAAAACAAGACTCAAAAATTGAACTTACCCTACTTATTGATGGCAGTACATCACCGAGACTTGAAGGCTTCAAATCCCGATGACAACCACCTACCCGCTGAAGACATGTGTACAATCATGTGAAGTGATCCTTCCAATGTAACCAATCCAGCAGATGGTTACTTGCTTGAATTCTGCTCTCACTTTCCTTGAGCAAGCAGAAAAAAAAAAAAAACTAACTAGGTGACTCCAAGTGTCTACTGAACATGTGCTTTTGGTCCATGAAAATAAGAAAATACATCTTCCTAGCTAACTATAGAAAATCAGTAAAAGGATTTTCAAAAACATGAAATGATACCCTGTCTTGAGATTTAGCAAAAACACAAGCACACTCTTCATTCTGATATAGAAGAACACTTGGTTGTTAATCCATAGGATATCATAGGGAAGTATGATTTTATGTTGTCTGAGTGTTGGCTAAAAATTCTTGAAGCATGAGAAATTATGATTCTTTCTCTGGCATAATTTCTGTATTAGGCTCATACCCCTCAAATTAATATTCTATGTCATCCTTAAACAAGAAACATTCTTCAAAATTATCAATGACATCCCTATCATCTTCATAAAAGACACCAGTATTTGCTAGCTCATCTCCTTGCAGGGAATCATCATCATAAATTGGTTGACTCACAACAATATCATGTATAATTTCATCAAACTCCTCATCGAAATTATCTTCATATTTATCGTACTTAGGAAAATCAGGTTCAGGAGAAACTTCATCAAATATGAACATTGAAAAAGGAGATTGTCTTTCTTCATGATGATCTATAAATCTAGTTTTAGGATTGTCCTCATTTAAACTTAGATTTTCATTTTCAAAAATGGAATAAGTTTTACCAACACTTTCTTGACTATGTGAACACGGAAAACCTACTTTATCTTAGACTGTAATATGGCTTTTCAGGAGTTGATCTATCTCATATTTAGGCAGACGAGAAAGTACTTTTTGTTTCCATTTGGTAACACAATAATTGTCTTCTTTCTCTCCTAAAGATTTACAAGGATGTTGAATATCTTCTTTAACATTTGGCTAATCAAATTGTTGTACTGCTGTAAGAATTGTCTCCTATGGGAAGTCTTTATAAACATCAAGACAATATACATCATCTTTTTCCTCCATGAGAGAAAACACTTTCTCTTTTTGGTGATGAAAAGGATTGCCATGCAAAGGCTCAAGGATCTCTTCATCCAAGGAGGAAATTGCTATTTCTTGTTGGGAGGAAAAATCATTAAGGGATTCTATGAGCTCATCATCTAGACACTCTTCATTCCCATACAAATTTTACAGAAACTCAATGAAATTATCACAGATCTCACAACAACTATCAATCATTGACATGGACGAATTAGAGCTTTGATAATTTTGAAAGAAAACTTAATGAAAGTATTTTAAAGAATATAAACTAGCAGATGGTAGATCCTCATTCCATGATCTTCCTTTCTCCTGCAAGGTAGCCATAAACATCTTTATCGGAAAATATTCAGGAAAATCAATGTTTAGTCTATGAATGTGCAAATGAAATTTGACCAAATGAAAAGTAGCATCTTCACCGTCCTGACCTTTAAACTTTGACAGTCCTAATTTCCAATCTATACAAGGAATACGATTCGGAAAACCAGGAATATGAGCTTGATTCATAGGAGCATACCTTCGATCAATAAATTCCATTTTGAAAATAGTGAGTTCACTAAGAATATCTTTAGGCTACTGGTTCTTAAAGAGTGGAGTCACCATGAGAATTCCAAATCTTGGGATTTTTCAACACTAGAGTCGCCAAGTGAATGATGCATAGTTGTCTTGTACCTGATCATTGTTCACCATCAACAATCATATATAAAATTTGTATTTCTTTCCCAAGGAATATTTTTCTTTTCATTCCCCCACAATGGCGCCAGTATGTTATTACTTCACCAAATTCCCAAGGCTGAGGAAGGAATCCCAACAGAGGTAACCACAAACCAAGCTTTTGAATTGATAGCCAACCCTATCAAGCTAGATAGGGCTCTCTAAAAAAGGGTCATAGACAAGAGGGCTAGATAAAATAGTATTTTAGGCTAGATAATGGGTCCAAGGGTTTGATTTGATTTGGGGTTGGGCTCACTGAAACGAGGATTAGGTCAAGGGTACTAGATTTGGGCCAATGAGATAAAATTACAGTCCATTCGATAGGGCAAGGTAGGTAGAAGGTTTAACACCTAAGGATGATTTTGGTGAGATTAATAGACTGGTGAGGAGCTAGGAAGATCATATGAGATGAATTCTCCCTAAATTGAATAAAATGGACAAATTATGCAAAATTCCGCAAAATGGAGCATGAAAACATGAATTTTGCCTTTCAACTTGAAATTAAGCATATCATAGACATGAAAATGGTTTATGAGCTTAAAATACATTCATGAAAATGATAAAAAATAAGAAACTATGTCAAACATTCATACCACATAAATCCCAAAGAAATAGCTGCAATTTGTGATTAATATCCAGGCCAAAATATTTCTTGATCAATACACAAACTTTCAAACTGGTGCCAACCTCCCCCTCTTAACTCCTATGAATAAATGAGCTAAATAGACCTCAAAACCACCTCCACTCATCCATAGGGGTCGAATCCATGATGTGATGGAGATATTGCATGAAAATTTGAACTGAAAACTAAAGTGTAGGATGAGAAAAGTGACTCATTCCTATCTCTAGGAACTGATTCATTACACCTCAACTGATTGACTTACCTAATGTATATACCCTAGATAAAAGTAAAAAAATTAATTCTACATTCATATTTACCATTTAAATTAGTCATTTTTAATTTCCCAAGGTGAAAATTCAAACTGGAGAAAAATTGTTGAAGACTGTGAAAATTGGAAATTTCCTAGTAAACGCACAGCGTGCAAGCATAAAAACTAGCCTGGTTTCAAATCTAGTTTTGAGTGCCTTCCTGGTGTCCAAATCATCTCCATGATAGCTCATTGGAAATATAATTGATTCTAGTTTTCACATCTGCCTCAAGTTTCGAAAATGGTGCTCATTTTCCATGTCAAAAACTTGATCTCCCAAGACTGGTAAATGCGCAACGAGCAGGCCAAAAAGGAGGCAGAAACATGAAAATTTGGTAGTTTTTTGCATTTTTGAGGGACCAGTTCTCCTCCAAATCTTCTGAAACTATCTAGGGTTGATGTACTAATCATTATTAACATGATGGATGTGGCCATTTTTAAATTGGAGGCCCCAAAAAAGAGCGCAACGTGCAGGTCACTGCGCCTTTGGAAAAAGTTTTGAGTGCAAAAATTCTCAAAAGCACAGAATTTTCACCTTTTTAAAGACCACATTTGGAGGCCTTACGGGTGTCACAATAAGCTCCATGATAGCTCACTGGAAACAAATTTGAGGCTACCTTTAAAATATACCTTTTTTTTTTTATTGGAGTTGATTTTTCTTGTAAAAACTTATTTTTTCCAAAATAGATAAAAAAGTGTTGAATGAGGGTGCAGAAATGAAGAGTGTTGTTGCAGGAAAGTTTTGAAGGCCTTCCTCAACTCAAAATTGAGCTCATGATAGCTCATTGGAAATATATATTTGTTTATGTATCCTTTTAAGTATTAAGAAATTAATTTGGACAATGCAACTATGATAAAACTTGATTTTCCCAAGGTCACTCCAGAAGAGCGGCAACTCTCCTGTGGCACCTGTGTTTTTGTCATTTCTCTAAAACCATGAAACCTGTGTAAAATATGAAGGAATTTTTTCTTCCTTGACCTATGATGGAAAACAACCTCTCTCACTTTTGTCAAATTTATATTTTTTTGGTCAAAAACACAATTTGAAGAAAACCCGACCCTATGAGTGGAAAATGGCTTGACTCTTGTAATGACTTCTCAAAAAATGATGGAGACATGATTTTTATGAGATCAAATGACCTCATACTTACTGATATGACCTACCTTATGGCTCATCTTCTTAAATTTCTCGTTTCCATAGCAAACCCTAGCTCAGTGGGAGAGGAAATTAGGGTTTAGTGCTTATGAACAATGATGACTTCAGAACCATTGGGAAAAGAAAACTCCCCTTGACATTTCATCAATTGATGAACTAAAAACTCTTTCACTTTGAAATTTTATGTTTTTGCATGTGGAACTATAATTTGGAAGCCTTTGGGAGACTAAATACTTATTACATTTGAATTGACATAAAATTACACGAATAAATAAAAATTACATCTTGGAATGAAACTCACACTTGAAATCAAATTACAACTTTGAAAACTATCTTGGAGGCCATCTTTACATGGTAAAGAGACATTATTTGAATCTCTCATACTTTTCTAACCTTATGCAAATGAAATGGTGCATTTTTGGACCTTGAAATAAACAATCCTAATGACCTAATGAGACTTTGAATAACCTGACTTCTATGGTTGAATTTATATGAGACAAGACATGGTGAAATGAGATTTTCATAGATGTTATTATGCTCAAGAAGACACGAAGGTGAGTTAGAAAATGTGATCTTCTGAGGGAGAGTGAAATTTTATTGAGGAAGGTT
This sequence comes from Pinus albicaulis, assembly GCA_034641835.2. Taxonomy (NCBI): domain Eukaryota; kingdom Viridiplantae; phylum Streptophyta; class Pinopsida; order Pinales; family Pinaceae; genus Pinus; species Pinus albicaulis. The sequence continues at coordinate 309,218,379 of CM076574.1, forward strand.
GCCTTCAATGAAACCATTTTTAGCATGACCTAATGGAATGATATAAAAATTCCGGAGTGAGACACCTAAAATGAAAATGAAAGGAATGATATTAATCAATAATGACAGAATGCATATTCTGACACTAACACAATAAAAAATCAACAAAAACCTTGTCCTCTAAAAATTTTAGCTGGTTTAATTTCAATATCATATTCTTGCAGGGTTGTGATGTAATTTTACCTTTTTATCCTAATTCCTTTTGCATAAGCATATGTATTACTACTGGGAATGTGACTATTATCTTGGTATGTGTTTTTAGGAGAAAAGGTATGAAATGCTTTAAATATTTGTAAACAATAAAAGATAAGTTTCTCCACCTCTGAATAATTTAGGTCAACACCTTGAAAATTTGAACTAAATAAACAGATGGGTGCTTCGATTTGTTGATCATTAACTTATGTTTAAACAACAACATAATATGTTTCAGAAGTGAAAGTGCATAAAATAATCTGATCATAAAAATTTGGATTTGTTAGATAAGGGTCATTTATGATATCTTGATTGATTAAATCAAAAGCTTCTCTTTCATTATGCCCCCATTTAAAGAAAAAAAATTTCTTGATCATGGCTTGCAATGGTAAAACAATCTAGGAAAATTCAGGAACAAATCTCTTAACAAAATTTATTTATCCTAAAAAGGACTGCATGGATTTCTTGTTATGGGGTAAAGAGATTTCAGAGCTTTCTTTTATCCTATCAGGATATATACAAATGCCTTCTTTTGATACAGTGAATCCTAGAAGTTTTCCTTCACTAAGAGTGAAGTAATACTTTTTCTTGATTTAATGATATCCCATATTTTTGGCAGCGTTCAGATATTTGTTTGAGGTCATGATAATGGTTTTTTCTCTTTTTGGAGTAAATAGTTATGTCATATAAGTATTTAAACACATTTTTTTTATTATACCTCTAAAATCAATATCCATAGCTCTCTCAAAATTTTCTCCTGTATTTATTAAATGAGAAGGCATTTTATGATAAGCATAAGTGCCCCATTTGGTTATAAATTTAGTATTCGACCTATCCTCAAGATGAACTAGAATATGGCCATAACCTGAAAAACAGTCAAGGAAAGACATTAATTCAGAGCCAACAATTGATTGGATTTGTTCCGTAGGTGGTAATGGGTAATTGTCTTTCAATTTTTTTTTATTAAGATTTATAAAATCTATACAAATGCGGATTTCAACATTTTTCTTTCTAACATGGACTAAATTTGATACCCACTTTGAATGCCTAACAGGGAAGATGATTTTAGCTTCAAGGGGTTTATTCAGCTTAGATTTGATTTGATTTTCGAAATTGGGGTGAATTTTCCTTAACTTCTGTTGTACCGGCTTATCAATAGATTTCATTGGGATAGTATGTTGGATAATGGAGGTATCATATGTCTTGAGATCTTCATAGCTCCATGAAAAAGCATTCTTATATTTCTTCAATAAATGGATGAAGGCTAATCTCTCATCAGACCAGAGACCAAGTCCTAGATTGATATTCTGGGGTCTGAGATAAGTTCCAAGGTTCACTAGTTAAAATATCAAAATTAAACTTTGGAGTTTAGAATTAGTAACCATTTTAAATATTTCTTTAAAGTCGTAAAGATATTCAAGCTTTACTACGGATTTAGGTATGGAATTTTCATCAGTTTTTTTCATCAACTATCTTTCATGCTCATCCTCATCAATCAATTGATCATCATATGATCCTTCGGATGTTAGAAAACTAATAATGTCTTCACCATCATTGAATACTCTCTAATTGGTGACATTATCAGGAATATATGGGAAAAAAAATTATTCTATGGAAAATCTATCTAGACCATAATCCCGATATGGAATAAGTCTAGATGCTACATTAGCCAGAAGACCTAAACTTTCATTTTGAAGCCTTGGGATGGGGGAGATATTAAATGCTAAGAAATATGAGGCAAGAGATTGCAATAATTATTGATAATGTTTGAGATGGCCAAAAACACATTAAATAGTATTTCTAACTTCTTTAATAACAATTTTAGAATATTCATATACTTGAAGGTATTTGACATCAATATTTATTTCTTTATACAAGCCTTGGACCAGTGCCTGATACTCTATAATATTTTTTGTGCATTCAAATTGTAATATACATGTCAACATTATATTTTATCCTTCTGTATTAATTAAAATGCAACCTGATCATGTACCATCATTAGATATAGATCCATCAAAATACAAAGTCCAAAATAAAGTTTTAACAAAATGTTTTTCTACAATATTTATACATTTTGAAGAATATGACTGAGAAAAGTTTTCAATTTGATAAGTAAATGAATTAATTAGAAATGGAGATCATCGTGCATTGAAATTTCCCAAGAATGATTCAACAGAGTAATTTCCAAGGATGTTATTGGTAAAGGCCATTGGTTCATTTTCATCCTCAAATTCAATTGTATTTCATGTGTTTTTTACGGTCAACTCAAATTTTATTTGGCTTACCATTGTAGGGAAGCCACATATGACACCAGTCTATGGAAAAATAGCCATGAATCTTTTCATACCAATCTCTACTAAGAATAAAACTGTAAAATTTATGGATATCAACAACTAGGATATCAATTACTTGGTGAACTTTTTAATTATATGTGAGTCTAGTATGGACAGATTTCATTTCTCTTAAAAATTTGAATTTGGTTCTATCCAATTGAACAATGTGTACATCAGAATTTTGGGGTGAAATTTTTAATTTCAAACAAATAGAGTATGGCATTATATTTGAAGAAGCCCCAAACTCTATCAGGAAATTGTGCACATTTTTATTAAAAAATTCGAAAGTCAAAAGGAACGAAGGAGTGTGAGAATTGGATTTGTCTCCAATTAGGATAACATCAGAGGCATCTATCTTTTCTAATGAATATGTGGGAGGTTTACCTACTCCTTTTGAAGATTTAAAAGTGATAGGAGCAGGTAAAGGAGAGGCGGGAACTGCATTCATTTATTTGAGTAGGATTTTATGCTATTTATTTAATTTACTCACCTCATACATGGAGATGTTTTCTTTGACTTTCTTCATATATTCCACTATATTATACTCAATGGTATCTAAAATCACTAAGGTCTTTAATGTAGATGGAGAGTTAGAAGAAGTCAGGCTAGTGTGAGGAGATGTAGAAGCAGTGTTTTTATTAACGAATTTTTATTTTGCACCAGAGGTTGAAGAATTCTTTTTTTGACAAGATTGTGGCATATCAGCAGGGTTTTTACTTCTAGTGCTAACTGGAAATGCCTCATGATCATATTCATTATCAGATGTAGGAAGGAATCCCGTAATCCATGAACTTAAACCAGTTCTTCATCCTGAAATTAATCTACAAAAAATAATGTTTCATCCCCGTCTTCATCTTTATCTAATTCATCATTATAGATTACATTTGGAAGTTGAGGATTTGAAGCCTGAGTTTTCTTAAAATATCTAAAAGGTTTCTTAGAAGGGGACTCTAATACTTTTTTTTTTATTTCTACCATTTTGTTAGACACGGTTTTGAGAAATTTTTGTAAACCTTCAAGATCTAAGGGATCCTTAGGTGTTTTGTTTTGGGGCTCATCCTTGAATGTGACTTTTTTAGACTTTCTATCTTCCTAGGCAGTATTTTTCTCTAGAGAAAGAATTATATTTTCTACAGACATAGCTTCTTCCATGTTTTCTACCAAGGTAGCCTTATTGTCTCTATCTACTAAAACTAATATATTAGAAGGGAGAGAGTAAATGTACCATTCGATCTATACATCTACACCAATTTGTTAAATTTGGAATTGAAATATTTGATTTTTTCTCGTGGGTTTGATTTCAGATTTGAAAGATCATTTATGAGAGTAGAAGTAGTATGATCATCACCAAATTTAGTCAGAAATTTCTCTTTGAATGTCCCAGCTTTTAATAGTACCTGATGGTAACGAAAATTACCATGACCCAGATGATCCTTGAAAAGTATAGGGAAACAACATCACTACACAATATTATTTTGAGACTTCATTAAGGTTCATTTCCAGCATAAAATTTTGGATTTTCTCTTCAGCAGGGACGCCATCATCAGGATTATACATTGGAAACCTTATTTCTGGATTATTGGGTAAATTGGGGGAGGACCTACAAATTGAATAACTCTCGGATTGGTCCATGGTCTATTTTCCATTGTATGACCCAAAGGATTGGTTTGTCCTGAAGGAGGATTCGAAAAAGAAGTAGTTCCAGAGGTGGATGTAGATGAAGAAGAAATAACCACAAAAATAGTACTTCTTGAGGCAACACTAGTTGAATGAGATGAAAAGATATGAGTAGATGAGTAAATTGGTTGAGAGGATGTAATTAAGGAGGAATGAATGATGGATTTTTGGGAGGATAAGATGAGATAATATCAATAGCATATGTTTTAGTTTCATATGTTGGAGTTTTCATGCGATGGGAATGAAGAGGAAAATTAAAATGGAGTTATTACTATTTTTTCACTCTGAGAACGAGTCAATACACCAGTACCTTGAAAATTTTAAGTAACACTTCCTTCAAAGGCTTCAGAAAGCATGTTATTTTCTCTTGAAATAGAAATTTCTTCTAATTTCCTTATCAAATTTTTTACTTCAGGTGATTTTGGAGTATATTTAGGGGAGGGTTCTGTGGGAATTAAATTAGGAGACTTGGGAGGATATTAAACAACTTCTAATCTAAAGGTAGGATATTTTGAGCATAGGCTTGAAGTTGTAGGATATTTGGATGGAGATTGACTCTTTTTATGGTCTTTGGTTTTAGGATTAGGCTTTGATTCCATTCATAGTCTAGTGGCCCTCCTTCTAGCACCAAAACTGTTGATGCCTCGTAAATCGCTGCAACAACATCAGGGAAAGCCACCCGGTCAGGAACTTAAAAGCCATCCCTTATATGTTTGAGATAGTGGCTCCAACTAGGGATTATGGGAAAATTTTATCAATGAAATATAATTGAGTGGATGGGTGGTATTTTATAATTGTGACTTGATGAATGAGAGTAAACAACAAGCATAAAAAGTATATAAACCTATCTCTATTACGGGATGAATAGTCTTTATTTTATATGTGATTTAAAAGTTGATATTAAGTGTATGTAAATGAATATTTATGAGGAACTTATAGAAATGTAAAGCAATTTAAGATAATTGATTTGATTAAATAGTTAATCAAATCAATTGTTTAAGCACATATCACATTTAATAATTCTATGTATTTGTTCATGTATTAAAAATGGCAATCTAAGCATGTTCAAAAGTGAATTAATGTTGGACTATGTTTAAAAGGATACATATAAAAAAAACATCGTAAGGAAATTAAACTATTTATCATATGAAACAGAACATCAACATAAAGATAGAAATACCATATATAACTTAGCTCTTCTCATTTGAAAAACAATCCTTGGTGTGGCCTTTTAATTAAGAGAAACTTTAAGAGTACAAAAGTGAAACTTATGTAAAGTCTTCTTTTCAAAATTTCAAGACCCTTTCGTCAAAGACATGAAAGGGTCTATATAGTAAAATAAAAAGTATAAAAATAGAAAATACATAAATTGTTGAGGAGGTTTAAGCAACTCTTCTTAAAATAAGTAAAATAAAAATAGAAATAGATTTTGTTGGGATGACTCGCTTCATGAGTATGGTGTTGTCTCTATTTCATTCGTTCCTTGAGGTGAAGGATGTATATCATAGAATGAACTTCAGGAGGTTGGTCTGGCCTGACGCACAACTATCCTATATAGACCACATATGATAGTGGAGGTATCATGTAAGAAGAAGTGTCATTTAGACAATGCAACATTATCCATTGGCTATGTGGCTTGACTAAGTTCTTCCAATACTTTTCCCAATCAAGATTTTGCAATTTTCTGATGCTTTCTTCCTTCATTTTAGACATCTCTTACCACTATATTTTCACAACAGGTAGAGAACCAGGTGGGAATTTATCAATTATATTGGCAGTAATGAGGTTTTGGCTGACTCTTTCAACAATTTTATTGGAAACTTATCTTGACCTGAAAATTTCCCTTTCTACATGCTTTAATTGTATATCCCAATCGGTGAGCAAGATTTCCTTTTTAGAATCTTTGATCCTAGGAATATTAGCATTTAGTCCTTCTGCGTTATCTTTCCATGTGACATATTTGGAGACTTTATCATCAATTTCATCAAAGTTGATCCTCTCGTCAACTACCTAATTCATTATCGAATTGGTCTTCTCGCACAACCCATTTATGTTAGAAAATTTTTGACAAAAGAAAACTTGTTGTTGAGCCAAAAAAGTGTTTAGTTCTAGTGCTTCCTTTTTAAAATCATCCAATTTTGGATTATCCTTTAAATGTTCCATATTAAATTCCAATTAATGGATTTGGGCATCCTCAGCACCAATGTCATAATTATGCTGCAATTTTAGTTGATCCATACTTTTCTAAAGCTCCGTGACTTGTGCTTGACGCTGTAGGCTAATAATATGCTTTTCTACCAGCAGTTATTGCTCTAGATGAAGGATTTTTTCAGCGTTCTCCTTTACTAGCTATTTCACTTCCATGACTTTATCAATTGAGGAAGATGCATAAGCACATGTGAACTGAGTTAACCTTGATATATGGGTCTTTCCAAACTATCTCCATGGGCACATCACCAGGAACTAGAGCCTATGATTGTTCAATTATCCTCCTCTTCCTCTATCTGATCATGACAACCTTATGTTTTGGACTATAAAAGATATCCAAAGGATGGATTTCCTCTATCTTCAATACTATTTCAAATGTTGGGTGGGCTGGGATGAATTCAACTCCTTCTCTGCTAAAAAAAATTTCAGTAGACTCAGTTGTAAACGGTTTCTGACTTTTTTCATGAGGTTTTTCAATTGTATCTTGATGATCAATGATCACCACTTCTTGATCTCCTTTAAGTTTTTGATTGAATATTTTCTAGACTTCTTGTAAATCACTAGAGAACAATGGGATATTAGAGTGTAACTATGTTGGATTAACTTATTTTGATCTACTAAGGGATTTAGTATCCTTAGGGGGCTGATCTTTTTCATGTTCTGCTTGTTGACCTTTCTATGGAAGAGGTTAGGATACCTCTAAAATGTCTAGATGGATGCCTCCCAACCTATTATTAATGTATTCTTTGAAATGTTCCATTTTCTCCAGGTTGGGCGTGTGGCAATTATATGAAAAAAATAGTTGGATACATAAAAAATAATAGATTTTGAGGAATTAGGGACATCTGTTGTAGTTGTATTTTTTATTATGTGGGGTTTTTTATCCTTGAAAAGCATTTACATCGATTCCCATGAAGCAGAAGCACTTTCTAAAGCACATGCAGTGTCTGAAAATAGGGGTGAAATCTTTGTTACTTCGATAGAGGAATATGTAGGGTTAGCTGGACCCATAGGTTTGTTAGATTTTTTAGAATCCTTAGACATCTTGGAGAAATACTATTTTTCTCGACTTGCTTATAAATAGGAAGAACAACTAGTGAAAAATAATATGTGGGAGAGATGTAAAAATTAAACTGAAATGATGAAGAATATGGTGCCACATACGAATAAATATAAAATATTGATTAAAAGTAAATAAAATATCATTTGGAGGCTCAAGGATATCATATTATTGTGATTATTTATTTATGGAAAATGTGGGTTCACGTGTGTAATATCCCCAAATAGGGACTGCTCAACAAGCATGCACTAAAAAACAAATTTCCAAAAATATATGCTATAAATAACGAAATTAAATCTTGGATCCTGTAGATAAGTCAATATAAAACCTAAATCCAAGAATAGATCTAAAACAAATCAAACTAGGTGGGCTAAATAGACCTCCCACGCCTAGGATTGCTAAAAAAGGCTAAAACCCCAAACACTGCAACACTGAAATTACTGTATAAAAGAGACTGCACAGTCTAATTAGGGTTAGTAAAAATAGTTAGTAGAGACAAATAGATCTGATATTATATTAAATAATATGCTCATAAAAATGAGATCTAGTCTCCTTTATACAAAAGATAGAGAACCCGGGAAGGGTTTCTAGGAATACACCCTGAATACAAATGGTGATCTTCAGCAATATGAATGAATAATCAATGAAAACTGAAGCATAGGAGTATATAAGGCTGTAATAATGTAGATATAATTCATATCTAATGAAATTTATTCCCCCATGGAATAATCCACCCTCCAATCACAGGAAAATTCCCCGAAATAGCCACAAAAGACACTGCTAAAACTGCCCTCCAGAAATAACGCAATTCCTGAGTGGAATAATGATATAGGTGATGAAAATGTGTTGGCATGCTGCCAAATATCTGATATCAGCCCAAGAACTCTCCAAATTGATCCTCCAATGGAAGGAAACTTCCCTCCTATGCAAAACCAACTTAGAAAGTGGGTTTCTCAACCCTCCCCTGCAACACCCTGCAACTCAACACAACCTCCTATAGAAAATGCACTGAAATTGAAGATTGAAGCTTGGCACCAATGTCATATGTGAGGAACGATAGATCAAGTCTCTCCTAAGAGCTACTCAAAGGGAAGAGAAGGAATTCCTGAACAGGCTTAGTGCTGAACATCACCGACAATCTTAGCTAAACCACTAAAGAAAGCAAAGTCTAAGCAGACATCAAAATACTTCATAAGCTAACCCAAAAATGGCTGCCATCATATTCCTTATAAACTAAGTGAGCCTTCTCACCTTGGTTCCCGCTAAATAGGGTTTCCACCATCACACAAAAAATCTCCCTCCAAAACGGTGTTGTGCCTTCATTAGAGCCACTCCTCTAAACTGCGCCGTTTGATTTGGTAAAGGTTGACCTCTTCAACTTGCTTCAGCCCTTTTCACACCTAAGGGTCTTCAATCCATCTCACATATAGCTATCTAGGCTGAACCTCATTCACATTGAACTCTTTTATTTTTTGATCCACTCCTCCTACATTTATGTTGTTGACTTGGTCAAACTTGACTTTGTCCACATGCAAAATGTCCTTGTTCACACATGAGAGTGCAAAATACAGCTGGAATTATGATCCCCTTTCACACTATGAGGGATTTTATCCTTATTTCTGAAACTTATGGGCCTCCTTACCCTTTTATTCATCTCCTAAGTGACATTAGAAAATTTTAATATTCCAATTTGCTGCATGCAAATTTTGGAATATTACAGTCCTCCCCTCCCAAATGTTGCTTGTCCTCAAGAAAATGCAATGATAGAATTGAAGAGCATCCTTTTCTCCCCCTATAGAAACCTCATAAGATAAAATCCTCCAAGTATCAAGGTGTTGTCTCATCAATATATCTCCAAGTTTCCTTTCCCAAGTAAACAAGCTAGCTTTTGGTGAACACCCCAAATAGCTATCATTATGTGACAGTAAAATATCAATGGAGGCAACAATGGGTGGTCTAAAGGAATTCTTAAGGCATTTGGTATGATATATATTGGGATCTATCATCCCCATATGAATCTCCCATCCCCAAGCTATCATCCACACAAAATGAGTTACCTCCCAACATGGGAACTCCTGAAAATCCTCCTCCACCTTGAGCTCATGCAAAGTAGGTGGGCTGAAATTCTGAACATGGTAGACAAAGTGGCCTACCCCATGTTGTCCTCCTCTCCACTTAAGATAAGTGCAGATATATTGTTGATATTGGGCTGCAATAGTGTTTCCCTCAAGTGGCAAGAAGGAAACTAGATCTTCAAAGATCCCTTTCCCAACATTGTGAATCAAGCTGGCCCAAACCATCTCGTACATGATGGATAAGAAATCACCACCATATGGAATCCCATCCATCTCATGGCCCTCCTCATAAATAAACAAATATTTTTCTATGGTGGCCATATCTCCTCCCATGCTCCCCTTAGAACATGTAATGCAGAAAGTGTGGGGATCCTCCTTCCCAAAGAACAAATCTACCCAATGTGTTTCTCCCCCAATCATGCTCCCCATAAAGGAAAGGAAAAAATCAACAAATGGGATCATGATTAGCATCAAAAATAAATATATATTGAAGGTTTCATGTGGTTCTGGAAGGTACCAATAGTCTCTCAAGTGGTCATAGCGCAGTCTTCCCCACTGCAGCTTTAGGAAATAGCATGGCAAGTTGTTTCTTGACAAATGGCTAGTTGTGTAAGTCATCACATATACCAGAAAATAGTAAATGGCTGAATGTACCAACTAAGCATACAATAAGTAACCAAACACTTTCCCAAAGTCATACAATAGATGGTTGTCTCCATCATAATAGCTGGCCAAAAATGGTCTATGGAGCCCAAAGAAAATCTTGCCCCTTTGTGGAGCAATGTACTGCAAAGAAATGGTAAGAGCATGCAAATATTGTGTTGGACAATCAATAAATGCAAAAATAGAATTATTACCATGTAATGAAAGTCATATTATCATAGGATCCATAAATCAGTCCTCCATAATGGTATGACATACTCCTATGAAGAGGAATGAACCATATGCTGCATGAAGATCCTCCTTCTTATGCTTGGAAATCGAAGTCAAGAAGAACATACCACAGTAACAGATGAATCCATTCACTACTCTATCATTCTCACCTCCTCCTTACCCACCAATTGCATCAAATTTGAAGTGATCCTGGGGACACTACATCAATAATTCCATGCTCCAAAGTGACAGCATTGTTGGCATATGAAAATAGGCTCCTGCCAACTCATAACTCCATTATTTGACATGCTCAATGTCAAATACTCCTCCCATAATGCCGCCACATACAAGAGGTTTCTTCCAAAGTGGAAGAACTTCCAGATCATCTAAGGCTAAGGAGTAGCCCCCTTGCACCATGATAGTGTCATCTCCTACTCTTGCAACATAATGAAAAGTGTGAGAGAAAATATGCCCTTTCTCTCTCCCAATCCTCCAAAGCAACAAAATTTTTTGCTACCTCCTCATACCTCCATCCTAAAAATCATGTGGTGAAGACATAATGATCATATCATCATAATGCATCCACACTCCTTGCTACCCCATGATGCAAGTATTCTACCAATTTCCTTCCATCCAGATACCCTTGGAAAAAGGATATGTCCCATGATGGCCAAACACCTTCAAGAGTAGCCAACGCAGCCAAGACTCCTACTGCCTAGTGTCATATATTTGCAAGTATATTACCAGCTTCTTGATCTCCATCCAATCCCATTCCTCCCAATGTGAGTGCCTCCTATCATGATCAACCTTGGTACCCTTCCAAAGAAGACTACCCTTCTTCCAAACCAGATTTTTCTTCTTGCATTCCATGGGATGCTGAAATGAAACTCCTTGGAGATCTCCTAGAAAAGATCTCACACCAATGATCATCCTTAATCCATAAGGATCCAAGTGGGATGAATGCAAAACCTACTCACTGCTACCTCTTGATAGTGTTGTGTCTCAATCTAGTTTCCTAAACTGAGTTCATTTAATTATCAACCAGGATTTGTAAACTGCTGAAGTGAAGTGTACCATATGTACCTAGGTGCTTGTTTCCTAATGCGTTGTGTGTAGTGTTTTGTGATGTTTTTGGTCTTTTATGTTGATTTATGATGTTTTTGGTCTTTTGATGTTTTATGCTCACAATGAAAATTCCTAGAAAACTAATGGAAAGAAGTTGGTGGTCAAAAACAGAGTTAAGCCTAATGTATGGAATGGAAAATGCAATTGGAAACACTGAAGCAGAATCTGAACTATGACTAAATAAAAGCAAAAGCTTGATAATGACTTTTTAGGCAAATGACACAAACTAAACTTGAGAAATGATCATTAAATATGAAAATCATCTAACTAAACAGTTAAACACTAATCTTACCATGTGCAACATTTTGTTCTAAGCTCTTCTATTCTATGACTAATTCCTATTTCTATTCTGCAATTTAATTGAATATCACAGAACCTTTACTCAAAGAGTTATTGGTTTCTTTTTCAAAGTAGTTCTTTTGAGGAAGAGCTCTGTTTATAAAATGATGAGGAGATTGCAGAGAGATTTCAGACCTTATAGTGATGTTATCTTCTGTTCCTATGGTTATGGATCACTTGTAGTTTTCAGAACAAAAGGATGTTTGTGAATAATGAAGGCTGTCTTGTGAATCCTAACAACTAAAGTAATCTATTGTGCAAAGGATGACAATGTGAATATGAGATGCAAGTGCAATGAGTTAATCTAAGAATGAACCTAAGATGCTACTAAACTAGAACAATGTTGAACTATAAGTCATCATCAAACTTGAAATGAAGTAACTGATCATGAATTAAATGCAATGAACTCCGGAGCTTTCTAGCTATACTAACATGCATTATTCTATGAAGTTACACAATCTGTTTGTTCATCATTAGTGATATTTTGGAAGAGTTCCTTCTTTTGGAAGGGGTAGAAAAATTCTGACTGTATAATTGTATGCAATTGAAAGCAAATGAACTGAAAGCAAATGAAAAACTAAGTTATCACATCCATACCCTACTCGTTCTTATGATGTCTTGGGCAAGCGTTTAAGAGCAAGATCAGAGATGATACTTAGTACAAACACACAACTAAATAATTCATTATCACGGTTATGTCTTGAACTTGTTAAGGATGTCTTGGAAGAATTTCTTCTTGTGGAAGAGTGATTAGAACAAGTGTGACTGTGATAGTGAATAGCAAAAACTACAACTAATTCCTACAGTACTATAGCTTTTCATCATTCATCATTATAATCTGTTGGAAGAATGTCTTCTTGTGGAAGAACTGGAATGAATATAACTACAGTAGCTGGTTAAAACAACTATACATTCAACTTCTAATCCTACAATACCATAGTCATTCAACATTCATCATTTTAATCTGTTGGAAAAGTGTCTTCTTGTGGAAGAGCTAGAATGGATACGACTACAGTAGCTAGTTAAAATAACCACAAATTCAACTCCTATTTCTACAATACTATAGTCATTCAACATTCATCATTATGGTCTTTTGGAAGAGTATCTTCTGGTGGAAGAGTTAGAATGAGAACGTCTACAGCAGCTAACAAAAACAACTATTAATTCAAATGCAAAGTGTAAAGGCAGCTAGAAAAAAAAACTTATCTAATTAACGCAAAAGAAATCCGTGCAAGAGGTAGGGGCCCTCTACCACTTGACGGCATTCAACTCCAAATTAAATCACGCCTTCAAAATAACTTTGTCTGCTCCATTAACGATGCAAAAGTTTGAACATGACACTCTGCGTTTTTAGGAATGTATCACAGAGTTTGAACAAAATCTAGCAGCAAATCTAACATAAAATCTCTTTTTTTTAGCTCTCGGTCTACTCAAGAGTTTATAAAGCAAATGCAAGTAACAATAATTACAACAATTTAGGAATAATGTCTTTCCTTATCCAAATCATATTAGGAGTCTTTGAGGTGGCTACGTGAAGAAGAAAAGACATCTGGACTGAGACAGTCCTAGTAGGAGTCTCCTTTCATAAATGTGTTCCCACGTGCATAACCGTACCCAGAATCCATTTCTTCCTCCATGATGAGCAACGAACCATGTAGACAGGACGTGGATCATGCCCATATGCGGTTTTCCTCAAGAGGCCACCTGGAACATACTCAAACATGAAGGTAGATGCAGAATCGCCGGTTAGCTACGGAATGTCTGCATTCTGCAGCTAGTTCCGGTCAAAATGCTTAACAATGGCAAAAATCACAAAATTCAACAAGTCAGTCATGTAAATTATTCTAGAAGTAATTTTAACTATATTTATTGATCAATTGGGTTTAAGATAGAAATGGACAAGGGAAAATGAGGTAAAATGAGGTGAAGGAAAGCACAAATTTGAGGCTCAACATACCCCCACTGCTGTCTCTTTGCATGTCCTCATGCAAATCATCCTATGAATTCAGAGGCTTCTGCAAGGACATCTAATCCCCTTCTTCTCTTTTGTCTGAAAGCTAGAGGCCTTCTGGGTTTCCTGATCACAAGTTTGAACCTGAGGTTTGTGAGTGCCCTGATTAACTTTTTGTTCCTTGTCTTCAACTTCTCATTGGTCCTCTCCACTTTGTCTATATGCAGGGATAAGGTTGAGTTCATATCAGTTTTGAGCTTGATCTGATCTTTGAGAATTTCATTCTCATTTTTGATGTGTCTATTCAATAATTCCAACTCATACCTATCCCTTCTTAATATATCAATTTCAGACAGTGGAGGACTAGGGGTTCTCTCTCTGCTTTCTGAAGCTGTCCTCTCTAGAGTTTCCACATAGTCATAAATTTCCTGTTGAGCAGGATCAATTTCAGGGGTGCCTTCATAAAAATCTTCTTCATCATCCTCTTCAATGGATGTTTCTTCATCTTCAATATTGATTACCTCTGTTTGTTTGATTGATGTTTTCTTCAGTTTTCCCTTTAATCTGTGGCTTCTCCTAGGTTGAGAGGATCCCTCTCCTTTCTCTATGGTAGATTCCTTGATTATCTTTTCTTCCTTAAGTTGCCTCTTGATTCGAGTCAACTTCTCCAAAATGATTTCTTCACTGCTCTCTTGGACTGGTTTGTCGATTTCAACTTTTGAAGCCCTCCATTTCCTACTTCTCTTTGTAGGCTGTGGTTTAGGTGATGGTTCTTTTGCTTCTTCAAAATGGTTTCTTATTAATAAATCATCCCATGTATCATTTGTTTTAGATAGATGATGCTCAATCAAAATTTTGACTAAACCATGATGATACAGGGTTGTCTCTAAAAATTGAATTCTTCTCTGAACACAGGAAGCCATCTTCTTCAGACTTTGATGTAAGAAATATGGTAGATTTAAATCTTCTCCCAGAAAATGCATCATTAGTCTAATGTGGTAGACATAAAATGTCCCATATCTACCCTCACATGTAACAAATTTTTGTAAAAGAAGTAGTATGTTTCTCCATTTGCTTTTCAATGCAATACTGGGAATTCCTTTCTTGAACACACTAACATCCATATTTGGTGATTTTAAAATTTGTTTCCAGGAGTCATTGTGGAATTCCCTATTTTTAAACCATCTCTCCCCAGTTCTGGACAATCCTGTAGCCTCTGCTATAAAAACTTCAGTAATAGTAAACTTGACATCCCCTATTTCAACTTCGGTTCCTTGGAATGATCTGGCAAATGTTTTGGTGACTTCCTTATGGAAGCCATTAAATTTCTCCAAAAATTGAAGCCATCCTATTTGTTGTAACATTTCCTTGCATTGTGGGTAACCTTCTAAATATTTTGAACCCACAGGTTCAGTCCTTACAATTAAACCCATGATTTTTCAATATCAAATTAACACTCTTCTACCCACAAAACAATGACTTTCACTTTCGCACTGAAATGGCTTCAAGCTCTAAATGAAAATGGCTTCAATTTTGGAATGACATACCTCTGATTTATAATAACAAATGCCTTTAAAACCTCGAACTGATATGCTTCTGTTGACAATTGAATGTCGGAGTGCTATGCCTTTGTTTGATGATGAAAGCAATTTCAAATTTCGAGTTGAAAATGTCTTTGATTGAAAATGGCAGATGGCTTCAAATTTCTTTTTGTGCAATACCTCTGGCTCTTAGTAGCAAAAAGTCTTCAAATTCCAACACTCTATCTCTGTTTCTGGTAGCAAATGGTATGCTTCAAACTTCAATCACTGCAACACCTCTGTCTTTGGTAACAACAGACTTCGAACTTAACACTACAACACCTCTATCTCTGGTAGCAAATGGTTTCAATTTTAAAACCTCTGTCTTTGGGTAACAACAGACTTCAAACTCCACTCTGCTACAATTCTGTGTTGATAGTGAAAATGCTTCAAACTCCGTCCACAGTGATATTCTATCTGCCCACAGAATCAAGTGGCTTCGAGTCCTCGCACTGTTATATTTTCAAATTTACCTTCCTGCTCTGCTCTGCGTTTACAATGCTCAATGCTATTCAAACTGATATCCTTTAGCTCTGCTCCTGGTGATAATAATATCTCTGTCTTCGGAATGGAATATCGGCTACGGAATGAAGTTATGACAGTGGTCACGGAATGGAGTGGTGAAGTGAGGTGGCAGGATTGTATTAATGATTGAGGAGACGGCGGAGGATTTTACGACGGCAGAGGGAATCATCATCATTAAATGTATTGGTTAAGAGACGTGGAAAATTCAAATGCTTTGGCCGTTTCACCGCTTAAATGCTATCGGATATGAAATTTGAAATGGAAGATTTTAATATAAAGTCTGTAAAGGGTTTGTTGGTGTTTGATCAATAAAAACAATTAAAACAACACTTTTGAATAATCCATAACTAAACTATGCTGAATTTTTATGAAATGCCATTGTAATTTTAAACTTGTTACCTCTGCCCTTTATTTGGTTTTTGTAGCCTTTGTCTTCTCTTGCTCATCTTTGGAGGAATCTTCATAATTTTCTTGATGCTTTTGATTCATGAATACACTGGGTCACTTTGTTGTAATTCTGATGTCTGCTAGTTGATGCCTTCAGGATTTGTAGCTGCGGAAAGACTATCGGGCTGCAGAAAGGCTGATTAGCTGCAGAATGTCCACTGAGCTGCAGAATGTTCCTGTAGAACACTTTAATCATGAAAATGGAATGTTTTTGGAGTATGGGAGAAATGTTATGTAGTATGTATGAAAATGGATGATGGATTATGATTTGTATGAAGTGGATAATGGAATGAAATGGATTCAGTTCATGAAATGGAATGAAGGAACATAAGGGCTGTACTGCAATTCATGACATATTTTATTCACTTACAGCAAGATATCAAATTTTGTGTTTTGACTTGAAAATGAAATGAATGGAAGATGGAGTGAGATGAATGAGATGTGGAATGGAGTGAAATATGAATGATGGATGAGATGGAGTATGGATGAATAAGTGAATGGAGTGAGATGAAGTGAATCATAAGTACTATGGAAATGTACTTATGATTTTTATAACAGCTGCTTATAAAAACAAAAATGGGAAAAGTTAGAGTGTCAGAGAGACTCTGATTTTCACCCTATCTTTTCTGTATAAACATGCCAATCAATGATTGGTTTTCATGTTTATACCTTTATTTATTTATTTATTTATTTTTATTTTTTTTCAAAAAGAACTGCTTCAAAAAATTTAATCAAGTTGATGAAGAAGAGAGACTCTTCTTCATTAATTTCACATCATTGCTTTCTTGGAACTTCTTGAAAAACTCTTCTCTTGAGAGTGGCTTGTGGTATAGCTTCAGTCTATGACCATTCACAAGAAAAGTGACCTCTTCTTCATCTATAGTTTTGATTTTTACTGCCCCATTATCAAAAATTCGAACAATTTCATATGGCCCAAGCCAATGTGTCTGAAATTTTCCTTGAAAATCCTTGAATTTTGAATCAAACAAGAGAGCCCAGTCACCCTCTTTGAATTTCTTCTCCTTGATTTACTTGTCATGCCATCTAGCCCTTTGCTGTTGGACTAGACTTGTTTTCTGAACTGCATCTTGTCTGATCTCATCCAATTCATTAATTTGCTCCAGTCTATGCTTTTGTGCCTCCGTTAGAACAAGTCCTAGCTGAACTGCCATCTTGAATGTTTGAATTTGGAACTCTATAGGAAACAAAACTTGCTTTCCATAAACAAGCTCATAAGGAGTATGGCCTGTTGTATTTCTCCATGTAGTTCTATAGGCCCACAAGGCTTCGGGAAGCCTATCTACCCAATCTCTTCTATGTAAATGAACAGTCTTTGTTAGGATTCCTTCAATGACCTTATTAGTGGATTCCACTTGACCATTTGCTTGTGGATGATAAGGAGTAGATGTTCTATGTCTGATTTTGTACTTATCCATCATTTGCTCCACTAGCCTTGATGTAAATTGAGCTCCTTGATCTGTAACAATTTCCCTTGGGACACCAAAACGAGTGAAAATATCCTCAAAAAGAAAAGTAACTACAGATGATTCATTAGCAACAAGAAATGGTTTAGCTTCTACCCACTTAGTAACATAATCAGTGCAAACTAATATATATTTCTTTTGTCTTGATGGAGGACTAATAGGTCCTACAAAATCCAAAGCCCATTTTTCAAAAGGTTCAATGTGTACCTGAGGTTGTAATAGCATCTCACCTGAAGGAGAAGGTTTCCCTACCCTTTGGCAACTGTCACACCTTTTTACATACTCCCTTGCATCTTTAAACAAAGATGGCCAATAATATCCTAAATTAAGGATCTTATAGGCTGTCCTCTTATCTGCAAAGTGTCCGCCACAAGGTTCATCATGACAGGCCTTGAGAATTTCAGGCATCTCATCTTCACGAACACACCTTCTAATAATCAAATCTGGACCTGTCTTGTACAACTCATTAGCGACCCATGAATATCTTGCACTATCATTAATGATTTTTCTTTTATCCCTTGCATTCATAATTGAAGGAAATTTTTCTGAAACTAAATAATTGGCAATATCAGCAAACCATGGAGTTTGAGTAGAGATTGCAAAAAGATATTCATCAGGAAATTGATCTTCAACCGGAGTGTCATCTTTGATATTTTGAATTCTAGACAGGAAATCAACCACAGTGTTTTGTTTTCCAGGCCTATCTAGAATAGTAATGTTGAATTCTTGCAATAATAACAACCATCTTATAAATCTGCCATTAGTAATTGATTTATTCATTAAATATCTAATTGCAGAATGATCAGTGTGAACAAAAGTTTCATAGCCTGTTATATAGTGTCTAAATTTGTTAATGGCATGAACAACAGCTAAAAACTCTTTTTCAGTTACAGTATAGTTTAACTCTGCGGGAGTCAAATTTTTACTGATATAATAGATGGCATAGGGAATTAAATCTTTATGTCCCAATACTGCTCCCAGAGCTGTATCGGAAGCATCTGTCGAGATATGAAAAGGTAACTTCCAGTTAGGTCCCCTTAATATAGGTGCTTCAGAAATTTTGGTTTTCGGGGTTTCAAAAGCTAACTGGCAATCAGAAGTCCACTTAAATTCACAATCTTTGGTGAGTAATTTGAAGAGAGGAGATGCTATTTTGGTGAAGTTTTCTATAAATCTCCGATAATACCTTGTAAATCCTAGAAAACTTCTAACATCTCTTTGACAACTTGGAATGGATAGGTTAGAAATAACTTCAACTTTCGCCTCATCAACTCTAATCCCATCCCCGGAAATGTGGTGCCCTAAAACAATACCTTCAGTGAACATCATAAAACATTTTTCATGACTAAGAGAAAGGTTTGCTTCTTGACATATTTTTAAGACCTTTTCCAAGTTTTCTAAAGCCTCTTCAAATGTATCCCCATAAACTGTAAAATCATCCATGTACACCTCTACACAGTCATGTATCAGATCAGAAAAAATTCCTAATACTGCCCTTTGGAATGTTGCGGGTGCATTGCATAACCCAAATGGCAATACTCGGTAGGCATAGGTACCCCAAGGACAAGTAAATGTGGTTTTATCTTGGTCTTCAAGTGCTACTTGGATTTGATTGTAACCACTAAACCCATCTAGGAATGAAAAGTACTTTTTACCTACTAGTGTATCTAATACTTGATCTATGAAAGGTAAGGGAAAATGGTCTTTAAGAGTAGCTTTATTCAATTCTCGGTAGTCAACACACACCCTCCATTTTCCATTTTTCTTAGGCACAATCACCAAAGGAGAAACCCACTGACTATCTAAAATAGGATAGATGAAATTAACATTTAATAATTTTTGTAATTATTCCTTGACAATTTCCCTAAGATTTGGATTCATCCGTCTTTGAGGCTGTCTGATTGGTTTGCAATTTGCCTCTATATAGATGTGATGAGTACAAGTCTTAGGACTTATCCCTTTCATGTCAATGTATTCCCATGCATATGCAGAAGAATGTCTCTGTAATACTTTGACTAACTCTTCTTGTTGAGATTTTTCTAGGTTTTTGTTTATGTTCAAGGTTTTGCCTAGAAAAATTTCACTTGTAGAGCTGCCAAATTTGTCCATAGAATGAAGAGACATCTGCCTAGATGACAAGAACTCAATATTGGATCCCTCTTGAAATGATTCATGTTTATGCTCTGGAGAGGATTCAAAATTTTCTAGAGTATTCAGAATTTGATTATCTTCACTAATTTCTGAAATTGTGAAGAGTGGTTGTAAGTATTCTTCATCCTCTATCCATTGAGTGTCATCTAGTTCTGTAATTGTCCTAGCTGGAGGATATAAGGTGAATTTCTTTGTTGAACTACCATCAGAAATATACATATCACTGGACCTACAACTAATAAAAGCATCAGCTGTAGCCAACCAAGGTCTTCCTAGTATAACAGGATGGCCTCCTAGATTATTCTTGGGTGTTAGGATCATGAAATCCACAGGGTACTCCCAAGAGTCTAGGGACATTGGAATGTCTTCTATTACCCCATCTGGTCTGATCACAGATCTATCTGCTAATTGTAATAGTGTGGGTGTAAAGAGAAGATTAGGAAGTTTCAGTTTGTCCATGATTTGTCTACTCATGATATTTATTGCTGCTCCTAAGTCGATGAGTGTGTTTTGAATTTCAATTCCATTGATGTGAATTTTGACAACTGGATTTCCTGGGTCAAGATACTTTGGAATAGCAATCTTGCCCATCATAATGTCTGCTATTTGTCCTACCAGTTGAATTTTCTTTGTTTCCCTTATTCTTTTTCTTGTTGTTTTCATACTCAACTCCTTTATTGTTTTGGCTAAAATTGGGATTTCTTTGATGGCTTGCAATAATGGAATTTTAATGCAAACATTTCTCAATTCATCTAAGAAATCATAATTAGGCACCATTATTTGTTTTTCTACACATTTATCAATTTGTAGTCTTTCCGGAAAGGGAGGTATAGAAGTAGATGTGGATGGTTGCTCTAATATTGGAGTTGGATTTATTGGATCTTTTTGTTTCAGTTTTTCAATGTTTTGGTCTTGAAAGGATGTATCTTCCTCAAGACTTTTATTAACCCGTAGGGAGTCTTCCTCGGAATTATCTTGTTCTTGTATGATCACAGAAGGTTTCCTCTTCTCAAGTATCCTTCCAGACCTAAGTTGAACATCACTAAGGTCTAGAGGAGTAATTAAATAAGTTGGAAATTGTTGTCCTTCTATCATATATGTATTCTGAGGGTTCTTATTATTGGGGTTTGGTATGGGCTGAGCTGGCAATTGATTGGATTTTTGAGGAAATGGTAATGGAAGTGGTTGATTTTGATGAGGTTGGTTCGGATGATGTTGTTGAGGATTTTGTTGAAAATTTTGTTGAAGATTTTGAGGAAAATTTTGTTGGGAATTTTGAGGATAAAAATGTGGATATGGTGGATAGGATGGTGGATACTGATAATATGGAGAGTATCTTCCATAGGGACCTTGTGATCCTTGTGCCCAAACTTGAGATTGATTTTGAAATTGGGGCCAAGGTTGCTGCCAAGAATTCCAAGGTGGAGGTTGATTATACATTTGATCATGAAATCCTTGTGTCTGAGATCCCTGCCAAGGTCTTTTAGATACAAAGTTAAGAGATTCTGTGGAATCTGTAGGAGTTTCTTCCTGAAAAACAGCCTTGAGACCAGGAAGAGAAGGACAATTCTTGGTCTCATGTTTCTCGGAACAAATAGCACAGGTTTCTACAACTTTTACATCTAGAGGACACTCTCTCAAGGCATGTTTCTTCCTACATTTGGGACAAAATATTGCCAAGGCATCAGATTCAGCCTTTTGCTTGTTTTGTATCTTGAGGGTGTCTATTTGTTCACTAAGACTCCCCAAGATGTCAGATTTAAAATCATCAAGCATGTGTCCTATTTCTGATCTACTTACTGTCCCAGAAGCAGATTTACTTGCTCTTGCAAGAGCAGGATCTCTTGGACCTTTGACAGTTTTGGATTTCCCTCTGGAAAGGTTAATACATAACTCAGATATTTCAGGTAATGTGAGTTGTGATATATCCCCTTTTCCCATCATGTTAAGGATATCCAACCATTCATCCCTAATTGTTTTCAACAAAAGAGCTTTTAAAGTGTCTTGATCTAGGTTTTCCATTTGTGCCCTTTTTATATTGTATTTAAATCTTTCCAACAAATCTTCTAAGTTTTCATCTTCTTTTTGTAACATCTTGAACACTTCTTCCTTATGATTAACCGGCATACAATAATCCAAGTATCTCTCTAGAAATGCTTGTTTCATGTCTTGCCATGTTCTAATAGAACTAATGTTTAAACTCATAAACCACTTCAATGCTGCTCCTTTCAGAGTTGAAGGAAATAATTTCAATTTTTGAGCATCTTGTAGATAGTCATAAGTTCTACACAGCACTTCAAATTCGAATAAGAAATTCTCAGGATCCTCAGTTTTAAGTCCATAGAAGTTTGGAAGGACAGAGGGTGAAATGTTTTTCATGGTTGTATTGGTTTCTTCATCAAGTATAGGGAACCCAAAAGAGCTTCCTATTCTACCTCTTCCTCCTTCTGCACCTCTACCTCCTTCTCCTCTTCCTCCTTCTCCTCTTCCCCTACCTCTACCTCCTCCAAATAATGTGTGTTCTCCATTAACAACTCCTCCTCCTCCTTCTTCTGCCATGGTTGACTCTCCTGTGGAAGTAGAAAGGTTTGTGTCCCTAACAGGAGTTTTTAGACCTTCTTCTATGGCAGGTTCAGTGGATGAAGTGGAAGGTTTCTCTAATGGAATAGGTGACCTTAGATCTTCTAGAAGTCCAGGATCAGTAAAGGATGGAAGATGGGTTTGAGTTGAAGGTGTACTAGCTCTAGGTCTAGATGAAACAAGTGGTGTTCTAGAAATCAAACTTCTGCCTCTGCTGCTTATAAATCTTCCCCTTGAATCTCTTTCCCTACGCATAAAATTGTTTTTGGATGCTAAGAAACAAAGGTTACCTAGTTTTCACTTCCCCGGCAATGGCGCCAAAATGTTGTGTCTCAATCTAGTCTCCTAAACTGAGCTCATTTAATTGTCAACCAGGATTTGTAAACTGCTGAAGTGAAGTGTACCATATGTACCTAGGTGCTTGTTTCCTAATGCGTTGTGTGTAGTGTTTTGTGATTTTTTTGGTCTTTTATGTTGATTTTTTATGTTTTTGGTCTTTTTATGTTTTATGCTCACAATGAAAATGCCTAGAAAACTAATGGAAAGAAGTTGATGGTCAAAAATAGAGTTAAGCCTAATGTATGGAATGGTAAATGCAATTGAAAACAATGAAGCAGAATCTGAACTATGACTGAATGAAAGCAAAAGCTTGATAATGACTTTTTAGGCAGATGACACAAACTAAACTTGAGAAATGATCATTAAATATGCAAATCCTCTAACTAAACAATTAAACACTAATGATGCAATACTCTGTTCTAAGCTCTTTTATTCTATGATTAATTCCTAGTTCTATTCTGCAATTTAATTGAATGTCACAGAACTTATACTCAATAAGTTATTGGATTCCAGTTCAAAGTAGTTCTTTTGAGGAAGAGCTATGTTTATAAAAATGATGAGGAAATTGCAGAGAGGTTTCAGACCTTATAGTGATTTTGTCTTCTGTTCCTATGGCTATGGATCTGTTGTAGTTTTTAGAACAAGAAGGTGTTTTGTGAATAATGAAGGCTGTCTTGTTAATCTATTGTGAAAAGGATGACAATGTGAATATGAGATGCAAGTGCAATGAGTTAATCTAAGAATGAACCTAAGATGCTACTAAACTAGAACAATGTTGAACTATAAGTCATCATCAAACTTGAAATGAAGTAACTGATCATGAATTAAATGCAATGAACTCCGGAGCTTTCTAGCTATACTAACATGCATTATTCTATGAAGTTACACAATCTGTTTGTTCATCATTAGTGATATTTTGGAAGAGTTCCTTCTTTTGGAAGGGGTGGAACAATTCTGACTGTATAATTGTATGCAATTGAAAGCAAATGAACTGAAAGAAAATGAAAAACTAAGTTATCACATCTATACCCTACTCGTTCTTATGATGTCTTGGGCAAGCGTTTAAGAGCAAGATCAGAGATGATACTTAGTACAAACACACAACTAAATCATTCATTATCACGGTTATGTCTTGAACTTCTTAAGGATGTCTTGGAAGAATTTCTTCTTGTGGAAGAGTGATTAGAACAAGTGTGACTGTGATAGTGAATAGCAAAAATACAACTAATTCCTACAGTACTATAGCTTTTCATCATTCATCATTATAATCTGTTGGAAGAATGTCTTCTTGTGGAAGAGCTGGAATGAATATAACTACAGTAGCTGGTTAAAACAACTATACATTCAACTCCTAATCCTACAATACCATAGTCATTCAACATTCATCATTTTAATCTGTTGGAGAAGTGTCTTCTTGTGGAAGAGCTAGAATGGATATGACTACAGCAGCTAGTTAAATTAACTACAAATTCAACTCCTATTTCTAAAATACTATAGTCATTCAACATTCATCATTATGGTCTTTTGGAAGAGTATCTTCTGGTGGAAGAGTTAGAATGAGAACGTCTACAGCAGCTAACAAAAACAACTATTAATTCAAATGCAAAGTGTAAAGGCAGCTAGAAAAAAACTTATCCAATTAACGCAAAATAAATCCGTGCAAGAGGTAGGGGCCCTCTACCACTTGACGGCATTCAACTCCAAATTAAATCACGCCTTCAAAATAACTTTGTCTGCTCCATTAACGATGCAAAAGTTTGAACATGACACTCTGCGTTTTTAGGAATGTATGAGATATGGCTTTTGAACAAAAATCTAGCGACAAATCTAACATAAAATCTAACTTAGCTCATAAATCATAAAGAGAGTTTATAAAGCAAATGCAAGTAACAATAATTACAACAATTTAGGAATAATGTGTTCCTTATCTGAATCATATTGAGTCTTTGAGGTGGCTACGTGAAGAAGAAAAGACATCTGGACTGAGACAATCCTAGTAGGAGTCTCCCTTCATAAATGTGTTCCCACGTGCATAACCGTACCCAGAATCCATTTCTTCCTCCATGATGAGCAACGAACCATGTAGACACGACGTGGATCATGCCCATATGTGGTTTTCTCAAGAGGCCACACGGAACATACTCAAACATGAAGGTAGGCGCGAATCGCCGGTTAGCTACGGAATGTCTGCGATACTATGACTAGTTCCGGTCAAAATGCTTAACAATGGCAAAAATCACAAAATTCAACAAGTCAGTCATGTAAATTATTCTAGAAGTAATTTTAACTATATTTATTGATCAATTGGGTTTAAGATAGAAATGGACAAGGGAAAATGAGGTAAAATGAGGTGAAGGAAAGCACAAATTTGAGGCTCAACAGATAGCATTGTAATTCTCCTCGATGGTGTTTTGGCTGTCTCATGTCCCAGCTCAGGGATGAACATATGGTTTTTCATAAATTTGTTTGGGACAAAGTTCATCCCATCCTCCAAGAATTCACACCCCAACCTCACATGTGGTGTGCAGCCCAATAGTGGCCCATTAGGATGATGTTCCATCCCTTCCTTTATCAAATCAAGGTTGCACAACGCAGTGCAATTAGGTTGTTCCAAATGAGCGGTATGCAATGGTATACGATTCTCTATATGATTTGCTGACATTAGGAGATGAAAATTTAGGCATACCTTGATGAAACTTGGAAGTATCTTGTATGGTTGTAAGGGCCTCTCCCTCCAATGAGTTGGCTCCTCCAACTGAATATGTTGAGGGTTGGTCCCCCATAGTTGTGACAGCACTGGTACAAGTCTCCTCCAATGGTGATAAGGGCTTCTTCTCCTCTAATTTTTCTTCACCAAATTCCCCAATCAACCTCTGAGTAAACTCAGCAAAAGTAACCATTTTTTCATGGATCAAATGGCTAAACCACCAAATATTTTCTTCACCCTCTAGGTGCAGTGCAACAATATCTACAGCCTCCCTTTCTACCATTGGATGTAGTAGGAAGAATGCATCTAGTCTCCTTGCCCAAACCCTTGCTGCAGATGACCCATAAAAAGTAGACAATAGGAACCTATTGCCCTTGATCCTTCCTTGGCCACAAAGTCTTCTTTCTTCCTCCAAATGAATTAACTGAGGGAAATCTAGAGTCTCCTTGAAGGCTCTAGGTTGAGATTTGTACTCAACAAGGTATTCACTTAGAATCATGTGATCCAAGTGTCCTCCATCTTCCGGCAATTTGTCCTCCCTCTCAAAAGGAAAGGATATGTTCCAATTCTTTGGAGCTCTCTGCAGCAATGGTCTCCTCTTTTGATTGTAGGAAGTGCATGGCTCTTCCTCCTCTTGAAAATTTCTAGAAGTTTCACTACTCTTTTCCTCTTCTTCTTGTTTAACCTCCTTGGAGAGGTTCTTCCTGGATCTGAAAAGTGATGAGAGAAAGCTAATCCTTTCCATAATTATACATTTTATCTTTCTCTTATATCATTTTGGCTTTAAGCCCATAGGCTAAGCCAAAGATCTTGCTTCGATACCACTGTAATATCCCCAAATAGGAACTGCTCAGCAAGCATGCACTAAAAAATGCATTTCCAAAAATATATGCTATAAATAACGAAATTAACTCTTGGATCCTATAGATCAGTAAATATACAACCTAAATCCAAGAATAGAGATGAAAAAAATCAAACAAGGTGGGTTAAACAGACCTACCACACCTAAGATTGCTAAAAAAGGCTAAAACCCCAAACACTGCAACACAGAAATTACTGTATAAAAGAGACTACGCATTCTAATGAGGGTTTGTATACATAATTAGTAGAGACAAATAGATCTGATATTATATTAAGCAATATTCTCAGAAAAATGAGATCTAATCTCTTTTATACAAAAGCTAGAGAACCCAGGAAGGGTTTCTAGGAATACACCCTGAATACAAATGGTGATCTTCAGCAATATGACTGAATAATCACTAAAAAATAAAGCACATGAGTATATAAGGGTGTAATAATTTAGTTATAATTTATATCTAATCAAAGGTCTTCCCCCATGGAAGAATCCACCCTCCAATCACAGGAAAACTCCCCGAAAGAGCCACAAAAGACACTACTAAAACTGCCCTCCAGAAATAACGCAATTCCTGAGTGGAATAACGTTGTAGGTGATGAAAATTTGTTGGCATACTACAAAATATCTGATATCAGCCCAATAACTCTCCAAATTTATCCTCCAATGGAAGGAAACTTCCCTCCTATGCAAAACCAACTCAGAAAGTGGGCTTCTCAACCCTCCCCTGCAACACCCTGCAATTCAACACAACCTCCTACAGAAACTATGTTGAAACTGAAGACTGAAGCTTGGCACCAATGCTATACGTGAGGAATGATAGATTAGGTCTCTCCCAAGAGCTACTCAAAGGGAAGAGAAGGAATTCCTGAACAATAATACCTTAGTGTTGAACAACACCGAAAATCTTAGCTAAACAGCTAAAGAAAGCAAATTCTAAGCAGACATCAAAATAAAATTCATAAGCTAACCCCCAAATGGCTGCCATCCTCTTCCTTATAAAATAAGTGAGCCTTCTCACCTTGGGTCCCACTCAATATGGTTTCCACCATCACACAAACAATCTCCCTCCAAAACTACGTTGTGCCTTCATTAGAGCCACTCCTCTAAACTGTGTTGTTTGATTTGGTCAAGGTTGACCTCTTCAACTTGCTTCAGCCCTTTTCACACCTAAGGGTATTCAATCCATCTCACATATAGCTATCTAGGTTGAACCTCATTCACATTGAGCTCTTTTATTTTCTGATCCACTCCTCCTACATTTATGTTGTTGACTTGGTCAAATTTGACTTTGTCCACATGCAAAATGTCCCTATTCACACATGAGAGTGTAAAATCCAGCTGGCATTATGATCCCCTTCCACACTATGAGGGATTTTATCTTTATTTCTGAAATTTATTGGCCTCCTTACCCTTTTATTCATCTCCTAAGTGACATTAGCAAAATTTAATATTCCAATTTGCTGCATGAAAATTTTGGAATATTACAACGTGCCTAAATGGACACTTGAGAATTTTAAAATAAAACATCCTGCATCGCAGTTTAATCTGTGTCAAGGTCTCAAAACACCAAGCACACTTTTTTTTTTCTGATTGCAATTGAACCTTTTCCCTTTTCAAACCATGCTTTAGTATATGAAATTATTTTTTAAAGGTTTTGAAAATTTTGGTGGGGAAAGGGAAGGGTAAATGATGTTGCGATGTGATATCGCATCGCAATCGCGGTCTTGATGAAATTGGAAGGTGAAAGGATAATAGATGGTGAAGATGTGATACGATATATCGCATCAGGGAAATGAAGGCAGGGTGGAATATATGATAGCAGGAGAAACTGCGATCTTGCGATTGCAATTGGTGACGTGGCAAAGGCGGGTCCCGCTAATCAATTTTTATGACATATATCTTCACCGGGGATCGTTTTTTATTTACTATTGTTTTTTCACTTTCATCGCCCCTTTTCCCTAGAAATCCTTTTCACATGTTTCAAGGTCTTGGGAAATATCGCATCTCAAAGTTCATCTGGAGCGTCTTAGAATTTTTCTTGTTATTTCTCTGATTTATGATTTGCGATTGCGATTTTTCATTTTGGGTTTAGGCCTTTCTTGGGTTTCCTGCTTGAGTAGATAAGGAAAAAAACTTTATGACTTTGATTCATATTTCTTCATATAAGTCATAACAATTTTATTTTCTTATCCTAAAAATTTAAAAGGGTCCCCATTATTTTCTCTAAGGTATATATTTGTTGGCTTTAGGGTTCTTGACCCAGGTTTAGTTTTAAGGTTTTCCAACAAACCCTAGCACTGGCCCTTTCGGAAATAGCCTACTTACACAAGTCAAGGTCTCACCCAAAGTAGTATGGGAGGGTGCTGGAACCAATTTTCCACACCCTGAGAGAGAGAGAGTTAATTAAAGGGGGTCCCTTTGGATCTAACAAACTTGCGCAGGAGAAGCCCAACACAGAACCCTTTTAACAGTATATTGTCTAAGCATAGATCATACTTAACAGGTAACTTTATCAGATCAATTTAACCAGAGCTATGCATTCATCATGTCGTATCCATGTGCACATCAGTATATCATCAGTATTAAGTAAGAAAACACGATCTTATAACATAATCATAGCCAATAATAATACACAGGAACACAAATATCATCAACAACCTTCTCATTAATTCATATTCATAGCTGACTTACAGACTATATTACCAGCCTGCACACACAGCCAATGGGGTCTGCACAAAGTAAGAATTTTGGGTCTCTTCTCACACAGCCAACAGGAGCCCTTACCCAGACGATCGACATAAAATATCCATAAGTTCGTATCCAACCTTAAATTACTTCTTACTTAGCCTCCTTTAGAATCGATTTATATGTCTATTTAAAACATCTTAGCCTATGCTACTCTATGGTCTAAAAACTGTGGTTTGCAGACTCTTGGTCTACCCTTTGACCCATTACTATGCTAGACCAAGTATTACAAAATATTACAAAACTGGACCAAAAAATGTAGTTAGGGAACCTCATTCCAATCGTCCACCAACACAATCTTGTGACTCATCCTGTGTCACAGCGCCAACAGGGTCTTCATATTTTCCTGGAGCTACTAAATAGCGGCATCCAACGGGGGCAGAACACCTATGCTCTGTGTTGTTGCATTCTGTGCAACATCAACCAGCTTTTGTGAAGTTGGTCCTTCAGTTATGGTGGTGACACTTTCCAAGGTCTGATTCAACTGTCTCATGGCCCCTTCTAACTCTTGAGAAATATTGAGAGCTTCATCAGCCCAGGGCATTAGATGGTAACTAAGTACCTGCTTCTTATGCCAGAGCCCCACAATTTCACTTCTGAGCATGTGGCTGGTGCGAAGTAATGCTAGTCGTTGAGCGGGAATGAGGGTGGTCATAGTGGATTCCATCTGCTCAAAATATTTCTCCTTTTGGTGCAACTGCTGATCAATTTGGTGAAGGAGGGGGTTATGCTACACCTGGGACCATAACTCCATAGAAATCTCAAACAATGCAGTGCCCTAAGTGATATGCACAGTAATATTGGATTTCGCTTCCGTGACAAGCACGGCTCGCTCGACGCACACCTCCAGGGGGGACTCAGGCTGCAGCTTGGCCTGCAACGATAATATATGCAGCCCTAAATTGGCCTTAACAACCTGTACCTCAGTCTGAGACACCTTCAAAGAAACAACCAAGCCCTCAACCTTGGCCTATGATGCAGCAGAGGCAAGAATTACTTTTGGCATGTCTTCAGAGAGTCGGTCTATCAACTACTCTAACTTAGCCTGTTTCGTGATGGCGGAAATGTGTGTAGCATGGGCTTGTGTGGCTTTAGCAACTTTAGTTGCAATAGTCTGGTCGACCTCACTAAGGTGTTGCTGCACTTGTAGTTCTCTGTGCTGAAGCTCACTAGTGATGGAGGTAAACAAGTCGCATAGCTGTGCATCCATCATGCGTCGAACATCAAGATCAATTGAAGAGCATGCACAGACTTGGTTACATAATTTTGCGGGCATCATTGCAAATGCTGCGCCCAGGAGTGGGCATATCTGACTGTCTATGACAGTGGTCAGGGCTGTGACTGTAGCTAGTTGGCTCGCATGATGCTTCCTCGCTTGATCCACACTCGCTTGAAGGGTGTCTGCTTTTATCTGGAGAGCCTGCAGCTCAGATTGAAAAAATTCTACCACGACATTATGTTGTCCTTCCAAAGCAACCTATCGATCCTTAGACGTGATGGTGATGATGTCTGCAATTTTCTCTAGGTCATCCTCTGTCAATGTAACCTTTGTGTCTACGCCAGGCTTAATATCCTTACACTTCTTCCTGGACCCCTTAGGAGGTTCTCTAGTGCATTTGATACCATGCGGGGATGCCGTGTCTACGCCACAAAGCCCATTGAGATCCTGATCCTATTGGGACTCGGGTTCGGTTTGCACGATAGCGTTCTTAGGGGTGGTGGGGGTCATATGTTGCGTCATAGCAGGAACCTCTGAATCCTTCGTTGTGGCTAGTAGCATAGTATCCTTTGGGGTTTTTCTTTGGCCGGATGTGCCTGTGCCTGATGTCTAGGTGCCAATATTCCATGCATGTGGCAAAGTTGTAATCACATAGTCAATCTCTACTTTTGTGGCCATATAAGAAAGGTTATACCAAGCTAGATCTCTGTGGGTAAGAATCTTCACATTATGCATGGTAACCTAGAATTCCGCGATATCCTTGTATTTTTTGTAGACCGTAGGAGAAAAGCATGGTTGGGAATGAATTTATGCTGCCAGGGTTCGATCATATAGAACCCAAAATACCTTGTTCTCTTGGACCCTCTTGGGATCCTTCGAATCCCAAAGGTTATAAAACCATGCTCCTTCACACATGCTTGGCTCAAGAGTGGGGAATAATACTTCTTCATGTGTCTCCCATGCAACTAAGGCAATTAACAGTATCAACCAGGAGTAGCATAAATCATTTCCTTGATCCTGGGCCTTGCGCACATTGTCTAGGAATTCATTGACAAGGTACTATGGCTAGTTGAAGAAGACTCCCTTTTCACATCTACCGACAAGTTGAATTACATAGGTGGGGGTAGATGTTGCTTGGTATTTGTGCATCAATTTGCATGCAAGCAACAAAGTACCCATGAGCGTCCCTAGATCATTGATTGTATCTATTTGAAACTCTCTTTGGTTGCAAACGACATGGTATCTCTTCCAGACGTCTTCAACAATCTGCTGCTCATACTTCTTGCTAATGCCCTCCTTAATACTTGGCCCATGCATGGGGAGGTTGGTGATTCAGTGAATTAAAGCATAATTGATCGGTATGCGACCTTGGATCCATAAGCACCCATCGTGGACTAGCGCCAGAAACTGGCAAACAATCAGGCCAATGATGTTGTAACAGAAAAAGTGGGGTTAAGATCCCTGACCCAACCAATCCACATGCCCACGACATTGGCTCTACCTTTGGTACATTTTCAAATATTACCTTTTCAACATATAGCTCTAGAGCCAGCGGAGGGAAGGTGTCTAGGTTTCCTAGTGCATGATCATCAAATTTAATGGGGGCGAGGCCTCCAAAAATATCTCCCTACAAGAACACCTCCTGTGGGACCAGAGGCATCTGGAGGTAGGTACAGATGACATCGATATCCTTGGGGGCGCCTATTGCCAACTTGCTTGGCTTAACATAAGGTGGAAGCTAGGATAGCAGATTTTTTTGCAGGGCTTCCTCTGTAATCATCATAGGGCACTTTGATGAATCAGGTGATCATCCCTTAGACACTTTTTGGGGGGAATGCATAATCCAAGGGGACGTGCATGGTTTCACCCAAGCCCACTTCGTATATTTTTCATTTCCTGTCTCTATTTCCTTAACCTTCCCTTTTCCCTTCCTTTTTGTTGGCGTAGAGATGACCTCCTCCATTTCAGGGGTTACTTCTAACACCTCTTCAGATCCAACTTCAACGGAAGTTGTGACAGGTAGTGACTCATTAGGGTTCATAGCAGTCATTCTTGCTTAGAAGATAAATTCAGGGTTGGTACTATCAGAAGGAGTATCTCGCTCAAATATGCGGATGGAAATTATATGGACTAGAATAAATTCACCGAGGTGGCCAAGGCATGAGAGTTTTGAACAACAAAAAAACCCCTTGTGACCGATTCCCCTCTTCTTATAGCTCATGATGATGAAAAATGGTTGGATTAGTGTTAATTGCAACCTATCATTATGGAAATGGTAAAAAATCCTCGTAAATTGCCACATTAATTGCCAATTTCCCGTTCCGTTTAACAGTAAACTCGATTCTCCAAACAATTGCCCCATTTCAAAGGCTAGTTTCTTCCACCATGCACAACCCTTGTGCCTGCATCACACCCCTTTATACCTCCTACCCTACGCATCATCCCTATGCATCCACTGACCCTGCCTCTGTTTTCATGCCCCGATGTGCGCAACATCCTTTAAACATCTACTACGTCCATATAGCCATTTGGTCGGCACCAGGTTGGCCCTATAGGGTTTCAGATGACTTCCATTAACATACCCCGGCAAGAAATATCTGTGCAAGGTATCCAATCTTACCGTACCTCCATCGGTAATCTCCTTCACTATATATGGGCCCATCCAATGCTTATGTAACTTCCCCAAGTGTCACGCAAACTAACTATCATAAAGTAATACTAATTCAACCTCCTCAAAGATCTTCTGCAAAATATGTCAATCATGCCACGCTTTTTCGCAAACCTTCTAAACTTGCTGGTGGAACTAAGAAATGAACCGATATTCTTCCAGGTCCACCAGCTGCGCCAAGCACTCCATCATGATGTCTGGTTCCACCATGTTTTTTAAAGCCAAGATGCACAGGCTGGGAACAATTATTCCATAGGCATGATGACCTCCTTCCCGTAGACCATTCTGAATGACATTTTTCTCGTGAGTTTATTACATCTAGTCCTATAGGCCTAGAGTACTAAGGGGATGCATATGTCCCAGTCAATTCGGTCAATGTTGCAGACCTTAATGAGTGCAAGTTTCAAAATGTTATAGAAGGTGTCTATGGCCCCATTCACCTGTAGATGATATGGAGTAATTTTCGCATGATGGATCCGGAATTCCTCAGTCAGAGCCATAATATTTTCATTAAAAAATTCATACCTCTGTCGCTCATTAGGATCTTCAGGCAACCAACCTAGTCAGAATATGTTTTAAAATGAAGTGCGCAGTAGTATCCGTGGTACAATCCTTGATAGCTTTTTCTTCCGCCCATATGGTGAGATAATTCATGGCAATGATGATATACTGGGCACCAATCTTCTTCCCTGGGGGATTGATGGGTCATACAAAATCTATGGCCCATTTTTCAATCGCTTGTAGAGTAATCTACGATTGTAGGGGCATCTCATATCAATGTGAGGTCTTTCGAGTTTGTTAAAACGCGTCACAGGCCTTGCAGTACGAATGAGCATCGTTGTGAAATGTGGGCCACCACAACCCAACCCTTAATACTTTCTGTGCATTAGCTTTACCTGCACAATTCCCTCCTGCAATTCCTCCATGTGCCTCAACCAAGATAGCTTGTCTCTAGTGTTCTAGTACGTACCTTCGCAGCACCTTGTCTACACCTAGCTTGTAGATTTTTCCCGTGATTATGGTAATATTGGTTGCGTGGGCAACCAATTCCTTTTTCTACAGTACTAAGTATTCATCGGGCACCTTTCCAGTGGTCAATACTTGGATAACATCAGCAAAGTGCTCGTCAACCACCTTGATAGCAAACAGCCGCGCATTAGGTAATCCTTTGTCTAGGTTATTTGGCTCTTCCCCATTCTCGATCTTGGACAAGTGATATAGCCCAACGTGTAGCCTCCCTGGTTTCACAATGATTTCAAAATCATACCCCTGAAGCAACAATAACCACCTACAGATCTTGCCCCCCAACACAGGCTTATTAACCAGGTATTTTAAAGCTAAATGATCTATGAACATTTTGAAGTGTCCACCTAATAAATAGTTCCTATATTTCTATAGGGTGTATACATTCACGCTTCATGGTAGAATAGTTACGCTCTGCGCTCGAAAGCTTCCTACTAGCAAAAGGCCATCGGGTGATCAATGTCCCCTTCTCTAGGTTGTGCCAAGACAACTCCTAATGGGATCCATGATGCATCCACATGTACATGAGAGACCTTTGCCCAGTCAGGGAATATAAGAATAGCTGCAGTTACAATATTTCCTTTTAATAGCTCGAAGCTTTTCTGACATTCATCATCCCAAAAAAAATGATACATCCTTCTTCAGTATTTTTTCCATTGGGGCGGTGATCAAATCATACCCCTGAATAAACTTTCTGTAGTAACTAGGGTGGCCTAGGATGGAGCGCAACTATTTCTCAGTAGCAGGGACTACCAAATTAATGATAATCACAATCTTGGTTGGGTCAACCATCAATCCCTACTGTAACACCACATGTCCCAATATAATCCCAAATGGGACATAGAATATGCATTTCTTAATGTGTAGAAAAATTTGGTGTTTCCTGTAGGCATCCAACATCATGCACAAGTTTGACACATGGTTATTTACTAACCCAAAAATTGTCCAGTTGTCAAATTATACTTACAGAAACTTGTGAATGAATTCCTTGAATACTGCTACCAGTACGTGTGAAAATATGGCAGGGGTATTCTTCAATCCAAATGGCATGACAGTGTACTTGAATGAGACCCATTCAGTTGTGAAGGTTGTCTTGTTGCGGTCTTCAGGTGCTATGCAGATCTGATGGTACCCCGAGAACCCATCAGCAAACGAGTAAGCTTCTTGACCTCCCACATTATCCATAATTTCATCGGAGAATAGTGTAGGGAAAGGATCATGTACACAGACATCATTTAACTTACGTAGGTCTACGTAGATCCTTATCTCTCCTTTAGTCTTATTTTCCTAGACCACCATAGGACTTACCCAATCTAACTGTTCTACTGGTTCAATGATACTTGCGGCCATCATCTTCTCAATTTCTTCCTTAACTTTTTGTTTGTATTTAGGGTTTAGGTGATAGGGTTGTTGTTTGACCATCCACACATTCAGTTTCAAGGTAATCCTCATAATGCCCATATCCCCTATGATCCCTTTGAGTTCAAAGAACTTGGTAGGGAATAGATCCTGATATTCAGTCAGCAACTCCATGATCTTTCCCACCATGTCATCATCCCAGTAATCCCCAATCTTGGCCATCGTGGGCTTCTCTTCTGTGCCAATGTTAACTTCCTTCAGTTTCAATGGTTTGGTAACATTGACCGCTTGTAGCAAAGGGCATACAACAACATGTTCTCCTTCTGACTCTAGGATAGTGATATTCTAGGGATCCTCATCACAATCTTCTATTGAAAAATTTATGCAGTTTACAATATCCTGTATCTATGTGTCCCAGGCTAGCACAGTACACTCTTGCTTAGGGAGGGACTCATTGAAGACCTGAGCATCTATATCTTGCAAAGCTTCATCAAGTTTTTCAGTTCCTCCTATTAATCCAAACGTCATTACAAAATCCATAGCCATTGTATCCCAGTGACGGGTACGTTTATGTAGTTATGCATCCAAATACCAAGTGGTAGGGATTCATCCTAATGCATGACTAAACATATGGACCCATTCATTCCATGGGTTTTCCTTCCATACTTCCATCCAGAGAGCCAAGTTCTTGCGTGGATCCCCTCATCCCGAGAAGAGTTCCATTGGCGGTTTGATTGGAGGGTCAAATCATAAGATCATAATTTTTCTGCATTCCTCCCAGTCTTGAAAAGCTCCCTTATGGGTTTCCCACCAACGCACGGGGGTTGCGCGCATGGCCAAGTTAAGGGCCCAAAATATCCATTCTTCAGGTATGTCCGCTTCAATTTCTTTAAGAAAATTATTAATATTTCCAGATCCATCAAACTAAGGTAGTTCTCTTACCTCTAAAGAGATGCATCGAAAGATCTTTGTGATCTTAAGACACCATAGTGTAGACACATCATGCAACTAGTTCTACCAATTTTCTATCTCTCCGTCTGAGTCAAATAAGCATTGTTGTAACATAGTCTCCTAAAGTTGTGAGTTTTGTCCATTTTTGTATATTTTTGGTATTATTTATTCTAATGCAGGGGTTTTGGGGTGGGTCGAAGCCCCGAATGCATTGTAATGGGTCAAGGGTAGACCAAGAGTCTGCAAACCATGGTTTGCAGACCATTGGATGCGTAGGCTAAATCGATATAAATAGATAAACCTTTTTGAGTCTTAGGGCAGAAAAGAATTGAGATTGATGCTAAGCATGGATTGTTAGATCTGTTGTCGTGTTGTTAGGGTAAGGACTCCTATTGGCTGTGTGCGCAGGTGATATTTTGGGATTGCAAGTGGATTTTTGTATTAATATATATGTGAATTACTACTGGATATTTGATGCTATCTGGATCTGTTGGTTATGATTGATGCAGACCTGGGTTATATGATTAAGTTGCAAAAGTATATGTCTAATTTCTGCCAACTGTGAAAGTATCTATGTTTCTGGTATATGTATCTATGATCTGTTAATTACTGCACTTGTAGCATTCTATACTGATAATTGGTATTGCGCACATGGATGCGAAGGTATTTACTAGATCTGTGTGTAGGAATAGCTCTATTATACTGTGGATAATATTTTCAATAAGCCTTCGAATAGATCTATTTAGTGTGAACTCGATAAGTTAGGAACACAGACCTACTTGACTTACCTACTCTCTCTCAGGGTCCGGAAACTTGTTTCCAGCACCCTCCCATACTGCTTCGGGTGATATTTTGGCCTGCGCAAGCAGTTCATTGCCGAAAGGGCCAATAGTATAGGGGTTTGTTGGCAAACATTAACCTCCAAACCTAGGTCAGGACCCCTCAAGCCAACAAATGGTTCAGTTTCCGAGACCAGGAGCATTTTGAGAGAGAGATTAGGTAATCCCAAGAACACATTGGAGACCTCAGAAGAAAGATATCGACGGGTGGTTCAAAAAGAAAATTCAGGAATTCGCAGTGAGTGAGAATCATAGTGCAAATATGACCACAGAGAAGTGGAAGAATAAGTACATTTTCACAGATATTTAAAAAAATTTCATTGTGACATTTGTGACTGAGCTTTAGGAGTGGCTCATAAGGCTCGTATATTTCTAGAAGTGTTGGAATGATGAACGGGTCACGTAGTGGACCCCAGAGCTGATTCAGCAGTTAGAAAAGACTGATAACACCATCACTCGCATGGTAGATCAGTAGGTGGACAATGTGATATGTGGATTTGTGGCGGAATTTACAATTGATCAATTTTTTTCCTACTCTAAGGTGGAACGAAGGTTATTTAAGGGTTTCTAGGGTAAGTTTATGAAAACTTTTCCATTACTGATTAAGATCTTATTATGCGAAAAGAGAGCTTTGTGCAGCCATACAAAGTGAATGAGCTCCAATAAAAGCGAGGGTACAACACGCAGTGGTAAGTACTATAGAACCAACCAAGAAGGAGATAAATCTGTCTATAGTCCAGTAAGGGACTTGGTTGCACAAGAACCTCCAACTACACCACCATCGAGTCAGCACAGGGGTAAGAACTCACTAGTACCTCCACCCCCACCTGAAGACGAGATGGCCTCACATATGAAGCTACCTACCTTCAAGGGCGTACGGGATGAAGACATGGACTAGTTCTGGTTTGTTGCAGGATCAGTATGGACTGCGCAGAACATGGCCAGCGATGCTGTTAAGAGGGCGCAGCTATCCCTTTCCTTTGAAGGAAGGGCCTTGGACTGGTATATGGGATACATAGCTTAGCATTCGAATGAAACCATTGAAGAGATTAAGAATGCCTTGAAACAACAGTTCAATAAGCCTAAGTCCTTGTTGGAGAGGTAAATCCCCTCTGCGGACAGAGGCGATCCCTACTAGCCCAAATCGGGTCTAGCAACAACTGAGTCATGCTAAGACACAAGTTCCTAATTTCAAAAGACCAAGATGTGACAAGAGGCCTACCTTAAGTCCTACACTGCTCCTGTTTGCGGAGAAGATGGTGCTTCTGTCACTCGCTATGGAAGATCAAAATTCTCCCGCTAGGTGTGTTCGAGCACCTACACGTACACGAAGAAACAACAAACACACAAGCATAAAACCTAATACATGCAACTATGTATCAGTCAGAGAAGATACAACTCATAATCATAAAACATGAACATCTGAGTGGAACCATAATCAAATTTGTTTATTATTAATCAAAACAAAGAAATATACAACCTGAGCTCTGACGCTGGATCTTCCTTCGGCGGGTAGACAGCGGAGTACGTCTCGATAAAGCTCATCAGGAATGTGACAAGTCTCTCTCTTTGGCTGTTTGACGATAATCTCCTTACTAATGATTCCGCTCTATTCAGGCTAACTTGCAAAAGGAAAATTACAAGCTTATATAGATGGTGGAAGGGGATTTGGGATCCCTACAATGGTGGGATTGGCCCTATCCTCAAGGAAGCTTCCATGATAGGTGGAAAACCACTTCCCCTACATGGAGATCCGGAGCCAAACCTTCCAAATCTTTTTAGAGACTCGTTCAGGAGTTGGTTGGAATCAAACTTTTGCCATTTATTTTTAAAAAACAATCCTTATTAAGCCTGGCGCGAGTGATACACTAGGACAGAGCGCCAGTTGGCACGCCCTCTTTGGTGGATTTCCCCCATTGGCGCGAGGGCTGAACTGGCTAGTCGCGCCAAGGCCAAAAGGGCTATTTTTAGGGCTTTTCACAGGAAATTGTCTTCAAGGGAATGATTTTCCTTGTTAAGGGGGATGCCATGAAAGTGGTTTCAGGTCATGTCACTACTCACAGGTCACGGAATAAGCCCTTCAATGTGGGGTATGAGGGATTGCAAGGATGGTGACAAATTACTGTGTAACATATGCCCCCTAAAGCATGAGGCCCGAGAGAGAGAGAGGGGTGAAATGCTTTACGAGAACGTGTCCAACTAAAAACACTGCTGTCGGAAAACCTGCATAGGCAAGTACAACTGATATCTCAAATACATGATATATATGTGGTATGGGCGCAACCATCCGTAACAAAGTATACATTAATTAAGATCCAAGGCATGGACGCAGCCATCCAGTGAGGATCGATAAATAGACTCAGGTATGTTCGCAGCCATCCAATCAGTGAGTCATGTAACCGATCATAATAATCCACAAAATCCGCAACCTGGATTCCAATTGACAAAATCTAGGGTCTTGCGCGCCATCTTGACCCGAACAGAGTACAAGTTCAAGCATGTGAATAAGTGATTTGAAGTCGAACATGCAAGAACATCGTCTGATTACCATCCAATGATAAAAGATGTTAACAGACGTGAGAGGAACCACCAATAATGACAATGGCCCT
This sequence comes from Pinus albicaulis, assembly GCA_034641835.2. Classification (NCBI taxonomy): domain Eukaryota; kingdom Viridiplantae; phylum Streptophyta; class Pinopsida; order Pinales; family Pinaceae; genus Pinus; species Pinus albicaulis. The sequence continues at coordinate 309,258,333 of CM076574.1, forward strand.
CAAGGTACTATAGGTACAATCCACGGCATGTGAATAAGTGAGCTGGCGTCGAACACCCGCAAAATCATCCGATCAAAGGCCGATGATGAAAACCTTGCGTCGAATGTGAAGAACCTGCCATTGAGGCATGCAGGCTCCAAGGTATCGGAAAGGAGTCTCTAGATTAGCTTCCTAGATAATGAGCTGAAGTCGAAAGGAAGTAACCTTGATTGAAGGTGGGCCATAGTGTTTCCCACATCATCGACGTGAGACAAAGGAACATAATATTGTGAATGAGGATCAGATGACAATCAGAGGAATGTTGAAACTTGCAGAGGTTAACTTCTCTTGAACATATCGGCGGCACGACAGTGGACTTGGCAGTATTTGACATCAAAAGATTAGAGGTCATGATGACGAGGCAAAGAGCAGATGAGAGGTCAAAAGGGATTACCCAAACCCATGGAGGCAAGTAGAAAATGAGATGAGATGTTCCCAACCCGACATGAATGCAGACAAGTGCCATGTTCAAGAGCGACATACTGCCAACACAATGACGATACTAGTTCCATTTTTCCCCATCATTTCTGGCGAGTACCCCAATTATTTTTGAAAACAAGCTTGAAGGGGATAGCATATGCTTGTGATATAAGTTCGTCCTTCGGACAAATCCATCCTAGTACATTTAACGAGCCCTAGGAAGGAGAAACTTGAATATCGTCATTACAACTGAATCCGATGTCATCAGGGTTTAATGAGTCTGAGAAAGGAAGAACTCGGCGTCTTTTCATGTTTAGAGAGTTTGAAAAGACAGCAGAAAAGTAAACTCCAACAGTCCCTTTTTGTAAATAGTTCTTCAGATCCGAAAAGGTAGAAAACTATGTCTGAGAAAGCCTCCTAGTGGCGATATGCTAGGATATTTCTTTTTCATAAATAATCTATCCCATCCTGAAAAAGGGGTAAATGTATATTGGGTAGATGTCGTTTCGCAACGACTTTAACGAGATCAAAACGACAAGCGACTTGACAATCTTTTCATGTTTAGAGAGTCAGAAAAGAGCTAAAAGATGACTTCAAAATGACTTTTTTGTGTTTTTACCGAGTCCGAAAAAGTATAAAATACAACTCGTATCATCGTCCGAGCTGCGTAAAAACCTGTTGCTGCACATGAAAGCGAGCGTAAAATCCATTTTTCGACAAAATATAGCAAAATATTGGGAAAAATGACTTTCAAAACCTAATTTGACTTTGAAAAGTTATAAATATGCCACAAATATTAAAAACATATTTACTTTTACTTTTTACCTCTTTTGGATAGCAACAGTGAGCTTTTGCTATGTAGACTTGCGGCGGCGATTGTGGGTAATCTAGTACATCATTCTAGTTCTCGTTCGTTCCAGGTAAGAGGTGCTCTCCTTAGCTTTGTTTTGATTCATTTTTTGTAAGTTTCCATTGTGTTTTTTATCTCTGGGGGAAACCCTTTGCAAAATTAGAGCTCAGCCAATTGGCGCGGGATCGGGCACAGACCCACGCCAATTGGCTCCTTTTTGCGAAGGGGTCGCGCCAGTTGGCGTGACTGTTAGAAAAACAGTCGCGCCAATGGCGCAACTCAAATTTCCGCCTTAGTTAATCAAAATGTGAGCCACTCAAATTAATTTTTAAGTGTTACAGAGATCTAATAAGGTGTTTTTGACCATGTTGGTGTAGATACCCAGCCACAATGGTGATTGAGTGGAAGGATAGGGAGCATGGTGAAGAGGATGAAATGGCCATGCAAAATGAAACATGTATGACTGCTCTTCGAAACTGTGGTCTCAAAAGGTTCTTCCTCACACCATGTTTGAGAGCTCAACCTGAGCTATTGCAATATTTGATTAGCATATGGGACGAGAATGAAGAAGTGTTCAGGCTTCGAGACCAAGTACTATAACTTGAGGTCTCTGATGTTTATTTCATAACTAGATTATCCCGCAGAGGCCCAATGCCAATCATGATAGGCAGTAGAGCTTCTGGAGAAAAAATGGAGATGGTAATGGTGACAGTGTGCCCAGGGGCATGGACAGGATCGGGTAGTGGGAAAGTAGACATCCATGCCATCTGCGATCTAGCACTCCAAGTAGTGCTTCACACCATTACGCGAGCTGCGGGGTCACAGGAACTGCATAAGGCAACCAAAGCACAGCTCCTACTAGCCTCTGAATGCATGAATCCTACACTTTTTTATTGGGCCACTGCTGTAACAACAAACATCAAACGACAGCTAACAAAGTGCAAGAAGGCCAAAATGAAACAGTTTGGGTACAGTTCCATTCTGGTGTCGTTCATTCTGGAACGATTACCAATTTTCCAGGGCAAAGGGGTGATAGTCGTTGAGCCGTCATTGAGGGAGTCAAGGATGGCTCGATGGGCAGCACTCATGCCCAGATCAGGAGGGGGCCATCAGATGTCCTGGAGGCCCGAGTTTTTTGTGTGGCTATGGCGATAGCTGATCGTCATTGAGGACTGGCCCTACGCCAATACTGACTTCACGAGAAACCCAGATCTTCCACTCCTGGAGGGGGATGACTGGGATGAGGAACTGGGTATGACTCTTTTTTATTTTTTATGTATTTATGATTTTTTTTTTTTTGATACATGCCTATTCTAACAAACAGTTCTATGTGTATGCAGATGTTGGCCCAGAGAGGCCCGTCGGCATGTCACCCATTGCATGGAGGACCCCTCTTACACATGATCCTCAAGCTGAGGGTGGCGAAGGGAGCGAACTAGTCTAGAACCTGGAGGGTATCACCCAGGGGATCTTGGATTACACACGGCTAGCAGACGTCCAGATGGCTTACCATAGGCACACTGTGGGGGTTCCTAGTCACCTCCATTGATTTCTGAGGCTATTGGTGTGCGCGGTGACATGTTACCATGAGCACCACACTGATTAGTCATCTAGGGATTTTATATGCATATTTTTGAGAGACATGTTGTCTCCGACTATTATTAAAACAGACATGTATATTTTTTGATTTTATGTGATGTACACGAACTGCAAACTATTCGACATATATATATATATATATATATATATATATATATATATATATGGGTCTTTTTTACATGTGATGATGTTTTCAATAAGTTGTGCAAATGTCTATCTAAAACCAAGTTAGCTACTGCATCTGTTAACGCATTCATGTGTCTAGGTATGTGTTGATATGTAATGTAATCAAAATTTCTTTCCAATAAATGAATACGTAGATACAAACGTAAAATGGATGGGTTTCTAACTGAATAATGACCATTAAGTTGTAGTACTACAAGCTGTGAGTCTAGATACACAAGTAATGCATGAATACCGAGGTGAACAGACTCGTTTAATAATTCCAAAATGGCACTATAATGCGTGACATTATTTGTGGTAGGCCCTAGACAAACACCTTGCAAATTGACCAACTCACTAGCAGGATCACAGATTACCCAGGCTGCCGAAGACCGATTCTTGGTACTACAGGAGGCACCATCCGCGAAACTGACAAAAGGAGTAATAGAGATCTACACAATCAAGAAGACCCAATCAGCAGAAAGACGCTTACAAAGCACACCACACCACACATGCACAAAAATGAAAACACTCACTTATGTACACACACACCACACAAGAATAACTCAAGCGTAGTAATTTTTGAGGTACAACCCATTCCTAAGCTGCGCTAGAGGAACTCCTTCATAGTCGATAAGCTCATAGGCCCCATTTTTTAATACTCGTTTCACTATATAGAGCCCATGCCACATGGGCTGGAATTTTCCCACTCCAAGTTTATCGTGTGCTTGGTCTTATAGGAGGACGAGGTCCCCTTCAATGAAAGAACGTGGAGAAATCGATTGATCGAAGTGGGCTTTGGCCCGCTTTTTCTGTTCCTCAATAACCAAGGAAGCTAAGCGGTGGGTTTCATTCAGTCGTTCCAAATACAAGAGAAATTATTCCTTCAGAGAAGTGTCAGGCAATAGTTCCACAGCCAACTTCAGGAAGGAATTTCGCATTCAACTGGGAGAGTCTCTTCCATACCATACACCAATTGGAAAGGTATGAATCCAGTTGCATTCTTTACAGACGTTCGATAAGCCTAGAGAGCTGAAAACAATTAGAGATGCCAGTTGGATTTGTGGATACCAATCGTTCGTTGAGGCATTGTGACCAAAACCTTGTTCATGGCCTCAACCTGGCCATTCTCCTGGGGGTAGTATGGCATTGAGCTATCATGGCGTAAGCCCAAATTTGATGTCAACTCGGCCATCATGTAATCCCGAAAATGGGTGCCATGATTAGTGACAATGGCTTGAGGGACTCCGAAACACGTAATAACATGGTTGAAAAGGAATTGGGTAGTTGTCTTACCGTTGGCAGCTAATGTAGGCATTGCTTCGACCCACTTAGTGAAGTAGTCTACGGCAACGATTATATAAGCATGCCCTCCGGTTGAGTGAGGGTTACATGTCATAAAATCGACGCCCCATTTAGAAAGAGGGCCTACGGTAATGACATGATGCAAGGGTAGGAGTGGCACGTGCATCTTGCGCTGAAATACCTGGCACGCATGACATTTTCGAACTGTAACAATATAGTCTTTGAATATAGACAGCCAAAAGTAACCCGCACGCAGAATCTTCTAGGCGGTGGCATATCTGAACATGTGACTGCCACAGGTGCCACTGTGATATTCATTCAAGACTCTCTCAGCCTCTTCCAGGGTCAAGCACCGACGGAGCATAGAATCAACTCTGACATAGTACAAGGTATCTCCTACAATGTGGTATGGTTGAGATTGATGCCAAATCTGACGTCAAGAATCCTTTTTCAATTCAGATCGGAATGTGGATGTTTGAAGATACACAATAATGTCACCGTACCATGGGTCACGAGTGCTAATGACAAAGAGTGTTTCATCTGCGATATGATCCTCGGATTGTGATGGAATGGAGTCTGTCGAGAGAGAGCAAATCAGATCAGGAAAAAATAATGATTTCGTCGACTTAGCAGTGGTGAAATCTAAATCAAACTCCTAAAGGATTACAATCCACTTGGAGTACTTTCCCCCCAGCAATTTTCAAGACAAGATATATGTCATGGGGTTGCAGTCAGAAACCACAGTTACGGTACGCAACAGGATGTAATGGCGGAATCGCTGAACGGCCTGAACCGCAGTGAGGGCCAACTTCTCGACATGAGCATAGCGTGTTTCTGTGTCGAGAATATTCCAAGATAGATAATAAACTATGTGTTCATTTACATCGTCGTCATCCTGTACTAAAACCATAACTATTGTGCTAAACACAGCGGCCAAATAAAGGGTGAAATCGTGATGATATTTGGGAGGACGTATCAGCGGAGCGTTAATAAGAAATGTTTTAAGCTTATCAAAAGATCACTGGGAAATCTCGTCCCAATGAAAGGGAGCATCCTGTTTCAAAAGTTGCGTAAAGCCCTTGGCCACTTCCACATAATTCGGAATGAAGCATCGTAAGAAGTTAGCTTTCCCCTGCAGACTCTGCAGTTGATGTAATGAGGAAGGGGATGGGAGGTTAACGATGGCCTTGACCTTGAGGGGGTCAAGGTGAATTCCATCTTTGGAGATGATGAATCCAAAAAGACGGCCAGAATCCATGCAGAAGATGCACTTATGAGGATTCAGCCTAATATTTTAGTGTCTGCAACGAAGGAAAATCTGGCGGAGGTGTTCAGGATGGTCCTCACACCGAGCTGAATGGGCTGGAAAATCGTCCAGATATGGATGAACAATATGATGTATGTTGTGGAAAGCATAGGACATAGCATGCTGGAAGGTGGCCCCAACATTTTTTAGACCGAACAGGAGCTTTTTGTAAGCAAAGGTAGCCCACAGACAGATAAAGGAAGTCTTATGTTGATCAACGGGTAAAATATTGATTTTATTGTACCCAGAGAAGTCGTCCATAAGGGAATAAATCTCACTCCTCGCGCATTCATGAATGATTTGATCTATAAAGGGAGTGGGGTAATTGTCCTTAGGACAGGCCCGATTGATGTCTTGGTAATCAACACAGACCCGTATAGTGCCCTGCTTCTTATCTACAGGGACAATATTTGAAACCCATTCTATGAGGGGAATAGGATAGATAAAGCCTGTGTTAAGAAGTTTTTCAACTTCTGCCTTTATAGTTGCAGCTTTTCGGGGATGCACTGGGCGTAGGCATTGACGCATGGGTTTCGCACCTGGATAGGTAGGAATCTCATGTACGACTATGCTAGGATCAATCCCAGGCATCTCTTCATAGGACCATGCAAAAACATCTCTGAATTCGCGAAAAAGATTCGTATAAACTTGTATCTCTTCAGGAGAACAAGTCACTCCCACATGAATATTCTCGACTACCCCCGGTTTGACGAAGATGTTGATCAGCATGGTTTGAGTGATATTACTCAGGTTTCCCTCTGACAGGACCTCATGAGTCAATATCAGTGATTGAAGAGGTGGAGTGGGAACCTGAGATGCGAAGCACTCTAGACAATCATACGTTGCCCCTAGGCCAGGCATGAACGAGGAACGATGATGTCCATCACTCCATGGCAGATCTTCAAGAGACATGGTTTCAACAATAGCTTCATTGGAAGGGGAAAATTCTCTTAAAGGGTCAGGAAAATCTGCATCGCCGAGCCAAGGGGATTGAGAATATATATCCAGAGCCATGCTCACAGGAGCATGTTCAGGAGGAGGATCAGATGCAGCGACGATTTCGTAATAATTAATCTCAATTGGAGTTAACATCATTGATTCTCTGAAAGAGGTCACCTGTTCAGGCGAAGGGATGATCCAAGGGTATTCAGACCTAGAGACCATATTAACTTGAACGGTGTGCAGTGGCGGCATAGGAAAAATACCCATTAGGATGGGATCCTTGAAAAGATCGGGTCCTACACTGTTGGGGGGATTGGGGATTTGATCCACGTAAGGAACGTTTTTCTCAAAGGATGAGGTGAAGAAAGACAACTGATCCATAGTAATGATTTTTCCCTCGTGAGGGAACTTCAGAAGCCGAAAGAGGGTGGACGGAAAGCATAGCATGGCATGAGTCCAACTGCGGCCAAGAAGGAGATTGTAGTTGAGCTTGGCGTCAACCACTTCTACTTCTACGCTGACTGTATTCCCCTGTAACGTGATCAGAAAACTCTCGAGAACACCCAGGGGTTTTGATTCCTGACCATCGAATGCCTCTAGGGCATTGGGAGACGATGTAAGAGCCGGAGAGCCAATGGCCTTCCAGCAGGTTGATGACATAACACAAGTGGAAGCACCTTCATCCACAATGGCCCTATGGATGTTGAGGCCGTTTATCCCGACTTGGATAACAAGAGCGATTTGATGTGGAAGTCACGAGACAAAATTTTCTAGGTCGAAGGTGAGAAGATTAGAATCGGCGGGATCGATTCCCCCGATTGCGAGCAACAGAGCCTTTTGTTGCGATGGGAAACTTTGAAGCACTTACAATGCAGACATTGTAGATGGCGCCTGTGCCAAATCCTCAACAATATTGTAGTGCTGGGCGACACGGGCGTCTAGGTTGTAGGAATATTTTCGCAGAACACCTTTAGAAGGTGGCTTCACAACAGGTTCAGTGCTAGGATTCTCAATTTTTAAAGGACGAGAGACAAGTGGGGGAGGTGGGCCATCCACAACTTCCTTTCCAGCTACCTGGTGTGATCCAGCATAATCCTTCGAACGCATAGAAATTGAGACAGGTGCAACACCATTCATCATAAAGACCTGGGACCCAAATGGTACATATGGTGAAGGCTGCTCAACCATCTAGATCTGCTGAGATGGGAACAGTTCTTTAAGAACTGCCGGAGTCCCTTTGGAGCCTTTAAAAAGTTGACTAACTTCATATCGTTGGGGAAAATATTTGGTATAATGGTCTCCTTCATAGATAAGGCAGGGGTACTTCAGTTTACGTTTGGAACCATCATCAGTACGAGGTTTAGAAGACTCTGGTTTCAGGGCATCGAGTTTGTATTTTCCTTTGCCCTTCTTATTTCCTTTGGAGGCCTTTTCCATAGCATTAGCCTGAATGGCGTTGACCTCCATAGTATTACCAGAATCCAGAGGGGCGGGAAGAGCATAATTATTTGAATAATTGGATTTCTACTTCCCATTAGAGGATTTCCAAGAATTTTGAGAAACAAAACCAATAACACCATCCACCACTGGGGTAGGTGGTGCTTTAGAGGTCCCGGACTGCGGAGCATCAGTCAAAATATCATAAAGCGTGTTGGACTGAGAGTACACCAGATCAAGGTACTGGGCATGTGCGATGGCTTGTTCTTCAGTCACACATGCCCCCATAGAAATATCTTGAGCGATCTTGTTAACGAATGAGGTAGTGAACCAATGAGTTAGTAGCTGATCAGGTATATCAAACTTGATCAATCTATGACGACATTGCCACTCATGAATATGATCTGATATGTGGGTGACTTTATCCTACTTCAAAGAAGTCAAGAGATGTGTCCCGGCTTTGTAGCGAACCGGTAACTGGAAGTGCGTCAGAAAATCCATGGCTAATGTATTGAAGTCTTGAAAGATGCCGTGAGGTAACTCTATATACCACTTAGCGGCAAAACCGGTCAGAGTGTGCTGGAAGAGACGTAGACGAATTGAATCATCCACCCAAGAGTTGGACGAACACCACAGATGATAGGTCATTACATGAGCTTGGGGGTCCTCTCCAGCTTTACCTTCAAACTTAGGCTAGTCACCGGGCACCTTGGTCGGAACTGGAGGCCAATAAGGATTGTGAAGAATCGGATCATTGGTTAATTTAGAAATGTCCGGTAATTCCAAGGTGGCCAAGAACGGCAACTGCGGATTGAAAGGCATACTAGGCCCTCGATAAGGACCTGTACCTATACTCCACCCTGGTTGAGCATAACCTGGTCCCCATTGGTTCTGTCTTAGAGGATTCTAACCATAAGGGTGTAAGCCGTATAGTTAGACTGATACGGTTGCTGGTAACCAGTGTATGGGGGTTGATAACCGGGGTACAGACCCTGATTATATGTCGGCCCCGTTTGAGTAGTATATGGATTTGACTGCTGAGTATAGGTATAGCCCGGTTGTTGAAGGTAATAATTAGAACCTTCGGGCGGGTTGTAAATCAGTCAATATTTACCTTGAAGATAACAACCGTCTTGGGGTTGAGCGGGTTGCTGATAAGTGGGGCCCTGCTGAGCCTGATAAGTAGGGCATGCAGATGGATTTAGCTGCGGCATAGAGTAAATCGGCTATTGAGAAGGGTTGATAGGATGTGCAGGCTGGCCTAGTTGGACAGGTTGACCTGGTTGAATAGGGTGACCCAATTGAACGAGCTGTCCTGGTTGAACAGGTTGACCAGGGTGGACAGGTTGCATTGGTTGAACAGGTTGACCCAGCTGATGAGGAACACCAGGCTGCCCTGGATGAGTCGGTTGGCCTAGTGATGGAATAGGGCCAGGCTATGCCTGATAACTAGTTTGACTTGTAACAAGACCATAAGAGGGCCCTGGCTGTGAAACATTCGGACCAATAGGAAACTGAGGTTGCAGAGGTTGCACCATAGGTTGAGAGGGTTGGATTTTCCCCCCAAGATCGTACAACTACCCCGGTTGGTACCCTGGTTGACCTGTGGGTCCTTGAGGTTGCCCTGGTTGGACCACAGGGTGAGGCTTCATAGGCTGACCTTGAGGGTTGTAGGACTGTCCTTGCGGACTGAACAAAAACCCTTGCTGGCCCAAACATTGGCCCCGTAAGGGTTGTCCTTGCGGGTCATAAAGATAACCAGGTTAGCCTGAAGGTTGGCCCTGGAAGGTTTGTCCTTGCGGGTTGGAAGGTTTCCCATCCTGGGCAGACAGAAAGCCTTGAACATACTGATAAGTGTCTGGATCAAGAAAATATAGAGGGTTTCCCTGATCATCGTATTGATATGGAAAAATGTAGACAGGTGTACCATCCTGTGCATAATGCGAAAAATAAGGACGGTTGGGATCTTGGGAGGATTGACCGACCTTGGAGTTCAATTTCTGTAGGGACAACCGATACTCCTCAGGAGAGATGTTCTTCGGAATAGTAGATGCTATGTAGACGTCTTCGGGAAGTGACACAATCCTTACAGACTGAGTAGTAACAGCGAGTGTAGACGCGGCCACATAGACAGTGGGCCTAATAGGTACTGATGTGACCTGAGGAGATGACGTGAGGGGTGTCCTTGGGGACATCCCTAATGAAGGAATAATCGGCCTCATAGAAGGAATTGATACTCCCATAGAGGCAGCAATGATCATAATTTGACTCAAAGATCTATACCCTGCTGGAAGCGAAGGACTCGGCGAAGACATGACAAATAACTCGGGGTTGTCTTCTGGGAACAACTAGTAATCTTCACCAGATGTGGGGATTTCCTCATGAGGAGAATGACTGGATGAGCCCATATTTGACCCTGCCGCTAAATCTTCTAGAAGATGGCGAGGACTACGAGGAATAACAACAGCTAGAAAAGGTGAACCCGACATAAGAGGAGGGAAATATTCCCCTACTCCAAATCCAAACCAAGTGTTGGATAAGGGCCAATTGAACTCAACTGGTCCTCCAAAGGGAAGCTCAGATAGAACCGGTCCCTCGTCGGGAAACTCGGAGACAATGGGATGCTGAGGTTCAGCAGAGGATTGAGAGACCTCTGATGAATCGTCTATGTAAGGACTACCAGTAGACGAAACTGAGGTTTCTGCCACTGTTACAGTAACGACAAGAGGAAGAGATCAAACAAAAACACACGGGCTAAAAACCAAGGCACACAATCAAATGGCCAACAAGAAAACTCTAAAAGGGCGTGTGATCGCAGGTGATTTATTTTACCACATTGAAACTTAGAAACTTCACCTTTTCATGTTTTAAGAGTCGAGAAATGGATGAAAGGTGGCACTATCTATTTCAATTTTAAAGCAAGCATGAAAGGACAAGCGCTTGATGATCCTTTCAAATTTAATGAGTCAGAAAAGATCAAAATGACTACTCTAGAACTCTAGGCAAAGGGTGTACCAGATATCCATGAACTGTAATATACACCTTGGTTTCAAAATGAAAGAGAAATCAACCAAGGACTTAACGTATGTGTAGGCAATCTCCCCGAATGTTGTGTCTGGTGTATCACGGGTATAAGGTGGCAGACTCGGCTTCCTACAGATAAAGGATAGAAACCTAGTGGGGTCTCCCTTTATATACGCAACAGTACGGGGAGCACAAGTCCGTACTAGCGTTGTCTAAAGCCAAGAGGTGAATGAAAGCTACTAGGTTTAACGATGCCGAAACACGTCACTAGCCTAGACCTCTAAATATTTTTTTAATGTTTCAATGCTGCCTTAAGGTAAATTGAATAAATTTTAGTGTTGATCTTCAATTATGTTTCAATTTCTAGGCCCTACCGAATGTTATGTCTCAAAATCCTCTAAATGCACACTACATGCCACAATGTATCACTTTGTTCAATGAATAGCTAACTACGGGAAGGTTGAGAGCTTTCACACAATAACAAAATGATCACAAAACAACCACTAGTGTCTCTAATGCACGCTAATGAAAACTAAAAGCTTTTCTTTCAGAGTTATAAATCACTAATAACACAGAAAAGATTTAATTCACATTAACTATTCGAAAGCAAAAGAGATTTTTTTGTATTTTCAATGTTTAAGAGCAAAGTGCACTAAACAAAATGAAAACTAATGAAAAGAAAAATTTGAGAAGTGACAACAAAAGAGCAAAGAAAAGCAAGTTTCACTCAATGCCAAACACACAATCAGACCCCAAATTGATAAAGAAGTCCCTAAAATCAAAATGAATCCCAAAGACTCAAATGAACTGTGTAATCTAGGCCCAAAACAAGACAAAGCGGAATTCAAATGAAGAAGAATCCAATCACTCAAATAATGCCACAAAACAATGAAAAACCAACAAACGAATGCAAACAAGTAGTAATGAAATTGATTGATCAAACGAAGACCAAAAACTCCTACGGGAGGCTCGACACACTATAGCACCTAGATGTCCTAGGGCTAGAATGTAAAATCAATAGTAGAGGGAAAACAACCAGAGGATGAAGGTCACAGTCGGTCAAAAAAGGCTCCAGAACACTCAAGCAATCGAAAAAAAGACACCAAAACCACAAACCAAACTCAAAAAGCGCAAAAAGAAGCAAACCCTAGCACCTCACAGGATTGGCGCGACTGTCAGGCTGCAACTAGCGCCAGAACAGGATTGGCGTGGGGGATAAACTAGCAACATGCACCAGCTGGTGCGACTATCAGGGAGAAAACCGTGCCAGTCAAGTTTACTAATGCAAAAGATGAAAAAGAGAAATTAAGGAGCAAATCAGGGATGGTGAAGCTAAACAAAAGTTTAACACTAGAAAAGAGTGAACCAAAAGAGCTGATCAAGCAGGCAAAGACCAAAATCAACCGAAAAGACAAGACAAACCCCAATAAATGTCTCCCTAGTGGAGTCGCCAGTTTTTTGGATAGGTAAATCCCCTCTGCGGATAGAGGCAATCCCTACTAGCCCAGATCCGGTCTAGCGACAACCGAGTCACGCTAAGATGCAAGTTCCTAATTTCAAAAGACCAAGATGCAACAAGAGGCCTACATTAAGTCCTACGCTGCTACTGTTTGGAGAGAAGATGGCACTTCCATCCCTCACTATGGTAGATCACAATTCTCCCGCTAAGCATGTTCAAACACCTGCACGTACACGAAGAAAAAATAAACACACAAGTGTAAAACCTAATACATGCAACTATGTATCAGTCAGAGAAGATACAACTCATAATCATAAAACATGAACATCTGAGTGGAACCATAATCGAAGTTATTTATTATTAATCAGAACAAATAAAGATACAACCTGAGTTTTGACACTGGATCTTCCTTCGACGGGTCAACATTAGAGTACATCTTGATAAAGCTCGTCGGGAATGGGACAAGTCTCTCTCTTCAGCTGTCTGATGATAATCTCCTTACTACTGATTCAGCTCTATTCAGGCTAGCTTGCAAAGGGAAAATGACAAGCTTATATAGATGGTGGAAGGGGTGTTGGGATCCCTACAATGGTGGGATTGGCCCTATCCTCAAGGAAGCTTCCATGATAGGTGGAAAACCACTTCCCCTACATGGAGATCCATAGCCAAACCTCCCAACTCTTTTTAGAGACTTGTTCAGGAGTTGGTTGGAATCAAACTTACACCATTTATTTTTAAAAAATAATCCTTATTAAGCCTGGCATGGGTGATACACTGGGACAGAGCGCCAGTTGGTGCGCCCTCTTTGGTGGATTTCCCCCATTGGCGTGAGGGCTGACCTGGCTAGTTGCACCAAGGCCACAAGGGCTATTTTTAGGGCTTTTCACTGGAAATTTTCTTCAGGGGAATGATTTTCCTTGTCAAGGGGGATGCCATGAAAGTGGTTTCAGGTCATTTCACTGCTCACAGGTCACGGAATAAGCCCTTCAATGTGCAAGACGAGGGATTGCAGGGGCGGTGACAAATTAATGTGTAATAGTCCTACTCTCAAATAGTGAATGATTTGAAGGATTTAAAACAATGACCTTCTGAGTTTGTATGGGAAGCTTACCAACGGTTAAAGAAGGTAATTAGAGAAGGATTTCTATATGATGGCGGGCAGCACACGAAGTGGTTCATTGCTATGTTTCTGCCCCACATGCGCGTGCCAATGGGTCATCAAGCCATTGAATCACAGGAAAATTCCTTGGAGATTGCGATGAAGCTGGAATCTGCGCCAAGAGACGATACCCAATTAGGAGTACAAAAAATACAAGGACAGTTAGAGGCAATGCATATGGAGATCTAGAATATGCAGAAGGAACGAGGAATAGAGGCTAACGCTGATAGGTGGTGCATACAATGCAGGGTGAATGACCACACCAAGTATAACTATCCGCTGTTAGCATACTACATGCAGGCTAGGGGACCCAGCCCATTGCGTCCTAGGGAAGCTGCAGGGCCAAGTGAATCGGTGTTGTGGTGCGATGATTGTCGCGTGGCTATGTCCCAGAAGTGAAGCAACAATGTTGCAGGTTTTGTAGATCTGTAGGACACGATGAGTGGAACTGCTGGACCTATGATCTGATGATCGACAGAGGAAACCTATATAGGGTACAATTAGACCCCTCTTCACCAAGATCCCCCTTTGGTATGGGTGGCTCCCCATCTAGGGGTAGGGGAGGGGGTCGAGGTGGAATCGCAGGTAGGGGGAGAGGACAACTGATTTTCTATAACTGTGGAGAAATAGAGCACTTTACAAGGGACTGAACGAACCTTGTGAGACAATCCTGTAGATACGATAGACAACTGGATCATGTGATCGAATATTTCCCGATTTTGATAGCCAAGATGAAGGAGAAGCAGCAAACACCTACGCAGAATGTACAAAGGGTCAAGGCGAAACCTTGAGATGAAGGACCAAGTGTTAATTTTATAACACGCAGCGACATGGCCATCAGAGGAGCTGTGGAGAAAGACGAGGTGAAGCCTCTTATCTGTAAAGTAGCCATTAAACAAGAAGGTTTGGACTTACAGAAGGAAAGGGAAAACTTTGTCACAGCTCACCAGGAATTTGCTAAGGTTGTGGCATCTACCCCTCAAGCCCCTACAAACCTAAAAGTAGATGATGAGATCAAACCATTCCTGCAGGAATGTATGAAGCTACTGCGCAACCAAAGGGTCGTAGAAAACCTCCAAGATTTGATAGACAACTGCACAGAAAGAACAACCCCAGCCATGGAAATTAAGGATGTGCACAAACTATATAAGCATAAGAGACTCACTAGTAGGGAGACGTGGTTAACCGCACAGATTGGTGATTATGAGATGGACTAGGTTATTCTAAACCTAGGCTCAGATGCGAACGTACTACCCAAGAAAACTTGGAAGCGAATGTGAGAACCTAAGTCCACTATATAGTTGCGCATGGATAATCAGTAGAAAATCATACCATTGGGAATATTATCAAATATCATGGTAGATATCGCAGGATTTAAGGTTTGGGCTGAATTTGAGGTCATTCAGATTGTAGAAGATGCGGACCCCTATCCTGTGCTCCTAGGATTGGACTGGGCCATAGATATGGGCAGTATTATCAATTTAAAGAAGAGAAGCATGGTGTTTGAAAGTGAAGGAACACGGGTGGTAGTACCACTAGACCTCTCAGAAGGGGAAAGGTATACAGAACCAATGCGTGAGGATGAGGAGGTGGATCATAGCTATAATTTAACTGCAAGGGATGAATACTGGATCAATCCTACGGCTGATGGTGTGCTTTGTTGGGAAAAGGATAGTGAATTCTTTTCTGACTCCAATGAAGAAATGGAAAATTGGAAATACCGGTTACATGATGTCTCTGCGCTGTGCTGCCTGTGAATCACAAGGGATTCCTGCTACATATCCTCAGAGGTAAGAGAGTTGCCTTACTTCAACGGTTCCGATAGTATAAAATATTTTTTGCAAATATTTGAAGCTGAGGTTCCAAGAGAACGAAGGCTATGGGCCCTTAATCTAGCCATGCGTCCAACACCTGCAAGGTGGTGGGACATGCATAAGGAGGCATTCTAGGATTGGGAGGAATGTCGGGATCTAATGATCCTATGATTCTAGCCTCTAGCTGACGTGCATGTCAAGATGTTTCTTGGCCCAGGGGATCTACGTGAACATTTGTTCACTTGGATGGAGAAATGGCAGGATCGTACTACAGAATAATGGGTTCACTTATTTATTTATGCCTTGGGACCAATTCCCACCACATGGTACTTGGATGCGGAGCTACATCAACACACCCACCACTACGAAACCCTAAAGGATGAATTTATGGGGACATTCGGATTAACAGGAGGAATGGAGGCGCTTGATGAAGCTCTACAAGATATAGATACCTTTGTATTTTATGAATCCAGCCCCTACGCAGCATTGGAGATACCAACATAGGAAACACAGATGCAGGATATTTTCAACTACCACAATATCACCATAGAAGAATGTGATGATGATCCGCGCAATGTCTCAATCCTAGAATTAGAAGGGGAGTACGCAGTTGCAGGACCTCCATTACACACTATGGATGTTATGAAGCCTCTGAAGCTGCGATAAGTTAACATTGGCACAAAAGAACAACCCAAGTTGGCTAAAATTGGGGATTACTGGGATGATGAGACAATAGGCAAGGTTGCAGAATTACTCACAGAATATCAAGACTTAATCCCAACAAAGTTTTCGAAGCTTAAGGGGATCACGGGGGACTTAGGGGCTATGTGGATCACACTAAAACCAGATGCACACCCGGTAAAGTAGCACCCTTATCGCCTGAACCCTAAGTATAAGAAGAAGTTTGGGGAAGAAATGAATAAAATGATCACCGCAGGTATCATCAAACCGGTCGAATAGTCAGACTTGGTGAGTCCCATGGTGGATCAGGAAAAGAATACGAAGGGGGAAATTTGCATATGCATGGACTTGTGCAAGCTGAATGATGCCTGCGTACATGATCCTTTTCCAACATCATTCTTCGATGAGATCCTAGATAGTGTAGGAGGCCAAGAAGCGTACTCATTCAATGATGGGTTCTCAAGGTACCATCAGATCAAAATCTCACCTAAAAATTGCAGTAAAACTACATTTGCTACCAAATGGGGATCCTTCCAGTATACGGTCATGCCATTTGGACTCAAAAATTCCCCTACCACCTTCTTGCAGGTAGTAGTCGCAGTGCTCAAAGAGTTCATCCATAAATTTTTGGAGGTATACTTTGATGATTGGACTATCTTCGACTTAGTAAAGACACATGTTTCGAACCTGTTCATGATGTTGGATGCTTGCCGGAAACACCAGATTTCCCTGAATATAAGAAGTGTATATTTTTCATACCCTTCGAAATCTTGCTCAGACATATGGTTTTCCAACAAGGATTGATGGTTGATCCTACAAAAGTTGTCGTTATCATCAATTTGGCAGTACCTACGACTAAGTAATAGTTATGTTTGATCCTCATACACATGGGCTACTATAGAAAGTTCATTCAGGGATACGCGCTAATCACGATGCCTTTGGAAAAGTTGCCTAAGAAGGATGTTTCATATTTTTGGGATGACGAGTGTCAAAAGATCTTTGAGATACTCAAGGAAAAGATGGTCTCAGTGCCTATCCTTATTTTTCCTGATTGGGTGAAGGTATTTCATGTTCATGTTGATGCTTCCAGAATCGCCCTGGGAGTGGTCCTTATGCAGCCTAGAGATGGAGACATTGATCACCTAGTTGCATTTTCTAGTCAAAAACTCTCTGGTGCAGAGAAAAACTATGCCACCATAGAGTGAGAAGGATTGGCCATGGTATATGCATTATAGAAGTATCAGCACTATCTGTTAGGAGGACACTTCAAAATTTTTACAGATCATTCAACTTTGAAGTACCTGGTGAATAAGCCTGTGCTGGGGGGGAATATTTGCCGATGGCTTCTACTATTTCAGGAATACGACTTTAAAATCATTGTCAAACCAGGGAAGTTGAATGCTGGGCCAGATCACTTGTCCCGAATTGAGGCTGGCGAGGAACCAACCAACTTGGAAAAATGATTTTCTGATGTGCAGCTATTTGCTATTAAAATAGTTGTTGTGCAGTTCACTGACATCATTCAGTTCTTGACTACAGGCATGGCACTCGTGGAGTATTCAGTGTAACAGAATAAAGAGTTGGTAACCCGCGTTGCGGATTTTACCATCATTGTAGGTCAAATCTATAAGATGGCCACAAATGAAGTGCTGCGAAGGTACGTTTTGGAACATGAACGACATGCTATCTTGACAGAAGCCCACGATGGGGTAGCAGGAGGTCACTAAACAGGAAACACAATGGCACGAAAGATATTAAGAGCTAGATTATGGTGGCCTACCCTACATAGTGACTTTCATGACTATTGTAAGGCCTATGATACATGCCAACACACCGAGAGGCTCTCCCATAGGGATGAAATGCCCCTTCAACCACAAATGGCCCTGCAAGCATTTGACAAGTGGGCCATCGATTGTTTCGGACCTATCAACCCACCCAGAAAGAAGACAGGTGTGCATTATATTATAACTGCTACTAATTATGTAACTAGGTGGGCCTAGGCACAATCGGTGAAGGACTGCACTACAGATACCATTGCACACTTCATCTTTGACCAAATTTTGACTAGATTTGGATGTCCGAAAATCCTAATGAGCGATATAGGTACGCAATTTGTCAATGAAACAATACAGGCCTTGACAGAAGAATTTTGGATCCTTCATGAAAAAAGAACTCCATATCATCCTCAGGAAAACAGAGTGGTCAAAGCTTTTAATAAGGTCTTGGAGCACACACTGACCAAGGCCTATAACACCGATTGTAGTGACTAGGACGTGCTTATTTCATCTGTTCTATGGGCCTACCATACCACTTGTAAGAAGTTGATAGGGAAAAAACTGTTTAGGATGGTTTATGGCAAGGATGTTGTCATGCCCATGGAATATATTATTCCTAGCCTGCGCATCGCAGCCTTCACAAATATGGCAGAGTCTGATATCATGGAGGAGTGGTTAGCATAGCTTGTGGCTCTAGAGGAAGATTGTTTCATTGCTAACTTCCATCAACAGGTTTAGAAGGCATGCGATAAGGCATGACATGATCTACACATTCGTCAAAAGTCCTTTGCGGAGGGTGACTTAGTGCTACTTTATGATAGCCAGTTTTTTAAACACCCAGGGAAGTTTCGAAAACAATGGCTTGGGCCCTATACAGTTAAAGAAATCATGGATGGCGGAGCCGTTCGATTAGCTACCCTGCGCGGCAATATGCTAACTGGATATATCAATGGAATTCGGCTCAATCCATATCAGATAAAATGACTACATGGAAAGAGTAGCTGTATGAAGTGGGATATACCCCCCAAGGAAGGTAAGTGCAGCAAGTACCCTGCTCCGCGCAGGAGGCAGCTGCAAGATTGGAAGCCCGGGGGAGTGCACTAGAGGTGCAGGAATAAAATTAGAATGCACCAGTTGCACTGGGAGTGCAGGAGGCATACTAAAACCATAGGGGTGCACTGGGAGCATAGGAGGTATGCTCAAATTGCATGGGTGCGCTGGGAGCACAGGGGTGCGCTGAGCACACCAAGGGTGCGAAAACTAGCCGTTGGAACAGTAAACTCAGGTAAAAAGAAAAATTTACCATTGGAAGGAGAGGGCGACCAGCATTTAATGAGGCAATTTTTGAGGAATTTTTACTGTTTACTTAATGATA
The DNA here is from genome assembly GCA_034641835.2 of Pinus albicaulis. Classification (NCBI taxonomy): domain Eukaryota; kingdom Viridiplantae; phylum Streptophyta; class Pinopsida; order Pinales; family Pinaceae; genus Pinus; species Pinus albicaulis. Next base: position 309,277,680 of record CM076574.1, read on the forward strand.
AGTTCCAAGTGAAGTTTACCCTACCGTTGGTTGATCGCAAAGGCTATAAAAAGGGCAGCAAAAATTAGACAAGGGTTCCGTATCGCTTGAATAGCTTTTACTTGGAAATTTTTTCATTGACGAATTTGTGCTGTAATAATTTCTATGCCTATAGTGTCCCTTTCATGTCTGAGCAACCTAATCCTTTTGAAAGTAGCCACTCAAGGTTGGGATTCATTTTTCATGCTAGAATGATGACCACTAATCCTGATGAATCCTCAACACCAGCGATCTCGGCAGAGCCATAAACCAAGGAAGTGGTGGAGATCGAGTTCGAGGTCGAAGAATTTATCTACACGCCGAGTCCAGCCAAGAAGAAGTGAAAGGAACAATCACAGGGCTTAGGGAAACCCACGAAATGGGTTGGAGGATAGCCTCGTAATTCCCTGAGAAATGTAAAATCCCTGCGAGTGACGCTCGAGGTGCACGTTTCTCGGGAAGAGGCTTAGGCCACAGACCCAATCAACTGGTTACCTCCTTTCGTTCGACCACATAGGCCCTCAACACACATGACGAAGAACCTCAATGGCCTGATCACCTACTTGCAGATGGCGCTAATCCCGGGTGAGGTCCCCGTTATTGGTGAACCTTTTGGAAGGCTCCATGAGATCAAATTTGATGATCATGAATTGGCCAATCTGAAGGCTTTCCCAGAGTTGGTGCCCAAGTTATATCTTGAAATAATTCAGGAGGATGATGGGATAAAAATTGTCCCCGTAAGCTGGGTACGTGGAGTGGTAGAATCTGAGCTCCTTAACCTACTCAGGATGCCGCATTTCAGCCACTATAATATCACGGACCATCTGGTGCATCAGTTACTTGCCTTGATCCATGATAAGTGTTTGTGGATCAAGGATCGAATCCCTATTGACGTTGTGCTCATCCATCGAATCACTGGTCTTCCTATGGAAGGGTCGAACCCTCTAAAGCGCATGGGTAAGAAGTATGAGGGGGAAATTGTTGAATATGTGCGAAAAAATACCATGTGGAGTGGAATACTCGCGACTTCATGATAAAAACCATCAATGATCCCACCACATAACTTGGTACCATGTTATTGGCATGTAATATGATGTGAAAATTCCAGGTGGCCTCCATCCCCACATACGTAATTCAGTTAGCAGGCCAATGCGAGAAAGGGGTCTGCTTCAATTGGTCAAAATATTTTTGCAATGATTTTTTGGCCAATGTCCGCAAATCCCAGGAGCAGTGATGGGCATTTTTCTATTCTTGGTTGCTACTTATCTTTGCATTGATAGCCTGGGAAGCACCCGAGGAATCGATCCTCCCGGAGCTCACTCCCGACATCTGTAATGGGGCCCGATATACAAACTTATGGGATAAGGATCCACAGCATCTCGAGGACAACCAAGTCTTATGGGTCCTCTTTCAGAGTAGCTTGGAAAAAACCATTAATTCTCGACCACGGTTGTCTCTAGCAGTATATGATAGATATAATGGCATTGCAGCATTCCAGGTCACCATGCACAATGTCCATATCAGAGCACGCAAAGATAAAGGCTGGACTTTGCTCCCTTATATGGTGGTGGACAAATAAATTGACAACGTAATTGCACTCTGGCCTCCTAACTGGAAGATCGGCTTCAAAACCGGCGTGAAGGGCACAGAGGGAACCAACACACTGAAAGTAATCCCACCTATCATCATCAAGAATACTAGAGGACCAAGAAAGAGTACTGGGAAGGACACGGTCGCAGCAGAAAAAATAGGATGCGCGGCAAAAAAAAACCACTGAGAAGGATGTAGAAGTGGAGATTCAGCTAGATTCGCTGTCAGAACTAGGTACAAAAGGACTAGATGCAGGAGGAAACACCTCCCCCTGAGGCACTAAGAGAACAAGCAAGCCTGGAAAAGGGCCCTGAAAAAATTAATGCTCTCATCGGACGGAATGAGATGAGACAGACACACTGACTGACAGGGACCTCGAACAGATTGCTGACGCTGTCACTTTGGCCATAGAAGATAGATGGTTAGCCTTAGAAGAATAGTAGAAAGCTGCGATCGACACTCTTCAGGCTGACCTACGTACCCTACAGTTGAAAATAGACACACTGTAGACCAGTGTGATTCAGGTACGAATTCCCTCAGCAATCATCAGTGCAGCACTATTTACAGAAGAAAGTGGCTTCTATTTTGTACCTGACGCAACCCTTATGATCAGTCCACCCGACCTGGGAATGAAAGTCCAGGCCGATGCAGAAGTATAGCTGAACTTAGCTAGGCTACCACATGAGGCATTACAAGTTCTTCACACCTCCTTGTTCCAAGAAATTCACCATTGGGACCAACAAGTGCACCAACAGCTCGGTGTGGCTGAGTAGACAATCACAGAAAAGAACGCTAAAGTGTCCCTCGCCACCGCGTAGAAAATGGAGTTGGAACACTTAATTCACAGACTCTGCGTAGATGTTACAGATGAAATCCCAACCACAGCCACCCCCCAGGCTAATATTGATGGGTTGTTCGTAGCATTGAAGGCCTCCAAGATGGAATTTTAGGTGGTCAAAACACAGATGGAGCAGAAAATCGCAGATTTGTAGGCTAAGTTGCAACCCGAAACACCTCCGGAGGTACAAGCTCAATGAGCTACGCTGGTTACCACGGATACAAACATCATTACAGGGCAGATCTCTTAGGGCACCCAATTACTAGAAACATTTATGCAGCTATGGACCAAGGTCCAGCGCGATCCTATCCTGCAAGAAATAAACCAAGACCTGCGGCAGCAGAAATAAGCATTCGAGAAGATAGAGGCCACATTGCCCACCTTGGTTCCTGCTCAATGCTTGGCATAGTTGTGAACCAGCCACACCATCCAAAATGATATTGGTGAACTCCAGCATAAGAATAAATTTCTCAATGACTGCCTAAAGTCTTGGGCTGCCGAAGCCCTCAAGCTCTCGCACGATGTTGATGTTGTTGTTAAGCAGCTAAACTAGACTCTAGAGAGCATCACCGCTACGACGGAAGGCCCGACTTCATATAAATTGGTATACATTATGCAAAATGCTGCTGCTCAAAGTGGTGTGTTGCCCCCATTAGCTGAAGAAATCAGACTTCTGCAGGTGCAGGTGGAGACCCCACCATCACAGTGACTCGGGATGAGTCACAAGATTGTGTTGGGGGACTGTTGGAACAGGGTCTCCTAAAGCTGCAAGTTTTTTCCATTTTTGTATATTTTTGGTATTATTTAGTCTAATTCAGGGGTTTTGGAGTGGTTCAAAGCCCCGAATGCATTGTAATGGGTCAAGGGTAGACCAAGAGTCTGCAAACCACAGTTTGCGGACCATTGGATGCGTATGCTAAATCAATATAAATAGATGAACCTTTTTGAGTCTTAGGGAAAAAAATAATTGAGATTGATGCTAAGAACAAATTGTTAGATATATTTTCAGGTTGTTAGGGTAAGGACTCCTGTTGGTTGTGTGCACAAAGATCCTTAGTCCTGCTTTGTGCGGACCCTGCTGGATATGTGCGCAGGCGGTATTTTTGGATTGTAAGTGGATTTTGGTATTAATAGATATGCGAAGTACTGTTGGATATCTGATTCTATCTGGATCTATTGGTTATGATTGATGCGAACCTGGGTTATATGATTAAGTTGTGAAAGTATCTATCTAATTGCTGTGAACTGTGAAAGTATCTATGTTTCTAGTATATGTATATATGATCTGTTAATTACTAGACTTGTAGCATTCTGTGCTGATAATTGGTATTGCGCACATGGATGTAGAGGTATTTACTAGATCAGTGCGTAGGAATAGCTCTGTTATATTGTGGATAATATTTTCAATAAGCATGCGAATATATTTGTTTACTGCGAACTCAATAAGCTAAGAACGCAGACCTACTTGACTTACCTACTCTCTCTTTGGGTGCGGAAACTTGTTTCCAGCACCTTCCCATACTGCTTCGGGTGAGACTTTGGCCTACATAAGCAAGTCACTGCCGAAAGGGCCAGTAGTATAGGGGTTTGTTGGCAAAACTTGAGCTCTAAACCTGGGTCAGGACCCCTCGAGCCAACAAGCATTCACTATATTTTTCCCAACATAACATACCATCAGTCGTGGGGTTGATCCAGTCATTGTCCTGAGTGTTCAGCTTCTAGATGTGATCGACATCCGCTTACTCTCATACGAGTTCAGTGTACCACTCCCCTTCTACTGGATCTAAAGGGATTATCACCCTTGTACCTTCACTTTCAAAGATCATGCTCCTTTTTAAATTAATGATACCTCCCATCTCAATAGCCCAATCCAGGCCCAAGAGCGCAGGGTAAGGGTTTGTGTCATCCACTATCATAATTACCTCAAAATCAGCATAAACCATAACAACTACAATGTCTACTATAACCTTTGTCAATTGTCCCAGTGGGATAATATTTTGATGATTAGCCATCTGTAGCTGAATAGTAGACCACTCTAGCTTAGGTTCTCCCATTCTTTTCAAGGTTTTCTTCGGCAGGAAATTTGCGCCTGATCCTAAATCAAGGATGACTTGGTCCATTTCGTAGTCTCCAATCTTTGCGATAATGCGCATATCCTGTCTAGTCCTTTTTTTGTTCTTGTATAGCTTATTCATATTTTTAACCTCTGGCTATAAAACAACCTTTTCTATGTTGTTATCTATTAATGCTTGGAGATTCTCTATTGCCTTCTGGTTGCGTAGCAGCTTCATACATGCATGGAGGAATGGTTTAACTACTTCATCTACTTTTGGATCTACCATAATTTTTGAAGTAGGTGCTTAATATTTGGCCATATCCCTCTGAGCATCTATGAAGGTTTCTTTCTCCTTTTTCAGATCTAAGATTTCTGTTTTTTCCCTAGATTTTCTAATTAGTGATTCAGCCGCAACCTTTTCCTCATCTCCTCCGGTGGCAATGCTGTTGCATGTGATCACATTGATACATGGTCCATTGTCTCATGGTTCTGCCTTAACCCTTTATACATTCTGCGTGGGAATCTGTTGTTTCTCCTACATTTTTGCTATTAATACCGAGAAATATTCAATGACGTGGTCTAACTTCTTGTAATATTTACGGGACTGGGATGCAGGGTTCAGGAAATGTCATGCAAAATGTCCCATGTCCCCACAATTGTAGCAAATCAGCTATCCACATTCTCCACCTGCACTCCCCCGTCTTCCTCCTCCCCTTCCCCTTGTTGGAGATCCATCCCATCCAGAAGGATATAGTGGAAATGAGGGGTCCGCCTGCACTCTCTATAGGTTCCCCCTATCTACCATGAGGTCGATTGTTCGACAGTTTTTTTCATCATGACCTACAGACGAGCAGAATCTACACCACTATTGTTTCAATTCTTGAACATAAGCACCTAACCATGGGCAATGATCTATATCATGTCTTCCTACTACCCGACAGTCAGCGCACCACATCAGAGGACTAATAGGGCCATCCATTTCCCTAGGGCATAGAGGGCTTGACCCTCTAGCCTGCATATAATCTGATAACAAAGGGAATTCATCCTTAGTATGACTCAAAACCCTACAACGTATGCACTAGATATCCGGGCTAGCTTCCTTACCCCAATCCTTCTGTAAGTTCTAAATTTATAAGTGCATTTCCTCTAGCTGGCTCTGGATCTGTAAATATTTTAAATGCATTTCATCTCTTGGTGCAACTCCTAAATTCATGGCAATCTCCAAAGCTTCTTCCAGGGAGTTGATCTTCTGTTGTCTCGTAAGTCCACGCAGGTGTGGAAATAACATAGCGATAAACCATTCCTTGTGCTGCTTGTCCTCGTAAACAAATCCCCCATCGTTGATGGCCTTCTTCAATCATTGGTCAGCTTCCTAGATGGACTCTATAGGTCCCTTTTTGAAATCCTTCACATCGACTACACATTGAGAGTATGATTTAGGCTTCCAAAACTATTGCTTCATGGCATCCTTAATATCTTGTATTAGTGCATTTTCATGTTGACTAATGTATCCCATAAACCAGTCCAGGGCCCTTCCTTTGAATGCTATGGATAGTTGCGCTCATTTGATAGCATCGTTATTAATGTTCTACGCAGTCCATATGGAATATGCTACAAGCCAAAATCGGTCTATATATTCATCTCCTACACCCTTAAAGGTAGGTAGTTTCATGTGCATAGCCATGTCTTCCTCAGGTGGTGGCAGAGGTGGGGTAGGAGAATTCTTACCATTATGTGGGTTTGATGTTGCCATGGTCAAGGGGTTGGTCCCAAGTTGCACAACCCCTCAGTTAAAATTAGGTGATTCCCTTAAGGGACTGTCTACCGATCTCTCTCCTTCTTGATTAACCCAGTAGTATTTACTGCTTCGTTTCATGCTCTGACTCTGGTCAGAGGTCATTCACTCGGTGTGGCCACATAGGACACCCTTTTCACTCAATAGCATCTTAATCAATAGCATGAGGGTTTTGGGGAACTCACCTCTAAATCCCTTGAAGAACCTTCAATTCGCTTCCAAATATGACACAAATTTATCAACAGAAAATTCTATCACAAATCCTCCCCAGATACTGTCAACCCAGTGATCTACAGTTTTGGTAATCTTGTTATCAGTATTTTTCAATTACTGGATCAATTCGGGGGTCCACTGTGTGACCTGGTCGTCTTTCCATCAAGTCTGGAACTTTTCCAATCGTGCCCACCACTATTACAATTTGTGTGTGAAGGATATGGAGAAGATTTCATGCACTTCCATAAAAATATACTTGTTTTTCCACTCTTCAGTAGATATCTTCTTACTTTTATTCTCTTTTAGGGAAAACTCCTGAATCTTTTTTTCGAACTAGTCTTCTAGCTCAGGCTTCAATGGTTTCCAATGACCCCATGGCATTACACAATCTCTCTCACAAAATTCTCCCAGTCCCGAAAACGCAACCATTTGTTGGATTTAGGGGTCTTGACCTAGGTTCATTTTTAAGGTTTGCCAAAAAACCTGGGTACTACTAGCCCTTTCGGCAATGGCCTCCTCGTGCAGGTCAAGGTCTCACCCGAAGTAGTATGGGAGGTTGTTGGAACCAGGTTTCTGCACCCTGAGAGAGAGAGAGAGTTAATTAAAGGGGGTCCCTTCGGATCTAATAGACTTGCGCAGGAGAAGCCCAACATAGAACCTTTTTAACAATATATTGGCTAACCACATATCATAATTAACAGGTAACTTGAGCAGATTAATTTAACAAGAGCTACGCATTCATCATATCACATCCATGTGTACATCAATATATCATTAGTATTCAGTAATAAGACACGATCTTAGAACACAAGCATAGCCAATTATCATAACATAGGAACAATAAAATATCATCAATGGCCTTCTCATTCATTTATATTCAAATCTGACTTACAGACTCTATTACCAACCTGCGCACATAGCCAGCAGGGTCTGCACACATCAGGACTTTGGGTTCTCCACACACATAGCCAGCAGGAGCCCTTACCCAGACGATCGACACAAAAGATCCACAAGTTCGTATCCAAGCTTAAATTACTTCTTACTTAGCCTCCTCTAGATTCGATTTATCTATCTATTTTAAAATACACTGAAACATATATACTCTATATCCACAAATCGTATTTATGACTATTTACCGCTTGACCTATTATACACTTTGGGCTGACTCCACCTCAAACTTCCTGTTTAGACTCAAGGTTTGCATATTTAAAACTAGACTAAAAATTGTTTTAGTAACTTCTATCCAACAATATTCTAAATAATAAATGTTGAAGGCAATATCAACTTAACCTAATCAAGATGGAACTTAAACTAACTTATCCTCAACCTTAAATTAAGATAGTTAAATCCACCTAATCTAAAATATCTTAATTACACCTTTAACTAACGTAATAGTAGTGTTAGTTAGTTTAGTTGAAGAGAATGGGTTAAGTTGAAGAAGTTGAATGTTATGCTAATACAGCATAACTCACCATGTTAAAGGAAAAGATATTTTAGAATTGCTGAGATTCAAATAGTTTTAACACCAGAAAACCCAGACTTAGTAAAAGCAACAAGAAAATAAATAAGAGTTTATCTAGAAGGTATCTAGTTGGACAAGATAAGATATAAAATAATTTATTTATGAACGCCTGGAGCAACAAAGATGATGGTTACAAATTCTCAGGTTGGATGGGTTCTGTTACCTCACGCTTTCAAATCCAAAAGCTTCTATCATTGTAGAACTCAAGATCATTAACTATATTAGGGAGCAAGAAGCAAGAAATAGTAGCAATGATAACAACGTAGTTACATAATGAAAATGATCAAGGTGAATAATGAATGGAAAACCCTCATATTTATAACAAAATATTGAGTTATCCTTGATAATGGCGAATAATAAAATAGTATTAACCAAGATCTAGATCTAACTGCTTGGAATATTTTACATATATATGAATTTAAATCATAACTTTATTAAAAACAGAAAAATAAATGTTTTATTTATCATTTCAAGAATGGGGCTAAGGAATAATTTAACAAATAATGATTTGTTTAATTATTTCTAGGTGATTTAGTCAAATTTAACAAAGAATAATAATTAAATAATGATTTGATTAACTATTCCAAGAGAAAAATAAGAAAAATAATGATTTATCTAATTATTTCTCATAATTGGGTTTAAATGGTTTAATTAATTATTTCTACAGGAAAATTAAATAAATAAGTATTTATTTAATTATTCCTCATGGGCTTTCCTGTTTGAACCAGAAATAACTTAATAAGATATGGTTTATTAAATTATTTCTTATAGTGAAAGCAATTTTACTGTGGTAAACTTGGTCTTAAATGGTGTACTTTGATCCATCTTATTGTAAATTGTTAGATGACCAAAAATTGGTGTAACAGTTAAGGATTGGCTAGGTTTGGTTAGGTTAAAGCTATATTTACTTTAAGGTTAAAGTTAAGGTTAGGTCTAATTTGGTTAGGTTAAGGTTAGGTTTGGTTGGGTAACCCTAAGGTTAGGTTAAGGTTAGGGTTAGTTAAGGTAAATCTAAGGTTAAGGTTAAGGTTAACATTAAGGTTAGGATAAGGATAATTTAAGGTTAAGGTTAAGGTTAGGTTAAGTTATGTTAGTATAGGTTAAGGTTTGGTTAGGTTATGGTTAAGGTTAAGGTTAGGTTAATGTTAGGTTAGGTTAAGTTATGTTTAGGTTAGGTTTGGTTAAGATAAAGTTAAGGTTTAGGTTAATTTAACTTTAAGGTTAAGGTTATGGTTAGGATAGGTTATGTGAGGTTAGGGGTCGGTTAGGTTGGGTTATGTTAAGGTTAGGTTAAGTTAAGGTAAGTATAGGTTAGGTATATGGTTATGTAAGGGGTAATGCTAGGTTAATATTAAGGTTAATGTTAAGGGTAAGTTAGGTTAGGCTAGGTTTTTTTAGGTTAAGGTTAGATTAGGTTATCTTACGTTATGCTAAGGTTAAGTTTAAGTTAAGTTTAGTGTTAACATTGGGTTATGGCTAAGGTTAGTTTAGGTTAAATTTAGGTTACTTTAGGTGGTGAAGGTTAAGTAATGCTAGGTTAGGTTAAGGTTAAGTTTAAGATTAAGATTAGATTAGGGCAGTTTATCTTAGATTAGGTTAGGTTAATGTTAGGTTAAGTTAAGGTTAGGTTAGGTTAAGTTTAAGGTTAGTTTAGGGATAGGTTAACGTTAACGTTAAGGTTAAGGAAATTTTAAGTTTAACTTTGAGGTTAGGTTAGGGTTAAGGTTAGGTTAAGGTTAAGGTTAGGTTAAGGATAGCTTAAGACTATGTTAGGTAATGTTAAGGTTATGTTAGGCTAAGGTTAAATTTAAGGTTAGGTAAGGGTTAAGGTTATTCTACGGTTAAAGTTAGGTTAGGTTAGGTTAAGTTTAGGTTAATATTAAGGTTAAGGATAGGTTAAGGTTAGTTTAAAGTAATTTTATACTATTTTAAGGTTAAGGTTAGGTTAGGTTAGGTTAAGTTAAGTTAGGTTGAGGTTAATTTTAAGGTTAGGCTAACCTAACCTATACTAACATAACCTTAAACATAACCTTAACTTAACCTAACGTGCCTTAATGTAACCTAACCTAACCCTAACCTTAACCTAACCTTAACCTTAACCTAACATTACCTAAGCTTAACCTAACATAATGTAACCTAAACTAACCTAATATTAACCTTATCCTAACCTTAACCTAGCCTAATCTAACCTAAAATTAACCTTAAACTTAACCCCAACATAACCTAACCTAACCTTAACCTTAACCTTAACCTTAACCTTAACCTAACCTAACCTAACCTAACCTTAACCTAAAATAAACCTTAACCTAACCTAACCTTAACATTAACATTAGCCTTATCAAACCTAACCTAACCTAACCTAACCTTAAACCTAACCCGACCCTTAACGTATGTTAACCTTATCTTAACCTTAACCTAACCTCTCCTAACACTAACCTAACCTAACTTTAGATTAGGGGTTAAGTTATGTAAGGGTGAGGTTATGTTAGTTTAGGTAAGTTTAAGGTTAAATTTAAGGTTAGATTAGGTTAGCTTAGGTTAAGGTTAGGTTGAGGTTAAGTTTAATGTTATGGTTAAGCTTAGGTTATGATTAAGGTTAGGTTAGGTTATGGGGTTAGTTTAGGTTTAGGTGAAGGCTAGGGTATGTTAGGTTAATATTAAGGTTAAGGTTAGGGTAGGTAAGGTTAGGTTAGGGTTAAGGTTAAGGTATGCTTAGGTTAAGGTTAGGTTAAGATTAAGGTTGGGTTAGGGTTAGGCTAAGGTTATGGTTAGGGTTAGGTTAGGTTGTGATTAGTTTAGGTTAGCTTAATTTTAGGTTTGATTAAGGTTAATGTTAAGGTTAGGTTTAAGGTTAAGGTTAGGTTAAGGTTATTGATAAGGTTAGGTTAGGTTAAGGTAGGGTTAGCTTAGGTATTTTTGGTTGGGTTAAGTTTAAGGTTATATTAGGTCAAATTTAGGTTAAGGTTAAGGTTATGTTAAGGCTACATTAGGAGTTAGGTTAGCAGTAGGGTTAGGTTAATTTTTAGGTAAAGTTAAGATAGGATTAAGGTGAGTTTAGGTTAATATTAAGGATAATGTTAGGTTAAGGTTAGGTAATTTTTGGTTAGTTTATATTAGGTTGTATAAATTATACAACTGGATTTAATCTAATCTTGTAATGTACTAAAACAAATATTGAATCACTTATATAAATTTGTAGAAACAAAATACAATTGTATAATCACAAATAAGAAAGAGAAATAAATCAATCGACCACACAACATAAGATGTATATAGGGAAAGAAACTATTCAAAACCATCCTATATGTATATTTCATATGTTCAAGATCATGAAACATACAATGTTATTCCTCTCACTCAGAAACCTTTGCACTTTGCTGACTATATCACTTTGATCTATGCAAAATTAGTCCAATACTTAACCAATTCTCAACCCCTATCTATCAAACTTTTCTTACGCATTCTTGGAGGAATTTTGGCCCTATTAATTAGGAAATTCCTTTGAATTGATTGCACAATTCATCCAAGGATTGTTGGTGACCCCATGCATAACTTGTACAATTTTCTAATTATAAAATTGATAGTTATATTCTATTGGCTTGAGGGGTCCTAACCCAAGTTCAAAGTTTATGGATAAACCAACAAACCCTCCAACTATTGGCCCTTTCGCCAGTGATACATTTACGTAGAGCAAATTCTCACCCAAAGAAGTATGGGGGGGTGATGGAACCAAGTTTCTACACCCTGAGGGAGAAATTAATGAAGTGGTCCTCAACAAAAAACCCAATGAGAACTTATACATATGTGCACATAGAGAATGCACAGTCATTAACAAAATAAAAAAGAATCGTTGTTCACCTTAGCGCAGATACACTGAACATAACTAGATCCAGATCGCAATAAATGCATATATTTAAACATATATATTAACCATCAATAATCATTCACAATCATATCATATATACTTTCCGCAATAATAAATAAGTAAGACATACAATGCGATCTTAACATAACATAAGCAATAAACAATTTAGATGCATAACACAGTAAACTTCACCAAAAACTAACCTTTCTATTAGCTTCAGATCTGTCATCAATACATTAACTTTCCTTAAAAAAACCCTTACAAAACCCTTTTGCACGCATAGCCAGTAGATTCTGCACACAGCTAGGACTAGGTCTCTGTGCACACAACCAGCATGAGCCTTTCAACCCAACCCAACCCAAAAAACCATTAAAACTCATAAAATTATCAGAACATCAATATCATGAACTTACTTAGAACTACTTATCTTAGACATGATATATCTATTTATATATGTCTAACGCGCAGATACGATGGTCTAAAACCATGGTTTGAGGCCCATAGATTACCCTTAAGCCCATTTACATCAAAATTTGGGACTTTGACCCACCCCAAGGCCTCTTGACTCCCTTTGTGTAGCGCACACATACAAAATTATACAAAAAAATGTCTTTAGAAATTTTGCCTCAGGGGATCCCGCTCCAATAGACCCCCAACACAAACATGTGACTCGTCCCAAGTCACTAAGGCACTGAATCCTTAGTCTTGGCTCGAACTTTTTTGACAGAAGTTTGGAGAGGGAGCACTAACTCAAGACTTTTCGCTGTTGCACTCTACGCTTGCTGAACCATATTTATGTAGTAGGCCCTTGACTGACCATCTTTATGCTGCGCTGAGTCTGCTGAATTATTTTCAAAGTGTTTTCCAGGGTTTGTGATAATTGTAGTGAATCTTCTGGCCATGGTTTCATGCATTCCTTTATTACGTGTTCCTTCCTGTGAAATCCTTCAATTTCTGTCTGAATTGTTTTGTACTCTTGTAGACGAGAAAGGCGCTGTGTAAGAACCAATGTAGGTGCCACTGTCCTTATTTCCTCGAACTATTGCTCCTTTTGGTGGAGGTTTTCATGCAGATGTTGTATTACAAGATCATTTTGGATAGAGGTCCAAACATCCATGGCCTCTTTCAATAAAATTTCACAATGGGTGACTGCAACTGATATACTATCTCTTTCATGTTTGAATTCCACTACTCTTTGTGTACGAACCTCTAGTGGGGTCTCCAGCTGAAATTTTGTCTAGTGGTCTGAAATCCTCTCCTCATACTCTGTTTGGATATTTTTCACCTCCATGCACACTTCTTTCACGGCAGCAACCAATCCTTCTAACGTTTCAGTGGGTACAGTTGTGGCCAAGACAACTGGAATGTCTTGACATACTTGGTTGATTTTAGCCTCCAGTACAGCGTGCTGGGCCTCTAGTTCGTGGAAAGATTCTTCTACTTGTTGTTGTTGGTGGTGTGCTTGTGTGACTTGCTGTTGTGCATCCTTTGTATTTGTGTGTGTGGTAAGCTCTCTTTACTGAAGCTCATCCACAATCATTGAATGTAGAAGGTGTAACTTTCCTATAGGTAACATAGAGAGATTAATATGCACATCACCTGAACCACTGAACTAGACACACTGGTTGGCATCCATATGCATTGCTAGTAGGGGAATGTGAACAAAGTGTGCATCCCCTGATGTTGGTAGAGAAACATCCAACGGTTGCGCACTTGTAATGTGCGAGCTGGCCCAACTCGCCTGAATCACGCTCTCTTGAATTTGGCTTGCCTGAACTTTTAGCTCCTGCAATCTGACTTGTAAAATTTCTAGCACAGACTTGCACTAAACATCCATGTCTGTCTAGAAATCCTCAATCGTAGATGTGATATCGTTTTATATCTAATTTTGGTCATCCTCTGTCAGCACCAAGATCTTCGTCCCTGCCTTCTTGGAACCTTTCTAATTCCTGCGTGATCCGCCATCGACCTGAGAGTTGTGCTTGGTGCATTTTGATGTCTCAACTTCACCTGTCTCCTTAGGCGCAAAACCATTATTATCGGGCACTGTTGTTGTTTTGACAGTCTCTCTAGTTGTTGTGGGGGTTGCTTCCTTCTTTGTAAACTTCAATGTCACTATCGCTGGAATTGTCTCAGTGGTTTTCTCAGTATCTTTCACCATTGATTTTCTAGTGGGAGTGCGTTGCTTTGTTGGGGTAGGTGGTGTCAACCAGATCATCCTCGGTTACCAGATATGGTAGCTCGTACCATAGTCCCTCTGCAATTCCCTTTGCATGGATATGAATATTATGGAATGTGGCTTTGAAATCCATGATCATCTTGTATTGATCATACAATGTAGGTGACAGCCACGACTTTGAATGCACTTCTTGGTTCAATGTAGCATCATACAAAACCCGGGATATTTTATTTTCCTTTACACACACTGGGTTGGAAGAGTTCCACAATTTTGCATAGCACGCAGCTTCGCCCATTTTTGGTTCAATGTATAGGAACTATGTGTCTTTCGGTGTCCTCCATCCAATAAGCACAATCAATAAAAGGAGTGAAGCATATTGGAAGGGCTTTCATTCCTCCTATGCCTTGCACACATTTTCCAAAAATTCTTTGCACAGGTAACTGCACCAGTTGTAATTATACCTTTTTCACAGTGTCCTGCAAGCGCAATCACATGCACTTGAACCTCCTAAGGCCTGCACTTACGCATCATCTTGCAGGCCAATATGAGCGAACCAAAATACACTACGGGGTCATTAATTTCCTCTACTACAAAGCCCCAGGTCTTCCTTATTATATTTCTTCTTGATTTTATCGGACGTAGATTTCTCCTAGGCTTTACCACCAAAGTCCTCTATAGAGTCAGCTCCCTTGGCAGGCAGACCTGTGATTTTGTGGATTAATTCTGAATCAATAAGGATGACCAAAGCCAACAACTATCTAACGTGTATATCATTGATGGGGCTATGCCAAAAATGAGGGATTTGCAACAAATTGAGTAGGCCTTCCTTATGCAAACCTGGCACCTCCCTCTTTGGCTCAAGGTGCACAACGCCTCCTTCCTAGGTGACTTGATCCAAATATAGCTCTAGCGTGAGCTCTAGGAACTTCTCAACATTTTTAATGTCCCAGTCATCAAACCTCAGCTGTGGAATATTTGCAAGCATGTCCCCTTCCATTGGAACATTCTCAGGGATCAAAAGTACTTGGATACTCACGCACACCTTATCTAGGTCCTTAGGTGCCTTTAAAGATGGTTTGTGTGGCGCAATGTAGCCTGGCAGCTGTGATAATGGGGCTATTTCAATGACCTCCTCATCTTATTCCTTAATGGTCTTTGGGACTTCTTCCATGGGCCTTTTCATTTTATCTCCTGATGAAGGGCGTGGTCTTGGTGTCTTCTCGCAGGGAGATATGCACGTTCCATAGGCTTTCCTCTTCTTAGTTTCAGGTGGCATAGGTGTTTCCATAATAAGCACTTCTAGCACAACAAGGTCATCACCCAGTCTTGTAGCTGTCATATTTTCAGGAATTGTGTACCCTATCCCTACTTAGCGCAATGCATCCTCAAACCCTAGATCCAAACTAGATAGAGACGCAGCAAACATAATGGCAAACAAAGAGCTCAAAGCACAAAAATTACTCAGAAATAAAAGGGAACTATTGTGACCCCATAGGTCATATTTATACTTGTGGTGCACCTTCAATGGCTCCTTGTTCATTAATGAGGCTCCATTACTGAAAAAGTGGTCCCAGATCTAGAAAAATCCCTTCATTAAATGCATCCTAGATGCTCCCAAAAACGGTAATAAATTTGTCTTATCCAGTTTTACTATTCCAATGGCTAGTTTTTTACACCTCTACGCGCCAGTCGACCTCATCACATAGATACCTCATGCATGTTGCACCATACTACGCATATAATCTAGAGCCAAAGATAACCACTGACAAACTATCCCCCCTAACACAAGCCTATTGGCCAGGTAATTCAAAGAATATCAGGTAGTGTTCATGACATCCCTTAACAACTGAAAACTTTTATAACATTCGTCATCCCAATGGAATGTTGCATCTCTTCTGAGTAATATGGTCATGGGTGCAATGATCAACTCATACTTTGGAATGTGATTTTTGTAATACCCAACTAGGCCCATCATGGAGCGCACTTGTCTGACATCCATAGACGAGAGGATTGAGGTTCCTTTGACCACACGTGGCTCCCTAGACTCCATAAGTGTCAATTTTCTACAATTCACAATATGGGTTATTAACGCATTAATAATTTCTAGGATCAAAGCTTGGTCATCATGTTTCGAGCTAAATGTAAGAATAAAACTCTCTGTCAGCGCATACCATTCACTAGTGCCTTTGCACAGCTCTATCTCAAAGTATCATTCAATAGGCACCTTTCCCAACATTTGAATGAACATATGGACCCATTCAAGTCGTGGTTCTACACCCCATACCTAATTCCATATGGTCAAATTTCTACGTGGGTCCTCTTTTCCAGAATATACATCCTCCATTTTAATTACTGGACATTCGAACCACAACCTCATCATGTGTGCACATTCCTCCCAATTTCCCATATTCTCCTTATATTTTTCCCACCATCTTGATGGAGTAGCGTGCAAGCCAAGATTCAAATCATGGAATATTTTTCATCAAGCACAATCCTTTCCAGATTTCCTATAAAGATGTTGACATTAGTCGAGCCATCATAGTGTAGTAAATCACGTACCCCAGATGTTATACAATGCAAATATCAGGTCACACAATTACATGTAGTTGATTCTTCTAATTCTCCAGTTCTTCATCAGAGTCTGAAAAACAAGAGCTATCCTTCTCCCATTTAAGATTGACATCTGTTGTTGGATTAATCCAGTCTTCCTTGTGCAAAGTTAGCTTATAGATTTGATCGATCTCATCGTCAGCATGTACTGGTTCAGTATACATTTGGCCTTCTACAAGATCTAGGGGAATGATTACCCTGAATCCATTGCTTTCAAATTCCATTCTCTTTCTCTTTAGATTGATAACCCCATCCATGACAATGTCCCAATCCAATCCTAGCAGCACAAGATAAGGATCAGTATCATATACAATTTGTATGACTTCAAAGTTTTCCATCACCTTAACACCCTCTATATTGGCCACAACTTGTGACAACCTCCCTAAAGGAATGATATTCTGTTGATTATACATGCACAGTTCGATAGTAGACCACTCCAGCTTTGGTTATGCCATGCACTGCCATGTTTTCTTAGGTATAACATTAGCATCTGGTCCCAAATCTAAAATAACTTGGTCCATTTCATAAGCACCAATCTGCGTGCTCATGCACATTTCCCTACCTGTTCTCGTCTTTTTCTTGTATATTCTATTGATTTCTTGTTATTCTACCATGGGATGTTCTTTCTTTGCACAATTATCTATTAATGCTTGCAAATTGTCAAAAACCTTCTTGTTGCACAACAATTTTATACATGCTTGTAGAAATGGTTTAATCTCCTCATCTCCTCCTACTTCCTTCAGTGTTCTACCAATCGTTGATGTACTTCCTTCTACAAATTCTTTTTGTTCTTCAATAAAGGTCTCTTTTGCGCACTAAAGGTTAAAGCCTTCTTTATTTTTAGGTTCTTTACGAATCCATACGTCAGTGGCTGGTTGCTTTCCTTTATCTTGATTGGTAGCTATGCCACTCCTAAAAACCAAATTCATGGAGGGATATTCTTCACGAGTTTCTGCGCAAACCATATGAATATTTTTCATTGGGGTCTGCGTCTTCATTTCCTACATTTTAGCAATAAAAACAGGATAATCTTCTATAACATGATCAAATTTTCCACAGTACCTGTAGGACTGTCATGCTGGATTCATACAGTCGTGCACATAATGGCTAGCATCTCCATAGTTATAGAAAATGACTTGTCCTCTTCCTCTTCTAGCTAATCCACCTCCTCGGCCTCTTCCTCTACCTCGGAATCCTCCGTGCCCAGAAGGAGATTTTGGTGGTGTAGGCTCAACCTGCATTCTATATATCTTTGCTTTATCCCATATCATATCAAAGGTACGAAAATGTTGTTCATCATGCCCTAATGACGAACATAATTTGCAAAATAATTGCTTCAAGTCAAGCTGATATTTTCCAATCCTAGGGAAAGAATCTATGTCATGTATTCCAGCAATTTGATAGATAGTGCACCATACAGGATTATTCAAGGGACTAGGACCTCCAACATTCAGATAATTGTTGAAAGCAGTACACTGGTCTCTATGGTACCCAGAAGCTTTGCATTTTATACACCACACCTCTGCACATACCTCCTTGCCTTTTTCTTTATGTAGAATTTGAATTTCTAGATGCATGGCTTCCAACTAATTATGAATCTATTGAGTTACCAGTGTAATAGGTTTTGGGGTAGCCTCAAATTTCATTGTGACCTCCACAGCCTTATCTTGCGTGGCAATCATTTTCTAACCTAATGGTTGGCGCAAATGTGGGAGCAACATAGAAATGAACCATTCCTTATGATGAGTATCATCAATAACAAATCCACCATCTTTGATGGTGTGCTTCAAAATTTTATCGGCCTCCCATACAAATTCATTAGGCTCATGAAGAATATCCTTCATTTATGTCACCAACTGCACGTATTAATTAGGTTTCTTAAACTTCTCTTTTAGGGCCGCTTTAATTTCGTCCAAGGTAGCATTAGGGTTTTCTTGCGCGTACCTAATGTACCAATCTAATGTGTGATATTTGAATGTAGTAGCCAACTACGCTTTTCTAATATCAGTAATGTTAACTTGTTGAGCATGCAAGACGACCTCAGTCGCAAACCAGAAGTGATCAATGTCCTCATTTCCAATGCCTCTGAAATTAGGTAACTCCATCGATGCAGCCATATCTACTTCAGGGGGAGGTGGAGGTGGTGGTGGAGATGGACTGTGCGGTGGAGTGGGTGATCTGTGATGTGAGTTTAGAAGTGGAGTGGATGGAGTTGGAAATAGTTTCAAGGGTTTATGATGTGATGAGATTTCTTCTTCATTGTCACTTGAGCTAGCAGTTTTTGGTTTAGGTTCACTATCAGATCTAAGCTTCAGAGGGCTATAAAAGATTTTTTTAGAGTATTTGCGGTAAATTATTCCACTGTGCATAATTGAACCTCTTTTATGCATTCAAGAAATATGTTCGCACAGAAAACCCCCTTCACACAATAGAATTTTCAGTAATAATTTCAATGAGTGTAGGAACTTACATTGAGGGCCTTTGAAAAACCTTCTTTTTGCTTCAAAATATGACACAAATTGGTCAATGGAAAATTCAATCACAAATCCCCCTAAGAGGTGATCGATCCAATGACCTACTGCATGAGTGATCTTATTATCAAACTTCTTCACTTGTTGGATTAATTCAGTAGTCCACTCTGTGACTACGTGATCTTTTATGTGGTGATGGAATTCAGTTATGCGTGACAAACACTCTTGTAGTTCATGTGAAAAGGAATAAAAGAAAATTTCATGCGCTTCTGTATAAATATATTTATCTAGCCACTGCTCATCAGATAATTTATTACTTCTATTCTCTTTGAGTGCAAATTCAAGGATCTTTCTATCCAGCCAATATTGCAATTCGTTTCGTGACGAACGCCGCAACATAAAATCTCCCTCAAAATGATCTTGGTCCTAGTAACATAACCATTTTTTGGCTTGAGGGGTCCTGACCCAGGTTCATAGTTTATGGATAAACCAACAAACCCTCCAACTATTGGTCCTTTCGGCAGTGATCTACTTTCGCAGACCAAAATCTCACCTGAAGCAATATGTGGGGGTGTTGGAACCAAGTTTCTGCACCCTGAGGGAGAAATTACTGAAGTGGTCCTCAAAAAAAAAATCAATGTGAACTTATACAAATGTGCGCACAGAGAATTCAAAGTCATTAATATAATAAAATAGAATCGTTGTTCGCCTTAGCGCAAATAAACATAACAGAACTAGATCCAGATCTTAATCAATGCAGATATTTAAATAGATATATTAACCATCAATAATCATTCACAATAATATCATATATCCGTTGGGAAATAATCAATAAGTAAGACATATAATGTGATGTTAACAGAGCATAAGTATTAAACAATTCAGATGCATAACATAGTAAACTTCGCCAAAAAATTTCCTTTCTATTAGCTTCACATCTGTCAATCAATACATCAAATTTCCTTACAAAAACCTAAACTCTTACAAAACCCTTCCACGCACATAGCTAGTGGAGTTCACACACATCCATGACTAGGTCTCTACACACACAGCCAACATGAGCCTTTCAACCCAACCCAAACACCCCTTACAAATGCATAAACGTATCAGAACATCAATATCATGAACTTACTTAGAATTACTTAGCTTAGACACGATCTATATATTTATATTTTCCTAGCGCGTAAATACTATGGTCTCAAACCATGGTTTGAGGCCAAAAGTTTACCCTTAATCCCATTTACATCAAAATTGGGGAATTTGACCCACCCCAAAGCCCCTTGACTCCATTTTCATAGTGCACACATACAAAATTACACAAAAATGTCTTCGGAAATTGTGCCTCAGGGGACTCCACTCCAACATCTTCCCTTTAACCCCAATCCCAATTGGGTCATCCTTAGAACTGACATTAAACAACTATTTATAGTGAATTCTCAGTTAATTGATCGAACACTACTTGTGAATTAAATCATATTTAATTCACTGGACCTATCATTAGCTCATCTCTCAGTTAGAACTAGTTAAATTGATTTTAACTCAGTTACTTGAGTTAACTAATTACAACTCACAAATAACTATAACTGGACCCCCTAAAAAGAGGAAAATAATCTACATGCCTCCTCTTAGACCCTCAACTCTAATTTCCTAAGCTAACTCAGTATTTCTAACTTAGTTAACTAATACGAATTACAATTTATCTTCCAATTTAATTAAGGGAAAATTAAATCAAAATCCCCCTTTGTGTGCCATTTTTTGTTGTCATTTCAACGCTCCCTCTCAACAAGAAAGGGATTATCTGCTACATCGATCCTGCCTCTGTGGAACACAATTTTTCCTCTTGATAGTGCCTTTATCAAGATGTATGCATCCTACTCCTCTGTGGTAATGTACTCTAATGACATAATGTGCCTCTGCACACAATCTCTGAGATGGTGATACCAGATATCAATATGATTGAACCTTTCATGAAAAACTTGATTAACCAAGAGTTTGATGCAAATTTGTGTTATCAGCCTATTTTTCTACCCCTATGTCACTAACCCTTATCCCTCACAGTCAAATACCTTTTTATTGACTTGGGGTAACCTTTTTTTCTAGTTTGACCCTTAGCCACATGTTGGCAGGCTTGTTCCCGCGGCGAAAGGCCTCTACCCACTACCTAAGCCTCTTGTCCCCATGGATAAGGCCCTAATCCAACCTTTTTGTGCATGTGGCAAAGGGAATATTCCAAAATCACTTGCTTGCTAGGAGATCAATTCAATTACTCACTGATTTGAGTTGGAAAAGACTCATCCATTAGAATCTTTTGTAACTTCTCGTCATCCTGAGTGTCCACATTTATCCTCCTGGGACCTATAATTTACCTATTTATACTAGATCGTTTGAGATGGTCAGGAAATTATTGGAGAGTCATGCTATAGTTTTGATGAGCGGAGATCCTGATATTATGTTTCCTCCTTGCTACCATATAGAGAGCTTGTGCGGTCTTAGTATTATGTGATTTCTCTTCATGCTCATTCATTGGATCTAGTGGGGAAAATTTTCCGGATCGTGGAGAGGACATGATGGAGTGAAGGTATAGAAGCATTGTATCATTTATTATGAGATTAAAGAAGATATATGTTCTCTCTCTTAAATAATTGTGTTTCAAATCTTGTGATCGGTTTATGGTATCTTTTATCTAACGATATTCCGAGGAATATCTCTTGTCATCCATGAGAATTTGTGATTGTGTGTAGGTGTTGAGATCAGAAGCGGATCAAGTAGTTGCTTGTGTGGAACGAAATAATTCTACTATGAACTCAAGGTCCATCCCCAAACTGTGAGGAGGCAAGGTACCATTAGCTTCTTCATAGTGTAAATCCAATTTCATGTTGCTTGTTGAATAATATGGGATTTGGATCTTTAGTATCTTCTTAGTCATGGCTATGTCTGTCCGGTGATCTATCAAACACTAGATCACGGAGCAAAAAATTCTTGCGATTTCCATTACAACAAAACTGGTGCTTTCAATGAGAGCACACTTTCTTTTTTGTCCTATTTGCCTTAGATCCTAACCGTATCCTCTTGTTATCAATTTGTTGGGTTTCCTTGTATTTTTCTGACTGTTCTTAGCTATTATTCAAGGTTATTATCTCTATGCTTTAATTTTGTATTGCCCACTATCCGAGGAAATAGGGAATTACATTTTTAGAACCCTATTCACAACCTTGTAAGGCTCTTCCCATCGCCAGGGACCCCTTAGCTGCTGACTGGAAATCATATGCACGCGGTCAGCCAAGTCCATAGAATTTTGTGCTTGTGACTGAGGATTTTTGGCCTCTTAAACCATTTTCCTTTAGTCTGAATTTGTTTTTTTTGCATTTATACAGTTTTGGCTCACTTTGTTCCTTCTGTATTTGGTCTAGATCTATTCTTTTCATTATTTTTTTCTTTGGGTTGGTTAAGTGCCTCTTTGGAGGACTTGTTCTCTTTCATTAGGCATCAATATTTCATTGCTTTTTGATCTGTTGAAAACATATTTTGATCCATCATTTGATGTAGTTGATCAGATGGCCTATTTTTGGCTTGGAGGGGTTAGACCTAGGTTCGAATTTGTTATGCAACCAAAAAACCCCTTTATTACCATCCCTTTAGGCAATGACTTGCAGTGCAGATCATAGTCTCACCCGAGGTAATATTGAGGGATATTAGAACTAGGTTTATGCATCCATAGGGACAATAGGACGTGGATCTAGTGTTGAAACTACTTTTTATGCTTTCCTGAACTACGCATATGAAATTATATTTTTCATATTTTATGCCCTATTCATCACTTAAATCTACTGCGCATTGCGCCTTTATCAATATTATCCAATATTCAACACAATATAGCACATATAAATGATATAAAATACTTCGGGAGGCATAAAAATAACTTCAAGTGTAGATAATAAGCAAAGTACATAGGCATCCACAAAGATGCTCCAAAATGTCTTCTTCTTGTATTAATATATGTTCTTTCAGTACAACACTTCCCTACCCCGCACACACAACTATGGGTGGTCTGTGCACACAGCTGTAGACTCTTCAAGGCCTCCATGCACACAGCTACGGAGCCTTCTCCGAAGACCCAAAACAGACTAAAACATAGATA
Organism: Pinus albicaulis; assembly: GCA_034641835.2. Taxonomy (NCBI): domain Eukaryota; kingdom Viridiplantae; phylum Streptophyta; class Pinopsida; order Pinales; family Pinaceae; genus Pinus; species Pinus albicaulis. The sequence goes on from CM076574.1 coordinate 309,300,975, forward strand.
TTTCATAGTTTGTGCTTATACAATGATGGATCTATATGTTAGACTCAATATGACATTGATTTATATAGCCTTTACATCTTACAAAACCCAAGGTCCACATACCATGGGAAAACCCAAACTAACAAAATAACCTGATACCTTTACTAAAAGAGGGGATTTTACCCACCCCAAAGCCCCTAAAACTTCACGTGGTTGATTTCTCTTTGCTAGACCGCACACTCCGCTCCTTGAGTTGTGGAATCTTTGACTCAAAATTAGGCCAAGTTGGGCCTCGCCCAATAAGCCCCCAACACTCACATATGACTCGTATCGATTCACTCATCCGGTGCTCCCTGAACCTTTTCTACGATACTGGTGTTGGTTGTCTTCAAAGGCTGAGTCATTTTTGTAAACTGATTCTCTTCTTGGCACACTTCCTCTAGAAACTTCTCTGATGTTGGCCAAGTGATCTTCTGAAGCACGAATTTCTATTTTTGGATCATCTCTTTCAGCTTCTCATCAACTTTTTCAGACATTTGAATGGCTTCATCTAACTAGGGTTGAGTCCTTGTTGTAATCAACTGCTATTTTCTGTGCAGATCCTCAATTTGGCAATGTAGAGCTTTCCCTTCTGTAATCTGAGTGATCCATTGCGCGGGTGAAAATTTCCTTATAGTGGTCATGATCATGTCCAACTAATTTTGTACTGATCTTAAATCCTACTCCAGGAATCCTTGGTGATATTCCACACCTTTCAACAAGCTCATCAATGTCCCCCTCAGTGAGGCTCATTGTTTCCACACCGATTGATTAGTCGGCCTTGTGCCTTTTTTGTGCAACTGCTCTTTGTAGTATCCTTCTCTTCACAATTAACAATGAACCAATCTGCTTTGTATCATTGAAAGGGTCATGATCACCCTCCTTGTGCTATGTGCCTTCTACTTCTTCGTCACCCTTTCCTATTTATTTTTCTACGTATGTTCTTGTGGCTTTCCCTATGGATTTTCCTACTAGAGTATCTTTCTGTGTTACTTTTTCTGCTATGGTTTCCTTCCCAATGGTCCCTGCATGTTATGTGGAAGTGCCTTCAATGGATGGGGCCATCCAGTCTATTGTCCAGGTCTTTATGACTTGCAAAATGTCAAATTCAGTAACCAGGTATGGAAACGAGTACCATACTTCATATACATTCTTTCATGCCTTTATGTATATTTTGTGAAAGTCATATTTGAAGTTTGCAACTCCACGGTAATATTTGAACAAAGTATGTGAGGTCCTATGTTAGGTCCCTATATTACTAGTATAGTCCTTTATTGTTGTTAGTGTAACCCCCTTATTCTTATTATTGTACCCTTGTAACCCCCATATTGTTATTATTGTGCCCTTAAATTATTATTGTTAGGTCGGCTAGGATTACATTGTGGCCCTACTAGGATTACATTGTGGTCCCATGGACTCCTATATATAGAAAGGAGGTTTTGTAATTTGAATCATCCAGGAATTGTTCATTCATGTAATGTATTAGAGGTTTCCCCCTCAAAGTGGCTTATTTATAAGGTGTTGATATCTCTTTTATTCTCTTTTTGGAGTTGGTTTCACAACATTTGGTATCAGAGCTTTGAGATTCTAGGGTTTCGCTGCTCCAAACAGGTTATCGTGGCATTTTCTCTATAACGTTTTCTCTACGAAGGTTCGGAATTTGAAATTTTTAAAGTGCGAAGCCAAAATCCTGAGGAACATCATCGCAAAATTTCAAAGCTTGGTTCACGCTATTTTTGGTGATATGATCTATGAAAGTTAGGTCATTTTGCAGGCTCCTGAATTTAACCTAAACAGGTCATCGTGGTATTTTCATAATAACTTGTTTTCTACGAAGGTTCAGAAGCTGGAATTTTTAGTGTGCGAAGCCACAATCTTGAGGAAAATTGTCGCAAAATTTTAGATATTTGTTTGCAATATTTTCGGGGATATGAACTGTGGAAGTTAGGGCTTTTTTAGGCTTCTGAATTTTATCTCAAAGAGGTGATCGTGGGAACATATTCATAGCTCTCTCTCTGAGCATCAGATTGGAATCCTGTAAAAAGCGGTTGCAAGTGAACAGACTATAGTTTTTTTTCTATCAATTTCAGATCCAAATGAGGAAACAGTGACACGTGGCAAGTTGTACAAGTTCGCTCTACTGAACTAGTCCAAAATTGAGTCATTGTGGGAGATTGGACATAAATTTTCCTTGAAGAATCCAAATCAAATTAGACTTGTGGCATTTGCAAGAAGCTTCAAAGGGCTAATACAGGGCTGAATTTCAGATATTGAGGATCCGCAATTATAGAGATAATTCAATTTCAATATCGAGCTCCTCAAAAGCAAGTAAAAAGTGTGTATTTTTTTCTCCGAATTGCATAAGTCTTGTTTGAAGAATCAAGTTGAATTGATTCCAAGGGCATATTGTAGAATAGATATCAGTATTGGATTCTAAAATGGCCCCTAAAAATAATTCAACAACCATTAAGCCTTTAGAAATCTCTACTATGACTCATGAATAAGAATAATGGCAACATGGCATATCAAAATTACAAGAGCAAGCGCAACAAATTTCGCTCTCGCAAAGAGCAAAAAAAAATGACATGCAAGTTTTCAAGAAAGGTGTGGAAACTAAGATGGATGGTTTGAAGAAAGGCATGGAATATAAGATGGATGGTTTGAAGAATGGCGTGGAATCTAAGATAGATGGCATGGAAGCTGGCATAGAATCTAAGATGGATGACATGGAAGCTAAGATCGATGAGAAAATGGAAAACATGAAGAATGATCTAAAATCAGACATGGAAGGTTTGACAAAGTTGATATAAGAAATGTTTCCTAATTGTCAAAAGATAGTAGAGGAAACTCATGATGAGAAAAAAATAAATGTTAATCGTGATTTCATAAAATCTAATGTTGGTGGGAAAAACCACCATATTCCAAAAATGGATATGAGGAAGTTTGATGGAAAGGATCCTGTAACATGGATACTACAGATGGAGCAATATTTTGATCTCCATAATGTGAAAAACACACAAAAGGTACGCATTGCAACTTTACATTTAGAACAAAATACATTTGTTTGGTATCGATGGCTTTGCTCCCATAAAAGAATTTTCACTTGGTCAATTTTTACGGAGGAAATGATAGCACATTATGAGGATACAAAGAGCAACATCTTCTTTAGCCAATTGATAAATCTCAAACAAAAGGGTTTAATGAGGGAGCACATTGAGGACTTCCAAAAATTGAATATAAGGGTAACTGATATTCCAGAGGAACACATGATTGATCTCTTCATAGGTACTTTAAAGGATAACATCCAACATGAATTTCGCATTTTGGAACCTGATTCATTGGAGAAGGCATTCAGGTTGGCAAGAAAAATTGAATGTAAAATTATGGCGACAAGGAAGCCTACCACTCACTTCTATAAAGAGGGAAGTGTTGCAACTCCTAGATTTCCACAACCTACAAGGTTGACACCACAACAATTGGAAGAAAAAAGAGCAAAAGGGCTTTGCTATAGTTGTGATAGCAAATACACTAAAGGTCATAAGTGTGCTGAGAAGAAATTACTTTACATAGATTGTGAAGAGGAAGAAGAAAATGAACAAGAAGAGGATATACACCGGGAACCAACCCAAGAAGCAGGAGAAATGAGTCTGACCATATCGTGTAATGCATTGGCAGGAATTACCACTCCTCAAACTGTCAAGATAGAAGGACATATCAAGAAGAAAAAGGTAATAGTGTTGATTGATTCAGGTAGTACCCATAATTTTATTCATTGTAAGGTAGCCAAAGAATTGAATTGTTTCCTATATCCAGCATCAGAATGTCAAGTGATGGTTGCAAATGGAGGAACTATAAATTTCTCTGGAAAATGCCATAATATCAAGCTAACCATGGGGGAATATGTATTGAATAGTCCAATTCTTTCCATTCCTATGGGAGGTGTTGATTTTGTACTAGGAGTACAATGGTTACAATCTTTGGGGACGATAACTTTTAATTTTCAAGAGCTTTCTTGAATTTTTTTTCAGAAGGAAAGGAAGTCGAATTATGGGGTATTGCAGGGAAGCCAGGAAAGATAGTAAGCTCTAATGTCATGAGAAAGCTTCTAAAGAAAGAACAACGAGGCATAATTGCATAATTATGCTCACTAGAAGTTCCAACATCAAAATCATCTATTTCTGTAGATCTCCAAAAAGTCTTGGACAATCATTCCAAGGTTTTTGAAACTCCAAAAGGACTACCACCTATTCGTGATCATGATCATGCTATTAATTTGATTCCAAGAAGTGTTCCTCCAAACATTAGGCCTTATAGATATCCTTATGTCCAAAAGAGTGAATTGAACGTATGATTGCAGAAATGTTAGAGGCGCGTATAATTCAACCTAGTCAAAGTTCTTTCTCTGCTCCTGTAGTATTGGTACACAAGAAGGATGGATCATGGCACATGTGTCCAGATTATAGGGAGCTCAATAAGCTCACCATTAAAGATAAATTTCCTATTCCTGTGATTGATGAATTATTGGATGAATTACATGGAGAATTTATTTTACCAAATTGGATCTTCGTTCAGGGTATCATCAAATTAGAATGAAGACTGAAGATATTCTGAAAACAACATTCCGAACTCATGAGGGTCATTATGAATTTTTGGTCATGCCTTTTGGCCTTATCAATGCACCTTCTACATTTCAATGGTTGATGAATTCCATTTTCAAACCCTTCCTTAGAAAATTTGTGCTAGTATTTTTTGATGATATAATAATCTACAGCAGGTCTTGGAAGGATCATGTTCAACATGTTGACAGGTTGCTCAAACTATTGCAGGAGAAACAATTATATGCAAAAACATCCAAATGTTTCTTTGGAGTACAAGAGGTGGAATATCTTGGTCATATTGTATCTCACGAGGATTTTAAGATAGACCCTAACAAAATTAAAGCCATTAAGGAATGGAAATTCCCCACAACCATAAAGAAGTTGCGAGGATTTATGGGGCTAACAGGGTATTATTGAAAGTTTGTTAAGAATTATAGGAGAATAGCAGCACCTCTAACAAAATTATTGAAGAAAGATGCATTTTCATGGACTCCTGAAGCAACTAAGGCCTTTGAACATCTTAAAGAGGCAATGTGCCTAGCACCAGTCTTAGCTACGCCAGACTTCACAAAAACCTTTATTGTGGAATGTGATGCCTCGAGAAATGGAATTGGTGTTGTTTTAATGCAAGAAGGAAGACCCATTTCTTTTGAAAGTCGTCCAATCAAAGGAAAGTATTTACAGAAACCTATTTATGAGAAGGAAATGTTAGCAATACTGCATGCACTAAAGAAATGGCGAACTTACCTAATGGGAATACACTTCAAGGTAAAAACTGATCATGATAGTCTTAAACACTTTTTGGAACAAAGACTATCTTCAGAAGAGCAGCAAAAATGGGTCACAAAGATGTTGGGTTATGACTTTGAAATAATATACAAAAAAGGGAAGTTAAATGTTGTTGCAAATGCACTCTCAAGAAATAATGAAGAGGTGGAAGCATTGCTTTGTGTCATTTCTATTATCCAACCAGATTGGATAACCGAAGCAAGAGATGAATAGAAGAAGGACGAAGACGTGTGGACACTCATTCAAAAGTTGCAGCAAGATCCTATTACATCCAATACATTTAGTTGGAAAAATGATTCCTTATGGTACAAAGATCACTTATATCTTTGTAATAACTCCCAACTAAAACAAAAGATTTTTTTGGAATTGCACACTTCTCCTTTAGGAGGACACTAGGGATTTTTAAAAACTCACCATGGGGTGAAGAAAGAATTTTTTTGGGATGGCCTTAAATATGATATTCAAAAGTTTGTGGTGGAATGTTTGGTTTTCCAGTAGAATAAAGTTGAGACAATTAAGACCCTAGGTCTTCTACAACCTTTATCCATTCCAAGTCAATGTTGGGAGGAGATTTCAATGGATTTTATCATAGGTTTACCTAAGTCCAAAGGAAAGAATGTCATCATGGTGCTAGTTGATAGAATTAACAAGTATGTACACTTTTGTGCATTATCTCATCCATTTAAAGAAAGTACAATTGCTACTACATTTATGGACACAATTCAAAAGCTACAAGGAAACCCATGGTTTATTGTGCGCGATAGAGATCCCATTTTTACTGGAAATTTTTGGATAGAGTTATTTTCTTGTTTGGGTACTCAATTAGCTCATAGCTCATCTTATCATCCTCAATCCTATGGTAAAACTGAGATAGTAAATAAATTTTTGGAAGGATATCTTCGTTGTTTTGTATCTGATAAAAAAACACAATGGGTCAAGTGGTTACCTGTAGCTGAATGGTGGTATAACACTTCCTTCCATACTGTAGCAAAAATGACCCCATTTATGGCACTTTATGGATATCATCCACCATCCATCACATCATCTTTAAGAGAAAAATTTGAAGGTTCAAGCAGTGGAAGATCACATCGAGCATTAACAAGAATTTCTCCAACTCTTAAAGGACAACCTGAATTTGGCACAAAATCGAATGAAACAACAGGCAAATCAACATCACAACGAGAGAAGTTTTGATGTAGGAGACTAGGTATTTTTATGGCTATAACCATACAAACAAATGTCCCTCAAGCAAGCTAAGAAGGATAATAAATTATTGCCAAAGTACTATGGTCCTTACAAGGTGTTGCAAAATATTGGTACTATGGCATACAAATTGGAGCTTCCTGCTTCTTCACGAGTGCATCCAATTTTCCATGTTTCATGCTTAAAGAAGGTTATAGGTGAAAATATTCCAGTTTAAACAATATTTCCAGAACTTGATGAGGAAGGAAAAATCATATTGGAGCCTGAAGTGGTCACGGAAACAAGAACTCGACAGCTACGAAATCGATCAATTTCAGAGTATCTCATCAAGTGGAAGAACTTACCCACTAAATATTCTACATGGGAGGATGAGAATTTTATACAGAACCACCAAGAGCTACTCAAGCGTTGAGGACAACACTTTTTTGAAGGAGAGGGGCATTGTAGGTCCCTATATTACTAGTATAGTCCCTTATTGTTGTTAGTGTAACCCCCTTATTGTTATTATTGTACCCTTGTAACCCCCATATTATTATTATTGTGCCCTTAAATTATTATTGTTAGGTCGGCTAGGATTACATTGTTGCCCCATTAGGATTACATTATGGCCCCATGGACTCTTATATATAGAAAGGAGGTTTTGTAATTTGAATCATCCAAGAATTTTTCATTCATGTAATGTATTGGAGGTTGCCCCCTCGAAGTGGCTTATTTCTAAGGCATTGATATCTCTTTTCTTCTCTTTTTGGAGATGGTTTCACAACATCCTATGACACTGACTCACCAGTGTGTGCAGATCCATTTACATTAACACCCATAATTTTTTTCCCTCCATCGCGCACATTGGGTCCTTAGAAAACCAAAGTGAGGCATACCTCCCAGCTTCACAAACATATGAGTTAACATTAGAGAACTTTGACTCTTGTGGCTCCTTCCATGCCATTAATACAATGAGCAGTAGAAACCATGCATAGTGGAATTGTTTCCCTTCCTCTTGTGCTTCACGAAAATTGTCAAGAAATTATTTACATAGGTAACCAACCCAGTTATATTGTATCCCTTTATTGCATTGCGAAACCAAAGAGGCCACGGGTGCTGGTACCTTGTTTGCGGGGCATTTCCGTGTGAAATTTTTGGCAAGGATGTGCGCAACGAAGCGCACATCTAGATCATTGATGGAGCTAATGTCATAGCCCTGCATATTTTTTACTATACCAAACTATTTATTCATTTCGTCGGAGATTGCCTTGTCCTGACTCTCCCCTACGAACTCCTCGGCATTGTTATTTCCTTTGTAGGGTAGCATTGTGATCCTTCTAATCAACATTTCATCTATGGGTACCCTTTCTCCTAGTGAGAGGGACCCATCATTCACTTGTTCCAACAGTTGTTGAACACATATGGTATTGATATTACTTCGCTCAAAATGTGGAACATACAACATGTTGAGCAACCCTGCTTATTGTATCCCTACAACCCACTTGTGTGGCTCCAATCAGGTAACATCATTTTCTAGGTAATGTATTGGTTTCAGGTACCTACTGGGCTCAAACTAGGGATATTTTCTTCTGTCATTGAAGTTCCATTCCTCCATCCTTAGGTGAGGTACTTTCACCAACTGTTCACCCTCAAATGGTATGTCATGAGGAAGCAGCAGTGTGAATAGAGAAAAATTTGCAACATTAGGTCCTTCACTGAATTCGCACCCGTCTTCTTGGGCAATACATATCGTGGTAACCTAGAAATAGGCACCATTTCTTCTACTTCAATATCCTCTGGAATGTATATTATAATCTTCTCTTCATCACTATCTTGGAACTCCATAGGTTTATTCTTCTTGTCTAACCACCGCATAGACCTCTGCTCCATCGTAATCTTCTTTTGCAGTGATTGTCTCACATGAGGGGGCACAAGTGGTCTCTTTGCCTTCTTATTCTTTGGTTGTGTTGTGTCTCCTGCAGTTAATTTCTTCCTCGGCGATCTCAAACCTATAATGGTTGATGTTGTGGCTGTCATGGTTCCTGCCAGTCCCTTTTTTATCAAATCTCTAGAAATTTCTTCCCAGCTCTTCATAGACATACAGTTCGACACTCTGCTCACATTTAGGCGCAATTTCAAAATTATGATTCTCAACAATCAAAGTGGCCAAATGTGGAGAGGGATGTGATATTTATAACAAATTTGAATTTCAGACCCCATGATTGTCTTCTGGTTCAACTCATTAATGCTGATTTGGAGGTATATTTTCCAAGCTATGCCCAATAAATGTGTTTCCCTTGGTCCTTTTAACAGAAACTTCCCTGTCAAATCAAAATTTTCGTTTCCAATGGTCATATTTTTGGTGGACTTCAAAAAATCCTTTCTTACGTCGCAATTATTCCTCCCTCATCGCAGTTCCCTTAGACTTGAACATCCTCCTGAGTTTTGTGCAAAAATCCATATTCAGAGAATTCCTTCTTCAACAGAGTAGTTTATAGTCCCCTTCTCACTTTCAATGGAATGTGACACTAAGACTGTCCTCCACTCATATAGTCAGTGCAAGGTTCTAGGGATAGAGTCATCCATTTATATCTTTAATATTCTCCCATTCACTCATACTCACATCAATTAACCATCCAACTTTGCGAGCTAAATTATGCCTCCCTCGGAGATTTATCGAATGATATATGGTCCCAACCAATGAGCTTTTAACTTTCCTAGTGTTAGCATAGTTCTTTGGTAAGTCATGAGTCTATTTTAAATTTTTTGTTTTTAGGATTAAAATTTGTAAATTTCAAAAAAAAATTGAATGCTACCGAAATTTCTGGTAGCGTATGTTTTAGCGTTTTTCGAAAATTTTGTTTAATTATTTTTTGTGTCTATTTTTCTTTAACCCCATGCTACCATAAATTCTGGTAACTTGCCATGTTTTTAAAAAATAAAAATAAAAAAGCGCATATGTTTTATGTTAAGCCACATGTTCCTGTTATAAAATAAGTTTTAAATCTTTTATCATCAGATTAGGTCACATGATAGGAAAATTTTACGGTCAATAATGTTGAGTTGAGTCATGGTTAGACGTGTAGCATCTAGGTGTCAATCCATAGCTAAGCAAAGCCAACTATTATTCATCCTATATGTCAGCTGAGTCATTTCATCCACATGTCAAAGTACGTGTTTTTTGTTGAAATAGATCATGGATCTACAGTTTTAATGCAATGGCCATTTGGTTGATCACGAATAAACGCTGCCTAAAATTTACGCCTGTAATAAAGATATAGTGGAGAAGGTGAATGTCAGTGACAGCTCTGCTCATCTCCAGCCACCTGTAGCTTACCATCTGAAACTTCACAGCCAACTGAAGATCATAATCACTATCACAGGGTGTATGTTACAGTCTAAGATACTTACCATAATGAAAAATCTCTTGCATGGGAAGGTGAACCAACGTATCTGTTTTAAACCACCGACTCAGTTTTGAGTTTAATTATCGATGAACAAGATTTCCCAGTGAAAAAATTGAGAAGGGAGTCTTATATTTTAGACCATATCTCGTAGAAGACATAGAAACAGCTACTAGGTGAACTCCTCTAGCCTTGCCACCTATCTAATTTCCGTAGACAAATTTCTTTATTACTGAAGATGAATAAGAAAGGAGGAAAGCTAAAATAAATTGAACCCCAAGAAGCTGACCCACTTGATGTAATCCGAATGTGAGAAGGATTTTTGTTCAAGCAAGGTGGTATCCATTGTGTTCAATACTGGGAAGCTCTAATTTAGGAGTAGCTCAATATTTTGTACACTCTTTAAATGGACAGGAAGAAACCATATATGGTTTCAGATTACAGGTATCAGTAGATTCAATTGCTGAAGCTTTCAACCTTCCACATGAAGGAGAAAAATGGTTTAATGGCCAAGCCATCAATGGAGGAGACCTTAACATCTTCCTTAAAGATGGACATAGAGATCCCAACTGGGCTAAAGAAATTCCCAATAGTTACCTCAAGAATGAATGGGCTGAGGCTGTTAAGCTCATCAGAATTTATCTCATCTGTGAGAGGAGATACACTGTGGTTTTTATTTATCATATGAGATTTTTGTTTCATGTTTCATGTATGAAGACCCTCAACTTGCCATTATTTCTACTAAAGAGCTTGACAAAATGTCAGCTGGATTTAAACACACACATCGGCATTAGAATACAGCTTATATCATCAAGCTCTTATCAAAGTGTTAGTTGAGGAATATCATCAAACTCTTATCAAAGTGTTAGTTGAGGAAGAACATAGGAGAAGAAATCAATCATGGGACCATTTTCTATTTTACAGGGCAGGCCAACCTGCACCTACACCAAATGTTCCATCTCAACCATCTTCAATGTCACAGAAACACCCTCATCTTGCTTTTTCTAACAAAGAGAAAGGCTAAGAAGGAGAATATCCATAAAAATACTAAAGGAAAAAAAGAGAAGGCTACTTCAATCAAGGTTGAGAAGAATTTGGAGAAAGAAGAAGGTTCATCAACCAACAAGCCTAAATCCATGAAGATGGTGCCTCCCATTTCTCCTTTTCCTAATTTTTATATCAGAGCTGAGAGAGGAAAGTCTACAACTGCAAAAAAATCCAAAGCACACGTGCTACCAGAATTTTTAGAAGCAAAAAATCAATAGAAAATACAGAAGGGATATCACCCCACTAAGTTTGATGAATAAATCCTAAAATATGTAGGGTATGAAATCAGCAGAAAAAGAAGGAAAGAGGATGCCAAAGATGTTACTAGTAGAAAAAAAAGACACACCATAGACAAAAACAAGTTTAGGCTCAAATATAAGGCCCTTCGTAATCCAAGTTTGCTGATAGAAGTCATAAATGTAGAAGGAAAATATGAAGGTTTATAGACTAATGAGTCCAATAAGAAAGACAAAGGAAAACCCCCTACAAACCAACAAACAGAATAATCGAAAAGAAGAAAAATTCAGAAGGGTTCAAAGGATAAAAAGACCACTGTCAAAGAAGCAGCCAACAGGACCATAAGATCAAATTCAACTATTGACAACAACTCATACTTGGAAAAGCTTGTAGAAGCAACAACCCATATGCAAGAAAGGTAAAAGGGTTTCCTAATAAAACACCTTTTTGCTTACTAAGTACATTTTTGAAAAGAAGCTCAAGTTTCAAAGTGCATAAATTTGCTTAGGATTTTCAAGTGTTTTTTGTGCGTTTTGGAAAAAGAAACATAGCACTAACAGAAATTCTAGTAGCATTATAGTTTTTATGAAATTACAGGTTTTTAACGGAATTTCTAGTAGCACTTGTTTTAAATTATTTTTGACAACTGTCAGCAAATTTTTTGAGAAAGTTCAGGAAAGATAAGGACTCATAACGATATGGATATAACAAGTGATGGTTGATAAGTGGTTATGAGGTTGTTGAAGGTCATATTTAATGAAGAAACATGGTTATTAAAGAACCAAATTTATGAGGAGACAAATCAGTATAAAAAGGGACAACATGTCATCATACTTAGCAGTACAGTCCAAATTGTCTTCCCTTCTCTCATCTACATATTTCTTGTTAGTTAGATTTCGATGGGAAACATATTTAATGTCCTATAACACCTATGTAATGTGAGAAAGAGTGGTAAACTCTCTTAGCATAAATATTCTCTTAGTATGGTATTGGATTCTCAAACTAGTGTCAGGTTTAAGGGTGCCAAAGACTTTAGATTTTAAATATGATATGGTGCACGCTAGGCTTCAGGACATCATAGTCTTTAGGAATTTCATGTTGGAAAACCTCCAAATCTGTGTCTAGGAAAACTCAAGTAAAATGGAAATATTTTTTTTTAATGGTTGTGAGCCATATGGATGCACATCAATATACATGTTTTTTCCTAAATTTGAATAATTTATGTATTTTTTGGTCAACTAGTTTTTTTATCCAGTTTTTGTCTAATTCTTATTCGATTCACATTTTTTAGGTTAACCATTTCGATGACTGGTCCAGTTCATGTAATTAAATGGATCATAAAAGATAAGGTGGTAGTTGTGTTTTCATGAGAGTGTTGTGTGCATAAGTAATATGGGAGTTACAAAAATCTTCACCTGTGCCCAATTGGAAAATTGGAGTGTCGTAGATGTAAGAAATGTGTAAGAGAATATCCTAAATTTAGAAATAAGAATCTTGTGATGTGTCATTGGGGAACAAAGGTTACAATTACCTAGCAACGTCTTCTTTACCAATAGCTATTGGTCCAGAGACTGGACTAGAATAACCCTCTTCTATAGACATAGCCAAAGTTCAGTGAATTTTGGAGAAGAGGCTTCACACTTTTAACAGAATGGAAAATTTGAAGTTGGACAACAAAATGGATGCTCTGACATCATCAGAGTCTCTAATCGTTAAACAAGATTCATCATTTGTATTGAAGTTACAAAGCACCATGGAGTATTCAGACAACTAAGTTTTTGTTAGGCTAATGTTTATATCTCTTTAATTTTGATTTTAGTTTTATTTTCAAACAATTTATATGACTTTATTATGTCGGTTTGTGCTACAAAGCATTCCAGTACTTCAAGTAGATTTGATGATGTTGAAGTTTGGGCAGCTCTTTCACATGATACGGGTTGGCATGTCAACCAAACTACTGTGAGATGTAAAGCATTGGATTCCCATCCTTCACGAAAATATTTTTGGCATGTCTCCTGCCTCAAGTTATTATTTAGCTTCATAAAATTATCGGAGATAATAAACCATGCAGAGACATATGGCATTACAAAGATGGTTTTACTGTCAGTTTGCACCAAAAATGCTAGCAATTAATGGTAATTTTTTATCATTTCCTTTATCTTTCTATGTTAAGGAAAAATAAAGGAAATGTTAAAACATTACAATTAATTGTTTCAGGATGTCTAAGAGTGATTCCAACCTCATCGGATTTTGTCTGGAGAAATTAGAATTTCTTATCCCGTTTAAAATTCAATAGTTTTCAGGATTTCATGATTGGTACGATTGAAAATTTTTCATTAGATACTATCGTGTATAAGGGTATGGGATTGGCATTTAATCAAGAGAACCAAGCCCTAGAGAAAGCAGAATTTCCTATCTCATTTAAAATTCAACAGTTTTCAAGATTTCAGGATTGGTAGGATTGCAACATTTTCATTAAATTCTATCATGTATAAGGGTATGGGATTGGAATTTGATCAAGAGCACCAAGCCCTCAAGAAAGTATAATTTCCTATCCCATCTAAAATTTAACAGTTTTCACGATTTCCGGATTGGTAGGATTGCAACATTCTCATTATATTATATCACGTTTCAGGGTAAGTGATTGGCATTTAATCAAGAGCACCAAGCCCTTTGTGTACCTTCATGATAGTGATATTAATTCTTTGACTCCTCTATTGGGGCCTTAGCAAAAATGTACCCTTCACTCAAGCAAAAACCATTGATAAAGCATGTTAATTTTTTTTAACCACATTTTAAAGCCTAGATTAGATAGTTTCATTAAAATTGGGTGGTGTTGACTGATATCCCTTGAGGATTGCAGTGGAGACAAAGGATGTCCTTGAACTAAGGATTCCAGCAAAAATGTGCACTCAAAAGTTATCTCAGTTTTGAAGTATAATGGAATGTGTTGGGTTACACACCGATCAATGTGGGGTGTGACAAAAATCTATGGACCCTATTTGTGCACAGGGAATTGAGGCAGTAGAACCAGTATTGTATGCTCCCAAATAGTTGCAAGGGAAGCATTTCATTTTTGGAGAGATATTCATGGGCTGGCTAGACGTCTTTATGGATATAGCCCCAACATTCTAGAAACTCACACAACATAGAAATTCCTTTTGTAAATGTGTTTATAAAAATATTTCGAAGGTATTAGCAGTGACATTTAACGAGGCATTTTCAAAGGTAATCTCTCCTAAACAATTTGGATTTCAAGTTGGCAAGAAAATCCATGAAGCCATAGGATTTACTCAAAAATGTCCACGCAAAATCAATCCAAAAAGATGACAACTTTGGTAATCAAGTTGGACCTTTTCAAAGCATATGATAGGAAAAAATAGTTATATCTCAGGATGGTGTTAATACATATGGGGCTCAATTATCTAGCGGTCAAGTGAATTATGAGATGTGTCACAACTGCAGAAGTGAATTACGAGATGTGTCATAAGTTATAATTGCCTCTTCAGCTATGCTCATCAATGGAGCAACCTTCGCATTCTTCACACCCCCAAGGGGTATAAAATAGGGTTGTCCACTCTCAACCCTTATGTTTTTGTTGGTCAAAGATGGGCTATGTCGAGAAATTTTGCAAGTAAAACAATTAGTATTCTTAAAAGGGGTCAAAATAAAATTAAAAAATTAAAAAATTGCTTTTAACTCATTTATTATTTGTCGATAATATTTTATTGTTATACGATGGTTTAAAGAGGGGAGATAAAAAATTCAGAAACTTCTCAATATCTATTGTGTGGTTATGGGTATGGATATGAATGTACAAAGGTCATACATCAGTTTTAATGGTTTGAATCACGGCTGCAAACATCACAATGTTACAATTTTTTCAATGGAACGATAATATCGCCCACAAATATTATCATATTTTCATCCCAAAAAATATCACAATATTATCGTACAACAAACAAAAATATCACAATACTATCGCACAATAAACAAAAATATCACTCACCTACAAAGGTGTATACATGTTCTTTTTTTTACTTTTTTCATCATTTTTGTATTTATTTTTTTGCAATATTTTTCCAATGCCCCCAATATTTTCCTTTCCAAACCCTCCATGATATTTTCATCGACAGGATGTTTTCAACACTGGTTTGAATGTGAACTCGAAAGGACTCCTGAAGGCATTGTTTCCTTTTAGGCTTTGACTTACAAAAAATATTCCAATGCCTAGGTTTCATTCTCAAGGAAAATGGATACAGAAAAGGTGATTAGGGATGGATGTTGAGAAAAATAGAAAAAAACAATTCATTTCTTGTGTAACAGATGGTTCTCAAGCTGTGCAGATTAAACCTTGACAAGGCTATCCTGGAAGCCATCCCCATGTATTAGCATTCTCTAGCTTGAGTCCCAAAGGGACCACTTGAAAGAATTAGAAAACTCTGTTGAAATTTCTTATGAAGTGGTAAAGGTGAAGATGGTGGGGATCGAGATTCCTTAGGCTTGTTAGTAGTCCATAGTTCTTCCCAAAACAAGGAAGATGAGGTTTGAATAAAATACAAGTATCTGGAAAGGCTTTGGTTTCAAAACATCCTTGTAATCTCATTACAAAGGAAAGCCTTCATAAATCTATTAATTATTAAAATTTAGAAGTATGTAGCCACTGCTTATTTATTGGACTAGATAAGGACTCCTTAGAAAAGTATTAAGAATATTTCAAACCACTAGAAAGTCATGACACTAGCCTTTCCTATCATTGGAAATTCCTTTACATGGAAAAATGGCAATGAGAAGACTGTAAAGATTGACTTAAATCCAATTACAAGGTATGGTGAAAAAATTATTCTAGGTCTTAACTTGATAAACCATTTTTCACAAGAAAAAGTTAAGTATATTTTACTTTACATCAAATTGTGTATACTAATGCTACAAATGTTTGGCAGTTGGGTTAGAAATCAACATAATCTATTAATTTGGGTGGTGAATGGAAGGATTCAGAGGATTCCTTTGTGTGGGCTAAAAATAATGTTACAGGTATGTACACTATAAAGTTAGGTTATATATCTTTAATGGATAAAATTGGTCAAGATATGTGATGGTGGATTAAAAAAAAAACTAAGAAACAAGAATATTCCTATGGCTCACAATCAGATATAAGGTTCCAAGATGGGAAGGCTTACAAAAAAGAGGAAGACAAGGACCTAGCATGAGGAATTTTATTCATTGTCCATATGCTCAATATTTTTAGAAGGATCTAGAAAAAATAATTGGTATGGGCAATGCTTTAAGAGGTACTTCGATGGAAGAATGCCTTAGATCTTGGTTTCAAAAATAGGAATTAAAATTTTTTAGGGAAATTCTATGTTCTGCTAAATAGGGTATTTGGCTGGTATGTGATGCCAGAACTTTGAAGGGAAATAAATTATCACTTCTAAGGTTTGCAATAAGTTCTATGGAATTTTTCATGAATGCAAAGCATCTTCAAAGATAAGACAACCATGGCAGGAGGGAGACATATATATTGACATATCCTCTCCATGAAGTTTTTTTTTATTGTCTAGACAAGGACAAGATAATTTTAGAAATGCAAGAGTTCATTTATTCCCATCTGAGGAGCCCCCAATCACATTCAAGGCTAGTCTGGGAATTGGGTCAAACAATTACACTGAAATAATGGTCCTTCATATTCTTTTGAAAAACTCCATGGATAAAGGGCTAGGAGACTACATGTATATGGGAACTACCTGGTTATTCAATGGATGAAAGGGGAGATTAAAATTCAATGTACTCAACTGGAAGATTTTGGAAAATCAGTTAAAAGCGACGTCATTCTTGTTCGTATCTATATCACACACTCATGTATAATGTGAATACAATATGGTGGTTTTAGGTCAAGAGGTTGAAGCTGGATTATCTATTTTGGAAAAATCTATCTCTAGTGCCTTGACATAGTCAAGGTCTTCTGTTTTTAGATTTGAAGGCTAGTGCTGAGGAGTCATTATCATTGCTATGATTCTATATTGTAAATTTCTCAGGACAGTCATGAGACTTACTTTTAGCACCTATCATTAGAAGATAATCTCAAGTTCTCAACAGTAGAATGTAAGGGGGATTTCTTTGCTTTAAACTTTGATTTTTTTAATCCATATGTATCCAGGCGAAAAAATGAAAAACCTTTTTATCTTCATCTTGTTTTGTACACATGCTTAGAGCAAAAAAAAGAATGTGATTTCCATTCCTTCTTTTGAATAGAATTTATAATTTTTTCTGAGGAAAAAATCTGAGCTTGTACTATGATTTAGACAATATAGGAAGCAAAGCATTGAACTTAATATGTAGCTATCTGGAAAATTGTTGTTAATTTACATGAATTTTCAAGTGGAAAATATAAATCCTCTTGCAAAAAATCCATTTAGTTCAAAATATGAATAAAAGCAAATCCAATATATGTAATTTTTTGGCTAAATTAATGCATGAGAAAACAAATATACAGAACCAAATTTTGGAAAACAACAACATTCACATTTCCAAACCATGACTAACTTCAACTATCATACTTCAGATTTGGAAAAACTTGGCCCTTTCCTTCGTTAATGCCACAATGGATAGGAAATTGTGCTAAAGATGGATGGAAAAGAATTTCAGTGCAAAACATCCTTGAGAAGATTGAAGAACTAACTAGCTAATACTTCTATAATTTTAGGAGATATTTCCATTTAAGATAAATGTATAAGAAATCTAAGGAGATCTTATAATTTACATACTTGACTTGTCGAAGATATTCAAGTCCATCCTGAGGTGTTCCAGAATCAAAGTCAAGCTTTCCAACAAGGAACACACTATCGTCAAAATCATCCTACTCCTCACATGGCAGATTACTATTTTGTTGAATGTTTTCAATAGTGCTTTCTGAAATTTGAAAAGGTAGCTCTTCGTAGCACTGTTCATTTGATTTTATCAGCATCAATGGACCTACAAAATAAATTTTGACAAAAATATAAGATACTCATTGGCACATTGGCAACGATGTTGGGATGGAGATGGGTAAATAAAGGGAAGGGATTCTGATGTGTTGCTTAATTTATACATATTAATAATTCAAGAAGGCTACATAGAACACTTTTGCTTAAATCATTGTTTCCTTGAACAAAAGAAAAGTGATAGTTAAGAAAAGTTTCTAACAGTTTCTAAAATTTGAATAGGTAGCCCTTCGTAGCACAGTACGTTTTATTTTATCAATAGCAATGGACCTACAAAATAAATTTTGACAGAAATATAAGATACTCATCAACACATTGGTGGCAATGTTCTGATGGAAATTGGAGATGGGTAAATAAAGTAGAGGACTTTTGATATGTTTCTTATTTTATACACATTAATCATTCAAGAAGGATACATAGAACACTAATTATGAGAGAACTATATCCTAGAACAAAAGAAAAGTGATAATTAAAAATAGTTTCATAACACAAGAAAACTATAAATATTTAAACTACAAAACACAACAAGAAACATAACACGATCAAAGTTATATGGGCGTGTATGGATTTTGTTTCGATCTCGCCCCGTTGTTCCTGTTTCACTCACTATAGACCACCTTAGCGGTAGCGTCAATCGACTAGTGCTATGTTCCTCAATAGTCTGACCTTCTTGGATAAGCCCTTCCTGGATAAGACGGTACCTGCACCCAGATCAAATCCAAGATAAGACTATAGTTGACCGCACCTCGTTGAAGGATACCCCCTTGTCTAACTCACTATGTTCCTCAGTAACCCGACCTCACGATCCAAGAGCTTAGGCCAGGTGCTAATGGCTAAAAGTGAAAGGTCCTCATTCTTTAGCTCGGGTCCTCCACTAAATGAGATCCTATTGAAAGAAACTTTTATTCTGTTTAGGATCAAAACACAACATTTTCTTGTTGATGTCTATAATAAACCTCATGATGGTATTGAATTAGAAATCAAAACACTGACATCATTTGAGAGAGCTAAGTAACAATCAATTTTTATTTTGATCAGGTGAGACTAGGGTCTCAAACGTAACTATGTACAGGGAAACAAATATTTATGAAGTTTCAGTGAGATGCAAACTACAATAGTATGTAGATCTATGTGGTAAAAATTTTGTCATTGATGAAAAATAGCTAAATAACATGAAGAAAATTTATCTATGCAAAAGATAAGAACCATCCTATCTTTGTTGTCTAAGGAATGTCACTCTGCAGCTATGAACCCTAGGGTTTCTGGCTCATTTACCTTGCTGCAGACCTAATGTTTTGCAATGCTACTCTCTGAGTCTTTTCATAGTGAAAAGGGGGCCGAGTTTGAATTCCATGCCAGGGACTCTGCATATGGCTAGCTCGATTTTGGAGCTCTCTGTGAGTTCTCAGGTTGATTAGTGACCTAGAGGAGGAGCCTCAATCACAATCTTGTTGTCAGTCATTTTGGGGAATAGAGTTTTTTCTTCTATGAAGACAAAATCTTGGAGATAAATTTGTTGGGGGACTATAGAGAATACAAAATGTTGGAGATAAATTTGTTGAGGACCATAGGAAGGATCGGAGGAAAAAAAATGGAGCAGTAGTCTCCTTGTTGACTGATGTTTCCAAAGAAATATTGGGACTTTGCAGTGGGCTTGGCCATAATACTTTGACCCAAAATTCAAATGAGAGAGTCACTTCTCAGGCTGGATCTGTGCAATATATGTTGGGCTGACCTGTGTACATGGTCTTGACGGTGCTGTGGCTGTCAAGGGAACTCTTTCAAAAGGCTTGGTGCAGGCCCGCCCTCTCCCCAGTGATTGTGAGGGCAGCCTAATTTCCTATTTGATACATTGTCTTTTACACAAGTGTAAGTGTTTCATAGCTAGAAATATCCAAGAAAAATATTGTTGAGAAGAACATCTAAAATTCTAGGAAAAAGGTTGTTGAGAAGAACATCTAAAATGTGAAGGGGCAATTATATCAATGACATTTTACAAATGCCATTTTCTCCACCTACCAGAAAATCTCACTAGTATGTCCTAAACATAGCACCAAGTCCAAAGGCTAATACATAATGTGCAGATTCCAGCCAAATATCCAATTTTAAGTTCGTGTCTCACAAAATCCACCCGGCATCCAACATAATTATAGGACTAACCATGCTATGTGTATTGGGATCATCCCAACCAAAAGAATGTGGCTGACATCAATGAGGGGAAGATCCCTTGTGCGTAGAGGTCAGGGAGACTTCATGAGGGTAAGGAAAGGCATAGGAGCGACAAGTAACAAATATAACAAACTGTCATTATGACATAATACAGCAGGTATAGGCTATTATTCGTTGATTTTCTTAGCAAATCTAATTGGTGTGGGAGATAGATTCAATCTTATCTTGATTGGCCTCTACTAATACATGAACTACGCTCAGTGTATGCTTAAAATTCATGACCAGCTTTGTTACAGATTCGACGAACAATAAGTGGTTCATTCACGCAACCCTTCCTTTGATCCTTCCATGAGTGGGAGGGAGATATCAATATCGAATCCTGAGTTTTTTCACACAATGTCAAAGACCCAGTTTCCATTAAATCAAATTTTTGCTTTGAATATAAAATCTCAAACTGAAATGTCATGTAAATGTGTAGGGCTTTTAAGAAAATGAATAAATGTCTGTGGTCTCACCTTCGAAATTCCTTCAGTACCTCCGAGGGTTTCAATAGCTCATGAAATGGAAGAAGAATAACTGGCATAATTTACAACAAAATACGTGGTGGCTGGTATCACTCTGATGCGCTTCTGTCTTCATTTACGCCCATATTTGCACCATTCCCAACACTTTGATGCTTAGAACCCCACATAAACCCTGTTCAGAAATCGTTGGGCTTGGATTTGAACTGCAATCCGCTCTTTTTCAAATTCGAATTCCCACATTATGACTATCAAACTTTTCTCTTTTCAAATTCGAATTTCCGCACTATGATTATTTCTGCTCTTTTTCAAATTCAAATTCCCACACTATGACTATCAAACTTTTCTCTCAAATTCCAAAAAATAACGCTTGGCATGGTCAATGTACATTTGATTTTTAAAAAATAATCAAGATAATTTCCTTTTGAAAAAGAGAGTCGAATCTCGGTGGTTAAAGTCAGGGGAACAATTTATGGAACAAGATATATATAATTTATAGAGTAGGAAATTATGTGATATATATATATATATATATATATATATATATATCATTTAAATTTTATGTATTGGTAATGTGACTCATGTAAATGAATCACATTGGTGTGATAATGATAACTAGTGGACATTATAATATAAAATAAAATATTTTTGGGAAAAGTTAATTGGTTTTGAATTGTTCTTTTGGTTAGGTTTAAAGGTGGTTTTTTTAGCATTATTTGAAATTTATTTAACTAAAGCAATTATACATGCAACCATCTAATGAGGGATAGAGTTCAAACCCCATAGTGTGTAAATTTTTAATTCCATTGGAATGGCTTAAATCATTAGGTTTACTGAATTCAATTCATTTTTTCTAATTTTTATAAAGTGTGAAAATATCTCAAAGGGGGTGGATGACTTAATGCTTAAATGCCTAATGGCTTTAATTTCAAAAGAGACCAATGATCCAACCTGTAAAGGAAAACCAATGGCCATCGTTAGAATGAACAATATTTGGAATGGCTTGATGGATGTGTTCAAGGATGGGTTGATAAGTTTATTTTTGAAAAAGGCCTGATGGCCCAAATTCAACCATCAAGAATTGGAGTCTTTTCTTTATTAAGTTTGCAAAGACAAAAAATGCTTTGATGTGCTAAAATGGGTTAATGTTAAAAATCCTCAAAGTTTAAAAACCTTGCTTCAAGTTGCAAAGTAGTTCAATAGGAATTAGTTTGGAAAGGGCCAAAGTTTCAAAAGGGTAAAAGTTCAAAAAACACCTAATGTTTCAAAAGGGGTTTAAGTTGGAAAATCATTCAAAGTTTCGTAAGGGGTTGGAGTTTGAAGTGGTTCTAGTGGGACAAAATTACAACATTTCAAAATGTATGATGTTTCAAAATGTCTCAAGTGGATTAAGTTCAAAGATAACTAATTTGAATTGCTTGAATATGTTTTAAATGTGTTATGTCCAAATGGCTCAATGGGAAAACGACCCAAAGTTTCAAAATCACCCAATGTTTAAAAATGATCAATGGTATGAAGTTTGAAAGAGAGACCTTGCTAAAAATACTCCAAAATTTTTTATTTTTTAGTTGGCTCTAATCACTAAGCTTGAAAGGGGGGTGATATTTTGCAGAGTTATTGTCCTCCTTTGAAAGCTCTTGGTCACCATGGTTTGAATGAGGTCAATATCCTTCATAAAAATGAGGTTGATGCTTTAGGTGGGATTAATGTTTCAAAAGTGATTGATACCCTCGTATAGAAGCAATTGATGTTTGAAAGAGGCATGTTTCTCAAGTGAACCTAATCTCTTGAAAGGAGTCAATGTTCAAAATAGCTTTGATGTTTGAAAAACTTTGATCTTTTGAAAGGGTTCAATGTTGTAAGTTTAAAAGGAGGTTGATAGCCTATGGAGGGGGAAGATACATCATCAAAATAAAATAACTAGTGTAAAGGGAGTTGATGCCTTGGATTAGCTCGATGATCAAATCTTCGTATTTATAAGAAGGCCTTAGACAATTAGTGAACATGCTATTCGGCGCAAACGATGACTCACAAAATCTTATTTTAGGCGTAAGTTGAGCAGACAAATTCGAATAAAGATGAAATTTCAAGTGAACATTGTATTGACCTTCACACTGACCCCCGGGCTAAGAAAAAGGATAACTTCCCTTAAAAAATAAATAAGCCAAATGAAAGGAAGGAACCATGGAAACTTGAGTTGATTGGTAGGAATGAATGAAGCTTTTTTTATTATAAGAGAGAAATTTGTTGGACCAAAGAGAGAGGACACACTTCTATTCTCTTGAATGACCATGTCAAGAAGGGGAGGAACCATGTATGACCTGTTATTTCGACTTCTTGAATTGGCATGCACTTTTATTTCTTTCTAGATGATGTCCATTATTTAGTAATTAGGTGCATTGGGATAATTAGAGTATCATAATATGATATATAAAAGAGATAAATCATTTGATTTATGCTTGCCTCTTGTCATTAACAATTAACTTGTTTATTAGCACACTACAACAGTAATGCAAAAAAGAATAGAAGAAAATGACCAAAAGAGTAACGAGTAAATTTATTGCAAAGGTGAATAAAAACCAAGCACAAAAGGCATGCAATAAAGTAAGCCCTCTCTTTATTCAAATGTTAGTTATATTTACTCGTGCCTATGGAATGGAAAATAAGGATTCATTACTTCTTGTTGCATTTGAGAGAGATACTTTACCTCTACATGTACATCAACATAAGATGAGTTGGCAAGGTCAGATTTAACTAAGCTCCTTAAGGTCAATGGGTGTTGATCCTAGATTTTAGCTACATGGTTATGAAAATTTTAGATTTGTTATCGAGGATATTACATAAAAGCATGATTACAAATATAAATATCATATAAGTCACTAACATACTTCGAGGTAAATTGGTCATGAGTGTAAGGCTTGATAAGTATTATGACTAAGTAATGGTATTACCTTAGTTTGAAGGTAAAGTTCTCCTTATTTCCTCACCGCCCCCCCACACACACTTCAAATTTTAGAACAAATAAGAAAGCATCGACACCCTTATTCATATGAAAGTGAGAAGAATCGAGACATGACTAGATTGACCTCCCCTCCTCACTTCTTGAAGCATTAACTCAACTTATTGAAATGGTTAGATTATAGTTTAGTTTCACCTTTCATCATACTCACACTCTCATGAGGGTGGATAGGGCCTCCATTTTTTTTGTGATAAGGTGTGCACAAAGTAATTTCAGAGAAAGAGAGACTTTGGGTTGGGCACAACATTGTTTTTCTAATGACTTGGTTGGGTTCCCAAGTTTCAAAAAAAGTAAGGCTATCTACAGGGGTATGACAGCTAGGCAGTGCCAACATGTTCCAGGGAATGTAAGGTTCCCAAGTAAGGCTAGTTGTGAGGGCATGAGTGCCAAGGCGTGCTTGGGAATCCTACTGTGTGACAAATAGTGTGAAGACATTGCTAATATGTTCCAATTGTTAAGGCATGCTAAGATGTGCAAGGGTGTGACAATGCGAGTCAGGGACAGTCAAGGAAAACAAAAGGAGAAAAAAGTTAAACTACAAGGAGATGAACACATAAGATGGTTAATAACTCATCAATTTACCTTTTCCGTGACGGGCATGCTAGGCACACCAACACTAGGTGCGAATAGGTGCTAAGTGCCAAGTGTTAGTGAATTCTATGTGCAAAAATCTTCCTCTTTTTCTTCTCATCTACTTTCCAATAATTGACCTCAAATAAATTTAATATTAAACCATGCCAAAGCATACCAATTCATCTCAATGCATGTCAAACATGCTAAGATTTTCCAAGTGCTAACATGTGCCAAGTTCCAATGTGTGTTGGGGAATATTATGCATGCTATGAAGTGGCAGGGAATGTCAAAAAGTGCTAAGTAGAGAGTACCAATGCATCCTGAGGAGTGTTAGGGAGTAATAGGACAACACAAGGGAGCACTAGGTCAAAATGCATGGAAGTGAATGAATATGAGGGTGTGTCAGGGAGTGGCAATGAGAGCTAGTTGTCATGCCAAGGAGGGAGTGAGAAGGTATTCGAAGCATTCACACACCATATTGACCACTCACTTATTACCATTACCACACCATAAAAAAACCCTAAAAATGTCATTCTTAAAATATCTTGTGTAGTTTCCTAATGTCATTCAAGTAGAATATCTCAAATAATTATGTCAATAATGGTGCGATCATTTTTTTATTCTCTTAAAGGAACTCTTTCTGGACATGCACCTCATCAAAAATAAATCATCGAGTGAAAATGAATGGAAATGAATGAATAAGAGGGTGTGTTGGGGAGTGTCAGTGAGTGTCAGACGTGTCAAGGGGGGAGTGACAAGGCATGATAGGGAATGCTATGGAATTTCAAGAAGTGCCAGGGTGTGCTAACATGTGCTAGATAGTGCCAAGGCATGCTAGTGCATAGCAAGCATGCCAAGACATGCCATGTGTTAAGGCATGACAATATGTGATAGGTGTTAGGGTATGCAAACGTGTGTCAAGGAGTGTTAGGCGAAAAAAGGGAACACCAAGTTAAAATGAAAATAAATGAACACATATGAGGGTTAATAATTCATGACCTTACCTTTTCAAGAGGGGCATGCTAGGCATACCAACACTAGTGTCAATACATGCCAAGGGAAAAATTTTATCGCGTCTTAACTGCCAAATCATCCTCTATTACTTCTCTCTTAATTGTGAATAATTGATCTCAAATAAATTTTATCTTAAACCATGCCAAGGAATTCTATGGAATCCAAGACCACTAAGTTCCAAGACCTAATATGTGCCATGGAGTTATAGGGCATATTATGGAGTTCCAGGTTTTCTAAAGAGGGAGTGACGAGATAAGCTAGATATTTCCAAGGCATGTTATAGTGCTAGGGAAGCATACCAATATGTTCCAAGTGCCAATGTGTGTTGAGTGTTAGCGAGTTCCAGGGAAACACAAGGGAGAACTATGTAAAAATGCATGGAAATGAATGAATAAGACTATGTGACAAAGAGTGTTAGCGAGTTCCATGTGTGATAAGGAGGGAGTGACATGGTATGCTAGGTAATTCTAAGTCATGCTAGTGTGTCAGAGTGGCATGTGGCCAAGATGTGCCAGGTGCCAGGGTGTGCCAACACATGATAGGAAGTGTTAGGGAGTCCTAGGGATACACAAGGGAGCACTAGGTGGAAATAATGCATGCAAATGAAAATTTAAGAGATTGTGATAGGAAGGGTCACTAAGTTCCAGGTTTGCTAAGGAGGGAGTGACAAGGTATGCTAGAGGTTAGGGAAACATGCCAAGATGTGCCAGGTGCTAGGGTGTGCCAATGCAAGTCAAGGAATTTTATGGAGTTCTAGGGAAAAACAAGGGAGTAATAGTTTCAAATGCATGGAAATGAATGAATAAGAGTGTGTGACAGGGACTGCTAGCAAATTCTAGGTGTGCTAAGGAGGGAGTGACAATGTATGTTAGGTAGTGCCAAGGAATGTTATAGTGGCAAGGTGACATGCCAAGATGTGCCAAGTTTCAGGGTGCCAATCTGTGTCAGGAGTGTTAATGAGTGCCACGGAAACATAAGGGAGAACTAGTTTAAAATGCATGGAAATGAACTAATATAGAGTGTGTGATAGGGAGTGTCATTGAGTTCCAACTGTGCTAAGGAGGGAATTACAAGCTTATATGCTAGGAAATGCCAAGGCATGCCAGAGTTCCATGGCGTTGGGGAATGATAGGGTGTGTTATGGAGTTCCAAATCATGTCAAGGAATGCAGGGGATGCTAACATGTGCCACATAGTTCCAAGGGATTGTTAGATGTTTCATGTGTTATGGCATGTCAAGATGTAAACTATATTTCTTATTTGTTTTATGGCCATGATTGGATGTGAGCGTTGACTTGGTAACTTGTTAAGTGGGATGAGTTAATATTGACCATGAGTAGCCTAATATTAGTTATAATTCATTCTTAGGCGAACAAGGCATAGTCTAGTTGCAGTAAATGAAACTTGGTCATGTTGTTGTAGTTAAGGCAGGACTTGGTTGGGTTCCCAAGTCTAAAAAAAATAAGGGTAGTTGTGAGGACATGACAGTTAAGGAGTGCCAAGGTGTCCCAATGAATTAAAAGGTGTGCTAACACATGTTAGTTAGTGTTAATGCATGACAAGGAGTGTTTGGGAGTATTAGGGCATCACAAGGGAGAAATAGTTCAAAGTGCATGGAAACAAATTAATAAGAGTGTTTTTCAGGGAGTGTCAGTGAATTCCAGGTGTCCCATGGATGAAGTGTGTTAGGAGAATTTCATAATAGGACTTGCAGGAGGCAAGCCTATGATTACAATAAGGGGATGGACAAAGAAGTTTCAGACAAAGGGAGACTTTGTGATAGACACAACACTATTTTTCAATGACTTGGTTGGGTTTCCAAGTCGCAAAAAAAGTAAGGTTATCTATGAGGTCATGACAACTAGGGAGTGCCAAGATGTGCAGGGAATCCCAAGAAGTTCTAACACATACTAAAAATTTCCAAGGCATGTTAGACATTCCAATAATTTTTACGTGCTAGGGTTTGGTGCCAACGCATGCTAGGGAGTGTCGGGGAAACATAATGGAGGACTAGTTTCAATTGCATGGAAATGAATGAATAAGAGTGTGTGATAGGGAGTGTTAGAAAGTTATAGGGAGTTTTAGAAAGTTATAGGTGTGATAAGGAGGGAGTGACAAGGTATGCTAAGAAATTCCAAGGCATGATAGAGTGATAGGAAAGCATGCCAAGATGTGCCAAGTTCCAGGGTGTGCCAATGTGTGCCAAGGAGTGTTAGGGAGTGCTAGAGAAACACAAGGGAGAACTATATCATAATGCATGGAAATGAATGAATAAGAGTGTGTGACAAGGATTTTCAACGAGTTACAAGTGTGCTAAGGATGAGTGACAAGGAATGCTTGGCAGTGCTAAGGAATGCTAGAGTGTTAGGGTGACATGCGGCCAAGATGTGCCAACGTGTGCAAGGAAGTGGTAACTAGGAGTGCCAAGGAAACACAAGGGAGCACTACGTCAAAATGCATGGAAATGAACAAATAAGAGTTAGTGATTGGAAGTGTCATTGAGTTCCTAGTGTGTTAAGGAGGGAGTAACAAGGTATGCTAGGTAGTGTTAAGGCATGAAAGAGGCCAGGGTGACGTGCCAAGATGTCTTAGGTGCTAGGGTGTACCAACACGTGCCAAGAAGTGTTAAGGAATGCTATGGAAACACAAGGGAGCACTAGGTAAAAATTCATGGAAATGAATGAATAAGAGTTTGTGACTGGGATTTTCAATGAGCTCTAGGTGTGCTAAGGAGAGAGTGACAAGGTATGCTAGGTAGTGCCAAGGAATGCTAGACTGCTAGGGCGGCATGCATAGATGTTCCAGGTGTTAGGGTGTACCAATGTGTGTTAGGGAGTGTTAGGGAGTGTCAGATAAACACAAGGAAACACTAAATCAAAATGCATGGAAATGAATGTGTTGAAGATTGCAACAAGAAAAAGTGAAATTGGCATCCGAAAACAACATCCTTGATCCTAGTGAAAGTTAAGCACCTACACTAGGTGGGGCCTACATAGGCTATTTTTAGGTGAAGTCTATTTTTAGAATGGTGATCAAATTATATATATATATATACAAGGTTCTATTTTTAGATGCATGTGCAAAGTCTCTTTATAGATCGCATGTCTAAATATAGAATGCATGTCAATTATTATTATCTCTTAATAATAATTGGACAATAAACATTAATCTATTCTCAATGAGCACTTGGAAATAGTTAACTAAAGTGTCAAATCAGTTAGCTAAGTGGATTTTGAGTTGAAGTGGTTGGTTGGTGGGACATGCAATTGGACTTAGTTGTAACTGAGTGATTCGAAGTTGTAATAGAGTTGGATGTGTAGTTATGTGAGTTGTAAAGTAGTTTAACTCAGTTAAGTGAGTTAAACTCAGTTGTGCTAGTTGTAACTAAAGATACACTAGTGAGAGATCAGCGAATTAATTATTTAATTAATTCAAAAATAGTGGTCTCACATGCAACTGAATATTTACTACAATTAACTACATGCATGTTAGATCTAGTGGAGACCCAGTTGAGAGATAGGTGAAAGGGATAGATTGACTATCAGTTGTGACATTAGCGGGTGCACTCATGCAACCACACACACATTGCATGTTCCTATGAGGATTGTGCAATCACGCCAGGCAATATTCATTCATCTAGAGCTTCTTGACCATCAGGGATTGCGCAGTGGAGGCAAGATGTTTGGAGACAGTAAATTGGTGCATGTATTTTCCAATTTTTGTATGATAGTGTGAGACGATTGTAGATTGTACTGAGAGCTCTTGGATTAGATTTTCTTATGAGATTGTTTCATGATCCATGATATATACATAATATATGATAGTGTGGTTTTTAGCTTTATGCTTTCCCGGTAAAAACATCTGTGTTATGTGTTCCTAATCTTTCTTCATATATTGTGATTGGCGATCGTGTTTTAAATTTCTACAAGAATTTTTGTAGAAGCGATTTTGTATTTAACAATGGCATATAATTTTTAGATCAGGAGAATCCAGGCAATACATACATAATTTGTATTAAAATTTATTCAGAACAAATAAGGGTGTGTGATAGGGAGTGTCAATGAGTTCTAGGTGTGTTGAGGAGGGAGTGACAAGGTTATATGCTAGGCAATGCTAAGGTATGTTAAACTACCAATGCATGTCATGAAGTGCTAGGGTGTGTTAGGGTGTATAAAATCATGTCAAGGAATGTATGGGGATTCCAAGACATGCCACATAATTAAGGCATTTAAGACATGTCAGGTGTTATGGCATGTCAATATGTAAATTGTGTTTCTTAGTTGTTCTATGACCATAGTTGGATGTGATGAGCCTTGTATTGGTAACTTGTTAAGTGGGATCAATTGAGATTGGACATGAGTATTCTAAGATTAGTTACATGTATTTCTTAGGTGAACAAGGCATATTTTGAATTTCCACGACACATGAGAATTTGGGTTTGGTCTTAGAATATTTGATGCAAACACAGTCAAGTGCCACAACACATCTACTTTGCACAATGAAATCTACAAACATCATTGAATCAAATAGTGCACATGAAAATTTTTAAAATTTTCAAACCGTTCTTTGTTAAATTACAAACTATAATAAAATAAGCTAGAGCTCTTGTACCAGGGATCATGGTCCTTTACAACCACACTGATACAAGGAATACAACTAGGGCTTGGTTTTAGTCCTTTGACAACCGATCTACCTTGAACAAGAAAACACTTGACCCACTTTTTGATGTTGGTCCTACATAGCCCTTTTAATCCACAGGTATTAAGCACATATGGCAGGTCCTCTTGCCTCCCATTCTGCAACTCCTCAATCTGCCTCTATCAATGAACTCAAATCATTTAGGTTACTGAACTCAGCTCAAAATTGTTTTCCCTCTATCTATCTCTTTTTTCCTTTAAGGTCTGCAACACTTAGGGATTTTTATCAATTGTTCACAACTCTATTGTGAACAACTCTTTAGTTTTCCCAATTTTTCCATACTTCTGCTCCAAGATGACAAGTGTAGGGATATGGAAGTTTCCCTTATTCTCAATGACATGATCCTCTACAATAGAGTGAACTAGGGGTAGTTACATATCCCACTTGACTACTACTTTAGTCTTTCAAAGTATGCACGTTATTAGGCCCAATACACCTACCCTTCTACTAGTCTTGTTTTCCTTCACAAGTATAGGACTTAGAGCTCTTCTTTGACAGTCACCTAACAACCCTCTAATTGTACTTGTATTGCCATCACTTTTCCCAACCACGATTAATTATTTTACTGATATAATGCCCACAACATTTCCCTCATCTAGGGCTCTTCAAATATGCCACCTAATAGTGATTTGAGTCCTCTCAAAATCACTATTTTTGTGTACTAGTTTCTTTGTTTTCCAATATATGAACAAATCTTAACTACTCACCTTATCATCCTTCTAACAATTTGTAGATGACTGAACTAGGGTCAAAAATCATTGATTAACAGTACATTGACAAAAAATTTATAGGTTGCTTCATATCTCTGTCCAAAACTCTATGGATAGTCCACCTAAATCAACTCCTATTCATGTCAATCCATTCCTCATATGGCACATTTCTTCTACTCCATCTTCTACTCAGGTTCCACCTTCCTTTGGATTTTATATCTTCGCACATACTTCAGCAAACCATCTTCCAAATTTGTGGTATATATTGCAGAGATAAAACTCTCTCTAAGGACAAACCCCCTTCTTCTATGTATATTTGCCATAGTATTAATGACATACCTTATGGATTGAAAATGCTAGGAAACCTTCCTAAAAGGGGAATTATACTTCTATTCTAATTTTTTTATAACATACCCTATCCACCCATAGCAAAAACGACAAATTTTTCCTCCATAAGAGACTCAACCTAGCTCATATGGATCCATACATTCTGGGAATTTCTTTGGCTGAATCTTGATTTGATCTTTAGATCTCTACGACCCTCAAACTACGGCTACCTCAGTCAATATTACACCTACGACTACTTCTGTTCTGGCCCTAAATTCTAGTGCAAGCCCTCCTCCATTTGTGTTGTTCTTTATCACAAACCTTGAAACCTACTAATCACCACAAGGTAGGGTTTCAACCCTCTCTACTATTTCAAAAATTAATGCGGCCTTCACACAGAAACACCAATGAAATCACATGCCAAAATTCTCATGATCTGCCTCTCTTGAACTTGATCTACCATAAGAGAACCAACAATATTCCATGCTACTTCCTATCTCGAACCCATTAATGTAAGTGAAATTCTTGTGAACCCTCACATGATGATCTTACTGTTGGTGGATGACCGCAACGCTTACTCAACCCTCTAACTCAACCTACTTTAGGACTACATCTCTCCTGGCATCCTTGATCAAATGAGTTCCTTCTCACTTGATGTTCTCGCCTTCATACTAAGGCCTCATTAAATAACTTTTTCTAGCTGGGCATATTAAGAACGCTCTAGAACTTACAAACTTTATCCACTTAGACCTTAGGAAATGTTTTTTTCTTTTATCTTTCTTTTAGATTTTAAACCCCATCTCGGGTCTAAAGCCCCTTCTCCTAGTTTATTTTCCCACAAATCCTTTTGTGGCCAAACTCACACAAACCCATCTCACTATTCTTGTGGAGTACCTCCCAAGCTACACAATTCAACAACATAGTCTATTTGTAGTAATCGTAACTAGGTCAAGCTCCTATAGTCAAGCGAGGGCTGGTTGGGTTCCCAAGTTGAAAATTAAGGGTAGTTGTGAGGGCATGATAACTAGGGAGGGTTAGGGCATGCCAAGGAATGAAAAGGTGTATTAACACATGATAGACAATGTTAATGCATGTTGAGGAGTGTTAAGGAGTTTCAAGGCATCACAAGGGAAAAATAGGTCAAAATGCATGGAAATGAAAAATTAAGAGTGTGTGCTAAAGAGTGTCAGTGAATTCAATTGTGCCAAGGATGAAGTGTGCTAGAAGAAGCTAATAATAGGATTTGCAAGAGGAAATCCTACGATTGCGATAAGGGGCTCGAAAAATCAGATTTAGACAAAGGGAGACTTTGTGTTGGACACAATAATATTTTGCCTTTATCTGTTTTTTTATATGACATGTGGCACACTTTGTCCGAATGGTCATGTTTTAAACTATTTTAGACAATTGCATATTGTACATTGTTGTGCATAAGTTTTGGGGAACTCAGCTTGTGCTGACTTATATCTTGTGTGTCTTGTGTATATTTTGGTTTGTGAAAAATCTCAGTTAATGCTCTACTGTTTATATGACCTGGACATACATGTGAAATATTTCCTATGTAAGCTATGTTGCTTCATTGTTTTATGGCCATGGCTAGATCTGATCCTTGTCTTGGTAATTTCTTAAGTGGGTAAAGTTTAGCTTGAACATGACTGGCCTAAGATGAGGTATAGGCAGTTCTTAGGTGAACAAGGCAAAATCTACTTTTAGTAGGTGCAATTGATCAAGTTGTTACGGCTGATGCAAACCATTGTCACATGAACTGCAGTAGCTAAGGGCTTGATTGGGTTCCCAAGTCGTGAAAAAATGTAAGGCTAGTTGTGAGGGCATGAGAGCCAAGGCATGCTAGGGAATGATAACATGTTCCATATAGTTCGAAGGCATGTAAAATATGCTAAGATGTGTCAAGTGCTAAGGCATGCCAAGATGTGCAAGGGTGTGACAATACGTGACAAGGACTATCATAGCAAAAAAAAGGAGATGGCAAGTTAAACTACAAGGAAATGAACACATCATAGGGTTAATAAGTCATCAATTTACATTTTCTAGGAGAGGCATGCTATACACACCAACACTAGGTGGAAATAAGTGTCAAGTGCCAAGTGTTAGTGCATTATAAGTGCCAAATCATCCTTTGTTACTTCTCTTCTACTTTCCAATAATTGATCTCAAATAAATTTAATATTAAACCATGCCAAAGCATACCGAGGCATCTTAATGAATGTTATACATTCTAATGATCATGGCCTATTTAGGACTACATCTCTCTTCACCCCCTTGATCAAATGAGATCCTTCTCACTTGATGTTCTTTCCTTCATCCTAGGCCTCATTAGATAGTTTTTCCTAGACCTCTTACGAACCCTCTAGAACTTACAGGTTTTATCCATTGAGACCTTACGAAATATTAATTTCCCTTTTTAATTTTATTTTATATTTTAAACGCCATCTTGGGTCCAAAATCCCTTTCCTTGGATTCTTTTCCCACAAATCCTTTTGTGACCAAACTCACACAAACCCATCTCACTAGGCTTGTGGAGTACCTCCCAAGCTACACAATTCAACAACATAGTCTAGTTGTAGTAACTGTAACTTGGTCAAGCTCTTGTAGTCAAGTGAGGGCTTGGCTGGGTTCCCAAGTTGCAAATTAAGTAAGGGTAGTTGTGAGGGCATATATAGGGAGGGTTAGGGCATGAAAAGGAATGAAAAGGCATGCTAACACATCTTGGACAATGTTAATGCATGCTGAACTAGAGTGTTAGGGAGTATCGGGGCATATCAGGGGATAACTAGGTCAAAATTCATGGAAAGGAATGAATAAGAGTGTGTTTCGGGGAGTGCCAGCGAATTCAAGTGTGCTAAGTAAGAAGTGTGTTAGGATCATTTCATAATAGGATTTACATGAGGCAAGCCTATGGTTTTTATACGAGGCTCAACATAGAAATTTTAGACAAAGGGAAATAACTTTGTGCTAGGCACAACATTGTTTTGCCTTTAGCTTTTTTTTTTAAAATGAGATGTGGCACACTTTGGCTACATGCTCATGTTTTAGACTATTATAGATACTTACATATTGTACATTTTTGTGCATAAGTTTTGGGGCACTTTACTTGTGTCAGCTTATATCTTGTGTGCCTTGTGCATCTTGTGGTTCTTGAAAACTCTCAGTTAATGTTCTACTGTTTATATGAACTGAACATACATGTGAAATATTTTCTATACTGCAAGCTATGTTTCTTAGTTTTTTTATGGCAATGGCTAGATCATGTGATCCTTGTCTTGGTAACTAGTTAAGTGGGACAAGTTGAGCTTGGACCTAAGTGGCATAAGATGATCTATAGGCAGTTCTTAGGTGAACAAGGCACAATCTACTTGTAGTAGGTGAAATTGTTCAAGTTGTTGCGATTGAAGCAGACCAATATTGTCACATGAACTGCAGTAGACAAGGATTTGATTGGGTTCCCAAGTTGTGAAAAAATTTAAAGGCTAGCTGTGAGAACATGAGTGCCAAGGTGTTCCAGGGAATGTTAAGATGTGTCAGATGGTGCGAAGGCATGTCAAACATGATAATATGTGCCAAGTGATAAGGCATTCGAAGATGTGCAAGGGTGTTTCAATGCATGCCAGGGATTGTCAAGGCAACAAAGGGGAGAAAAAAGTTAAACTACAATGAAATGAACACATAATAGGGTTAATAAGTCATCAATTTACCTTTTCCAAGAGGGGCATGCTAGGCACACCAACACTAAGTGCCAATAGGTGCCAAGTGAAAAGTCTTAGTGCATTATAAGTGCCAAGTATTCCTTTATTTCTTCTCATCTACTTTCCAACAATTGATCTCAAATAAATTTAATATTAAACCATGCCAAATAATACGAAGGCATCTCAACATATTCCATACATGATAAGACTTTCCAAGCACCAACACTTGCCAAGCACCAACACATGCCAAGCGCCAATATGTGTCAGGGAGTGTTATGCATGCTACGAACTGGAAGGGCAGGTTGAAGAGTGCTAAGGTGTGCTAGAGAGTGCTAATTCATGTTAAGGAGTGTTAAGGAGTACTAGGAAAAAACATTAAGGGAGCACCAGGTCAAAATTAATGGAATTTAATTAATATGAGGAACATGTGCCAAGGACCAGTGTTAATGAGTGCTAGCTGTCATGCCAAGGAGGGAGTCACAAAATATGTTAAGCATTGGTAAGGCATAATAGGGAGTATCAAGGCATGTCAAGAAGTACCAAAGTGTGCTAGGGAGTTCCAAGGTGTGCTAATTATATGTGCCAAATAGTGCCAAGATATGCCAATACATGCCAAGTGCTAAGGATGTGCAGGGTACCAGGGTATGTTAATATGTGTCAAGAATTTTCAAGGCAACAAAAGGAATAACCAAGCTAAAATGCAAGAAAATGAACACATGAGAGGGTTAATAAGCTGGGACTTTATATTTTTCAAAAGGGGCATGCTAGGCACACTAATAATAGGTCCCAATACATGCCAAGTTTCATTGTGTGCCAAGTGATAATGTATGTCAATGCATGCAACCAAGGTGTTCCAGGGAATGCTAGGGATTACATGCATGTCAACACATGATAGGAGAGTTCTATGTTGTGCTAGCGCATGCCACCATGTGCTTGGGTGTTAGTGTCATGACAAGATCTTCTAGGTACAAATATGTTCCAAGACATGCGAGGTGCTAAGAAATGTTAGTGTGTGCCAAAGAATTAATTTAAGGTGTGCCGAGATTGTTGAGGAGTGTTAAGTCTTTCTCATTAATATAATTGACATAGTTTTATTAATTATTAAATATTATATTTCCTACACACATTAGTGGAAATTTATCTAAAGGGAATTTTCTAGATAATAAACTTAATATATATGAATCATGTGTTGACTCATAGGAAAAATCTATTCAACTAGTCATTACTTGAGGGAAATGATACACATTAATTACTTCTTAAAAAATTGGTTGAATCTAACCACTATGGCGTTGGACATATTATAAAAAATACTCCCTAATAATGGTCTTAAATCATTATCTTTTGACAAAAAATATATTAATAGACACATAGTGTCATCAAAAACTCATTGGAATGATCAATGATGATGAACATTTTTTGACCGTCACCAAAAGTAACAAAAAGAGCATTGGTGAGGGTCATTAAAATTTCATCACTAAAAGTGTCACCAAAGAGAGAATTAGTGATGGGCCTTTAACGATCCTCACCAAAAGTGTCATTGAAAATGGCTTTGGTAACGAACCTTAAAGGACCATCACTATATACACTTACAATGACACTTTTTTAAGGACCGTCACCATATGTGACATTGGTGACGGACCCTAAAGGTCCATCACAAGCATGTCCCTCACCAATGTCCTTTTTTCTTGTGGTGGGAGTTGGTGCCTCTCTATATATATATATCATTTGTAAATACCATTTCCGGGTTAGATGTTGGTCTACTTGAAGATTTAATATAGTAAAGAAAACTCCTTTTTGCACTTCATGCTAGAGGATTTTGTGATTCAAGGACTATCTAATGTATGGTGTGTTTCTCTCATTGTTTATTTCTTCTTATTTATGAGTTGCAGCAACTAGTATGGTGTGAGTAAGAAAACTGTTAGAGGATCTAATAGTAAATTATTTTCTTTTTAGTCTTATACAAAATCATATGTATGTTGTAGAGCATGTTAGTGAAGGTTTCATGAAGGATTTATGAATTATTTATACATGTATGCTAATTTCTAAATGTTGTTTACTTTACATAAAACAAAGTTTATGTAAAGATCCACTATTGTAGTTGTGTGACTGATTTAGGATATGCATATTTCTTAAAGTACTAGCTATCTATCTCCTTTAATTTTTTACAATCTGCTTCCTATACTACCAATTTACCGATACAATTTACACTTGCCACAACTTACCAAATGCATGAAAGTCTAAAAGAGAAAAAATCATTTCAAACTATTTAAGAAGCCATCCCACCACTCAAAACCTTTAAATTTGAAATGAACTATGATGTGTAAGGCTTACTCCTTTTGCATTCAAGGAGTGACTCATTTCACTAACATCTTTGGCATCGTTGCCAGGGAGGAAAATTGAAGTTTATCCTTGGGTGAATGACAAATTTATAAGTTTGGTTCTGAGGTGTACAATTTCAACTATATGTTTAAACAAATTTACACCTGGAAACTCCATTGTTGAAGTTATAGCTCCTATAAAGGCTAGAACCAGGGCTAACCCATATTCCCCTTTGAGAATCCTAGTCCCTGACCCTGAAAAGCTAATCAGGAAAAAGTGTAAACGAAATTTTTCTGCCTCTGCTATTGTTTTCTCAAAGTTTGTCCCTAAATAATTCTTGCAAACTATATTCCGATTTTCTAGAAAATATTGTACCTCCCTTGGTTTGAAGCCAACAAACAGTATCCACTTCAAAATTTGGTGCTTCATCATCTACTGTTCAAAATCCACCAATTTTTGTTCCACAAATCCCAGCAACTCACACCATGGTAGGTCCAAACCCACCCCCTAACCGAATGGATGAAATTGTTGTTGCAAGGTATGCCCTTCGGTTTTACCTCAACCTATGAATGAATCACCTGTAGGAGATTATCTCAAGTACATGCTTAAGTTTAGTGGTGAGTGTTATGCGGAATTGTGATCTATGGATAAACCAAATTCCCTAAGTGTGCTTCTAGTCACTTAGAACAACAGAGGAAATAATTACTATCACTTTCTCTAAGACAAACATATATACATTATGGTGAAATAACCTACTTGTAATTCAATTGCTTCTCCTTCTCATTCTGTCATTTTTGTTGTCACTCTCAATCCAACTCAAATCACTAGATCGATTCCCGCAAACACAAACAGATAACATAAAATAACATGCAATATATAGATATCTACTTATCTTGCTCAATCAAATCGATTAGATATGAAATACATATATCATTCAAGAATCCATTGCACAAGAAATAGAGACATATATATGGGAAAATGAACAACAATATTTATTAAAGAGTAGAAGGGGAATGTTAAAACCAATGGATCGATTTGTTGTCAACCTGCTCCAGCTTCATTCTAGCCTCATCACATCCAACATCATACCAGCAGCATATTAGTACTTTCACTCTCTTATCAAATGAGAATCCAACATCATAACTTTACCAAAATTATTCCTTTTCTATCACTAGAATGAGTGCTCAATTTATAGGGAAACTGATGGTAGTTTCTCAATGAATGACTTTCTAATTATAGGCAAGACATGTTCCCAAGTTTAGAGGTGATATATGGACACTTGTATTCGAATTTTTACACATATGGACTCTTCTAGAAGGCATTGGCCATGTGGAGATTCCCGGAACAATGAGAATTCCGCTCCCATTTGACCAACACACTCTTGAATGCCAGGAAATGCACTGCAGTGCACCCTTGAATGGTGGATTTTCCACTGGAACACAACTATTCCCTTTAGAGGCTGTGTTGTTGAGTAAATAAGTGATATAACATATACTTCAAACCTTGGAAATTTCACAATACAAGCCATGAATTAATTTTTATTCTCTGAGGGCATATAGAAACTAAAATATGAGGGGATGATAGACCCTATTTCATTGGTCTTGGGGATGATGTCCAATTTTACCAGGTCATGGGGGATGATGCCCAAATTGACCTTAATAGTTTCCCCCTAAAGAATGAAGTCAAAATAATAATACTATTTGGATGAGATGCTTTACGATGTGATGAGCTAGAACTGAAGTAGAGCGGTGGCAAGCATGTTGGACATTGGGTTCAACACTCCCCGTGTGTTTCATGACATAGACTAACTGCCTCTCATGGTTCCTAACTTTGGCGATTGTAGCGAAGACTAATGCTTGTGGGTTTTGGTCTAACAAAAATCATGATTCCAAAAATTGGTATTAGAGCGACAAGTCTCGATTTTGAAACTCACCCAACTCGCGTTGGGGGGGAGATTGTTGGACGTTGGGTTCAATGCTCCCCGTGTGTTTCACGACATGGACTAATTTCCTCTCGTGGTTCCTAACTCTGGAGATTGTAGCAAAGACTAATGCCTGCAGGTTTTGGTCTAACAAAAATTGTGATTCCACACTGCATCAATATTACAATACATTACATCATGATATTTTCATCTTGATCACGAATTGTGGAGGGATGCATTCCCATGCCCAACACATAAACTATCTAATAACATTTACATAGTTCAAAAAGTCGTCTACATTGGAATGTTGCCCAATACAGACATGCCTACAGATATAGGCCCATGTTCGTATGATGATCTGTATGTAAAGCCATTGTAAAAATGATGTGTACAATAATCCTAAAATAGCAGCCTAGATGGATGAAACTAGATCTGGGGTATTCTTATCTGGTTCACTCAATCATTCTGGTACAAGTCTAGCCATGCAAATATATTATTTGTAGTCAAACATGGTAAGACATCGTTTTATTACCAACCAATGGTGTGAGTTGTTAACAATCGTGAGAGAACCACCATTGATGTTAATGGATCTCAAGGTACTACAGTACAATTTGTAAGGCGTGAATATATGATTTGATGTCAAATGCCAAAAAAACTCTTTCATTCAAAGGTCTAGAAGTGAGAAACTTGTCGATGATGTAAAAAGCCTTAGGGTACTTGAAGATGATGTT
Source organism: Pinus albicaulis (assembly GCA_034641835.2). Classification (NCBI taxonomy): domain Eukaryota; kingdom Viridiplantae; phylum Streptophyta; class Pinopsida; order Pinales; family Pinaceae; genus Pinus; species Pinus albicaulis. Next base: position 309,340,935 of record CM076574.1, read on the forward strand.
TCTAAGTAAACTTCATGGATGATGAGCTAATATCGAATGGAAGCCACTTTATCGTGAAACGGGAGTTACTAATTTCGAAGACAAAATTTTACTTGATATAGTAATTTTCAGGGATTACTGTCATGAAAATGAAGGTTTATGAGTATTGCAGAAGAATGAGTATTCACTGGATGACTTCTCTTGAACATATCGATGACACTGAGATGAGTTGGAAGCATTGACCCAAAACCGAAGTGAAGTTATGATGAACCATAGGTATGAATGAACCGTCAAGAAGATTACTTAACCCAAAAATTCATGATGATGGAGTGAAAGTGTCATGTTCAAGAGCGACCTCTTACCATAAAGTGTTATGTTCTTTTTCCAAAATTTTCCCCAGTCATTTGTCGACCAATACATCTTTATTTTTTAACAAGCTTGAGGAGGATAACATATTCTTGATCTATAATTCAACCCTTCAGGAAAATGCATTTCTATTTAATAGTTTAATGAGTCTTAGCGATAAATGAAACTTGATTCTTTCCATGATCAACAAGCCTGTCGTTATTTTATGTTTTAACGAGCTTAATGATAGTGACATCCCAACCCTTTTTCATATTTAGAGAGTTTAAAAAAGAGGACAAAAGAAAATTCCATGAGTCCTTTTTCGTAAATTTGTCACTCAGGTCCGAAAAAGTGTAAAATAATACCTGAGAGAACCTCCTATCCATGTTCAACTAAGGTTTTCCTTTTTCATAAATAATATATCTCAGTTCGAAAAGGGTTAAACTTATACTAAGTATATGTCGTTTCATTTACTTTTACCAGCTCGAAAAGACAAGTTCTCGACAATATCTTCACATTATCGGATTCTAAAAAGAGCTAAAAGAAGACTCCAGGGGTTCCTTTTTTGTCGTTATCGAAGCTAAAAAAAGAGATAAAAGTGTGCTTCAAGTCCTTTTTCATTTTTATCAAATCTTGAAGAATAAGGATAACAATATGCTTTGTGGTCAAATCATTCTTAAATAAGTGTGCACAAATAATCTTCCGTATCAGCTATAAAACCTGTTCAAAACAACATCAAATGGATTAAAATACCTGTTTCATAGCAAAAATGAATAAAAACCATAGTCACAACATTAAATATGATTCAAAATAATCAAATTTACTAATTAAAAGAGTTTTGACCATTCATTTTTACCATTTGAGAAATAAGAGCTTTGAACCAGTTTTTTCCCCCAAACTTCAGTAGTTGATTGCGATAGATTATGTGGAAAATTTTCCTCGCTGTTCGATCCAAGTTAGAGCTATGAACCTTCTCTTTCCTTCAGTAGCATTTATGTTTCATTTCATTGCAATTTTTTAGGGTTTTGAGCCCCTTAGGGTAAATTTATTTCGCTCAGAGGGAAACACACCCTTGAATGTTGAAAGATGCATTACAGTGCACTGGAATTGAAGGCCAGGTGCATATGAAATGCATTGTCCCTTGACCTGGAATGCGTTGGGTAGAATTTTCATTTTTGTTTTTTGTTGTGTGCCCAAATTTTTCCTATTTTTTTTCATGAAATGGATCCTTATGAGTCTTATGATTGTGTTTCAGATATTCATTGGACCAGAATGACGATTACATGGAGGGAAAGAGAACATGAGGAATATAAAATGATTGCCCTAAACGATTCGGGTATGGTAAGATCCCTCAGAGATTGCGGGTTGCTAAAGTACTTCAAACTGTTGGGTATGAGGCAAAAAAGGGAACTATTGGAGTTCCTTGTTTGTTCATGGGATCTAGCGATACACACATTTCACATTGGGGAAAAAGTGGTCGAAATATTAGTGGAAGATATTTTTTTCTCACAGGATTATCAAGGAGAGATCCACCCATTTCTCTTTCAGAATCTTCTCTTGGAGGAGAGATAGTAAGAGATTATATATTGTAGTATTGCAATCTAGGTACTGAACCTAGTAAGGATGGGAAAATAAACATCTGTGATGTACGTGATTTTCCATTGAGGACAATCCTATTCACTATCGCAAAGCTTGCTGGTACTGCTACACTACATGTGGAAAACAGATCTTACATGCAGTATGCATTAGACTGTCTGGAACCAAAAAATTTTAACTGGGTTGAAGTTTTCCTCTTTCAGATGAAAGTATAACTAACCCAGGAAAAGGGAGGAAGGAAGAAGAATTTAAACTATGGTTCAATCCTAATTTCTTTTGCCTTAGATCAGATTCCATTGATGCAACCCCAAAATGTTACACTAGCTATATCTAGCCCTAGAGATCCAAGGATGCATAGATGGGTAGAAATGATGGCTAGACATACTAGTCAATCGATCATCGTATTCTCAACTACATTCTTCGCCTAGTTCAGACAAAAGATGGTTGTCATCGATGATTATGCATATGCAAGCGTAGACTTCCGAGGAGATCCAGATTTGGATTTACCAGACGGTGCTCAATGGGGTGCGATTGGTAAGAATGTTTTGACCATGTTTTTTTATTTTTCTAAGGTTTATACATGTTTTTGTATTTTGATGTTTCCCAAGACTAAACTAGAGTTTTGATATAATGCAGATGTAGGTCGAGTTCGACCAGTGGGTCTGCCAAAGCAAAGAGTAGATGAGCCAACAGAGAGGGATGTCGGGAGAGCAGTCCTTCAGGATTTGGATATGGTTGAGACTCTTGCTGAGCTACAAAAACACATAGAGGGATTGACTCTCAGGATTCTATATTCCTGGATCGAAGAGTTACCCATGAGACTGCAGTGCCATACTATTTTTGTTCCTAACCATTGGATGCAGTTATTGCGTAGGATAGCTAGATCAGTAGCATGTTATCACTAGCATCACTAGTTTACTTTTGAAATTTTGCATACATTTTGAGGTTAGATGACCAATGTTTCTTGGGCACAATTTTTTTTAAAACCCATAACTATCTATCTATTTTTTTTTAGAGTTTTCCTAGGTTTATTGTGAAATCCTATTCAATTATGTGATGTGAATTGAAAATATGTCTTTACATGTCTTGCAAATGTCTGTTTATAAAATAATTCGCTAAGGAATCAGTTAATGTGTTCAAGTTTCTGGAAATGTGTTGATATTGAATGAAATCAAAATGAATTTCCAAAAGTCAAACTCTTAGGAACATACGATGCAATGTTGGATTTCTGACAGTATTAACACTAGTAAGTTGCAGTACCACAAGTTGTGAGTATAACCTAATAATGATGCGGTTAATACCAAATGAAATATTATCAGAGAGAAGTTAGATGAAGACATTATACTAAACGATATTCTTTGTAGATTGACCTGTTGTTCCTGTTTCCCGTAGGCAATCCTTGGCTGCAAAAACTATGCCAAGAAATCAACTCAACCGGCTTTAGGTTCAAGCTAGCCCTTGAACCAGAGGGGGCTCCCTCAATTGTTATGCGGCCTTGTTTAACGCTCTTCATTGTCACTGAAAATTAGCATTTGAAGCACAATGTCCATATTTATGGTTTTAATTGGGGGTGGTTGGATATCAATGACAATCCCTATTCATGAATAAATCCCTCCTTTACAGAGTCCTTTCTCAAAGTGTCAACTTCCAGCCTGATAGAATGACTTGATCTGTATAAGAATTTGGGAGAAGAATGTAACCAGATCCCTAATAATGGAGCAACTAGACTAACTACTTAATAACTAGGGAGATAGAAGGAAAAACAATAACCAGTTCCAAAGAGGAGCTTGATTAGAAAAACAGTTTGATATACGAACCTCTTTAAACAATTATAGCCTTCAGAAATTATGAAAACTATGTTTTCATAATAAACAAAATATAATTAAGTCATTACAGAAACCTTGTGTAATTTAGATTTCAAGAGGAATTTACAATAAAATGTAGCCCTGTAAATTAATCTCTTAATCCAATTACAACTTCACAACAAATCAGAAACAAAACTTAGATTCAATTAAATTTAAAATTGGATAATTGTACATGAATTAAATTATATGAAGAAAATAGATATGGAAATACTGGAAAAATAGACGAGAAACACAAATTCTGTCAAAGCCAAAGCTGAAATACTTTAATTAGAATGTAATATTCCAAAAATTTAGCCTTCAAGCTAAATGGAATATTATAGTTTTTTTATCACTAGGTAGGTGAATAAGTGGGTGAGGAGGCCCATAAGTCTCTTGAGCAGCAATAAAAACACTTTAAGTGTGAAAAGAGACCTTTGTAGTAGCTAAATCAATCTCCTCCATATATGAATAGGGTTTGGATCATGTTGATTCAGTCAACTTTTACCAAGTCAACAACGTTGTTAAGAGGAGTGGATATTAATTAGAGAATAACACAGTTTTGGAGGGAGGTGGACCTCATGAAGTAAGTGACCTAATTGTGTGAGGCCAAGGACATGCAAGCTCACATTCTGTTTAAGGAAGAGAATGGCAGACATTTGGGATCATGTTTTAGATTATTATTTTGATATTGGTCTGCTTAGACTATTGCTTCCTCTTGTTGTTTAGCAAGGTTGATGTGTTGTTTAGCACCAGGTGTTCTCGAGCGGGAATCCCACCTCTTCCCTTGAGAGGCCTCTTGGGAGAGTTTTTCACTAAATTTATCCACATCTAGGCTTGAGGCCAACCATCAGTATTTAGCTACAACATTATTTCTGTAGAGAAGAGTGTTGTGTTGCAAGGTGTTGCAGTGGAGGATTGATAACACCACTTCCGGGTTTGTTTCTCAGTAGAGGGAGCCTTCCTTCTCTTGAGAGATCAGCTAGGAATATTTCTAGGCTCATTTCACATCTTGGTAGTTGGAAAAAGTATTCCTCAGCTCCTACAATGTAGTCCCTTGCAGGAACTGCGTCATTTTTCATAGAGTTGCAGCAACAGGGTTTAAGCCCTTGTTTTTGAGCTAGTTTCCTAAGGAAAGGGCCAACCCTTCTCCCGGAAAGCTAGAAGAAGGGATTCTCATCCCTATATTGTATTATTCAGCCACATGTGTGTAATTTTATAGTAATACTACGTTATTTTAGAGTTGAATATTCAAATATGTTCTTTTTGTACTCAAGCTTTCAAGAAACCCTTGCCGAGTTATCTTTATATTGTATTAAAGAGGCCAGATCTCTATTTTCTTGGCATATTGTTCAATAAAGTTTCAAATATACGATTTTCTATCCTAATTTTATAGAAACCATCATAAAATAATGCTATCACATGCTTCAGAAAATTTTCATAGCTCAAGTCATGGGGTTTGGGCATTTTTAAGCTGATTTGAGGTCGGGAGATCTATTTAACTTAGTAGGGATTTGTTTCTGATTCCCTTTTATATATGAGGGCCAATATATATATGCTAATGAACCTAAGTTTTATTTCCCCTTGTTACAATGTAATTTCCTGGGAATAACATTTTATGGTCTAATTGCTGCATTTTCCCCACTTGGGATGATGTAGAGGTGCTCCTTTTTGCTGTTATTATATTAATTTGATGGCTATGTGTTTCTAAAAAAAAATTATGAGTTAATATCTCCCTGCTATTTCAGTATTGTGCCGATGCATTGTTGCAATCCCATTTTGGGATATACAAGGTATCGTTAGCAGTTTGCAAAACCAAGGCTCAACCTATGGATCTCAGCCATTATGCTATCAAGAGAAGAAGGAGAAGAGAAAATGTACAGAAAATATAATACTCTATTATGTGGAGGAAATAAGGAGGAGAGGCTCTCAAATATTCTTCCTAAATATATGCAGAGCATTAAAGAATATCTCAATAAAATGAGAAGGGAGATAGAATCTCCAGAGGAGTTTGGATTTAGAGCCAAATCTTGATTTTCACCTAATGAGTGTGAGCATGCAGCTACACACAAAGGTTCACAACGCAGTCAAATGTCTAGATCTATCATGAGAGAGATGGAAGAAGGAGGAATTCCTAAGAGGAAAACTCTTAGTGATTTTATTCAGGAGTATGAATCTCAAACTGAGAAGTTTAGAGATCATATCACTTTTTAGGCGTTTTTCAAGATCAAGGTGGAGAGGAGTAGGCAACATGACATGGATAGATTTTCTCTATCTACTTTTGATGGATCACCAACATGTTCAGCCAAAGCTTGGGTAGAGAAGCTACACACTTATTTGCAGCAGCACCAAGTGTCTGAAGATGAAGCCATCAGAGTTGCAACACTGCACTTTGAAGGTAAGGCCTATGCTTGGTGGATATTTGAGTCATTTTCATTAAAAAATGCCAATATTTCTTCTTATGCAAAGTTCACTAAGAGATTAGTGGAGAGGTTTGATGGGAGACATTCTAAAACCCTCTTGGTAGAGCCAAACAAACCAAAACTTCTGCATGGGTTGGAAGAACCTAAAAGCTCAAGTCCACTTCAGAAAACTGTTGTAAGAGCTCACATCTTGCATAAACCCTTGCTAGAGGCAATATCTCTATCTCATATCTTTGGACAAGAGGGCATGAAGGTTCCTTTTTCAAAAGCGAATCCTCTTATTGAGCAAGTGACTCCCATTCACATTGAAGAGGAAGAGGAGGATGGGGGCAACAACGCTGTCACATATAGAGCATATCTAGTCTCTCATGCAGAGGACGGAGGAGCACATGCTCCAACAGGAGGAATGCTTGTATCATCGCAAGAAATTCCCCAAGATCTCACATGTGGAAGACAAAGCACAATCAATGGGAAACATGATTGTGAGATACTACTGATGAAAGGAGAAGGTAGGGAGGAAGTTCAGCATCATTTGATGAGTAGCACACACCCCTCTCTATTTTAGAGAGCTAGTGCAAATAAGAGGCAGGCTAGTTTGCGCTGTGAGGGCAAGGGAAAAGTTGCCCAACCATATGTACAGTCTACTCTTGACATTGATGTCTCACTACATGGAGGCATTCCACCCGGGAGGCCACCAGATCTGGAGTTGGTAAGAGACATGTTGCCATTTGTTTCACCCCTCTTAGATTCCATAGAGGTGAAGACTTTTGAGGAGTCTAATACAGCATAGAGAGTTTGGGATAGAATGAAGGAGGAGGAATACATTTTCCCATTTTCAGCACCACCCACTCTCACAACATATACTACGCTGACAGAAGTTGCTGCAGTAATGGAGGATGGCACCTTCATGGTGCAAGGGAACTGCTCCATGGATTTGGAGAAACAGAGGGTACTTCCTTTGATGAAGGAATCCTCCATACATTGGAGTAGATGGAGGCCACTCATGCTTACATTAGCCAAGATTGGGAGATTCTTTTTGGATGGGAGCTTCTCATGGGAAGCCAACTTCCAAATATCACTACTTTTTTTGCATGAGCAGCTGCATGATGGGCATAGCAGCAATTTGGAGGATGAATTTGACATGAGGTATGTCAAATGAAAAGACAACAGCATGTGGGGAGCTTCACATTGCAAATCATTAGCGTTGTCTCTTAAGAGGATTGATCCATATTGGAGATCTCAACTCTTGGTAGAATACTACAAGGATCTTGGTGCTTTCATGATTCTTGATGACCTGGATAGAGATGATAGATATATGGTGGATAATGTCGTCATCTATTCTTATGGCAGAGTCTTCTTGACTAGAGCTTCTGAGCTCAAGGAGAAGCTGCTACATGCAACACATGAGGACTTCCTATCCATGCACTTTGATGCATATCTTTCTTTGGAAAAGGAGTTCATTTGGGAGGGCATCCAGCATGATATATTTCAGCATATGGAGAGATGCATAGCTCGGATGGTTATAGAGAGGATGTCACAGCCACTTCCCTACTCTTTGGAGGTGAGGGATAGTTTCCGGTTGAGCCATTTCAGATCAAAGTCCCAAGTACATGGTGGAGAAGGTATAATTTCACATTATGTTTTGTACTTCTTTACTTTATATGAGAAGTGTGTTGTAACAAGGAGGATTATCCCTTATGGCATATTATATGATGATGTACTTTAAGCTACTTGCAGCATTGAGATTGGCTATTTTATTGGTGTTTGTGGGGGAAGCCACATGATTTTTTGTGTGCACCATTGACACCACATTGTACTTTCATGTTTTTATCTTATAAAATGATTTTGGTAGAAAAAAAGTGGCTGGAAGAGCACTTGTTATTAATTTTTTTGATGCAGGCAAGCGATGCACTGCACTGGTTCCATGTGTGAAACTATGATCCACTCTCCGGTTGTCATATGGCAACTTGTTTTCATTGGGTTTTGCTTCCATATTATGTTGATATTCTTATGTTCATGGGGAGCTTTGTTTGGAGAGTGCTAGATGAGTTGGAGATGCCCATTGGGACTATGTTTCTCCCTACTTTACATGATGCATGTTTCAGGGGAAGCAGTGGGCAGCCCATGATTTCCAAACTAAATCTCTTTTCTCCATGTGGGAAGAGCCATCTATAGAGTTTTAGTTTTTGGAGGAGGCACTTCATGGATTATTTGTTTGGTGGGGTAGCTTGGGCCATTCTTGGAGGCCATGACATTTTAGACCAAGATCAGCAACAACCCCATACTTACCATAAATGGAGAGAGAAACCACTTGGGTGGAAGGATCCAATCCCTCCATGCAACCCCAATACATTATATGAACCAGGGGTTGAGGATCTCTTTGATGAGCTACCTAGAATGGCTCATTTCATTTGGATGATAGCATGGGTGTGGGAGTCACTCGTTGGGAATGAAATTCCCCATGTTTGTCATCACTCCTACCTTGAGGAGGCCATTGGATAGCAAGAAGTTTTCCACTTACACCTTCCACCTTTCTATGATGTGAGCCATGTGGTTTTGCATACTTGGGAGGAAACATTGGAGGGAAGATTTGTTGCAGATTATTTTGAGCTGTGGTGGGGACTATTGATGAGGAGGCCACAGGAATAGGAGGGGAGGAATTTCACTCCACCTTACATTTGCTTGAGGACAAGCAACATTTTGGAGGGGAGGACTGTAATATTCCAAAAATTTAGCCTTCAATAAAAATGGAATATTATAGTTGTTTTATCACTAGGTAGGTGAATAAGTGGGTGAGGAGGCCCATAAGTCTCTTGAGCAGCAATAAAAACACTGTAAGTGTGAAAAGAGACCTTTGTAGTAGTTAAATAAAGCTCTTCCATATATGAACATGGTTTGGATCATGTTGATTCAGTCAACTTTGACCAAGTCAACAACACTCTTAAGAGGAGTGGAGATTAATTAGAGAATAACGTAGTTTTGGAGGGAGGTGGACCTCATGAAGGAAGTGACCTAATTGAGTGGGGCCAAGGACATGCAAGCTCACATTATACTTAAGGAAGAGGATGGCAGCCATTTGGGATCATGTTTTAGATTATCATTTTTATATTGGTCTGCTTAGACTATTGCTTCCTCTTGTTGTTTAGCAGGGTTGATGTGTTGTTTAGCACCGAGTGTTCCCGAGCGAGAATCCCACCTCTTCCCTTGAGAAACCTATTGGGAGAGTTTTGCATTGCATTAATCCACATCCAAGCTTGAGGCCAAGCATCATTCTTCAAGTACAACATTATTTCTATAGAGAAGAGTGATGTGCTGCAGGGTGTTGCAATGGAGGATTGATAACACCACTTCCGAGTCTGTTTCTCAGTAGAGGGAGCATTCCTTCTCTTGAGAGATCAGCTAGGAAGATTTATGGGATCATTTCACATATTGGCAATTTTCCAAATTATTCATCATCTCCTACAGCGTAGTCCCTTGTAGGAACTACATCATTTTTCATAGAGTTGCAGCAGCAGGGTTTAAGCCCTTGTTTTTGAGCTAGTTTCCTAAGGAAAGGGCCAACCCTTCTCCCGGAAAGCTAGAAGAAGGGATTCTCATCCCTATATTGTATTATTCAGAAAAATGTGTGTAATTTTTTAGTAAGACTGTGTTATTTCAGAGTTGAATATTCAGATCTACTCTTTTTGTGCTCAAGCTTTCAAGAAACCCTTGCCGGGTTATCTTTATATTGTATTAAGGAAGCCAGAACTCTATTTTCTTGGAATATTGTTAAATAAAGTTCTAGATCTATGATATTATATCCTAATTTTGCAGAAAAACTCATAAAATAATGCTATCATATGCTTCAGAAATTCTGCATAGCTTAAGTCATGGGGCTTGGGCATTTTTAAGCTGATTTGAGGCTGGGAGATATGTTTAACTTAGTAAAATGGATTTGTTTATGATTCCCTTTTACATATGAGGTCCAATATATATATTCTAAGGAACCTAAGTGTTATTTCCCCCTTTTACAACATAATTTCCTGGGAATAACGTTTTTAGGGTCTAATTGCTGCATTTTCCCCACTTGGGATGATGTAGAGGTGCTCCTTTTTTATGCTGTTATAATAATTTGATGGATATGTGTTTATCAACACATTTTATGATTTAATGGCTCCCTGCTCTTCCATTATTGTGTTGATGCATTTTTGCATTCCCATTTTGGGATATTACATAGAATATCTAGAGAAAAGTTTTACAAAGTTGAAAAGGTCTTGGCCTCAAAATCCCACACCTTTCTTATTAAAATCCATCAAATATATAGAAATTACAATAAGCTAGTTTTTCATAGATTTTAGGAAAATAAAACAAAATATTAAAAATATACTAAAAATAAAATCTAATTTATTACAAAATTTCTCGAAATAAAATTAAATAAACTAAATATAAGAAATTGTTTGTTAAAGAATTTGGAAATGCTAGAGCTGTTGATGCCAAATGCTCTTTCAATCTGGAATTAGCCCTTTTGATATGCTGATATTTTGCCTGAAAATATTGATTAAAATAATTATGTGTTGAATTCTTTGCCACTTGTGTCCTTCAAGGGTTTTAGACTTCATCTAAATGCTGGTTGAATTCTTGACCTGCTGATCCTCCTCCTTTAAATCTAGAGCTATTGATGTTGTTTTCTGAAGATCTGTCAAATTTCCTTTAAACAAGGTAAGTTCTGCAACCTATCTGATATTTGTACCTTTCACATCCATTAAAATAGAAGCGGATGTCAAGTAATGGATCTTTGCATCTTTCAGGAATATTGTTAAATGCAAAGACATAGCGATATATATTCTCAAAAGGTTGACCATTCAATTTTTTCTGCATTTTCCTTTTCTTCTTCAGTTTTTGCCAACCTTCTGACAGGTTGAGATGAAGGCCCTGGAGTTGAGACTATATCCTTAATATAATTCCCTGGGTGTCGATAAATGGTTGTGTCAAGGATCTGATTCAAACTGTCAAATTTGATGGATGTAGGAGATTTGGAAATTTTCTATTCAACTATTCTCCTAAGTTTCCAGCTAGTGTGCATTTGTGCCAACATACAGGGACCTTGATACCCTTGAAAATGAAGCGGAGCTCTTGAAATGACTCCACAATGTCGTAGGCTTAAGAATGTAGAAATAAATTTTAAGGAAACTACCAAATTGAATAAGTAACCATAATCATGCCGGAGATTTTGAAGAAACAAGGCTCATAATCTTCTTAAATGCCTTTCAGAATTTTTTTGCAAAAATTTAGATTTTAGTGATGAATTAGTGATAAAGCATCTAAAGCATTGCAACTGTTGCCATGATGCTCTCAATATTTTCAATGCCCCTAGAAATCATGCAGAGATATTTTGCTTCTAGAACCATAATAACATTAGATGCATTGCAACAAACAGAAATAGTTTCAGCTATCTTCCTTGTTAACCTTTCTTAGACTTGAAGTCTACGACTGAAAAACTGAACAATATGATAAATGTTTGACCTATCGGCCTGCTTTTTCTCTTTAATCGAGAAGTATCCTATATGTGCCACACCATAAAATGGAAACAAATGATTCTCACATTGTGAATAAAATGGCACGTTAACTTCCAAAATAATATCACCCCCAGTATCTATTGGAGACACATTTGCATCAGTTTTTCCAAAACATCCATTACTTTCTATTTCCACCCTGGTCCATTCAAAACCCATTGACTGAATTGCTAGATTTACTTGATGGAAGTTTGAGAGCCACCAAAAGAAGCAAAACAATGTCCATTGGAGTTCATCTCTCCAAGGATTTTCACCAATCCCAGAAATAATTGACTCCACTGTAGCAATAATCATGGAATAGATGGTTCCAAGTTTTGCCTGCAAAATTGAGTTGTAAATATTTTTTCTCAAAGATATTGGTCCATTTCCATTACATTTCAACATATATTGAGAGAAGGTCTCGCCATTAATAGTTGGTGAAGCACGATCACTAATAGTTGGAAAGGGGCACCAAATGCCTTCATCCACAAGAGATGTATTTGAGCTAGGTCTCACAAATTTAACCCCTCCAAGATGTAAAAGCTCAATAAATTCATTCCACATGTCACAAATTTCATTTTCGAAGATGCAAGATCCTACATAAACTGAAGAAGATATCCATCCTTGCATCTCTTCAATGTTAGATTTTAGTTCATCAACACTCCCTTCAATTCCTGGAAACTTTGAGGGTACCTTAGAAAATACTTCTGCAACCCTTGAAAGCTTGCTCAATCCAACAACCCATTGATCAGATGAAAAATAAGAAACATGTAAATGCACCTTGAAAGGCAATAAACAATCCTCACAATATGAAAATAGATCAATGTTCCGTATTACAACCAATCCACTAAATTTGACTGCAATTGTAGGTATTTCTGCAACGCAGTAGGAGAGCGAATTATCCTTCAATTCTTGCACCAACCTAGCACTTGCAGAAGCCGTGACCACACTGTTACCCACAAATACCTTGGAGTGTATGTCATGAAAACCATAAACAGATTTTCGGAGGGGGTTTGCAATGGTTTCTGGTTTCGCGCCAGGGGGTGCGAACTACTCCACACAATGCCACGTTCCCAAGAGTTATTTTGATAAAACAAGATTTCAGACCCCCCTCCTCAAAAAAATGTCAAAAATTTCAAGGGGGTCATAAATCAATGGAGACCATCTATAAATTTCAAATGCTGAATTGGACTTAGGTTAAAAATTTATAATATAATTTTTAAATTTAAAACAAAAATTTCCATAAAAAATTATATTTTTATAAAAATAATATATTTTAAATTAAAAATTAATATATAAAAGAAATAAACCTTTCAAAATAATAATAATATATTTCTCAGCATTTTTAGCTTGACAATTTTTCACTGAAAATTAAAAAATTTAGGCGTGCCAAAATATGTTACAACATCGGCTCCAATGGGGATTGCTTCCACCTATGGGATGCAGAGAACAAGAAGATCAGTTTCCTTTAGCATTGGGCATGGAGTCATACTATAAACCTGATCATCAACCATCATCTACCATAACCAAATTTCCTAGATCAAACCTATCATTTGAATAACATGCTAGTGCAACCTACAACCTGCAACTGTGAAATGCAACCATATGCCAGCACTAATCTGGATACTCTTTTTATACTGAAAAATGAAAACTTAAATCTAGAGACTGAAAATATAAGCTGATCTATTATATACTTTTCAAATCACATGATTTATTGAAAAATGAACACATTTATCTATTGCATACTGAAACTCTGAGTATCTATTCAATCCCCACACTTCTATCTAACTGAACTGGAAAATGTTGCACTGTTAGGTGTAATTTGTTTTCCAATGTAACCAAGTGAAAAGTGGATTTATTGACAAACCACGTTTCCAACAGATGAAAATCTAAATAATATATACATTATGAACATAAACTCCGATGGAAAAATTATACTCACATGTGTCTTTTAAAAGTTGCATTCTCTGTAGGCATGCAAAATTTCTAATCATGGCTGAGAGGAGAAAACATATACTGTTGATTTCAAGTATCAACAAACCTTGCATAGCAGTAAAATTAGCTAAAATATGAAAAGAGTGGGATTGGTTTCCCAGTGGAATTTCCATCCGACAAAGTGGAGTCCCCAGTTGAAAATAATGTAGCCAATACAAATGCCTATTCCTTGTTCACCAGCAAGGAATAGATCTAGTCTTTATCATACTCCGGGGAAAATATATTAGTTACTTCACTCCCTAGAAACAACACCAAATGTTGTACCCCTTCCCTGTAGGCAGTCATTGGCTACAAAAACTACGCCAGGAAACCAACTCAACTAGATTTAGGTTCAAGCTGGCCCTTTAACCAAAGGGGTCTCCCTTAGTTGTTACAAGGCCTTGTTTAACGTTTTTCATTGTCACTGAATAACAGAATTTGAAGCACAATGAACAGCTTTATGGTTTTAATTGGGGGTGGATAGCTATCAATGACAATCCCTATTCATGAATAAATCCCTCCTTTACAGAGTCCTTTCTAAAAGTGTCATCTTCTAGTTTGATAGAATGGCTTGATTTGTAGAAGAATTTGGGAGAAGAATGTAAGGAGATCCATAATAATGGAGTAGCCAGACTGACTGCTTAACAACTAGGGAGATAAAAAGTATAAAAAATAACCAGTTCCAAAGAGGAGCTTGATCGGACAGACAGACTGATGTACTAATCTCTTTAAACAATTATGGCTTTTAGAGATTATGAAAACTATGTTTTCATAATAAACAAAATATAATTAAGTCATTACAAAAACCTTGTGTAATTTAGATTTCAAGAGGAATTTACAATAATAGATAGCTCTATAAATTAATCTCTTAATCCAATTACAACTTCACAATGAATCAGAAATGAAACTAAGATTCAATTAAATTTCCAATTGGATAACTCTACATGAATTAAATTATATGAAGAAAACATATATGAAAATGCTGGAAAAACGGATGGGAAACAAAAAATCTATCAAAGCCAAAGCTGAAATACTTTAATTATAATTTCTAGAGAAAAATTTTACAAAGATGAAAAGGTCCTAGCCTTAAAATCCCACAAATTTCTTATTACAATCCGTCAAATATATAGAAATTACAATAAGCTAGTTGTTGCTAGCTTTTAGGAAAATAAAACAAAATCTTAACAATATACTAAAAATAAAATATAATTTATTACAAAATTTCTCGAAATAAAACTAAATAAAAGAAATTGATTGTCAAAAAATTTGGAAATGCTAGAGCTACCAATGCCAAATGCTCTTTCAATCTAGAATTATCCCTTTTGATATGTTGATCTTTTTCCTGAAAATATTGATTAAAATATTTATGTGTTGAATGCTCTGCCTGTGTCCTTCAAGTGTTTTTAGACTTCCTGGAAATGTTGGTTGAATTCTTGACCTGCTGATCCTCCTCCTTTAAATTTGGAGCTATTGATGTCGTTTCCTGAAGATATTTCAAATGTCCTTTAAACGAGGTAAGCTCTGCCACCTATCCGATAGTTGTCCCTTTCTCATCCACTAAAATAGAAGCGGATGTCAAGGAATGTATCTTTGCATCTTTCAGGAAGATTTTTAAATGCAAATACATAGCGATATATATTATCAAAAGGTTGACCATTCAATTTTTTTCTACATTTTCCTTTTCTTCTTCATTTTTCGCCATCCTTCTAACAGGTGGAGATGAAGGCCTTGGAGCCAATACTATATCCTTAATACAATTCCCTGGGTGGTGACAAATGGTTGCGTCAAGGATCTTATTCCAACGATCAAATTTGATGAATGCAGGAGATTTGGAAATTCGCTATTCAACTATTCTCTTAATTTGCAAGCTAGTGTGCATCTGTGACAACCTGTAGAGACCTTGACACCCTTGAAAATGAAGCAGAGCTCTTGAAATGACTCCACAATGTCACATGCTTAAGAATGTACCATTAAATGTTAAGGAAACTACCAAATTGAATAAGTAACCATAATCATGCCGGACATTTTGAAGCAACAAGGCTCATAAACTTCTTAAATGCCTTTCATAAATTTTCTACAAAAATTTAGATTTTAGTGATGAATCAGTGATAAAGCATCTAAGAACTACAATTGTTGTCATGCTACTACCAATATTTTCAATGCCCCTAGAAAGCATGCAGATATGGTTTGCTTCTAGAGCGAGAATAACATTAGCTGGATTGCAACAAACTGAAATAGTTTCAACTATCTGGCTTGTTACCCTTTCTTGGACTTGAAGTCTGTCACTGAAAAACTGAGCAATATGATAAATGTTTGACTTATCGGCCTGCTTTTTATCTTTAATTGAGAAGTAGCCTATATATGCCACACCAAAAAATGGAAAAAAATGATGCTCACATTCTGAAAAAAATGGCACATTAACTTCCAAAATAATCTCACCCCCAGTTTCTATTCGAGATACTTTTACATCATTTTTTCCATAATATCCATTCATTTCTATTTCCACCCTGATCCATTCAAAACCCCTTGACTGAATTTCTGGCTTTACTTGATGGAAGTTTGAGAGCCACCAAACGAAGTGAAATGGTGTCCAATGGAGTTCATCTCTCCAAGGATTTTCACCAATCCCAGAAAGAATTGACTCCACTGTAGCAATCATCATGGAATAGCTAGCTCCAAGTTTTTCCTGCAAACTTCAGCTAGAAATATTCTTGCTCAAAGAGCTTGGTCCATTGACATCACAATTCAACATATATTGAGAGAAGGTACATCCATTAATAGTTGGTGAAGCACGGTCACTAACATCTGGAAAGGGGAACCAAATGCCTTCATCCACAAGAGATATATTTGAGCTAGGTCTCACAAATTTGACCCCTCCAAGATGTAAAAAATCAATAAATTCATTCCAAATGTCACAAATTTCATTTTCAAAGATGTCAGATCTTGCATAAAATGATGAAGATATCCAGCCTTGCATCTCTTCAATGTTAGATTTTATTTCATCAACACTCCCTTCAATTCCTAGAAACTTTGAGGGGGCTGTAGTCTCTTAGAAAATACTTCCTCAAACCTTGAAATCTTTCTCAATCCAACAGCCTGTTGATTAGATGAAAAATAAGAAACATTTAAACGCACCTTAAAAGGCAATAAACAAGCCTCACAAAATGAAAATAGATCAATGTTCTGTATTACAACCAATCCACGAGATTTGATTGCGATTGTAGGTATTTCTGCAATGCAGTAGGAGAGTGAATTCTCCTTCACTTCTTGCACTGATCTAGCATTTGCAGAAGCTGTGACCACACTGTTACCCGAAAATACCTTGGAGCGTATGTCATGAAATCCATAAAGATATTTTCGGAGGTGGTCTGCAATGGTTTTTGGTTTCATGCCAGGGGGTTTCGAACTAATCCACACAATGCCACGTGCCCAAGAGATGTTTTGATAAAACAAGATTTCAGACCCCCCTCCTCAAAAAAATGTCGAAAAGTTTGAGGGGGTACGAAATCAATGGAGACCGTTTATAAATTTGAAATGCTAGATTGGACATAGGTTAAAAAAATTATAATATAATTTTTAAATTTAAAACAAATATTTCCATAAAAAAATATATTTTTATAAAAATAATATATTTTAAATTAAAAATTAATATATAAAAGAAATAAACCTTTCAAAAAGATAATAATATATTTCTCAACATTTTTAGCTTGATAATTTTTCACAGAAAATAAAAATTTTTAGGTGTGCCAAAATATGTTACAAGATTGGCTCCAATGGGGATTGCTTCCCCCTATGGGATGCAGAGAACAAGAAGATCAGTTGCCTTTAGCATTGGGCATGGAGTCATACTGTAAACTTGGTCGTCAACCATCATCTGCCATAACCAACTTTCCTGGATCAACCCTGTCATTTGAATAGCCTACTAGTGCGGACTACAACCTTCAAGTGTGAAATGCAACCATATGCCAGCACTAATCTGGATACTCTTTTCATACTGAAAACTGAAAACTTAAAAATTCTAGACTGAAAATATAAGCTTATCTATCATATACTATTCAAATCAAACCATTTATTAAACAATGAATATTCTGATGTACTGCATACTGAAACTATGAATATCTATTCAATCCCCACACTTCTATCTAACTGAGCCGAAAAATGTTTCACTGTTAGGTGTAATATGTTTTCCAATGTAACCAAGTGCGGAGTGGATTTATTGAAAAACCACGTTGCCAATAGCTAAAAATATAAAGAATTTATACAATATGAACATAAAATTTGATGGAAAACTTATACTCACATGTGTCCTTCAAAAGTTGCATTCTCTGTAGACATCCAAATTTTTTTATCATGGCTGAGAGGAGAAAACATATACTTTTTATTTCTGTTGGGAAAAATACTGAGAGGGGGGTGGGGGGAGGGATGAATCAGTATTTAGAGCTTACTGAGAATTTTAAATTTTTCTTTACTAAATTCCATGTGCAATTTTGATGAACGCAACTCGCATATAAATGCGTATATGCTAAAAGAAACTTGTGTATACTGATATCATTTTATTGTTAGAAAAATTTTCAGGAACAATATTTAACTCAACTTATCAGTCATGCATCTATTTGTTAATCATTAAATATGTGCAGTAACAACAAAATAAATCGTCACACAAGAGAAACACACATGAACACCAAGATTTAAGGTGGAAACCCAATTCGGGAGAAAAGCACCGTTACTGTTGTCTATGTCTTCAATATTTATTATATGGAAAACTGCTTACAATATTGTACTAATACAGACTCATATCAGTACACAGGTATCTTCCTGTAGAAGGCTGCAACCTTCTCTCGTTTTCCAGCTGCAACAGGAAGGGAGCTACAACCCTCATATCTTGTTTACCAGTCACTACTGGAAGGGAGCTTAAACCCCTTGATCAAAACACCAGCTTCTACTGACAGGAAGCTTCTACTTCCCTACTAAAGGCTTCAACCCTCAGAACCACTGCAGACCACGTTTCATTAATTTTCATACTAGATCACACAGCTTCAACACAACCCTTCATAAAGATCAACAAAAATAAACTTCACCCAATACATCAAACCAAATAGTGAGATCACTATAATAATCAGATTTCAGAGTCAATATGCATAATCAAATTCAACCCTGAACATTCATTATCTCAAAAAGCATATGCTACTTTGCTTCATTGAACTCGTGTGTATATGTGCTTTCCATAACACCAACTTGCGTATAGATTTGTGAATACTATTTTTCGTAATATATTCAATCTCAGATCTAGATCTGAGTCATTCAGTCAGATATATTTTCAGAATTGCAGAACCCTTGATCAGTGAGTCATCATAACACATATTTTCTCTCATTGATAAGATTTGTACATAACCAACTTAGCAGCATATTCAACAATCAAGCAACCTAAACCTATATGAAGACTTCATTAATAGACAATAGAAAGATAGTAGCAATAATAGAAAACCTCTACAATGAGCTTCAGAAAACCCTAAATTCCATAGTGCCTTTTATGAGAAAACCCATGTATATACGCGCTTTTACTGAGACAAACTATCGTATAGATATGTAAATATTAATTCAACAGAATGTTTTCAGATCTATAGAACTTACCCAAATTTCTTCACTCCACTTCAGAAACCATGTGCCAGGTCTCAGATCTAATCATCTCTTCAATGGATCATGCAAGAACATAGTCATTTCAAGTCTAGAGATTTTGATCCATCAATATATCCAAGGGTGCATCATAAATTCTTATTTATCAATAAAAAAGAGTTGAACCTATGCAGATATGCTTCAAAGAGAAGTATTAGTGATAGCCCTTACACATGCACACCTTTGCACTATGATCTTCTTCTCCTTATATAGTTTTATCCTTTATCATTACCATGAGTCAAAACCACACAGCTGTCGATGGTATTCTTGGACGAAATCAAATAGACGACATAGCGCTCAATCCTGTGGGCTAATACCATGGTAATTCCCACTAGTATTATCTTTTTGGAGCGCAAAAGGCATACATGACTTGGATCATTCTTATCCACATGTATATGTGACTTGGCTTGAACACACCTGCGTATAGAATATTTAATGTGAATATTACCAAATATTCTGCTAGACATTACACATTTCTTCAGATGGACTCCTAAGCTTCTACTAAAGACATATGCTCCATCTTTTACCAGAGAGTTGCCATCAAGGACAACATATTAAGACATAGGAATCCTATTGCCAATAATCTCCCCCTTTGGACTTGATGGAAACCATGATGGTGTTTGATCACTACAACATTTTATTAAAATACTTTAAACCCCCAAAATTCTCTCCCCCTTTGACATCAAGAGAAAAGGGCACTATTTTAACCATGCTCCCCTTGAGTGTATGCTAAATTTTCAGATATTTTCAATGAAGTACATGACTCTATAACTCAACCAAGTATGACCTTTCCTATCACCAAGGACTCATACTTACATCAATGATCCAACCAAGTGGAATTGCATATTTGACTCAACTACCCAACCAAGTGGGTTTACAAATTAGAACAAGTCTGTACATGACTGAATAGAACAAGTTACATCATGAGAGTCAACATCCCCTTTACAGATATGTCATTAACATGACCAAAATATCTTAAGAGAGAGATCAGATATCAGAAACCAATCATAATGCCAACAATGCATCCTTTTCAGCAAGACAGGTGCTCCCCCTAAGCTGATGCATCCTGAACACCTTCAAAAACCAATTCATCAAAGCATCTTCACTAGCGAATGATATAAAAATATGAATGATGGAAAAACAATAGAGATTACCCAATAGTACCACATGTATTCTGAGTGCTCACTTAGAGAATTTCTGTCAGCAAAACCCATACACGGTTTTATGCATAGAAACTCACATATATACGTGATTTGTCTTTCAGAAACTAGTGTATCGAACTTAAACTTCTGAGATTAAGCAGGTTTGACCAGAGTGGTAGAGACAACTCCCATCTTCTGTCTGAGATATTCGAATGCTTCCCTGGGAAGAGGTTTAGTAAATATATCGCAACTTGTTCTTTGGAGGGAACATATTCCAATTTAACATTTTTTTCAAGCACTTGTTCACGTAGGAAGTGATACTTGATAGGAATTTTCTTAGTCTTGGAATGCATAACAGGATTCTTTGAGATACTATAGCACTTTTATTATCACATAAAATGGAAATGGGAGGTGAACATTTGATTTGAATTTCTTGTAGAGTCTGCGTCATCTAAATAAGTTGTGTGCAACAAGATGCGGAATCCATATATTCTTCTTCTGCTGTAGATAAGGCAATAGAACTTTTTTTCTTGCTCAACCAAGATACTAATCGGGGCCCCATATAGAATGCACCTCCACTAGTGCTTTTTCGATCATCAAAATTTCCATCCCAATCTACATGTGTGTAAGCATGAAGAGTGAGATCAGAATTCTTTGGATACCATAAACCAAAGTCTTGAGTCCCTTGTAGATATTTGTATATTCTTTTTACAGCCTGAAGATGAGACTCTTTTGGATTAGCTTGGAATCGTCCAACAATCCCAACTGCATGCATCATATATGGTCTTGTCCCAGTTAGATAAAATAGACTTCCAATCATGGATCTATATTTTGGTTGATTACCATGGGACAATCATCATGAGAATTGAGGTTACATCCAGTTACCATTGGCGTACTCACAAGTTTGCAGTCTTCCATACCATACTTCTTCAGAATTTTCTTAAGATATTTTGCTTGTGATAAAAATATGCCATCTGTTGCTTGTTGCACTTGTAAGCCAAGAAATAATGTTAGTTCCCCAAGTAAAGACATTTCAAATTCTTGTTGCATAACAGAAGAAAATTTATGACTCATGGACTCTTCATTACTTCCAAAAATGATGTCATCAACATATACAACTACAATCAATAGTTTATCATTCTCTATTTTTGTATATAAGTTACTATCAACAGATCCCTTTGTAAAACCTTGTGGATGAAGATATTTTTCAAGACGATAATACCATGCCCGAGGAGCTTGTTTGAGACCATACAAAGCCTTTTTAATTTTGAAAACAAGTTTTTCATCATTTCCCAGAATGAATCCTTCTAGTTGTTCTATATAACTTCTTCTTCTAGATCACCATTGAGGAAGGCAAATTTAACATCCATTTGATAAACCTTGATTTGTTGAAAACTTGAAAAAGCAAGAAACATTCTTATGGCTTCAAGTCTAGCTATAGGAGAAAATGTTTCTTCAAAGTCTATACCTTCTTGTTGAGCATACCCTTTACAAACAAGTCTAGTTTTGTTTCTAATAACATCTCCATTTTCATTTAACTTGTTTTTTGAATATCCATTTTGTTCCAATCACATTTTTATCATGAGGTCTTGGAACCAATTACCAAGTATGATTATTTTCAATCTGATCAATTTCTTCATTCATTTCTTGAATCGAACATTCATCTTTAATAGCTTGATTGACATTCTGTGGTTCAATAGTAGATAGAAATTCTAGATAGCTAGGAAATCCTACAAGAGTTCTTCTTGTTTGGACACCTGATCCCTTTTCTCCCAAAATCTGAGATTCTGGATGATTATTTTGAGCATACCTGGATGGAACCTTTTCAAATAGATCTTCTTCTAGTGCTTCATTGGGTTCACCTTCTATATTTTTGCTATTTGGTGTAGGAAGATATACATCAACATCATCTTCATTTGTTGTTGGTATTTCCCTTTTAGGAGTTGAGAGAGACTCATCAATTACAACATCAATACATTCAACAATATTCCAAAGTATTTTATTGTAACATTTATATTCTTTATGTCTAGAAGAGTAACTAAGGAATATTCTTTCATCTGCTCTAGGTTCAAACTTACCAAGTTTTTCATCATTTTTCTTGATAAAACATTTGCTTTTGAAAACTCTAAAGTGCTTTACGGTGGGAATATTTCCATACCAAAGTTCATAAGGAGTTTTATCATTGTTTACCCGAACATGAGCCTTGTTTAGAATATTTACCGCAGTATGTGCTGCTTCTCCCCAAAAGGTATCGAGAGTTCCAGATCTATCAAGCATAGCTCGAGCCATTTGTTGAACTATTCTATTCATCCTTTTTGCCACTCCATTTTGTTGTGGGGTTCCAGCTACAAAAAAATGTATTTTATGCCATGATTTTCACAGAAATCAATGAATTCATCTAATATATATTTTCCTACTCGGTCAGATCTAAGACATTTTATTTTTAGATCCAATTCATTTACAACCAAAGCTTTGAATTTCTTAAATTTTTCAAATGCTTCATCTTTATGTTTTAGTAAACCGATCCAACACATTCTAGAGAAGTCATCAATAAATAAAATATAGTATTGTTCTCCATGAGGTGAATTTTTCCTTACAAGACCACATAGATCAGTATGTATAAGTTTAAGAGGCTTACTTGTTGATCCTTCTTTAGCATTGAATTGCACCCTGGTTTTCTTACCAAATTGGCATGATCTGCATTTGGTACTTTTAGGTAGAGTGATGCTGGGAAGATCACGAAAAACTTTGAGTCTGCTGGATTTGCTTATTTGAGAGAATCTCAAATGTCCCAACCTTTTGTGCCATAACCAATTTTCTGAATATTTACACAAGTAGAATTGGTCTTGGCCACCTTTCAATACATACATATTGCTTGGAGTTCTAATTCCTTTTATGACGGTTTTTCCTGTGTCAAGTTAACGTACTACACATTATTTTGAATTAAAGACAACTTCATTTCCATGATAACACATTTGACTCACACTTAACAAGTTGTGCTTTAATCCATCCACATACATAACATTGTTATCTTTCACCTCTTCTTTTAGAAAAATGGAACCTTTTCCTTTAATGACAACAGGAGAGTCATTTCCAAAAGTAACATTATTTTCTTTCTCTAGAGCATTGTATGAAAGGATTTTATTTCTATCACATGTCATGTGTTTTGAGCATCCATTATCAATGTACCATTGAATTTCTTCCCCTTATGCAAATAAATTTATGCCACAACTTTCAACCTGTAAGTCCTTCTTTTTCCAAATCTTGGAATTTGAAGGTATATGCTCTTTTGGCTGAATTTTTCTCCTGCATTCAAATTCTTCATGACCAAAGTTATTGCAATAAGCACATTAAATTTCATTTTGAAGAGGAGAAAAGTTGTTATAAGTATTCTTCTTTATTCCAGTCTCATTTCTTTGATTTCTTTCTTCTCTGGTCATGATGGTTTTGTACGCAACACATTGAGCATCCTTATGACCAAAATTATGACATGAGAAACATTGTCCATTAAAGAAGAAATTCCTGCGATCATGAAACCTTCTATTCTTGTTTACCTGCTGATTGATATTTATTTTATATTTCTTCCTTGTATTAAAGTGATAATGCTTTACCTGTGTAGTTTCTTTGTTATTTTGCTAAGAGACAGAATGTTGTAGGCTAGCTTTAGTTACATTTATATAGCTTGGTGCTGAACACTGAGATGATTCTCCAATATATCCAAGACCTGTCTTTATAAGAGGAGAGTGTTGTACCTTGATAATTTCATCTAAGGTTTCAAATCCTTTAGCAAATATAAGATTTAAAGTTTTCACTTTCTCAATTTCCTTTCTTAGACTTACTATTTCACATTCTAATTTCTCATTGTGCTTCTCCTTTTCTATAAGTTGATCTTTTAGAGTATCTATGGAAATTTTGTTTTCTTCCAAACATATTTTGAGATGATTTATTTCTTCAAGAAATTCATTTTCTTCTAATGCATCCATAAAAGTATCACCAGAGTCCTTTTCAAAAGCCATGAGTAGTCTAATATCTTGATGAAATTCTCCTTCTTCACTATTTGACTGAGACCATCACTATCTTCATGAGTATAATAGTTTTTTCTATTGATAAATTGTTTCTTATTTCTTTTAGCCACTTCCTTTCCCTTTTCATGACTATCTTTATGGGGGCATTTACCAGCATAATGACCAAATCTTCCACAAGAAAAACATTTAAAGGGAAGCTTACCTATGAACCTTCCAGTAACAAGTTGTAGCTTCTTTAAAAAATTTATCTCATCTTCTTCTGAAACATAACCTGATCCTTCTTGTTCTTCTACCTCCTTTCCTTTTGCAGCAGCTCTGAAGACATCTTCTTTGACTTCAGATGGACCTCCTTTTCTCATTTCACAAGCAGTTAGAATCCCATGAAGTTGAACAACAGTAAGAGTTTGTAGATCTCGTTTCTCTCAATAGAAGACACTTTTGACTCAAATTTGGGAGTTAGAGATCTTAAAACATTTTCTACTAGGGTAGTGTCAGATATAGTTTCACCCAGATTTCTCATATGATTTACAATATCATCTAGACATAAAAATAAACTAGCAATGCTTTCTTCATTATGCATTTTGAGTTTTTCATATTGAATTGTAAGAGTTTGGAGTTTAGCACTTTTTACCTTGGCATCACCTTCATAGCTTAGAATGATTTTGTCCCATATCTCTTTGCTATATTTAACTACATGAATTTGACAAATTCTATTTCATTCAAACTTCCTAATAATGCATTGACTGCCTTTGCATTGGTTCCATAATTCTTTCTTGTTGCTGCATCTATTGGAACAAAAGTTGGATATTGATAACCTCCTTCAACGATAGCCCATACATCTGCTCCAAGAGACTGAAGATAGGATATTTTCCTTGTCTTCCAGAAGATTAAGTTGTTTCCATCGAAGAGAGGAGGCCTGATAGATGCTCTCCCATCTTGATTTCTCATCTTGGCTGATCTTCCTTCTAGAGATTAAGCTTCTTCAGAAGGACCTGCTCTGAAACCAACTGTTGGAAAAAATACTGAGAGGGGGGAGGGTGAATCAGTATTTATAGCTTACTAATAATTTTAAATTTTTCTTTACTGAATTCCATACGTGACTTTGATGAACGCAACTCGTGTATACATGCGTGTATGCTAAAAGAAACTTGCGTATACTAATATAATTTTATTGTTAGAAAATTTTTCAGAAACAATCTTTAACTCAACTTATCAATCATGCATCTATATTTTAATCAATAAATATGTGCAGTAATAGCAGAATAAATCATCACACAAGAGCAACACACATGAACACCAATATTTAAGGTGGAAACCCAATTTGGGAGAAAACCACCGCTACTGTAGTCTCTGTCTTCAATATTTATTATATGGAAAAATTCTTACAATATTGTATTGATGCAGACTCATATTAGTATGCAGGTATCTTCTTGCAGAAGGTTGAATCATTCTTTCGTTTTCTAGCTGCAATTGGAAGGGAGCTACAACCCCCTTATCTCGTTTACTAGCCACTACTGGAAGGGAGCTTCAAACCCCTGATCAGAACACCAACTTCTATTGGCAAGAAGCTTCTACTTCCCTACTGAAGGCTTCAACCCTCAAAGCCACTGCAGACCACGTTTTATCTTTTCATACTGGATCACACAACTTCAACACAACCCTTCATAAATATCAACAACAATAAAATTCACCCAATACATCAAACCAAATAGTGAGATCACTGTAATTAGAATAATGTAATAATCAGATTTCAGAATCAATATGCAGAATCAAATTCAACCCTGAACATTCATTATCTCAAAAAGCATAAGCTACTTTGCTTCATTGAACCCGCATGTATACGCGCTTTCTTTAGAACCAAATTGCCTATAGATCTATGAATATTGTTTTTCAGAATATATTCAGTCTCAGATCCAGATCCGAGTCATTCATTCATATTTCTTTTCAGAATTGTAGAACCCTTGATCAGTCAGTCATCATAACACATATTTTCTCACTCATTAATCAAATTTGTACATAATCAACTTAGCAGCATATTCAGCAATCAAGCAACCTATATCTATATGAAGACTTCATTAACAGACAACAAAAAGATAGCAGCAATAACAGAAAACCTTCACAATGAGCTTCAGAAAAATCTAACTTCCATACACGCATTTTCTGAAGCAAGCTCACGTATATACACGCTTTTACTAAGACGAATTAGCGTATAGATATGTAAATATTAATTCAGCAGAATGTTTTTAGATCTATAGAACTTACCCAGATTTCTTCACTCCACTTCAGAAACCATGTGCCAGGTCTCAGATCTAATCATCTCTCCAATTGATCATGCAATAACATATTCATTTCAGGTCTAGAGATCTTGATCCATAAATCTATCTAAGGGTGCATCATAACTTTAGATTTATCAATAAAATAGAGTTAAACCTATGCAGATATTCTTTAGAGAGAAGTATTAGTGATAGCCCTTACAAATGCACACCTTTGCACTATGATCTTCTTCTCCTTATATATTTTTATCCTTTATCATTACCATGAGTCAAAACCACACAGCTTCCAATGGTATTCTTGGACGAAATCAAATAGACGAAATGGAGCTCAATCCTATGGGCTAATACCATGGTAATGCCCCCTGGTATTATCTTTTTGGAGCGCAAAAGGCATACACGACTTGGATTGTTCTTATCCACGTGTATACGCGACTTGGCCTGAACAAACCCACGTATAGAATATTTAATATGAATATTACCAAATATTCTGTTGGACATTACACATTTCTTCTGATGGACTCATGAGCTTCTACTAAATACATATACTCCATCTTTTACCAGATATTTTCCATCAAGGACAACATATTAAGACATAGGAATCATATTGCCAACAATTTCAAGTATCAAAAAACCTTGCATAGTAGTAAAAGAAGTTGAAATCTAAAAAGAGTGGGATCTGTTTCCCAGTGGAATCACCATTCGAAAAAGTGGGGTCGCCAAGTGAAAATAATGCAACCAATACAGATTCCTATTCCTTTTTCACCGGCAAGGAATATATCTAGTCATTATCATACTCCGAGGAAAATATCTTAGTTACTTCACTCCACAGAAACGACACCAAATGTTGTACCTGTTTCCCATAGGTTGTCCTTGGCTACAAAAACTACACCAGGAAACCAACTCAGCTGGCTTTAGCTTCAAGCTGGCCCTTGAACCAAAGGGGGCTCCCTCAGTTGTTACGAGGCCCTGTTTAACTTTGTTCAATGTCACTGAACAACAGCCTTTGAAGCATAATGGCCAGATTTATGGTTTTAATTAGGGGTGGTTGGCTATCAATGAAAATCCCTATTCATGAATAAATCCCTCCTTTACATAGTCCTTTCTCAAAGTGTTAGCTTCTAGCCTGATAGAATGACTTGATTTGTATAAGAATTGGGAGAAGAATGTAAGGAGATCCATAATAATGGAGCAGACAGACTGACTACTTAAAAAATAGGGAGATAGAAGGAAAAGCAATAATGAGTTCCAAAGAGGAGCTTTATCAGAGAGACAGTCTGATATACTAATCTCTTTAAACAATTATAGCTTTCAAAAATTATGAAAACTATGTTTTCATAATAAAAAATATATAATTAAGTCATTACAGAAACCTTGTGTAATTTAGATTTCAAGAGGAATTTAAAATAATTGATAACCCTTTAAATTAATCTCTTAATCCAATTACAACTTCACAAAAAATCAGAAATGAAACTAAGATTCAATTAAATTTCCAATTGGATAACTGTACATGAATTAAATTATATGAAGAAAACAGATATGATAATACTAGAAAAATGAATAAGAAACACAAATTCTGTCAAAGTCGGGGCTGAAATAATTTAATTAGAATTTATGGAGAAAAGTTTTACAAAGCTGAAAAGGTCTTTACCTCAAAATCCCACACCTTTATTATTACAATCCATCAAATATATAGAAATTACAATAAGCTAGGTGTTGCTAGCTTTTAGGAAAATAAAACAAAATCTTAACAATATACTAAAAATAAAATCTAATTTATTAAAAACTTTCTCGAAACAAAATTAAATAAAACTAAATATAAGAAATTGGCTGTGAAATAATTTGGAAATGTTGGAGCTATCAATGCCAAATTCTCTTTTAATCTAGAATTAGTCCTTTTGATATGCTGATCTTTTGCTTGAAAATATTGATTAAAATCTTTATGTGTTGAATACTCTACCACTTGTGTCCTCAAGTGTTTTTAGACTTCCTGGAAATTTTGGTTGAATTATTGACGTGTTGATCCTCCTCGTTTAAATCTGGAGCTATTGATGTCGTTTCCTAAAGATCTGTCAAATTTACTTTCGACAAGGCAAGCTCTGCCACCTATATGATATCTATCCCTTTCTCATCCATTAAAATATAAGTGGATGTCAACGAATGGATCTTTGCATATTTTAGGAATATTATAAAATGCAAAGACATAGTGCTATATTCTCAAAAGGTTGACCATTCAATTTTTTCTGCATTTTCCTTTTCTTCTTCAGTTTTCGCTAGCCTTTTGACAAGTGGAGATGAAGGCCTTAGAGTTGATACTATATCCTTCATACAATTCCCTGTGTGGTGACGAATGGCTACATCAAGGATCTGATTCAAACTGTCAAATTTGATGAATGCAAGAGATTTGGAAATTCGCTATTCAACTATTCTCCTAAGTTGCCAGCTAGTGTGCATCTGTGCCAACCTGCAGGGACCTTGGTACCCTTGAAAATGAAGCGGAGCTCTTGAAATGATGCCATAATGTTGCAGGCTTAATAATGTAGCATTAAAATATAAAATAAAATACATAAACTTCTTAAATGCTTTTCAGAAATTTTCTGCAAAATTTATATTTTAGTAATGAATCAGTGATAAAGCATTTAAGCACTCCAATTGTTGTCGTGCTACTGCCAATATTTTCAATTCCCCTAGAAAGCATGAAAATATGGTTTGCTTCTAGAACCATAATAGCATTAGCTGCATTGCAAAAAATAGAAATAGTTTCAGCTATCTACCTTGTTAACCTTTCTTGGACTTGAAGTCTGTGACTGAAAAACTGAACAATATGATAAATGTTTGACCTATCAGCCTGCTTTTTCTCTTTAATTGAGAAGCAGCCTATATGTTCCACACAAAAAAATGGGAATAAATTGTGCTCACATTGTGAAAAAAATGGCACATTAACTTCCAAAATAATCTCACCCCCAGTATCTATTGGAGACACATTTGCATTAGTTTTTCCAGAACATCCATTACTTCTATTTCCACCCTGGTCCATTCAAAAACCCTCGAATGAATTGTTGGCTTTACTTGATGGAATTTTGAGAGCCACCAAACAAATCGAAACGGTGTCCAATGGAGTTCAACTTTCAAGGATTTTCACCAATCCCAGAAAGAATTGACTGTGACTGCAACAATCATCATGGAATAGCTGGTTCCAAGTTTTTCCTGCAAAATTGAGTTGGAAATATTCTTGCTCAAAGAGCTTGGTCCATTGCGATTACATTTCAACGTATATTGAGAGAAGGTCCCGCCATTAATATTTGGTGAAGAACGGTCACTAATAGCTAGAAATGGGCACCAAATGCCTTCATCCACAAGATATGTATTTGAACTAGGTCTCACATATTTGACCCCTCCAAGATGTAAAAGCTCAATAAACTCATTCCACATGTCACAAATTTCATTTTCAAAGAATCCAGATCCTGCATAAACTAATGAAGATATCCATCCTTACATCTCTTCAATGTTAGATTTTAGTTCATCAGCACTCCCTTCAATTCTTGGAAACTTTGAAAGGACTATAGTCTCTTAGAAAATACTTCCGCAGCCCTTGAAAGCTTGCTCAATCCAACAATCCATTGATCAGATGAAAAATAAGCAACATGTAAATGCACCTTGAAATGCAATAAACAAGCCTCACAATATGAAAATATATCAATGTTTCATATTACAACCAATCCACCATATTTGACTGCGATTGTAGGTATTTCTGCAACGCAGTAAGATAGCGAATTCTCCTTCACTTCTCGCACCGATATAGCATTTGCAGAAGTCATGACCACACCGCTACCCACAAATACCTTGGAGTGTATGTCATGAATACCATAAATATATTTTCATAGGGGGTCTGCAATGGTTTCTGGTTTCGTGACAGGGGGGTGCAAACTACTCCACACAATGCCACGTGCCCAAGAGTTGTTTTGATAAAACAAGATTTCGAACCCCCCTCCTTAGTGAAATGTCAAAAATTTCGAGGGGGTCTGAAATCAATGGAGACCGTCTATAAATTTTAAATGATGGATTGGACTTAGGTTAAAAAAATTGTATTATAATTTTTAAATTTAAAACAAATATTTCCATAAAAATTTATATTTTTATAAAAATAATATATTTTAAATTAAAAATTAATATTTAAAATAAATAAACCTTTCAAAAGAATAATAATATATTTCTCAACATTTTTAGTGTGCCAAAATATGTTACAACACAACCGATACAAATCCCTTGAAAACTTACTAACTCGTTGTTTGGAGCGAAAATGGCCCACGTTGCAGAGGATAAATTCTGCGTGCTACGACTAGCACCATCAACATACCCAACGAATGGTTCCAAAGATTCATACATATGCGATGAAATGTAAAGCATATTACTAACTATCAAAACTCTAGAAAAACAAGCTAAGACAATAAATGCAAATCAACAAAATATATACAATATAATACAACATTTTACTACGCTCTTGCTTAAGCATAGTAACATTTGAGATGCAACCCATTTCGGGGTTGCACCAATGGAATTCCATCATAATCTACCAACTCGTAGGTGCCCTTAGCAATAACTCTTTTGACAATATCGGGGCCATGCCATAATGACTCAAATTTTCCTGTACCTATTACGTCAGCTTCTTGATCATAAAGAAGGACCAGGTCACCTTCTGAGAAGATGCGAGGCTGGACATGCTTGTCATATTGTGCCTTTATACATCTCTTATATGCTTCGTTGACCAATGTGGCTTCACAACGTGTTTCATCAAGATGGATGAGGTAAAAAAGATGCAATTCTTCAGAAGAGGTGTCAGGTAACAAGTCAACGACAAGTTTTAATGATTGTATTTCACATTGGATAGGCAAGATAGATTCCAGACCATACACCAATTGAAAGGGGGTAAATCCGTTTGTGTTTCTCACTGAGGTTCGGTATGCCTAAAAGGATGAGTAGAGGATCAAATGCCAATTTCATTTATGAACTCCTATGATTCGTTGAAGCATTCGTTTATGAATTTGTTTAATAGCCACAACTTGTCCATTAGATTATGGATAATAAGGAGTAGAACTATCATGTGACAGTCCTAATTTGGCAGTAAACTCATTCATCATGTGATTGCGAAAATTCTTACCATGATCTATGACTATAGCATGTGGAACACCAAATCGTGATATGCCATGATTGAAAAATAATAATGCAATTGTTTCGCCTATGTTGTTGAATTTAGGCATTGCTTTGACCCACTTGGTAAAGTAGTCTACAGTGACAATAATACAACCATGCCCCCCGGACAAATGAGGGTTACAGGTTATGAAGTCAATGCCCCATTTTGAAAATGGTCCCATAACAATAACATGATGCATCGGCGCTAGCGGTTTGCGAAATTTATGATCAAATTTCTGGCACGCATGACAAATTTTGACTGTGAGGATGTAGTTGCGAAAGATGGTAGGCCAAAAGTAACCAGCATGAAGTATCTTCTGCGTGGTATCGTATCCAGACAAGTTTCCACCACAAGCCCCAACATGACAATAATTTAAAACCTTTTCATCCTCCTCATGAGTGAGGAACCTCCTAAAAATCATATCGACACCACGACGATAAAGTGTCGACGATCAAATAATATTTGGCTTGGTATCAAATAGGTTATTTTCCAGAGCGAGAGGTATCCGGCCGAAAATTCTAGGTCTGGAGATAAATGATAAAATCCCCATCCCATTGAGGGGGACTAGTAACATCTTTCTATGTGCCCTTCCCAGGTGTCACAATATAAAAATTCTTTATAAATTATTGTCTTGTCCATTGGATGTATGGAGAAAAATCTTGCTTATTCTTGCTGATTAATGTCTTTAACTACCCCCGGATGCGGGTGGCGAGGCAGATGTTTATGATGATGGGATGGGGGCAGGGAATTCAGGAGCGCCACCTGCCTTCCTGCGAGCTGAAGGACGTAGGTTCTTTAATACCTTCTAAGTGGTTAACTTTTGCATTAATGTTCAGCACTGGTTACAATCCTCTGCTCAACTCTCGAAGCGATTTCACGTATTGCAAAATGATTCAGCCCTCCAGTCCATTTATTACAGGTCCTTGGCTCTGAATTCTTCGGTTCATAGGAGTTATCAGGGTAAGCTTCCTTGCAATGAATGAATTACCCAAGCCTGTCTCACAGAGCTGTTCACCGAAGGCTGGCGTCTCCTGCCATAGGATTTCTACTGGTAAGAGGAGTAGCTTGAACTGCTGTCTTGATTTTGATAACAATTTTCACTTCTCGCTTGTTGGCAATTGCTTGTTTGCATATTTCTCCTTGCGCCCTCAGCTGGTGGTCTCCTCTCCTCTTTTTGGTCTCCCCCTTGTGTCTGTCAGCATGCCCTGCCTCAGGCATAGGATGCGATGTCGCAGAGGTTCTTCCCGTGGCCGTCTCCGACATCCTTCCCCCTCTCCTAGCTCCACCTCCTCCTCTTCTTCACTTGAAGGCAGTTCGTCTCTTTCCCGTGGTCGAAGGACTCGTTCTGGACGCTGCATGAGCTCCCCCTTAGCTTCTCACCCCCTGCTCAGACGCACACTACCCAATTCTCCTTCAATTGTGCTCTTTCTAGGCCTCGGGTTACTGCCACAATCACTGTGGCCTTTTGTGAAGATCCTCAGCATGTGGATCCCAATTCCTCTGGCATTCGGGATGTGCCTCTGCTCTCAAAAATCCTGCCCTTGCAGGGTCCTAGAAACCTGGCCCAGTAGGGGCATGTTTCGACTATTTCCATGCAGGCTGGTCAAGCGAGCGTACAGCTAAGCGCGGGTCAAGCGAGCGAGGTTAAGACTGACAATGGTCTCCAGAGTTCGAAGCAAAATGAAAATGGTCGCGATCTTGGTGGGAAGGCTCCTTCTTCTCCTAGGAAGGTGATTCATTCCATTGGGGACTTGTTTGATGCCGATGGCAATCCTGATGCTCTCTGGTGCAGGGTCATCGAAGAGGCTCCTGATGAGTAGTCTCGCCCTCTACTGTTGTTTTTTGCTCAATGACGAGGCCCTCTATTTTAGGCCTGTTCTTGTCTGTTTTTATGTTTATGTTCAATGTCTATTCTGTTTATGTTTTGTCAAACTTTCAGTTTGTTTCCAGCTTAGTGATCCAAAAGCTGAAATTCACATCTCCCCTGCAAGGGATTTTCTTCTCAAACACTGTACAACACTGTTTTCCCTGCTGCAGGGCAATGCTCTTCGGAAATTCTCTGTTAAAATTTCACTGGAAAGGGCAATGTACAGGCTTAGGCCTGCTGTAAATATTTTTATCTGTTAATAGAATAGTCTTACTTAGAAAAAAAAAAATTCTTTAACTACATAGATCTAGATTTTTGTAGCATTTATTCTGATCATCTACTGCAGATCTAATGAAATTGATAGCCACATTTGATGTTAGGGCTATTTTTTATGCACGATTAAAGTTATTTTTTTTCGTACGCTTGCGATTAGAATTCACACTAACAACTAGTGACTCCACAAGGGTTTTTAATTATGACCGCTGTCGTTTTTCAAATCCATGCATGAACAACTTCTTCAACCCTTATGGTTTTTATTCATCTTGTTATTTTTCATTCCTTGATGTTGTTTTTAACCTTTTTAACCCTAAAATAGTAAAATTTTTAACTTCTGTGTGTTTCTAGGCCTTTTGCGTAGGTAACAGGTATCAACCGCAGCAGAGACAACACTTTTTTTCTAAAACCTGCTCCCGAGATAGCCAGAAGTGCAGGTCACACGTTTTGGACCAAAACCTACAACCTCAGCTCCCAGGTAGTGGAAAACTTCCCAAAAACTGTGACCTCAGCGGAAAACAGGTCAGAACCTGCGACTTATACTTTTTGTGGGCTTTTTCTATGATTTCTCAGGGTTTTCCTAGGGCACTATTCAGGGTAGTCTGATCTTCATCTTGGACCTGTACTTGCTTATTTCTACTTGTCAAAGTAGGAACCAAGCCCCCTAGGGATTCAATACGCTTCCACCTTGTTAAGGAGTTTAGCTAAAGCGGGTCTTCTGAGATTTCAGTGTTCTTCAGCCATTTTTTCAGATCTGAACCTACACTTTTAGATCCATTTCAGATCAGTTATTTATCCATCCAAAACACCTCTTTTTAGTTTTTTTTGGTACTCCTTCCGGGTCCCATCCATTTCCCTTTAGGTTGTAGCTTTTCGCCACCTATTTTTCAACATTTTCCCCTCTAGTTTATTGTTGTTTTCTACATCTCTTTCTAGCAGATCTGACCCTTAGATCCTTGTCCCTTTTGACCTTAGATCCATTAGCCATTTTGTATGTTTTGAGTATATTTCTCCCACCCATAGAATATTTGTTGGGAATCCCTCCTCCCTGGGTTTAAATTTATGCATCTTTAGTTGTTCTACTGTCGCTTTCAGTTCCTCTTACTATTGCTTTTAGTTTTATTTACAATTATACAACATTTTCTTTTTCTTTTTTCTCTACACACATCTGGGCTTAATTAAAATTAGCACACTTATAACATACATGAAAACCTAAAGCGAAGAGCGCATGTTTTACGCCGCCAGGCCAAGACTTAAACATTGTAATCAATTGATCTACACCTCCCTGCTCTTGTTTACCTCTCTTCCTTATTGGGTTCCATGTATCTTTTCCATCATTGCGCCCCCAAGGCGTTTATCTTGGAGACTCTGAGGCATTCATCCTCAGTTTTCATTAGGAAGACATACCCCACCGCGTAGGGTTCGAGTTCGTCCTCTACCAAGTCCCCATTCCGAATCTTATTCTGGTTCACCAGGTTCCCCTTCTCTTTCTATCCTCGGCTCTCCTCCACATTTCACCTTCATCATGTCTAGTTCAGGACCTAACATTGGTGGTGGCCTCGAAGCTAATGTTGGAAATGCTACTACTGGTGCCGCAACAGGAACTATTTTGGCTGCTCCCTTGCTCCCTTTTATGGCAGGCCTAAGCATTCCCAATTTCAACTAGTTGATTAATGATCCCATACACCATGATCCAGGTTGGCCTACTATGCCAACCAAGATTCCTTCAGACATCCCTAATTTTGAAGGAAATGTTGGAGAGGATCCTACCAACCATGTCAGTCCTTTCCACATGTGGTGTTCGTTTAATTCTATCACTGATGACTTTGTATGTCTTTGGTTATTCCAACATACACTTACTGGAGAAGCTTCCAAGTGGTATGTCGACTAGGCCACTGCCTCTCATACTAATTTTGTGACTCTTGCAATGGAATTTTTGTCCTACTTCTAGCTTCCCCTTCACTATGACACTGGTACCGAAATTTTTACCTCTTTCCATCAAACTTCTGCCACCTGCCTATGTGACCATGTTCAAAAATGGCGCAGAAGGAAGAGTGTATGTCAAGCCCCTGTTTTCTAATACCATGTATACATGGATTGGTTTCTCATATCCCTTTTTCTTGCTATTGGTAAAGATGTCACATCTCACTTTCGTTAAATCAAGGAAGTTGCCCTTCAAATTGCGTTGAAATATGGCTTGATATACGTGCAATATGGTTATGTTTATACCATCTTACCTGATCTCCCTAGACCTCGTGGTGCCAACGCACCAGGGGCATATCATGTTGTTGATGGTATCATTGGATCCCTTTCACATCCATACACTCATCCTCCCATGGGTTATGTTTTCCCTCAGGGAGGGGCCAGATCCTCTAGTACCTTTCCCCCTCCCAACAACATGTATCCATGACATGGCATGGCTCACGCCTTTGCCCAACCACATCCTTCGATGCCAAGGCCTACTTTTGCCCAACCTATTTACCCCAATTTTTCTCAACCTCCTTACTATCCATATCAGCAGCCTGGTGCTCCAGCTCCTCCAACACAAACACCTCAGCCTCCCTTGTCTTCTAAAACTTCGTAACAACAACCACCCCACCCCCTGAGGTCTGGTGTATGCACAGCAAAGTGCGACTAATCTCCCACTTACAAAAATAAGAGGAAAGGAAACTAGAACCAAACTGCTCTAGGTAATCCAGGAAAAAATCCCAAGGGAATACATCTAACACTACAACCCAGCAACAGGGTGCTCATCCCAAGCAGGACAGGCCTCTTCACATGAATAAGCCTTGTTCTTTTTGTAGTGTCCACGCTCACTATACCCATTATTATCCCCTTTTACCTCAGATACGTCAAATTTTGGAAGCTCAAGCAACATATCGAGGAAAGAAAACCTCTTCTTCAGTTCCTCTTCATGCTGTGCCCATCCAACCAGTTGTGTTTGCCAATCCTTTCCCCCGACAAGGATATTTGGCTTCCCAACCCCCTGAATGTTAGGTGGCCACTCAAGTTTATGCTATTATACTGAGTTGATTTGTTGGGTTTCTTGTCTTTCTTTTGCTCATACAAGTCCTGCTACAAGAGTAGCACAGTTGGCTTAGGCCATTTCGTTGAAGTTTTTCTTGAAATTCAAAGTTTTCTTGACTTAGTAACTGGATAGTTTTTTGGTTTTTTTGAAGTCTCTTTACTTTATAAAACTCAAAAGCCAAAAAACAAGTTTTTCTTCCCATTGCTTTTGTTTTGTTTAATGGTTTCTTTTCATCTTCGAAGCTTTGTTAAAGTCTTTATTCTTCGGTTATGGACTTGATTAGGAAGGGAGTCTTCTTTTGATTTCATTCTATTATGTCAAGTATGTTTTTGGCATCTTTATACATGGAGTTTCTGATTTGGAACTAGATTTGTTGACTATCAAAAATTGATTGAACCTTGGTATCATTAGAGATTTCTCCTTGCTTTCTTAGATCTATCATCTTGCGATTTACATGCCATTATTAATTTGCATTAGGTGCACATAAGCATTTTTTGGTCTTTTTCGCAACTTTTTGAGGTGTGTGAAGTCTGGTTATCTGAAAAGAAAAGTAAAAAAATATATAGTTTCGTAGAACCTGTGTAGAAATCACTATTCATCAAAAGGAAATCAGTGCATTTGCATATATTTTTGTTTTCATTGGTTTCTTGTTGCGTCATACAAACATCATCGGTTTCATTTCCATATGCCCTTGACATAAAATAATAGCCAACTAAAATAAGTGATATAATTTAAAAACAACTAGCAATTTTTGTATTAAGTGTCATACATCAACTAGCTAGGTTGTAGGGCCTTGGATTAGGTGAGTGGAGAGTTAACTCTCCAAGGCCGCTCAAATTTTGAAACATAGAAGTTTATTAATGAGAAAAATCCAACACCGTTAGGTGGCCCGGGAAAGCTCTCCTCCAGAGAGTCAAGCGCGAGGGAGAGTGCAGGAAGAGAACAGAGATACCCCCTATCTAATTTTTTGAATCTTGACCTAAGACCATTCCGCCCGGCTACTGATACAGATTGGTGTCCTTAGTTTTCCATCCTAGGTATCACACAGGTGAATACGGGGGGGGATACCCGTGGTACCTGAGGTAGACGTTACATCACTTCGAGCAATACTTCTGGAGGATGCCCTTGAAAATATGAGGCACTTGCACTGGCAAAGGCTGTTGTTAGGAGGTTAGCGTAATTGATTCTTTTACCTTCACTAGTAGATCTAGGTCGTAATTACGCCAAACTACTTTTGGGAGGTCCTATTTTTTGCTTTCTTGTATTTTGGTGTACGGTCCTAATCAGCTAGAGTAGAAATATCTGAAAGCTGATTGCTTGGATGTATCTTAGGCACTTTGTAGTGAGTGCTCTTTGCTCTTAGCTTGCTTAGCTTTATACTTTTTTGAGTCTAATAAATCTTTTAAAGTGGCTGACCAATTGATTCGTCGATTGAGATGGCTCCATGGGTTGTCTCTCGTGAGTGTCAAGCCTTCTTTAAGAAGGCGTAGGAGTAATTCAGAAGATGATTATCACCCGGTGTTATCAGACACAGCAGAGAGAGATCCTCCATTAGGGCTTGAAGTTTCTGTAGCTGGTTCTGGTGTCGGTGTCAGTACAGAGAGGAGTACTCCACTCACCTCGAGAGTTTTATTTCCAGAAGAAGTAGAAGTAGAGGAAGTAGCTCAACCTCCTGAATTTCTTCCATCTCCTCTTTCTCCTAGTTCTCCGTTTATCATCGAGTACATCGAACCTGAGTCTGAGAGACTCGAGAGTCCTTATCCATCATATTCTTACCTTTCAATGGCCATGACTGGGAATGCAGCTTCGGCTGTAAGTGCTGCAAGTATTCAGACACCTTCTAGAGTTGAAGGAGGAGGCACTATTGCTATATCTTCGATTTCTTCTAGTGCTGCTGTGTTTGGCTCTGGTCACACTTAAGCACAGGCTTCTCAATCTAGTCCCTTTTGTTTTGGAATGCCCGTTAGTGGGATTCCTCCTTTTTCCTTTTCTACTGCTGCAGCTGCATCTACACCCATCTCCTCTATGGCTAGTGGATCAGCTTCTTTTCAAGGGTTCCCCTTTGGAAGCGGGCATATTCCTAATTCGAATCTTTCCTTAGGGCATTTTCCTTTTACTTCCCAAACTTAGAGTTTTAATCCATGGTCTGGAGGTCAAAATTCTACTACCTTTATAGGTTGGAACCCTATGTTTACAACAATAGGGGCAGGAAATCAGTTTCTAGCTAGTCACCAAGGGAATGTTCCTTTCTCTTCATCAACTGCTCATTAGACTTTTTCTCCTTTTTCAAATGCTTGGAACCCCTATCAGGGGGTTTCTTCTTCATTCACTACTTCAGTGGGGGGAACTGGTCCGGTTTATAGTAACTCCACGTTGGGAGGAGGTCCTTCTTCAAATGTTAGGTCTCAAGGATTTTCCTATGGCCCAACCTTTTCTATGAACTCTTTTTGGCAACCTGGTGCCTCATCAAATCCACGATATTCTTTTCAGAATGTGGGGAATTCATCCTATCAGGGATGGAATTCCCATGCTCCTCCTCGTTTACCATTTCTAGAAATGTTAAACTTGCTAGATTTTTCAAATTTGACTAATGATCTAATCCGCTATATTTCGGGGTGGCCTTAGATCCCCACCAAACTACCTTCAAACATTCCAAAGTTTGAAGGAAAGAAAGGAGAGGATTCGACAGATCACATCACCACTTTTCATCTATGGTGTTCATCAAATTCCTTAATCAATGATTCAATTAGGTTGAGGTTATTTCAGTGCACCTTGACTGGAAATGTAGCTATGTGGTATATTGAGTTAACTGGGGGCAGTTTTTTCACTTTTGGAGATCTGGATACTATGTTTTTAAATCATTTCTAGTTGCCTGTTCAGTACGATGTCGGGACTAAACTCTTTGCTAATTTTAAGCAGGACAAGACAACCCACATTTTTTATCATATCCAAGAATGGCAGAGAAGGAAGACGCTCATTAAAGCCTATATTCTAAATGAATTCCTTCTGGAATGGTTTTTGAAATCCTTGCAGCCAGATATTTCGAAGGACGTATCCCTGTTAGGGGTATTTTTCGAGGAATAGGCTATTTTTAGGGCCCAGCAATTAGAAATGATTTATTCTCATTCTGGAGTCCTCAATAAAAAATTTCCTGATGCTCCTCACTCCAAATTGGACTTGTCCAAAGCTAAACCTGGTCCTCATGGTGATGGAATTATTGGGTCGATTGATAGCGATGTAGCTAACCTACTTAGCCAATTGCAGCGGTTGTCCATACAATCTACTTCTTTGGGTCAGGTTGTACTTTCAGTGCCAACCTCTTCCCAAGCTTTGTCAATAAATATCGTTCAGACTTCAAACCATAAAGGAAATTAACAATCCGAAGGGAAGAAGAAAGGATGGAATAATAATAAGAAGAAGGGAAAATATGGGAAGGGTAATGCAAATAAATCCAACGAGCATGTTGGTGAGGGACAAAAGGATAAAAATAAAGTGAAATTTCCACGCAAGTTATGTACTGGAGATCATCTTACTCACCTTCACCCTAAAATTCAGGATACACAGCCCTTGTTAGCTCAACGGAGATCTTCAAGTTCCCAGGCTATGTTAGCAAACCCTTTTCCCCGAGGGCAATAGTTAGTTATTGGCGCGAAACAAAATACTGGGAATTCCTCTAGAGGCACCCAGGAAGGGGAAACTCCATCAAACATATATATGATGAGTGCTCACACAGATATCGCTACGAGATCTCGTGATTATGGCACATCTGAGTCTTCAAAAGCGAAGGGTGCTCTTGATAGTGCTGAGTCATTTCACATTACGAGGCCCACTGTTGAGCCCATACCTCGGATGCCAAAAGAATATACAAAGTGTACGACAATTAACCCAAATGCCAAGGCTGCCCAGAACTACTCTGTTGTAGAAGATCTGGCGCAAAGCCCTTTTTCTATTTCTTCTCTCGAGGTGCTCCAGTCTTGTCCAACTCAGTGAAGTGCTCTTCTCACTTCTATTGGGGCTGTTGATCTGAAGAACTCTCTTATGATTACATTTGATATGTCTAATTTTAAAAAGAGACTCCCACATCATATGGCTTTCCATATTAGATCGTCATTTCTAAATTTCACTATATTTCGAACAGCCTTTGATG
The DNA here is from genome assembly GCA_034641835.2 of Pinus albicaulis. NCBI lineage: Eukaryota > Viridiplantae > Streptophyta > Pinopsida > Pinales > Pinaceae > Pinus > Pinus albicaulis. The sequence continues at coordinate 309,382,240 of CM076574.1, forward strand.
AGGGTGATTGCACATGTGTGATGTCTCTTGCATGCTGGAAGGGAATCGGATTTCCCACAGCTGTTCCATCAGCCACTCTGTTGACTGCGTTTGCCGGTCATTCTCACAGGTCGCATGGTATTGTCCCGGCTTTGCCCATCTGAGTTAGGGGAAAAACTGTAAATATAGAGGTTGAGATAGTTGATGCAAGCTTGGAATACAACCTTGTGTTGGTTAAAAACTGGATTTATGAGATGGATGCTATTGCATCCTCCTTGTTTCGTATTATTTGTTTCCCTCACGAAGGGAGGATTGTCACAGTTGACCAACTGGATTGTTCTCCTGTAGACCCAAATGCATCTACTGACTCAACTATCCCTTTGGTGGATAATGTCAAACCACTTGTTGAGAATCTTGGGGTTGGAATGTATTCTTCTCTTATGGGTAATTTTGATATTCCACCTCCTTCCATTCATATAAATGCGATTTCATCCTCCAGGGCTCCTATTCGACGAGAGTTCTTCAGAACTCATTATTTTTCAAACCCTTGGACCTTACCTTCCCCTACCTCCACATTAGTGGAAGGTCAAGTGGGTGGGATGGCATTTCCAATGTCTGTAGCTGAGATTTATTATAGATCTATTGTTGAATCTACAAAATCCATTCCAGTTTCTCTTTCACCAGAGGAATTGGATGGCGATGTGGCCCCAGCTTTAACACGTAGTTCTTCTTCCGCCCAGGATTGCCTAGATACTACTCTTCCATCTGAAGAGGCTTTCCTGGAAGCTATGACTGGTATAGATAGACCGTGGGATGATTTGCATCATCGGTCTTAATTTATACCAGACTTAAGCAAATTTGAGTCAAGTTTTTCAAGTCCTCTGTCTCCTGGCCCTGTTCACCCAGTTCTAAACCCTTTAACACCGACACAGGTATTTGCTAAAGGGAACATGGCTGTGATTTCTCTGACTATCTCGGTGAACATCTCCAGGAATCCCAATATTATCGAGAATGTTTTCATCGGAGCTGAATGTTCCCCTAAAGAGATTCAAATTTACAATGATCTCTTTAAATATTTTAGGGATGTGTTCACTTGGTCTTATGAGGAAATGCCTGGTATAGATCCATCTATTGTCGAGCATGTGATCAAGATCTACGAAAAAGCTAAGCATATGAGGCAAAAGCTTCATCCCGTCAACCATAGGAAGGCTGCAGCTATCAAAGCTGAGGTGGAGAAGCTGCTCAAGGTAGGATTTATTTTCCCTGTTCCTTTGACAGAGTGGGTTTCGAATCTAGTTCTCGTGGATAAGAAACAAGGGACAATTCACATTTGCATTGATTTTAGAGACCTTAATAAATCATGTCCAAAAGATAATTACCCCACACCATTCATAGATCAAATTATTGATGAGTGTGTCGGTAATGAGATTTTCTCCTTCATGGATGATTTTTTTGGATATAATCAAATTACTATCTGTCCTAACCATCAGTATAAGACTTCCTTTATTTTTCCCTGGGGTACCTTTGCTTACAATAAAATGCCTTTCGGCCTTAAAAATGATGGAGCCACTTTTCAGCGGGCCATGTCATATGCCTCCCATGACCTCAAACATATTATCGAGGCATAATTGGATGATTTAGCTGCTCATTCTCACAAGAGAATTGATCATCCTTCTCACCTCCATCAATTATTTGAAAGATGTCATTTTTACAAAATCAAGTTGAATCCGAACAAGTGTGTTTTCACGGTCACATCCAGTTGGTTGTTGGGGTTTATTGTGTCTACAGAAGGGATTCAAGTAGATCCCTTCAAGTTTGAGGCAATACTTCTGTTCCCTCCCCCGTCGTTTATTCGTAAACTTCAAAGACTACAAGGAAAAGCTAATATTCTGTAGAGATTTATCATAAATTATGCCGAAATTACAAGAGGATTCATGAGATTATTAAAGAAGGGAGTCCCATTTTTGTGGGATGAATTTGCTCAACGTTCATTTGATGCTTTGAAAAAAGCATTGACCTCTGCTCCTATACTGAGTCCACCTGATTATAGCAGGGATTTCCTCTTGTATCTCGCAGAAGCAGAATCTACTATTGGTATGGTTATGGTTCAGGAGGATGATGCTCTTGTAGAGCATGTTATATACTACCTTAGTCAAGGCTTGGTAGGACCTGAACTCCGGTATTCTCTGATAGAAAAGATTTCTTTAGTAGCTGTCCAAGCTGTATAGTGGCTCAGACATTATATTCTCCTTCGAAAAACTTATGTTTTGGCAGCAGTCAATCCATTTCAGTTTGTTCTCAGTAGGCGAGTGATTGGGGGCAGATACAATCGATGGATTGTGATTTTGCAGGAATTTGATCTTGATTTTATGTCTGCCAAGTCCAAGAAATCATTAGTTTTCACAGAATTAATTTCTGAGTTTCCCTGTGGAGAGGAGATAGTTTATGATGAATCCTTTCCGGATGAGCATATTTTTCTCATCTCTTCACAGGATCCTCAGTATGGGGATCTCATTGTATATCTTCAGACTACGAAGTTTCCTTCAACTTTTTCGAAAGATGAGCGCTGTAAGTTGCATCACCTGGCTAAAAATTACTTGATCATTGGTGATACTTTATACCGTCGAGGGGTCGATTCAATACTAAGACAATGCTTGACTCTCGAAGAAGCTGAGGTTGTGCTGAATGATTGCCGCAGTGGAGCTTGTGGTGGTCATTTATCTGGGCTTGCTACAGCCCAAAAAATCCTGCGTGCTGGATACTTTTGGCCTTCAATTTTCAAATATTGTATAGAGTTGGTCAAATGGTGTCATCTGTGTCAAGTGTATACTCAAAAAATGCATGCTCATCTAGCTCTGCTCTTTCCAGTTGTCATTTTCAGTCCTTTTACAAAGTGGGGTATTGATTATACTACTTGTAACCCGCCTTTGGCTAAAGCTCACAAGTACATTATTGTAGCAGTAGACTACTTCACGAAGTGGGTCGAGGCTATGCCTAATTTCGGGAATGACGGTGAGACAACAACTCTTTTTCTCTTTAATCAAGTTATTGCTCATTTCGGTATTCCTAAAGAGATTGTAACTGATCATGGCAGTCATTTCAGAACAACATGTTGGCTGAGTTGGGTCTAAAATTAGGTTTTTGGCAAGAGCATTCATCTCCTTATTATCCTCATGCCAATGGGCAAGTGGAAGTTGTAAACAAATCCTTGAAGACCATTCTTCAACGGACAATTGATAAAGCTAGATCTAACTGACATATCATGTTGTATCCTGTGCTTTGGACATACCAGATGTCACTAAAAACTGCAATTGGTTTTTCTCCATTTCAGCTAGCTTACGGGTTGGAATCAAAATTTCCCATCAACTGTGAGATTCCTTCTCTTAAGTTAGCTATAGAACTTCTTCCTGACACTTCAAGTCTTGAAGAACACCTCCTTCATCTGGAACATCTTGATGAGCAGTGTCGAGATGCTTCCATGATGAACGAGGCACATAAGAAACAGGTACAGGTTCAGCACAATAAAGTGGTCAAACCTAGGGTTTTCTTTGAAGGTGACCTTGTTCTGGTTTATGGCTAGGAAAAGGATGCCCTAGGGGCAGGTAAGTTCAAGTCTATGTGGTATGGCCCCTTCATCATTAAAAAGGTCCTAAAAAAAGGAGCTTATACATCGGTATATTTTGAGGGAAATGAGTTGGTGGAGCCTAGAAATAGGCTCTATCTGAAAAGGTATTATGCCTAGGCCTCGGCCTGGCATCTTTCTTTTTGTATATATTTTTGTTTTTGTTTTTGTACATTTCTGATTTTTTGGTCTATGACATGATGGTGATGTTTTTTGACTTTCTTTGGCAGGTTATGTTGGATATCATGAGTCATTATGGTTTCGCCGATGGTGCTAGTAGACACACTCGGAACATAGCTTCCATGGCTTGGGTACTTTATTATCCATCTCGTCAATTGTTAGTTTCAAGAGGGGTTTGCATTGGTCCTGCTTCTAATAACATAGCAGAATACACTGCAGTCATTTATCTACTCTCAAAATAAATATCTTTGGGTGTTGATTCGTTGGTTGTATTCTTGGACTCCCAGCTGGTGGTGTCACAGTTGAACAATACATATCGAGTCCAGAATCCCTTTTTGTTTCAATTGTTTTTTAGGGTATGTTTATTACAAATACCATTTCAATTTATAACATTTATTCATATTCTTTGAGCTAACAATCAAATGGCAACTCATTAGCTAATCAAGAAATTGACTGGCATATTAATCATTCAATACTTTAATCAAACCATCAAACTCATCATACATTTTTACACATTTGTTTCATCGCATCATAAACCGTTGTATATATGTATATATCATCAGAATGTACAAAAAACTATACAAAAATTTGGACCCATATGTCCTACAAAATTAGGGCTTATGCCTGATCATGTTCAGTATCAAAAATATAATATAGTGATTTGATAAAATCTATGGTCCCTGCCCAACATTAGTGTTCCTATAGAACACGATCGCAGTAGCCACACGGTGGAATAACTGCACCCAGTCTCGCAGTACCCCGACTACCCGTCTCTGGATAGCCTCTGGTAGGTCTTCTACTACAGACATAGGCACTTGGCGAGTTAAACTCTCCAAGTTTCTCTGAACGGCATGTAAGGTCCTACCAGGATCTTTAGCATTCACTTCGCCTCTATGACATTTGTGCCTTGGGTATCCTTCAGGACGAACTAGTCCCATATCTGTATCATGGTCATCATATGATTTTGTAAGTCATTCAGAATTCAATCAAAAACATGTTTTGTTTTTCATTTTTGACATATATTGAAAAAATAAAAAATTGCAGTCTTACCAATTACACCCCATGCTACACTGGGTGGAAGGACTAGGTCTGGATCACCGCAAAAATCCATCCCAGCATAGGGATAATAATCCACTGCAATAATCTGTTCTTCCCACCATTGGAAGAACTCATCGTCCCATGTAGTTTGGGGAACTTCAATCCCCCCCAGTCTCTTCATCAAATCAGCCCATTGGGCTATTCTTGGATCTCTAGGACTGCTGATGGATGAGATCACTTTGGGTCGAAGCCTAGGAATATTCTCAAAGAAGAATGTCATCAAAATGGTTCCATACCCGAAATTCTTTTTTTAGCTTTCTGGATGGAGGACAGTTTTTTTTCATGTTTGTCAGTAGAGCTGTACACCAATCAAAGAGGTGAACTAAGCATTCCACATCTATACTCATCTGTGTTCTCGATACCTGGTGTAAGGAAGCTGATCCTGCCACCCTACCGATGGTGAAAAGGAGAATTTTCATATGCAGCTCTGATAAATCTTTGATTGAAATTTGAGTCCCTACTTTTTGAGATCCCTCTACACAATAGATCTGGACATAACATCCACTGTAAGCCCTCCAAAAGGCTTGCCATGAAAATCTACTGGGTCTCCTCTTCGGGAGAGTCTAGTAATAAAGTAAATGTCTTCCACCTCTGTGTATGGGTATTTGGTCAATCATGAAGCAATATTCCTCCGGTTCCCAATGATTCACCAGTATTTCAAGTAACCGAACGTTAATTTTCATATTTGGAATTTTGAAGAATTTGAGTAATCCACAGTTTCGGAGGATATTGAGTGAATTTTGATCCCCCATGACTTCTTGCTCAATGGCACTATGCTCACGTTGCCTCCAAGAAATAGTCATCCTGCAAAAAATCATTTAATTTCTCATTAGGTTATTTTTTTCCAAACACGGTCTACGCATATGTGACTTCCCTTGTGGACAGTCGCGTATCATACGTGGTTTCGTCCACATGAACCCGCGTATGCGCAGAATGCTAAATCAAAATAAATTTTTTCTACGGTGAAAAATCAATATTTTTAACCTATTAATGGATGAAATTAATAACAATGATGAATTTAAGGCTTACCTGACTAATCCAACGAAGTTTGATGGCTAATTTCTCCTGATTTGAGGAAAGAGGTTTTTTCTCCAGAGCTCTTTTCTCCAATTCAGCAAAGTAACAATGAACCAAATATGAGTTAAAATGTGTATTTATGCCTAGAAATTAATTTTTTTTTGAAAAATTTCATCATGCTTATTTTTCAAATCTGTATTAAGCTGCATAACCATGTTGCTTGTAAGTGTTGGGATAGGTATATTTTCAGGTACATTTTGTTGACTTTGAGATTTTTCTGGTTTTCGAATCCATGACCGCTGACCTGTCATGACAGGTATATGATCTTAACTGGCATATAGGTTATGGAATCCACTTTCCATTGCATTCTGAATTCTAACCTCCATTCTAATCACTTGCGATACGATTGATCCCATTATGTCATGATTACTTAGCCCATTTCACTCGCCGATTATTTAATTATGACTTGGTGGTAGAGCCTTCCTTTACATGGGCTTCCTAGCTAGTTTCTCACTAGCACTTGTCGCCCATGCTACACTTTATGTAGGCTCAGAAGTCCTCTTTAGTCCCACCATGACTTATATGTTAAAGCTTCATTATTCTTCTTCTTCATTATCATTTTTCTAGCTATTACCCTAGAGTCTCCCTGGTGTTGTTGAGTTGCATCACTACATTGCATATTGACTACTTGCTTATCTTGGCCTTTAGATGGCTTCATTTGGACTCAATGTTTAAACCATATTTTGACCTTGCCTCTCTGTACAAAGTTGACCATTGCAAAGCACTTAGCTATCACAACTTGACACCCTTGTTACCCATGGATGGAACACTCCTTTGAGTATCGCTAACCAATTTTCACCACCTTGCATTGAGCATAGGATTTTTCCTATCCCAGGAACTAGTGCATCTATTTTCTGATACTCGTTCTATCCATAGTACCATAGCATTATTTTATTCTTTTTTAGGCTTACTATATGAAAAAGACAAAAAAATCAAATATGTTAAAAAGAGAGGGAATGGGATGTTACTTCATATTTTGATGGTAGTTACAGTATCAGTTTGTCGCCTTTGAACAAAGCACATACCACTATGTCTTTTCCTCATTTGGGATGGTTTTAGTTTTGGCCTAGGAGATGCCATAACCTTGTTTCACGATTTTGTTCTCCCCTGGTTGGTTATCTCTTCCAATCATATGGAGAGTTTGTTTTTGCCTCCTGCATAACAGACTTATACAGTTTTATTATTTGCTACCATGGTCATCATGATTCATGCTTTTGTTCAAGGGAAGTTAACCCTGAGTTGGCCATACTGCGGTGTCTCTTGACTTATTTTTTTTGGCCTTTCCAATTTTGTCTGTATCTTGTACTATCACATCAGATGTTTGGTCCTATGCTTGGGCTAGTTTGAGAAGGTCTCCATTGATTTCTTGCCGGCGGTTTTGTCTCTTATCAACTACAACATATTTCTCTGAGAGTAAACCTAGATCCGCACCCTGGCCCTATTTACATCATTGATAAGTGACCTTGTGCTCAACATTTGATCATCATTATGGGTCTTTGACTGAGTGTTTTTCCTTGTGTTCGATGTCAGCATACATTATCACACTTGGGATTCATGCAGTACCTTGATTTCCATTTGACCCTATCGGTGGATATCTCGCCTCTTTGTCAGTTTTCATTATTGGTTGATTCAGAGGGTTTCTTCCATGCGCTATCTTCATCTTGTGCATGTCGGAAACGTACTTCGGGTTGGTTCCTTCACTCTACTTCATCTGATTCCTTCCAAATATTGGCCTACGGGTTACACTCATGCTAGACTGATGTGGGATGCCTCAATGCCTTCCTTCCAACAGATCTTTTCCCATTGACTCCGACTCATTGCTCTAGGAATAAGGTCTAGAGTCCTTTTGTCAGTACCTTAGGGTTTGTAGTAATCAGCGATAAACTCTTCATTGTCGACAGTGAGGATTAATTATTTCCTCCTGCTCAATAGATTCTTACAAGTGTTCGACTTCAACTCATTCATTCACACTTGTTAGATTGTTCTGGGGCACCTTGACACTCATTATCATTATCGGTGGGTTGTCTCGCGTTTGTTAACAGTTTACATTATTGACCGGTAATCAAACGATTTCTCACATGGTCGACTTCAGCTCATTTATTCCCATTGTGTAGAATTGTGCCATAGTGATCGGTGAAGACCTCAGGTTTTCATCAGCATGCTTCGGTTCACTTTTGATAGTTGATCCAGTTTCTGCCAGTGACACCGTCCACCCTTATATGTTGCAGTTTTAGTACAAAAACATCTTATATGTTGGCTCCCGAGTTGCATGATTGTACCATGTATTCCACCTCTTATGATTTGGTACCTGGAGATTCAGTTACTTGTGATATCAAATATCTATTACAACATCATTGATCAGTATTCTATATGTGATACTTGGACTTGATTTTCGACTTGTACTTCCAGGCAGTGATCAGATGATTCACTATGTACTTTCCAGTTCAGCTATACTTGTATACATTTTGGATCTATAGACATGCTTTTCTTTCACTGAGCATGGGTATGCCCGCCTTAGACATGAGCCGACTCTCTGACTTCTTTCATTGGATTTTTGGCAGGCTGAAATCTAGTGAAGTCCTCTCTTGTCTTCACAAGGTTCTTTCTATGCACATAATATATTTCGGCCATCATGTACCCCTTATGATCTCATATATTAGGGGGCATATGTTATAGCATCATTTTTCACCCTCATGTGAATACTGATTGTCTCTTTGGCCTTGGACACCTTTTCCCCCCAGACTTGAACAACTTCATAAAAAATAGTGTCTAAAATCCCATACGCAATTATGCCTAGAATTTTTTGCGTATATACGTGATTTCTTTCATAATTTTCTGCGTATGCCATTTAAATCATTAAATATATATATATAATTCTTATTTTCAAGGAAGGGTGATGGTTATTCCCATAATTCAACCACCCCAGCCCATGGCCTAATTGTTTCCAACTGCTAAAACTAATTTGAGGGAGTATAAACGCCCCTCATGTGTATGGCCTAAGGGAGAGAGAAAATTATAGATATTATACTATGTTGGAGCCCTATTTCAAGTCTGATATTCTCGTGCCTCCTGCACTTCCTAGGTATATTTAGGAAACCCTTGTTTCCTTGAGATGATCATCATCCTATATGACATCTTGTGTGCACACATCTTGGAAGAATCCTAGTGAGGTAAGGACTGGACGGATCCAGAGGATGGTCTGCTCAAAGGCCATGGAAAGATTCATGTGATCTCTCCACTTTTCTATTATTGTACATGCCATTTATAATGAGAAGAACCATCTTCTTCCCGAAATTCACGTGTTTATATCTCTTTATATATGTGTAAAGATCATTAATTGAACATCCAGTATTGTTTATATGATATTTTACATGAGTTACACTGACATATAGGAACAATATATGTTATACAACTACTGTTTCATGTTCGTTCTTTCTTGATTTCCAGATTAAAAAGCACGAGGAGTTTCTAGGGGTTTGCACCCTGCGGGATCTACATCAAACGCAGGACTTTCGGGTAAGTTCCACAACTTGTTATATCTAGTTTTCAGCATAAAAAGATAGGTTAAGTGATTCCTTCTTAAATGGTATGCCCCCTATCTGTGAAGGTTTCCGACCCAAAAAATTTAGGGAGTTATTTCCCGAAATAAGAGGTACATACCAAGATCCCCAAGGGACCATTATGCCAAAACATTTCTTCTGGTAAAGCCACCCACACCTATAGTATAGTAGATGACTTGCTGCAATCCCCTGTCACCATGTCAACACTGGAAGTCCTCCATCATGCCCTTCACAACTAAAATATCTACTAACTGATATGGGCATTGTGGATCCTTCAAATGATCGTTTGATTGTCTTCGATGTTAACAAGTCATAGCATCCACCCCTTCCTACATCCATCACCTTCTAAATACCTATCAAGATTCGGAATACCAATATCTCTCGATGTATCATTGACGAGGGGGAGTCCACCTACGTGATATATTCTTCTATTTGGAAACAACATGGATCCCCTGAGTTAGCCCCTTCGACTATCACCCTCCTTGCGTGGGATGACCACTCTTCCCAACCCCTTCGCATGTTCTGCAATTGTCCTATTACTCTTGCGGGCAAGACTGTTTGTGTTGACGTTGAAGTCATTCATTCCCCCTTAGACTACAACATTCTATTGGGTCATAGCTAAAATTATGCGATGTCTTTTGACCCATCTATGGTTCACTGTAAGATGTGCTTTCCTCATAACGGAAAGATCTTCACCATCGATCAGCTGACATAATAGGAACCAAAGTCTCAAACCTCTCCAGAGTCCATTATTTCTTCCATGGCAAATAAACTAGAAGTTGAGCCTTCGACTAGTGTCTCACCCAAAGTCTATTAAGATTCCTTTTTTCTTAGTTCATTCCCTTGTCTCCCCCCTCCTATCTCTAACCCTAGCTTGTTGAATGTTTACATGATGTAATCATCTCGGTCTGACCTTAAACGGTTTGGTTCGAGACTAGTCAACATCCTCGCCCTTTGCAACCTACTCCTAGTACTTCAAATCACCCTTCAGGACCTCCTCATCAAGGCCCCGCATATGTAGCTAGTGTCCCAGATCCTCTCTTTTGTCCTAGAATAGTTCCTTTGGCCTTAGCCATCTTGGAGTTGTTCTTCCTGGCCATTACCCCTCTGGTAAAATACCATTTCTTGCTCCCCCTGCTAGAGTATTTTCGGTACCTCTCATGGCTACATTGACCCTTCCCAACATGACCATAGGGATCCCAGTCTGGTACATTGATCCCCTAGCCAATACCCGCCTGGTCAGCTCAAACCTTAAACTACATTGACCCTGATCCAACCGGTCGCTATGACTCCTCCCTTTGCTTCTGTGCCTCAGCCACCTCAACAGGAATCTACTCCTGTTGTGAAAGCCTCAGGTGAGGGGGGAAAGCCCACAAAAAGGCACCTAAGGACAAGGTTTCCCAGACAACTCCTGCTCCTCCTAAGCCTCCAAAGCATACACCCCCATGTGCTTTGTGTGATGTTGACGGTCATGCCACCCATCATTGTCCTGAATTGGTATCAAACCCATGGTCAATGTCATGTTTCCTGAGTCTGATGTCCCAAAATTCCATGTTACTTTACTGACTTCAGCCAAGAAACTCAAGAGTGTGCACACAAACCACCCTTGTTCTTTGTGTGATCTCCATGGCCACTATACTCACCTCTTTCCCCACCTCGCAGACTACTGCACCTCCTTGGAAGTGGTTCGCAAATACGAGACTAAGTGAAATGATTGCGCCTCTCCCTTACTTGTGTGTTATGCTTCGGCACAACCAGAGGACACATCCACTCCCATTGACATTCCCCCTCCCAATGTCAAGATGACGGAGCCTTCGGCCACTATCCTCTACCTATCATCATCTATGAGATCCATGGTGGAAGACCCCTCTAGGGCATCCCCTTCTATTTCGCCTAACCTCCCTTCAGTGATCACCTTGGGCTCAACATCAGTGGATCCTTCGTCTACTTGTTCTTCTATCACCCTCTGTGACGATGCACATGTGAACCTCACTTCTCATGATGATGATTCGGGTAGCTTTGCCATGTCATGTGGTCATCCTTCCACCATTCACCCCATATTCTACTTTCATGACGACATTATGGAAGAATTTACCACCCCTGACTTTATCTATCCAACCCATAAGGAAAATGGCACCATCCATATCTATGGTGACTTTCGTAACCTGAGCACAAGTTGTCCCCAAGATAGTTCCCCCACACCATCCACTATTGAGTGTTGGGGGTGTATAAATTCTACCCATTACACTCCCTCTATCAGTGCTTGTTTTATTTCTAGATTGCATTCAGGTTGCCAAAATTTTTCATCATCCTCTCATATGTTGTCTTGTGGCACCTTTCAGATGGATCCCTTATCCACACCATATATCGGCTATGCCGATGGTGCAAGTCGCTACTCCCGGAATTTAGCCTCAGTAGCATGGGCCATTTTTACCCCCTTGCATTTTCTTTTCCTCTCTAACGGCTTATGCATTGGTGTTGCCACCAATAACCATGATGAATATGATGAAGTGATAGGTTAGTTAGTCGAAGCCCTTGACTGTTGCATCCTCCACCTTCATGTTCGTTTATATTATTTTTTACTTGTCATGCAATTGAATGGTGTTTATCATGTGGATAATCCTATACTTTTTAGAAGATATTTACGAGTGAAGCTCTTAATGCGTGAATTTGAAACCATTACATTCAGTCATGTACCTAGAGCCCATAATCAGTATGTAGATAGTATTGCAAACAATATTATAAATTGGAATTTATCACATGCATTTCACACAAGACAATACCCATAAATCATAAAATGATGCATATCCATTATATGTGTCCTTAAAAATATACAATGTTTTAGAGTCCATTAACTTTGATACATATGACATGCCCATAGCATGTTACAAAACCAAAACTAGGGGCACCTCATGCTCCTACATCTAATCACTATTTGGAGGGTCCCGGGCCAATGGCTCAACTCCTAAAGCTCGTAGATCACACATCCCCTATTCGACCATTGTCATGTGCCACATGACCCCTCGCCACTCTAAGGTTAGACCAATACATGGATTTATGTGCTGGTCTTCCAGGTCCTGCTAGTCGCTCTCAGAAACTCCGGTCAGAAGCCTCTCACATCTATGGTAGATGTCCTCTAGGAGGGCCACTACATCCTCATTTTGTGTCCCCCTCGATCCACTAGGTCCTACAACTCCTGATACTGCGGGTCGTTCCATATACATGGACGATTTGACCAGTGCTATATCTACATATCAAAAATTAATGAATAAGTACCATATACAATATTCTGAAACTTTAAAATGCACCATAAAAGATAAGAAACTTTTCACTTACCGTCTGGCCCCCATGATTGACCTGGAGGAAGTGGCAAGTCTGGGTCCCCATGATAGCTCATCCCATTATAGTGATAGTCTTCTATGTACAATGGCATCTGATCCCAATGCGCAAAAAACTCGGGTCAGAACACCCATCCGACTGCCCCACCGCCTTCTCTACACCATTAGGGGAATTTTGAGGTCTAAAATGGGCCTCCTTAGGAAATTATAAAATAATGGTGGAAATAATAAATAATATTTTATTACATCATCAAATTTTAGAAAGAAATGAGAAAAAACTACTTTTTCAACTCGTATTTTGAACTTATCTCCCAAATTGTTTACTCAAATTTTGAACGGGAGTACTCGTTGGTTGAAAAATTTAATTCCCCATACAAGGAGTACCCATGTTCCATACTTTTGATGGATCCTGATACACAAAAAATGAGAAATACATGGAAAACATGATTGCAATCACGTTTTTTCATGTATTTCTCATTTTTCGTGTAGCAAGGTCCATCGAAAGTATGCAACATGGGTACTCCTTGGATGAGGAATTAAATTTTTCAACCAACGAGTACTCCTTGGCTCGAAATTTGAGTAAACACTTTGGGAGATAAGTTGAAAATACGAGTTGAAAAAGTAGTTTTATTATTTTATTGTTTTTTAATCTTTTTACCCTTTTACTTAAAAAATGGTGAAGCATCCCCCATGGTTGACATCATCATCTTGAATCCTATTGGTTCTTATAAAGTTTATTTTTGTTGTAAATTTTTCTTAGGAGGCCCATTTTAGACCTCAAAATTTCCCTAATGCAGCAGCCACCCCTAGTGGCGCATCCTGGGCTTTTGCGGGCCCCCATCCTAGATCTGTATAAGAGGCCATAGTGTCGAGATATTCTCAATGAAGAGTGAGAAAAGTACTGTGCCATATGCATAGTCATGGTTCACCTGCCACTTACACATCGATAATTGTCATTTCAACGATGACAACATCATCTAGGCCCACCTGTTGAGGCATAAAAGGTATCTTTTTAACACCTAATTATCTCACATTAATTATCAATCCGAGAACTTCTTTTTGTTTCAAGAGTGTACTATGTCTGAGACTGCAATTTAGCTAAGAGTAATGATATGAAAGATGTAGTATAGTATTCTAGATAAAAAAGTAAATGGATGCTTGTAAACAAATCTAATTACAGTAACATAAATGAAAACACTCTGAAATCTTAACTACTCACTCTGCAAAGCATCAATCAAGGATATAGCAGTAATAACCCATTCCCTTAGAAATCGATGCAACTGAAATCACACTGAGACAAGGCAATCAATCTGGGATCTTGGAAGCAGTAACCAATGTTCTCTATAGTTGACAGTCCTGCTCCTTAAGAAACCAAAGTGAAATCGAACTTGAACTACTTGCTGATGAAAATAACTAAGAAGAACTTCTTATAATAGCAAGAATTGGAAAGAAGCAGGAAATTGTAATTCCTATGTGTACACAGCAACTGTAAACAATCTCTCTGCAAATTTGAACCTAACGAATTAGGAGTGAACAACAAACATTAATTGAACAACAAACAACAATTGAACAAAAAATGCGAACTTAAAAAAATAAGATAACAAGTCTTCTTAAACTCCAACCCTATCGACAGCCAACTTTATGAAATAGTCAATCGAAATGAACCATAATCTAATGGAACAACAAACAGAATTAAGTATAGAACAACAAATCTTTATAAGAGTTAGCAAGACGAATAAGACAGTAAACACAATCCTTGCTAAAATAGAATAACAATGCAATTCTTTAGCGCACACAGCAATTCAGTACTCGAGTCAACAAAAATCAAATAACTCTGTAATCATAATGAAACCAAAAGCAATTATCACACGATAGTAATCAAAGGATAGAAATACAAACATCAGAGCAATTCCACCAGGGCCGGGCCCTTAGCACCAGTGAAACACTGATGGATTACTTCAGAGCTTGAAAGATGAAATGAAACGCACCTTTGTATTAATCGAACATAAAAGTATTAAAGAGATCTCTCTCTAAACATGAGAGTGAATAACACATAATATTACAAAAATAATGTTTTGAATTGAAAGATCTCCCCCACAATCACTAAAGGCGTTGCCTTATATAACAAACCCCGATGGACAAGACAAGGAATGAGATGAGGTTTGAATAGCGATCCCTCAGGATCGAAGGATCCTGAGGGATTCGCTTCCCTTCTTTCTTTAGCTGTCACTTGATTTCCTTTCACCGAAGCCGAGCTGTACCCTGCCTTTTCTTAGCGATGCGTTCGGATTTCCTTGTCTTTTGTAGGATTTGGTATAACGGTGGAGGAATAGTAGTTGAATTTACTTTAGCCTTGCTTCTGATATAGCTGTTCACCTTGCCTAATCCCTGTTTTTAGCAATAAAAGGCAGTTCTTAGTCACATTTTAAAATAAACATAAATCTTCACAATTCTACCGCAATTCTTGTAATAAATCATCTTTCTAAGGTAAAAAGAATTATTTTTAAAGTAAAATAATGGGAAAACACATAGTGAATTCATACCTTTTTCACTGCTCAACATACCCCCCTGCTTACCCTTTTTCGTGTCCTCATGAAAACTATAGTTCACATGCAGAGCAGTTAAAGAATAAGCTGGAGATGGTTTTTCATCAAAAGGCCTAAAACCATGCATTGCAACTAATGCTTCGAAGACATGACCTGTCTTTCCTTCGGGTATCTCATAAATGGCTTTGTAATCTGTAGCAAGATACCATGCAATGGGGCTTCGAAACCTACACCCTAGCTAGAATGGTCCTTCCCTCAAAATGAGTTTGCTATAGGAAAACAAGCAGTCTGCAGCTAATCCAAAGTTTTTATAGTTAAATGGTTCTCTATTTTGAACATTCTGATTGGAAATTCTCCATCAGACCTTAGCTGCTATGTAATCCTAGTTTCTAATAGATAGGAAATAGTCTATCCCATTCAAGAAAATTTCTTTATGGACAGGCCCCAATGCTTGGGTAACACCTTCTCTTGTCATAAAATTCTTCTGCCTAGCCCATAATTGTGCCGGGTGCTTAGGTTCAATCCTAACCCACAAATCTAACTCATTTTCCTGCCTTTGAAAAAAATTATAGGCTTTAATTCATTTTAGTTGATTAACAGCAAAGGAAATAAACGCTTGGTATTGGATGTCACCCACAAAAAGGCTAGGATTTGTCTCACTATCATTTTCCAATATGAGATTATGCAAATAAAACTCACACAGGAGACGTTGTACCTTTACCCCATAGAGTTTGCAGCACATTACAAAATCATCTATAGTTTTTAACTATATATATTTTCTTGCCCTAACTACCTTAATCTTTAGCTATAAATATCTTTCTAATAAAAATAAATCATAATTCTTGGCAGGGCATCTACAAGCTAAAATATCTGTGTATAATGAGCAGAGAGTGTCCATTCGATTCTGGGCTAATTTTAATTGATTCATTACCTTTTCAGCCTTTTCCTCTGCCTTTCAACACTTCTCATGGGCTTTAGCCTCTGCTTCATGGATGATCTTCATCTTCTGCTGCAACTTCTAATATTTCCTTCTAGGGACAGTGTCTTCTTCCAGTTTTTCTCTTTCTAGTCGAGCCTGTGCCAACTCCTCTTGGAGTTTGGCTAATGTAGGGTCACTAAAAGTATTCTGACTACTGGCTTGCACATTTTCACTTGAAGTGGCTCCCTTTGGAACAATTTCTTCTGGAACAGCTACCTGCTATTCCATATATTCATGATTAGGCTCAACCATAGTTTCTGCAACTTGGGGCTTTATTTTAGTGGCCACTTTCCTCTTTTTCGAGGCTCGCTTGGTGACTATGCTTCTTCTCTTTTGTTTGGGAATTTTTTTCATTTTAAGAACCCTAATGGTCTGCCTAAGTTGTTCCACGAGTCTCTGAAGCTTCGTTCATTCCCTCCGAAGTTTTTCAAGATCAGTTATTTTCTTCCTTTTCCTTGATGGAATGGATATTCCTTTTTCTGGACCTACTTGCTCAACGGGGTTTTGGTCTTCATTAGCCGTGCCTTCTATTGGGATCGTTTCTCTATTTTCTTCCTAGGGTTCTTCTTCAATGTTCATATGCCCCCAGCTGAATTCTACAGGAGTTATAACTTCAATTTACTCTGCAATCCCCTAAGAATTTTTAGGTTGGGATATTACTTCAGTGTTCTCCTTTTCTTGTCCATACTTCTCAAGGGAAGCAACCCCAGCTGATTCTATCATTTCATTAGGTTTTTCTTCTTCTTTTTCATCTAGCATTTCCTCAGGCATTTCTTTATTGACAACAGAGTGCTCCTGCAATTGATTGATATCAACATTAAGGTCTAGTGGGTTGTGAGGCTGCACATATTCACTCATATTGTCCAGAATTTGGGCCAATTGGTTTTCTTGCAAAGGGCTTCGCGATGAACTTGCAGTAGTGTTTTTGGGAGGCTTTTTTCCTTCTCTTTCACTACTATGATTATCTTCGTCCTCCTCACAAGTATGGTAACTACCTTCTTCCTCATCAGAGTAGCGAATTTATCCCTCTACACTAGTATGAGGGCTTCCTTCTTCTCCCTCAATTTCCTCTTCTGCACTGGTCTACTTCTCACTACTGGTGTGGTGACTCATTTCTTATTCATCCTTATTAGTACAGGGACTCCCTCCTTCCAATTGTGGAGGTTGTTCATCCTCCGAGCTGGGCAATTCCAAGGGTTGGATACTGCTACCCAGAAGGCCTTCTATCATTCCAATACTTCTTTTTGAATGGGAGGACTGTCTACAATTTGATGGCTCGGCTATTGAGCTAGTCATTCTCTTTCGTTTCGAGGCAAGAAAGGCTAATCCTCCATCAATCGAAAATATCAATTCTTCCCAACTGGTCTGTTTTTGGGCGAGACTATGACTTACTATTAATCTGATTAGGCAATGGTGGCTTACCACCATGTCTGTGTGCCGAGATTTTCTTATACTATGGGCAACATCATGCAGTAAGGAATTTAAAAATGCAGGCAAGTTTGTAGTAGATTTTTGCTTTAATACTGCTAATAACTTAAGGTGGCGAGGTCTTACCATGTCTTTCCTTCCATCGCATGTTATATAGGCCTGCACTACCTTTGCCAATTCCATCCATGGTTCTCCCAATGATGCCAGCTGAACTCCTTTGCCTTTGACGACCAATGTCTATCTGTCATCCTAGAAAATATTCACGGCTTCTTGAAACTTGAACTTCTTCTGAGTCCATATGGTTCCTTGCGCTGGTAGACCAGACACCTTTGAAATTATTTTATCTGTTACGGCTATCTGTTTTCCTCTAACCATGGAGTATACTTCCTGCAAATTCTGTAAAAACTCAAGAGCCACTGTTTCATGGGGTTTTTGCAGCCTTGTGAAGTATGTAATCCATCCCAATTTTTCCAAAATCTCTCGTGCAGCATCAAAAAAAACTAGCACTTGCGGCTCGCTACGAATTGGTCAACCTCTCATCTTATCTGCACACTGTTACTTCCTTCCAAACACATAGTGATATAATGGAACATCACAGCATGATGAATTAGAATAATATCGTTAATTTTTTATTATTCCCTAGAATGTAGGGATTTGATCTACATGCAATGATTAAGAGGCATCCGCGCCCCCCCTGGAGGATGATAGGTCATCCTTGACTGTCAAATAAGAAAGGAAAGTACTTCACAACAGTTGTACAACAGGAAAAAGCATGCATACTTACGATACAATCAGTCAAATTATTGCATTTACTGAAATCGATGCGTGTGATTAAATCGTAAATAGATATAGAAACGTTTGTAATGATTTAAAGATAAGGAAAACGAACAGCTAAGGTGAACACAAGTACTAATGCGCTTATTACCCACTCAAACTAATGTGATCAATTTATGATGATTTTCATGTATAATAGGTTCGAAATCAAGGGTTTAGATTCATACTTTCATTTGATATTTAGATAGAGATATAGGAAAAAGGGTTTAATATTACTATTGATTTGTAAAAATGTGACTCCAATACCATCAGCAGAGCTCTGTTGCCCACAAGTGTCCATAACCTTGAAAAAGTTGCTTTCTCACCCTTGGAGCCATTGTCCTTTATTTATGCCTAGGGAAGTGATGTTAAATGTCATAATGGAGGCCATTGTGCTGGCTTGGGGACCATATGAATCACAATGCCATTCACCGGGAAGAAGTGAAAAGTGGGCAAACCGGCTCATGATGAGACCTCCTGTTCCAAGGACTTCTTAGTTTTTTCAATTTTCCATTGGACCATATCCCTGGTCTGGTGGCGATGATGGGAATGCCACTTCACTTGCTTCCTTACGATGATGACGCCACTTGTGAATATGATCATAAATGTGAGTAGCATTATACTATTTAAAATTTGTCAAGAGTTTCATTCCAATTTCATATCGTATGGGTAACTAGAAGTGGGTCAAAAAGACAGTAGCTAGGGAAGTGAAATTATCAAATGGATCTCTAGGTAACTCAATGTACCATTTCACAGTCGAACCGGTGAGCGTACGCTAGAAAAGATGTAATCAAACGGAGTCATCATTTAAGGAGTTAGATGAACACCACAAATGATAATTCATAACATGTGTCGACGGGTCTTCTCTAGGGTTTGCATTGAACTTAGGATTATCCGAGGGTAATTTATGAGGTATCACCGACCACCAAGGAGCATAGTTGATTGGATCATTTGTAAGCCAGTTTAAATCAGGTAATTATAAAGTTGCGACAAAGGGAAACTATCATTTTAAGTTAGGTTGAGCATAGCCAGGGTATGATGGAAGTTCTTGGGAAATAGGCCTTTGAGCACCAGCATAAGGATTTTGTTGCTGGTAACCCAGATAACGGTTGTTTTGATAAGCAAACGCTTGAGGATTCTGTTGACCAAAACCTGGGTACGCTACTTGTTGAAATGAGGGTTGTTGCATTTTCGCTTGTGGCTGACAAGGTGTCTATCCACCAAGATTATAACTCAAACTTGAATAGCTTGGATTCAGTTGTGAATAGGTATAACCTGGTGGTGCCTGTGACATCCCATAATAGGGTAATCCAGCTTATGAATAAATAATTCCAGATATAGGAGGTTGTTGTAAACCAGCCAAAGTATTTGGAGTCTGAGGGCCCAATACTTGATGGTATTGGGTTGAAATACCCTCTTGAGACGGTTGAGTTACAATAGTTTGAGCCTATAACAGGGGTAAGGATGTATTAACAAGTGGAGTAGATGTGGGTGCAATAGGTTGAAACGGTTGATATGCATGCACAACCGTTTGTGGTTGGATGGGTAGAGTCGGCTGCCACTAGTAAACACTCATTTTGACATTAGGATGACCAAATAATGATGGATTACTTTCAAAATGGGTGACCATAGTTTTCCCCCCAGCATGAAGAGTATAATAAGATGGAAAATATTGTTCTCCAAATGCCGGGAGTCCAGTTGAAATTGTACTAGATGGAATATACCTAGATGGACTAGCTTGATATTTCCATAATGATGCATATAAAGGATCAAGCTGTTCAGTAATCATTAGAGATGTATGAGATAGAATACCAAATGATGACTCCCTTCAATGGTTTTATTGTTAATTCAGGAATAGAAGTTGGTGGAATATATTCCGTAGACAGATTCTTGGTCAAGGTAGTAGCTTGATCAGTAGCCTGACTACCATAATCTTTATTACACGTTGACACCAAAACATCAATTTTTGGCTTCATGAAAGATAGCATAAGAAGTTGGGAACTAGAGGCTGGATCCATAACAACCAAATTTGTGTCTAGATTCAGAAATGGATTTGTCAACACAATGGATGCATGTGAGGTCTTAATCAATTTTGAGACTTTGGTGTGATGAGGATAGTCTCGAAATAAGTGCTCCTCATTACAGATTATGCAAGGGTAATGAGGTTTCTGCTTTCCAATTTGTTGATCAGATGATCGTTACTGTGGGGTAGAAGTTTTCTTTTTCTTTGATTTCCCCTTTTTCTTACTTCCGATTTGCTTGTCACTTTTTCCTTTGTCAAATGAGATGACATGAATTTCGGAAGAAGGTGTAGGATCAGATGTATTAGAGTGATGTGTGCTTGTAGTACCAATCATACCTTCGTCAACATGAGAGTCCTTAGATGGAGGAGGAATAGTAAAATTAGATCGTGGCGCATTGGGAATTTTCTCGTAGAGCGTGACAGACTGAGTATAAATAAAATATAAGTACCAGGCACAAGAAATGACATCCTCTTCAATGATGAAACCACCCTTAGCCACATCCTCAGTTACATATGCTAACAAGGAATTAATGAACCACTTAGCAAGGAGCTGATCAGGAATAGATGTCTTGACCATTCTACGACGATGACACCACTCGTGAATATGATCATAAATGTGAGTAGAATTATACTGTTTAAAATTTGTCAAGAATTTCGTTCCAATTTCATATCGTAGGGGTAACTAGAAGTGGGTCAAAAAGATAGTAGCTAGGGCAGTGAAATTATCAGATGGAGCTCTAGGTAACTCAATGTACCATTTCACGGTTGGACCGATGAGTGTACGCTAGAAAAGATGTAATCAAACAGAGTCATCATTTAAGGAGTTAGATGAACACCATAAATGATAATTCATAACATGCATCGACGAGTCTTCTCTAGGGTTTGCATTGAACTTAGGATTATCCGAGGGTAATTTATGAGGTATCATTGGCCACCAAAGAGCATAGTTGATTTGATCATTTGTAAGCTAGTTTAAATAAGGTAATTATAAAGTTGCAACAAAGGGAAACTGTCAATTTAAGTTAGGTTGAGAATAGCCAGGGTATGATGGAAGTTCTTGGGCAATAGGCCTTTGAGCACCAGCATAAGGATTTTGTTGCTGGTAACCCAGATAACGGTTGTTTTGACAAGAAAACGCTTGAGGATTCTATTGACCAAAACCTGGGTACGCTACTTGTTGAAATGAGGGTTGTTGCATTTGCGCTTGCGGCTGACAAGGTGTCTGTCCACCGAGATTATAACCCAAACATGAATAGCTTGGATTTAGTTGTGAATAGGTATAACTTGGTTGTGCCTACGACATCCCATAATAGGGTAATCCAGCTTGTGAATAAATAATTCCGGATACAGGAGGTTGTTGTAAACCAACCGAAGTAATTGGAGTCTGAGGGCCCAATACTTGATGGTATTGGGTTGAAGGACCCTTCTGAGATGGTTGAGTTACAATATTTTGAGCTTGTAATAGGGGTAAGGATGTATTAACAAGTGGAGTAGATGTGGGTGCAATAGGTTGAACCGGTTGATATGATTGCACAACCGTTTTTGGTTGGATGGGTAGAGTCGGCTACCACTAACAAACAATCATTTAGACATTAGGATGACCAAATAACGATGGATCATTGTCAAAATGGGTGACCATAGGTTTCCCCCCAGCATGAGGAGTATAATAAGATGGAAAATATTGTTCTCCAAATGTCGAGAGTCCAGTTGAAATCATACTGGATGGAATATACCCAGATGGGCCAGCTTGATATTTCCCTGATGATGTATATAAAGGATCAATTTGTTCAGTAATCATTAGAGATGTACCAGATAGAATACCAAATGATGACATTGGTGAATTCCATGGGTTTGATGATGCACCAGAGAAGGTTCCAGATAAATATTGGTAACCAGGTGGGATGGAAGGGCCACCATATATATGTGACTCTAGTGATGTTATGAACATCAACGGGGTAGAAAGAGTAGCTACTGTCACAACTGGAATAGACGGTACATCCGAAGATGTTATCTCAGGCATGGTTATACAACAAAATGTATACCCTACAGGATCTACGGGAACTCAAATATACATAGGATCAAAGAAAGTAGTGTGAGGTGATTGAGGAAAAGTCTCGTAAAGATAAAGCTCTGATCCAAAATGGGTTGGAGTCGAAGGTGTTTTGTCTTGTGTTATTTATTCAATCGAAATCAAAACAGGTGGAAGGATTTCACCATCAGGCTCGAAGTATATTTAAGGTGTTTGATTGTGCAATATGGGATACTCAATGGCTACAATAGATTGTGGGGCGACCAATACAGGAACAACTTTCGGTTGTTCGACTTCAGGATTTAGATGTTCTGGTAAAAGAACGACAGGATCCGAATCAATTTCTAGTTGAACAACATCGATTTAGAGAGATATGGTCTCACTGATTGGATGGATCATGACCATAGGTAGCTGTGAGGACTCCGTCTCAACAACAGTAGATGAACTAGGATTTGTAGAAACAACTCGAGATGACTCTGCTATATGTGAGGATGATGTCACACCAGAGGTACTGATAGTACTAGTTTCAATAGAACGATGTTGCCTTCACCAACTAGAAATGGATTTCGGTGGTAAATGTGGTTTAAGTGCTATTATACGTGAACAACGGGAAAAGGGATGTTTTTCTTCCATGATGATTGAATTATTTTATGACCAAAAACAAATAAAAAAATAAAAGGGTAATTCTAGTCAAAAATTTTACCAAGTAATTTTGAACTACAAAATACCTCCTCGCAAACCAAGAAGTACAGGCAAGAAATCTCCCTGAATGTTATGTTCGGTGTATCACAAGTTACAAGGGATAGCAACCTAAAGTTGTCCTCCCAAATATACTCTAAGGTAGGTGGAGGCCTAAGTCTGTATTAACATCGTCCAATGCGAAACCGCACAGTGAGAGTACCCCCTTATACATTTCGTACTATAACACCACCCTATATACCCAAAGGTACGTGGAAAAGCTATGATATACTTATGTACATGGAGTGAGGTATCACACTCAGAACGTATCACATACAAGTTAGCGACATCTGCTATGTTTAACGACGCTAGAACACGTCTCTAGCCTAGACCTTATAAATGTTATCATTAATGTTCCAATGCTTTCTTAGGTAAATTGATGTAAATTTTATGTTGATCTTATTTAAAAGTTTGTCTTTGAGGTTCACCACATGATGTAATGGAAATTACTAAATATTCAAAATAAATGATAAGCAAACTTTTCAATTTAGATTTTTCAATGAAAATCCTAGCTACTAAGGGAAAGAGTAATTAGTTTTAGAGAAACCAACAAAGAGCACAAACTAAAATGAAAATTTCCTAAATCGTTCCTATGAAACACACACAATTCACTATATGCACATGCATGTTTTTATTTTCAGTTCCTTTAATGTGAATGCAAGAAAGGAAACTATATGCATAAATCAATCAATAAAACGAGTGTTTTGTTCTTTTAGAAACGAGGAATGAAACAACAATTTCTCATTGAGGAAAAATGAAGAATGGAACTATAATTTTTCCTACAGGAAATGAGGAATGAAAAAACAATTTCCTTTTCGAAAACAAATTGATCTAATGCATAAATGAAATACTTTGAATTTGATTTTCCAATGATAAAGTAAAACAATAAAGAGACATTGAACAAATTTACTTTTCAAAGGAGGAAGAATCGGAAAATTTTACTGGTCTCTAAGAGGTATCAGACATTTGAGAATACAACAAACAAGTGGCTGAGAATGATAGAAATGAAAAATTTAGATGGAATTTGGTTGGTTGAGGGGCCAATGCAGTCTCTAAGGGGAGATAGTGTGTTGCAGAGCACCCCTGAATGGGAGACAGTGCACTGTAGTGCACTATGTCTTGACCAATAGTGTGTTAGGTGCGGCAGGGATTAAAAAACCAAGAAGAAGAACACACTTCTAATGAAATTATTTCATTCAAATGTCTAATAACTGAAAGTAGATGCTACGGATGAGGATAAACAGAGGCAAAAGCACCAGGAATGGTAGGATACTCCCCAGTGGAGTCGCAAATTTGTTATGCGGAATTGTGATCTACGAATAAACAAAATTCCCTCAGTGTGGTGCTAGTCACTTAGAAAAACAGAGGAAAGAATTACTATCACTTTCTATAAAGCAAGCAGATAGACAGGATGGTGAAAGATCCTACTTGTAATTCAATCGCTTCTCCTTCTCCTTTTGTCGTTGTTTTCGTCGCTCTCAATCCAACTCAACTCACCATATCGATTCCTGCAAAAACAAACATAGAACAGTAAACAACATGAAAAAAAAAAAAAAATATATATATATATATATATATATATATATATATATATATATATATATATATATATATATATATATATATATATATATCTTACTCAATCTAATCGATTAGATATGAAATACATATATCATTCAAGAATCCATTGCACAAGAAATAGAGACATATATATGGGAAAATGAACATCAATATTTATTGAAGAGTAGAAGGGGAAGGTTACAACCAATGGATCAATTTTTTGTCAACTTGCTCCAGCTTCATTCTAGCCTCATCACATACAACATCATACCAGCAGCATATCAATACTTTCACTCTCTTATCAAATGAGAATCCAACAGCATAACGTTACCAAAATTCTTCCTTTTCTAGCACTAGAATGAGTGCTCAATTTATAGGGAAACTGATCATAGTTTCTCAATGAATGACTTTCTAATAAAATGAAATACATGTTCCCAAGTTTAGAGGTGTTATATGGACACTTGGATTCTAAGTTTGACACATATGGACTCTTCTAGAAGGCACTAGCCATGTGGAGATTCCCAAAAAAATGAGAATTTCACTCCCAAGTCACCAATGTTCTCTTGAATGTCGTGAAGTGCATTGCAGTGCACCCTTGAATGGAGGATTTGGCACTACAACGCAGTTAATCCCTCTAGAGGTTGCGTTGGTGAGTCAATAAGTGATATAACATATACTTCAAACCTTGCAAATCTCACAATAGAAGCCATGAATGAATTTTTCTTCTCTTAGAGAATATAGCAACTGAAATATGAGGGGATGATGGACCGTATTTCATTGGTCTTTGAACCCCTTAGATTGAGCTTCATACTCTTGCAAATAATCACCAAGAGTATCCTTCTTTTGCACATCTCCTTTCTTCTTCTTATTTGTCATGAACAAGTGGTTGATAGAGCATTTTAAATATGATGACGTGGCTAAATGCTCACACCCATAATATGAGGAATTAGATCTTTGGTCATGTATATATCTTGCAGATCTTGTTGAGGGATCTCCATGTTTTTCCCTCCTCATTTCTTTGATGTCTTTTCTTATACCCTACAAAGTTTGAAAGAGAAGTTCTGAGAACCTCTTTCCTCCAGAAAATAAGAGTTTGTTTTGATATCTATTGCTAATATTCTCCTTCCCATGAGAAGACTCCATAATGGTTGAAGAACACAGGCTGAGCCAAGATTAAGGCTCTGATACCACTGTAATATCCCAAAATGGGAAAATCAGCAATACATGCATGAAAAACACATTTTTCATAAATATAAGCATTAACAAAAAAATGTAGCCCATGGATCCTTTAGATATGACATTATTACAACCATATATGAAAGGAAATTAGAAACAAATGAATTTTTCCTAGTGAAACAGGCCTCCCATGCTCAAAACAGCCCAAAAACACCGAAACCCCAAGACTACTGCAAACAGAAATTACTGCAGAAAGAGACAACACATTTTATTGAGGGTTATACTTATAAAATGGAGAGAAAAATCAGATCTAGTGATTTATTAATCAATAGAGCACAAAAATAGAGATCTAGTCTCTTTTTACATAGATCCAAGATGACCCGACAAGGGTTTCTTGACAGAAATGATATAGATGAAATATTTGCTGCAGATCTATGGCTGAATCATGTTGTATGGCTGAATAACTACATAAATATGGCTTATCATGCAAAGAAATGGTTGTAGCTCCTTTTTCTAGCTTTTCCAGAAGAAGGCTGATCCTCCTCCTGGGAAACTAGTTCACAAAACAAGGGATTAAACCCCTCCACTACAATACCTTAAGAAATAACGTAGTTTATGAAAGGGACTATGCTGTTGTTGAAGGTAATTTGTTTTCCTAACACTAGATAGTATAAAATGTAGCACAAAATGCTCTCCTTAGATTTCTTAAACAATATCTCCAAGCAAGAGTGGGGAATTCTCGCATGAGAAAACCCTTGCACTAAACAATGCAACAAACTTAGCTAAACGGCCAAAGTATGCAAAGAAGTCTAAACAAACTACATACAAAATATAATCTTCAATAATGCCACATATGGTTTCCATTCCCTTCATTATATAGTTGATGAGCTTCCTCACTAAGGGTCCCACCCAATTATGAGGTTGCTTCCATGGTAAGGCTCCTCCACCAAAATTACGTTGTCTCCATTAGTCTTACTCATATTTTTAATGTGTTGTTTGATTTAGTCAATCTTGACAGGATGTTCATGCATTGTCTCCTTTCACACCGAAGGTGTCTTCATTTTGACTAGCTAGATTGATCTTCATTCACATTGAGCTATCTTTATTTAGGATCCACTCCTCATATAATAATATTGTTGACTTGGTCAAACTTCACTTTTTCCACACATTTTAGACCCTGTTCATACATGTGGTTGCTTTATCTTGTTATTAACATGATCCCTTTTCACATTATGAGGGATTTTATTCCTACTTAAGCAACTTATGAGCCTCCTTGCCCATTTATTCATCTAACTGGATTTTAAAAGAAAAATTAATATTCCTATTAGCTGCATGCTAATTTTGGAATATTACAATCTTCCCCTCCCAAAGGTTTCTTGTCCTCAAGCAACTACAAGGGTGCTGCAAAATCTCCCCTCCTCCTCTTGGGGCCTCCTCATCCAATAGTCTCCACCATTGCTTCAGATATTCTGCAATAATTATGTCTCCCAATGGTTCCTCCCAAGTGTGCAAGTTGGCCCTTGGTGGATAAACCAAATGGCTCTCATCATGAAAGAAAGGAAGGTCTATATGGAAACCTCCTTGCTGATCAATGGCCTCCTCAAGATAGAAGTGATGACAATCATGTGAGATTTCATCATCAATGAAGGACTCCCACCTCCATGCTATCATCCAAATCAAATGAATCACCTCCCAGCTTTGTAATTCATACAAAATCTCTTCCCAATTTCTCATGAGAGTCATGTCCCAAGTGCTCCAATCACTCACATGGTCCACCTCATAAAGAAACAAGTGATCTACTATAGTGGCCATATAGTTTCCCATGCTCCCCTTGGAACATGTAGTGAAAAAAGTATGGGAAATTTCTTCCCCCAAGGACACATCCAACCAATGTGTCTCTCCTTCAACCATGTCCTCAAAAAATATAAGAACATTTTCAGCATATGGAATCATAATTAGAGTCATGCTAGCTACCATATGTAGTAAAGCAGAAGGACAATGGTCCCTCATGTGCAACCAACGCAGTTTTACTCCTAACTGCCATAGAATATGATATAACAAGTGTTCTTCCCCACACTTGTTTGTTGTCCCATCCTTCTTGTATGTTTGGAGAAGGTGTATGATAGTAGGTGCTAATGAAGCACACTATGAATAATACAACAACTCCCCAAAATCTCTTAGGGGATGGTCAACATCACTATTGTTCATGGGCCAAAGTGGCCTATGAAACCCATAAGAAAAAGTGCCCCTTCTTGGAGCAAAGCCCTGCACATGAGTGTCAAGAAAATACAAGCATATAGTAGATACATTACGATGTTCAGAAATATCAGCTTCACTATACACTTGATTCAAATTAGTGAGGTAGCTCATGGATGAGCTCCCTCTCACACCCAATGAATAAGGAGGTGATGATGATAACTCTTCCCAAGAGCTATGTTCCTCCTCAACTAGCAAATGATCTATGCACTTCTTCATATGAGTGTGCATTTCCTCTTTGAAGTTCTCCCACATGAATCCATCTAAGATAGTACGATATGCCTTAATGAAACCAGTGGGCTTGGAAAGCAAGATCTCATAGGCTACATTAAGTAGTTTATACTTAAGCTTGTAGTCTCTAGCCAAATAGATATGACATGAGAATAAATGACTCCATCAACTACTTTATACCTCCCATCCATCACTTTCCCATCAAGAACCTTACATGTGAAGAGGTCCTTGGAGTATTCCATCAAGAGTTAGGACTCCTAATAAGGATCTAGGCTCCCCAACAATGACGACACTATAGAAATCTGAAATGCAACCCCTGTCATAATATGGCTCTCCTCTTTGACATGCTTGATGCCAAAGTCACAAGTTGGAGTACTATCAAATTTCTTCTGCTGCCTCTCTTGCAGATGATCTTTCTCAAGACAATATTAGAGTAAATGGAAGTCAACCTCCCCTTGGAAAGTCCTTGTCTTCCAAAACTTCCTTAATTTGGCCCATGGATGCAAGAGTGTTGATATCCTCTTGTCATGTTCAAAAATCTTCTTTGTGTGTGAGAATATCATTAGCTTCCCAAAGATATGGAGTGGCTATTTGAAATCATGCTCATGCCATCATAGATTTTTGAATTCTCCTTTTCCAGTGCAAGTTGTTGTGTGGGAGATGGTAATGTCCATTTCAGAAAATTGCTTACCTCTCCTATGAACTCATGAAAGATTCTCTGTGTTGTGCTAGCTTCTCCCAATGCTCCCTCCTTAGCCAAATATCTAAATGCTGCCCATAGTTGATAGAACACTTTATTCTTCTTCCAATTATGGGTTCTCCCTGGTGGAATGCCTCCATGCAAAGAGACATCAAGATATAGAGTAGGATGTATATGTGTGTGGACTGATTTTTCCTTTCCTTTACTGCACAACTCCTCCTGCCTCCTTTGTACATCCAAATTCTAAAATAGAGAGGAGTGTATGCTCCTCATCATATGATGATTTTCCTCCCCTTTATCTCCTTCTATCTCCAAGATCTCACCATTTTCTAATGATGGCACATGCTGCACATGAATTGTGCTATGATCTCCATGTGCGAGATTCTTTGGAACTCCTTGCAAGAGTGCAAGGGTTTCTCTCCTTGCAGCAAATGCCCCATATTTCTCTCCATGAGGTACTAGATGTGCTCTTGTCATGACTGCATTGTAATCTCTAGACTTATCTTCCTCTTCTTCAATAGTTGAAAATGCCTCATCATCAACAAGAGACCTTAGATCTTGGTCCTCTTTTGAAGGAGGAATCTCCATGACTTCTTCTTGAGAATAAGGCTCTCCATGCAATGGGGACTTGGCCTTTGGAAAGGCATCATACAATTTTCCTTCCCCTTCAATGGTTTTCTAAAATGGAGTTGGATTTATGGACCCTTCCAAATCATGCAAAGGTTTTGTTTGTTTTGGTTTGATAGGCTTCATAGAATATGTATCACAATTTTTTTTATCAAACCTTTCCACTATTCTTCTAATGAACTTTGCATAAGTAGATGTATTTGCATTCTTTAAGGAAAAAGATTCAAACAACCACCAAGCATAAGCCTTAACCTCAAGATGCAGCGCTGCTACTTTGATGGCTTCTTTTTCTGAAACTTGATGTTGTTGCACATAGGTGTTTAGCTCCTTCACCCAAACCCTCACTCGACATTTAGGTGATCCATCAAAAGTAGATAGAAAGAATCTACCCACACCATTTTTCTTGCTCCTTGTGCTTATTTAATCCTTGATCTTGCAAAACACTTGGAATTTCAAGTGATCTTTGAACCCATTAGATTCACCTTCATACTCTTGCAAATAATCACCAAGAGTCTCCTTCTTTGGCACAACTCCTTTCTTCTTCTTCTTTGTCATGAACAAGTGGTTGATAGAGTGTTGTAAATTTGATGATGTGGCTGAATTTTCACACCCATAAGATGAGGAATTAGAGCTTTCCTCTTGTATATATCTTGCAGATCTTGTTGAGGGATCTCCATGTTTTTCCCTCCTCATTTATTTGATGTCTTTTCTTATACCCTGCAAAGTTTGAAAGAGAAGTTTTGAGAACCTCTTTCCTCCAGAAAATAAGGGTTTGCTTTGATCTCTCTTGCAAATCTTCTCCTTCCCATGATATTACTCCATAATGGTTGAAGAACACAGACTAAGCCAAGATTAAGGCTCTGATACCACTGTAATATCCCAAAATGGGAAAATCGCCAATACATGCATGAAAAACACATTTTTAAGAAATATAAGCATTAAAAAAAATGCAGCCCATGGATCCTTTAGATATGACATTTTTACAACCATATCTGAAAGGAATAAAAAAAAATTACTTTTGCCTAGTTAAACAGGCCTACCATCCTCAAAACAACCTAAAAACACTGAGACCCTAAGACTACTACAAATAGAAATTACTACAGAAAGAGAGAGCACAGTTTATTGAGGGTTATACTCATTAAAAATGGAGAGAAAAATGAGATCTGATGATTTATTAATCAATAGAGCACAAAAACAGAGATCTAGTCTCTTTTTACATAGATCCAAGATGACCCGACAAAGGTTTCTTGACAGAAATGATATACATGAAATATTTTCTGCATATCTATGGCTGAATCATGCTGTATGGTTGAATCACTACATAAATATGGCTGATCATGCAAATAAATGGTTGTAGCTCATTTTTCTAGCTTTTCCAGAAGAAGGTTGATCCTCCTCTTGGGAAACTAGCTCACAAAATAAGGGATTAAACCCCTCCACTGCAATACCTTAAGAAATAACGTATTTTATAGAAGGGAATGCATTGTTACTAAAGGTAATTTCTTGGCCTAAATATATATAGTGGAAAATGTAGCACAAAATTCTCTCCTTAGATTTCTTAAACAAGATCTCCAAGCAAGAGTGGGGAATTCCCGCATGAGAAAACCCTTGCAATAAACAATGCAGAAAACATAGCTAAATAGCCAAATTATTGCACAAGAATTCTAAACATACCACATACATAATATAATCTTCAATCATGCCCCATATGGTTTCCATTCCCTTAATTATATAGTTGATGAGCTTCCTCACCAAGGGTCCCACCCAATTATGAGGTTGCTTCCATGATAAGGCTCCTCTGCCAAAATTACATTGTCTCCATTAGTCTTACTCATATTTTTATAGTGATTTTTTATTTAGTTCATCTTTACTGGATCAACCTTGACTAGATCTTCATGCATTGTCTCTTTTCACACTCAAGGTGTCTTCATTTTGACTAGCTAGATTGATCTTCATTCACATTGAGCTATCTTTATTTAGGATCCACTTCTCATATAATAATGTTGTTGACTTGGTCAAACTTCACTTTTTACACACATTTTAGACCCTGTTCATACATGTGGATGCTTGATTTGGTTATTAACATGATCCCTTTTCACATTATGAGGGATTTTATTCCTACTTAAGCAACTTATGAGCCTCCTTTCCCATTTATTCATCTAACTGGATTTTAAAAGAAAAATTAATATTCCTATTAGCTACATGCTAATTTAGGAATATTACAAAGAGAAAGAAGATATACAATAGTAACACAAATGCATGACAATGCACAAGAGGTAGAATCTAATGTATTAGCAACTGATAGGCTCAAAGGAGGGATTGACAAAGAAAAAAGGAAGCAAAAAGCTGAAGTTTCATCTTTAGGAACTTCTGACATAGATCCTAAGTTATATGAGCTGACCAAGATGATCAAGTCATTGAAGCTCAATATGGAAGCAAGACTAGCTACTACTAGAAATGTTTCATTTGATCAGCCTAATAGGCAACAATTTAGAAGACCTAATTCTCCTCAAATTTTGCAGAGAGAAAGAAGAGATGTTGAAGATCAAAAAGTGTAGCCTGCTTTTCATAATGCTATATTTGAAGATGAAGAAGAAGCTGAAGGGTTGGAGAAAGGTGCTGATATACATTTTAAAAGAGACAAATAAGGGTTGATTCATCTTACATAAGTAGAGTATGAAGATTTCATGTCATATACTTATAATAATGAAGAGAGTTCTAATCATTCCATGATTGCAGTTGATCATAAAAGTAGATACAATCTTAGATCAAAGAAGATTGATGATAAATCTAAGCCTGTTGCACATCCAAAGAAGAATAAGGATTCAGTTAAAATTCCAAGAGAAAAACAAGTGGCTGAACCAAGTAGACTGGAAATTCCGATAGCAACTAAACCTCCTACACTTGAGGTAAAAATTGCTCACAAACTGCACCCTGTTTTCAATTTTGAGAATGATATACAAAAGATAAAGATTCATGTTACTTTTGTATAACTCATGAAGAATGATGATTTCAAAATAACTTTTATGAAATCTCTTCAGCCTTCACATACCGAACTAGCCTCTGATTATTTTAACCTTCAAGATGACAAGCCCGCTGTTATTTTAGGTCCATTGGTAGAAGACAGAGATGACTCTACCCCTCCCTTATATCTATATCTGAACATTCATGATAATATCCTGCATAGTTTCCTAATGGAATCTGGAGCCTCACATAATTTAATGCCTAAGGTATTCATGCATGAACTAGGCCTTGAAGTAACTAGAGAATACCAAGATCTCTACTCTTTTGACTCCCGGAAAATTCAATGCCTTGGTGTCATCAAATATCTTGAGGTAAGCCTTTTTCAGTTACCCATGAGAGGGATATTGATGGATATTGTTGTAGCTGACATTCCTCCTAGATTTGGCATGTTACTTTCTAGGTCATGGATTAGAAGGTTGGGAGGAAATTTGCAAATGGATTTCATTTATGTTATTATCCCTATTTTTGGAGGAGAACAAATAAGACTTTATAGAGAAGCTCAACTGGCATATATCATTAGTGACAAAAAATAACCCAATCATCCAATTTATGCAAAAACAATGGATGTTGGTTCGAGAATTTTACACATGGATAATTCTTCCTTGCTTGCAGAAAGTTTTCAGATTTTGAAGCTTGCTGAAAAACAAATCAGTCATGAGTGTTCTCAGGTATGGCAGATGTATTTTGATGGCTCATGTTCTAAAGGAGTTGGTGCAGGAATAATTCTCATTTCCCCTTTGAAAGAGAGCTCTATTTTTTCTTTCAAACTTGAATTTGAAGAAACTCACAATGTGGCTAAGTATGAAGCTCTGTTGATTGGTTTAAAAATAGAACACGACATAAATATTTCAGAAATTTCTGTTTTTGGAGATGTTGAATTTATTATTCATAAAATCATAAATGTTTATCAAAATAAGCATCCTAGACTCAAATATTACCTAAATAAAGTATGGATCATTGTATAAGACTCATTCCTGGCCTTTAAATTTTCTTTTGTTCCAAGAGAAAGTAATATTTTGGCTGATTCACTTTCTATTTCAGCAAGCTCATTCAATATTACAATACCTATAAAGCTAAAATATGAAGTGGAAGTTAGGTTCAGGCCTAGAATTCCTGATAATGTAAAGCATTGGAAATTTTTTGAGCATGACCAGGAGATTAGAAGATTCATTGAAGCTGCTGAAGAATTTGATGTCCTAAACATTGATCAAGATGAAGATCTCAGGAATAATTGTGTTGATTATCAAGATACCAAAAATATGAAAAACAAATTGTTTATCAAACTATCATTCAGTTGCCTACCAATCACATTCCCAAGGGGTTAGTCCCACTTGAGAAGCTCTTTTATCACAATGATGTTTCAGTCAAAAGTTAGCTGAAATAGAAGCAAAACTAGAAGATTTCAATTTGGGCACAAAATTGGAGCTGAGTTATGTTAAGTTATAAAAATATTTATTAGAAGAAGGAAAAATTGAATACCACAAGATATTTTGTGAATTTTGTTGATGTTTTTCCTTGAAATATGAGGATCTTAAGACATATGATACAACTATAATTGAACATATAAAACCATTGAAGGATGTTACTAAGCCATTTTGATAGAAATTAAGATAAATCAATCCACTATTGTTACCAGTGATGGAGAAGGAAGTGAAGAAAATTTTGGATGCTAAAATCATTATTCCATTGAGATACTTAGATTGGGTTGCTAATCTAGTTCAAGTAAGAAATAAGAGTGGTAAAGTCAGATTATGTTTAGATTTCAGGAATCTTAACAAATGCTCGAAGAAAGATCATTATCCATTGCCAAAGATGGAGCATATTCTTCAAAAGGTAACTGGGTCAGACAAAATTTCCATGTTAGATTGGTTCTCTGGGTATAATCAAGTATCTATTTGGCCGGAAGATCGAGAGAATACAACATTCACTACACCCTGGGGACAATTCATGTATGCAAAGATGTCACTTGGGCTTATGAATGTCGAAGCTACTTTTCAACATGCTATGGACTTTGCATTTATTGGAGAGAACGACAAATAATTAGTCATCTACGTGGATGATATTACTATTTTTTCAGCTTTAGATCAAGAGCAACTTCAACACTTGAGACAAGTATTTGTTAAATGCAAAAAATGTGGTATATCATTGAATCTAAAGAAGTCTCATTTTCTCTTAAAGAATCTAAGATGTTGGGTCACATATTTTCTAAAGATGGAGTGAAAATTGATTCCAAAAGAGTAATTTTAATTCAAGGATTAACACTTCCAAGATCCAAGAAAGAGATTCAATCTTTCCTTGGTAAATAAATTTCTTAAGAAGGTTCATTCCCAATTTTGCTAAAGTGATGAAGCATATTACTTGCATGATAAAGAAGGAAAAAGAATTCAAGAAAACATTTGAAGCCAAAAATTCATTTGAGCTAATAAAAAAAGCTATCATTGAATCACCTCAGTTGGTAAGCCCTGAATACTCAAAACATTTCTTGATCTTCTCATTTTCCTCTCAAGATACTATTGTTGCTATTTTGTTACAAAAAGATGTAGAAAATAAGGAAGCCCCCATAACATTTTTTAGCAGAGCTCTTAGAGATGTAGAATTGAAGTATGAAATGTTGGAAAAGCATGTTTATGCATTAGTGAAAGCTCTGAAGGCTTTTACATTTTATATTCTACATGCTCAAATTATTGCCTATGTACCTCCATCTGTTGTTAGAGAGATATTAGCTTAGCCTGATATTAATGGAAAAAGAAGTAAGTGGGTGACTAAAGTTCTTGAATTTTATTTAGAGATAAATCCTACCAAACTAATCAAAGGTCAAGGATTAACCAAATTACTAACTAAAGATAATTGTAGAGTTTTGGGCTTCAATTTCATGGATGACAATATAGAAGGGAAAATTTCAGAACCTATTGACAGTATGGTATTGGATGTAAAGCTTTATGAATTCAGCTGGTATAAGGATATCATTTTTTTCTGCAGCATTTGAAACCTCCTCCAAATTTTGATAAAAGTAGAGTGAGATCTTTGAAGCTGAAAACTGTTAAATTCTGCATCAAGGATAACTTTTTATATTGGAAAGATCCTACAGGAGTTTTGTTCAGGTGCATTGACCCAAATGAGTCCAAGAAAGTTATGTTTGATATTCATAGTAGTGTGTGTGGAGGTCATCACTATTGGAGAATTACTACATACAAAATACTAAGAGCTGGCTATTTTTGGCCTAGCTTATTTTATGATGTATGTGCTGAGGTGAGATCATGTGAAAAATGTCATAAGTTCACTGTTATGAAACATTTGAAGCCTTTACCTCTTGTTATCGTTCTATAATTTTAATATTGGAAATAATAATCATAAAATGACAACATCAAAACCACTTTGGAGCCTAGGATGTAGCGCTCCTAGACTTAGAGAGGGATCTCTCTGTAAGATTTAACTTTTTTTTAATTTTTTTCTAATATTAGGCTAGTTAAATTGATTGTGAAGGTTGCTTTTTTATTGATATTTTTGGTTGGATTAAAGGATCTGTTTAAACTATATCCATTAGGCTATGGAGACACCACAAGTTAGGTTGTTGCATCAATTTTTCCAGAGAAATTGCAAGGCAAGCTAACTATAGTTACTGGATCTTAAAAACACAATGAATTATGGAATGAAACAAAAGTTATTTCAGTAGTAGATAAAAAGAAATTAAGTATTTTTTAACCAAAATTCAGAAGAATAACACTTATATTGTAAACACAGGCATAATTAAGGTGCTATACGTAGCAAATATCAATCTTCAGATTTATGTTTCACAATTAGAATCAAATGATACATTGAAATAAATAACAGCGGAAAACATTAAACACAGTAAAGGAAAGACATCACTAGATAAAAATAGCACAAGAATCTTGCAAAATGGTCTTTTATTATTGATTCTCCAGCTACAAAATTACAATGCTCCAATAGAAAAGTTTAAAAACTAGGGTCCAACCCCTGATACTGAACATAAATGAAGTATTTAAATAATTCCTAGTGATTTCTGTATCTACATGGGAAATCTGATATGTATTACAATAATAACAAAAAACTGAAAAATGTGACCACAACATGGACATGTTGGAATATCTTTGGCAGGTGGTTGTAATCACTAGAAGGTCGTTACTGTGTGTTTTGACTTGTTGTTGTGCTAGCATATTAAAGTGATATGAGGCAGATTTAAGTAATATGTTGCTAAAATGGTGAATGGATACATTGATTTGCAAAATTAATTGATAAGATGAGTTGGTTATTCTGTTGATGTGTTGAGTTGTCACCCTTCTTGGTAGTCACACAACTTCTCCATTGTTGTGGATTTTGGATCTTGATCCTGATTAGCTTCCTGTAGATTTCATCGGTCACTGTGTATTTCATGAATGTTGGCCTTAACTAGAAAACATGCTTGATTTCATGTTGACTAATAAATCATTGTCCATACCCTCTAAGAAGGCTCTTCCATTCATTGAAACTTTAATTCCTACAAATTTTGTTGTGTCTTTAGCAATCTCCTTTAGCTTCATGACATAATATAGCCTGTGGATGAGCTTATCATTGATCACAAAAAAAGAAGGCAGTCCTCTTTTTATCAGTGGTTCGATTCTATTGAAAAATCTGCTGACACCAATTTGTAGCCGATGACACTTTTCTTCTACCTGTGTGACCAAACTCTTTTTCTTGAGTACCTTTTTTACTTCTAGGATGGTTTTTGTTCTATCCTCCACTCCTAGTGCTTCCAATTCAAAACTTATTTTATAATTCAAGAATTTGATGATATTGTTGGTTGTTTCAGGCATCCCTGTCAGTTCTCTATTTTCTTTGTCTATGGCAACACTCACTAATCCAATTAGATCTCCCTGTTAAAAAATTATTTGGATAGAAGGCCATATCTCATTCATGGAGTTAATAATACTAGTCTAAATAGTTTCTTTTTCCTGCCCAATAGGCTTTCCAATAGAAGCTTCGCTCTCTGCCTTGATTAATTTCTCAATCTGCTTCTGAGCTCTCTGTATCTCAATTTCATGAGCATTGTCTGATCTTTTCTTCAAATATTTGAGGGTGTTGATTTCTTCTTCAAGCTTTTTTATCTCTGTTGTTTGTGGGGTCATGTTTTCCATAGCGTTTTCTAGCTGCTATGCACCACCTAATGAACCTGTGGTTGTTAGTGTTTTTTGTAGGGATGGATGCAATTGGGACAACATCCAATGGAACAATGACCATTTATACTACTTTCACTTTTTCTTTCACGAGTTTTTCCATCTCTTTTTCCATCTGCTTTAGCTGTGCAGACTGCTTCATGATCAACTTAATCATCTCAGCTTTATGTGCTTCATTTTCCTCAATTGCCTTTGTCAAAGGATCTTCAGTTGCTGACAGTTTGAGCTGTTTCCTGAGGGTTGATATATCAACATTCTTTTTCTTCAATATTTCTTCCACAACCTCCACATTGGTTGGATCATACCCAATCTTTATCAGTAAGTCCTCCATATATTTTATTCTAGTATCTTTGGCTAGAGAAGAAATCTTCTCCATTTTTAGTTGAGATTGAAAGTTAGCCAAAGATACTTGCAGTTTAGACAAGATCATGGAAGTGTTGGTAAATGTGGAAGAAATCATCTCTCCAGTCTGTTTATGCATCTCCATCTTGTCTATTGGATGGATGTCTTTCACATCAAATTCAAATGCAGTGTGCTTGAAGTCTGCTGGTGTTTTAGGTTGAGATATTGTTCTTATAGGAAAGCCATTCTCATCTTCCCTTTCTCTAAAACAAAGGCTAATAAAAGCCTTCTCTGTGAAATTCTTGTTTGCTTCTAGAACTGGTTGTAGGTACTAGTTTTGATTATTTCATTATTCCTCTTGATCTCCCTAAATATGTCATAGATGTCCTCCTTCTTTCCCCATGTAGTAGCAGTAGATGTAGGAGTTTTCAAGTTCTACTGTTGGAATGGAATAGTGGCTGAAGATGTGGATAAATGATCTAGCCACCTACTGGAGAAGATCTTGGAGAATCCTTGATGGTGATGACTGTTTGATACTCTTTTTCACTGCTATGATCAATTTCCATGTGGACTCTAGCTCTCTTTCTATACTTCATTTTCATTTCTTTGCTAGATGTATCAGTCTCCATATCAGATTGATCATCCCTTGGCATATTCCTTGATGTCTCTTTCTCTGGCTCTTTTCCCTTGTCCTCTTTGCCTTTTGTAGTCTGTTTTTTCTATGGAGTAGGGGTTTGAATTCTTGAGGTGGAGATCACCTGTTCTTCAGCTTCTTGCAGTGTATTTTCTACCCACTCTGCTTGATTCATATACTGTTCTATCTCAAGCCTGTGTGTGTGGATGTATGGGTTTTATTTGTTTTACACCATTTTCTTGGAGATGATACCAAATGGTTCATATGACCAAGTGAAAGTTGTGATTGAATTTCATGTCCCTCAACATCTTATCAGCCTCTTCTCCAGCTTCTATGCTATTACAAATAAAATGACCAATTTTGGACTTGATCATAAATTGGGATTTATTCTTTGCAAATACGAAGTGCAGCTCATCTGCATTGATCATCTGCCTTATATATTCTAGAGCAAAGATCCTCATGGAGAGGAACTATGGTAGATAGCAGGGGGGCAACTCACATCCATATATGATCTTAGTAAAGTTTTGGTACAAGTACCAATCTCCAGTTATCACTTGATATGATAACTACATAATCCTATTGATTTCTTCATTTACCCTTGGCTTTGTTGTAAAACTGAGTATATTCATTGTTGGATGTACAAATTAATCATCATTAACCTTTTTCATTTCAAACTGGAATCTGTTGGCTTGAAAATAAACGAACATATAGACCAAAACTAAAGTGCATTTCAGCACTTCCTCTATGTGAAACTTTAGGAATCGATCATGGATGGCATCAACTACGAATTGGATAAAGCTGAACATGATTGAAGGCTTAAAATATGATGAAAGAATAGATTGAAAACCAATCATGGCCTCATCTATCCACCGGTCTGAATGATACCCTAGAGAATATGAGAGGACAGTGACAATATGTTGGGTACTATCAGGGAAAGTGGATGAGGGATATGGAGGGTTATTTTTGGGCATTGGGGCATCAATAGCCATGAAAGCTCTAATTTTTTAACTATGCTAGCAAATTATAGCTTTTGATACAATTCTCTAAGGGCCTCATAGGAAAATGGGATGGTTTTTTCAACAGTGGGAGCCTGCATCATCTACTGGATTCACTGGGCACTAACAGTAAAAAGGACTTCCCCTATGGGAGCTACTACATCTCTTTGATTGATGTCATAACATGCATGGAATTTCCTAATGAATTCAGGACAACTATGGGTCTTTGGGAATATAAAATAGGGAAATTTTGTTTCCCATAATCCTATATCATCAACTTCAACTAACAATTTATCCTCAAGCGAGCAGTAGACATCGAATAAATCGAAATCTGACTCTGTCTCATAGATCTTGTAATCTCTGTCAGCCAGAGCCACATGATCCAAGTCTACCTGAGAGTAAACCATAGGATTAAAGGGTTTCTGATCCTTCTTAGGAGGCATTTTTGTTCACTATTAATAATATGATTTCAATTTTCACAGAAAAGGATTAAAGAATAAGGGAATAAATCAGGGGATATTCTGCAAATTAGAATGGGGAGGGGAATTTTGAAGAGGGACTTTTGATTGATCCTATAGAGAACTGAAAGCTTCTCTGTGCTTGTTTTTGTTGTAAATATTTGAAAAATGATCACCTGCAACAAATATAATGCTATAACAATGGTAAACCTTGCCACTGGTGTGGTATTTTTGTTATATGGGGTGATTAGGTGACCATTTACATGGCGCGGGCCCCTTCGATAATGGCTTGAGACATTAATTGTCTAACGGGCCTTTGGCGGGAGCGCAACTGGTTGGATGGAGGGAACACACTACAAGAGAAACAAACATTGGTGAGGGGAAAAAAATGTCACCATAAGCTCATTCATGAGGGTCAAAAGAGTGTTTTTCACCAAAAACTAAACGTCACCAAAGGTGGCGTCGCTGAAAGTATAGGTGTTGTGGTGAAATTCAAGGTTCGTCACCAATAATGATTTATAATGATGGATAGTGACCATCACCATTTCATATGAGCAATGGTGATGAAAAATAGCCTCCGTCACCAAAAAATTGAACGTCACCAAAGGTGGCGTCGCTGAAAGTATGCGTTGTTGTGACATTCAAGGTCCGTCACGAATATTGATTATAATGACAAATATTGACCGTCGCCATTTCATATGAACAACAATGATTTTTTGTGATGGACCTTTCATGGCCGTCACTATTAGTGCATATATATGGCAACGTTTGTTGACTGTCACCATTCCATATTTGGTGAGGGTCAAAAATTGTCATCATAAGCTCATTGGTGACATCAACGTCCGTAACGAATAATTACTATAATGAAAAATAGTGACCCTCACCATTTCATATCAACGACAACGATTTATGGTGACGGACCTTTCATGGTCGATACTATTGATGCGTATATATGGTCACGTTCGTTGACCGTCAACATTTCATATTTTTTTGAGGGTCGAAAAATGTCACCATAAGCTCATTAGCGATGGTCAAAAGAGTCTCTGTCACCAAAAATTGATCGTCGCCATTCCATATGAATATCAGGGCATGATGGAATCGAACCACCAACCTCCTGCTTGTAAAGCAAGTGGTCTTCCATTGAGATAGCACCCTTTAAAGAATTATATTTTTAAAAATTATATCTTGAAATTTTATAGATTGTGACCTTAGTCTTTCCTTTATCACGAAAATATCCAATTTAAAAATTATAAATTTTAGATATCTGAATGATATCTAAACTTATGTGCAAATGTAACACGGATCTCTAGAGAACCACAGGGGGAAAAAATTAATATATATATATATATATATATATATATATATATATATATATCCCCTTCACATAAAGCGACATGCGATTTGGCATTTCACAAGTCCGCACTCAAAACATGACAACAACCAATAAATACAAAAATTGAAAATTATCACAGTAAGAGTATCTCTTTTCAATGGTGAACACTAAACAATAACACAGTTATTAGTTCACTTTAACACTGCAAAAAAATGCAAAAAAAACAATGTGTTCAATTATCTGCTAGTACAAAATGGACTTAATTCTAATGAAGCAAAAGAGTTGATACTAAATCACAAATAAAAATGACCAATAGCAATGTAATTTTTTTTTCAACAACACACTCCATTAATAACTTCCATGTCCAGAAATCCATATTTTGCAGTATTTAACAACCTATTTTGAAGGAAAACCCAATTAATAGACTTCATAATTTTGAACTAGAAAATACATAAAACATGGAATTGATGAATCTTGAAGATGGAGCTGAAAACTAACCCTTGACATTTTGATATCTACGTATTTTCATCTAGGAGATGGTGCCTTTCTCATTGTGCTGGAGAAGAAAAATATGACAAATATAATTTGTTGTTTAGTATTTCTTCACTTGTCTTCTCCAATATTTTGAGTTGTTGGTCTAGAATCCAACCAGATCCTTTGAGCATTTCTACCTCCCTTGTTGCATGCCTATTATATATAGATATTGGGGGAGAGAAAGAGAGAGAGAAAGAGACTTCAACTTGCTAAATAAAACATGTAGCTCTTGAAAGCTCCAGCAACACTAGAGTTACAGGCTATCTTGAATGTAGATTTACATGTAAAAAGTTGGTGTTTCTATAATTGGTGCACGCATCAGTCATTGTATATACTATATAGATCATAAAAATCTATTTATCCAAGCTTCCTAGTGTTATTTAGTTTTGAGATGGTTCTCAACTCTTAATGACGATAAAAATAGTCAATAAGAGCATATCAGAGGATAAATAATGAGTTTTCTCATATTACATGGACCATCCTGTAGGAACCTTCCGAAACATGTTCTGTGAGGCATGATTTTTTGAAAAAACAAAGTATGAGATCATCAAGCTCTGATTATTTGCGAATTATTAAAAACCCACCCATAAAAATTTGAATGAGAAATTTGAAGGATAAAAAAATGAAAGGAATTAACAATTTATCCATATTTTATTAAACCCAAAGGTTATTATATATCCTAACACGTTTTGATCCATTTTTGGAGCATCAAGGACATGTATAATTACCCATCAGATATTCGAACAAGTCATCAAGATCCTAAATCAATTATGCCCAACTGATCTAAACTAAGCACTTGAATGAGCATTGTTAGGTATAAAATAGGAAGCCCTTGAAGGGCTTGAAGGACATTCAACGTTATTGTTATGAGTGTTCTCCAAATAAAGGTACAAATGTTCGAGGTCCCAATTTATTTTGGATTCATTATTCAATGATTGCAAATGTATATCTAGCACATGGAAGACCGTAAATATGTATTAACAATAGATTCCCCAATCCATATCTGCATAAGATCTCAACTGGGTCTATATTCTGATACCTAGAAACAAAACCCAACAGTCTTTACTGCAAAAATATCTTGAAGAATTTTTCAACAATGCTTCTCATTGATGAGACCATTGAGCCCAATGCCTTACATTGATAAATTTATTCATTGGAAAAATGGATCATGGATGAAAAAATATCATTGGAGACAATGGAACAGACGACCATCATCTATTGCCCTAAAGGTTTTTTGAGATCTCAAACACAACAACGCTTCAAATCTATAACTGCATCATATCTTGAGAGAAACCATCAAAATCCCTCACTTCAATTCCTCAATATTATTGGTAATTGTAGTACTACTCAGCTTCCTTATATCAAAAATCCTTCTCTCCAACGCCTTTGAGATTAATCTGTGGTTGAAAATTTGTCTTTTAGGTTTAGATTAGTAGAAGAGGAATATAG
The DNA here is from genome assembly GCA_034641835.2 of Pinus albicaulis. Taxonomy (NCBI): domain Eukaryota; kingdom Viridiplantae; phylum Streptophyta; class Pinopsida; order Pinales; family Pinaceae; genus Pinus; species Pinus albicaulis. Next base: position 309,426,140 of record CM076574.1, read on the forward strand.
GATGCCTAAGAGAGATTTTACTAAACATGTGTGCAAGAAATTATATAAAAGTTTTATTTCATTGACATTCTACTCTCATTTTTTGATTACCCTTTGGCTATTTTCCAAAGCTGTAATAGTGCACTCTAAGGCTAGAATGTAGGCAGGTAAGAAACATACAATTGCAAAGCCATATTGATTTAAAGTTGGGTATGTATTGCAATTATTATATGCATTGATGTTTTTCTCTTGTTGATTGTAAACATGGTTAATGTGTTAGTCTCCATGGGGATTTGATCAAACTCTGTTATCTATGTTGTGCTTGCCTTAGGAGTAATTTTCTCTTTGTTTACTTAACTTAATATATGTTTGATCTACATTAAAGGCCCTACCATGTTCATAATCCTCTCCTTTTGAATATTATGTTCGTGTCATATCTTCCCACATCTTAAGCCTTGGGATGTGAGGTGGTGTACAATAGAACTAAGATTAAAGATATTTAATTTTGTGCTCCTTTCCCAAGTAGAACGTATGCTAAAGCCATGGATCACTACGGATTTGAAAAACCATACCTCCACTTCAAAATAGAGTTAGTAAATTTTTTTGAAGTCCTTATTCAAAATTATTTCTAAACTTTCATGAATATATTGAGATCATTTTTCTTCTTGGCTGATTAGGTCCCTTGCAAAAGGCTCATAAATATCAACCTGTTGCTCGTATAATTGAACTAACAATTTACTATTTTGGAATGGATCAACTATAATTTTAGGTCTATGAGATATGCCAATAATATATCTTCAAAAAATGACATCTGCACCATATCAAATGTAATCATAGAGGAAGTAGTGAGACTAATCATTTTAGAACATGCCACCTGAACATTTTTATGAATTTTGTCTCAAAAGAAGATATGATGCGCTATTGAAACCCTCTAAACTGACATTGATTTTCAAAATAGCCTACCATAGGATAATATGCACAAGATTTATGTGCACAACATAGGAAAATTCAAATTGAGTTTTCAATATTAGCTTGAATGAAATCTAAACTTCCTTTTGTAGTAACCTAAAATGGTAGGGATGACCTAAATTGTTAGCATAATGAGTAAGGACGGTTAGCATCCTTTAGCTCTAGATCTGAGATGTCAAACCAAAGCTAAGTTATCCCTTTGCTTATGACCCCTGTAATTGAAAATAGCTCTGAAACCTATCATTGAATTTATGTGTTGATGTTACAACTATGCACTAGAAATGATCCTTCATATCTATTTTAGAGGGTTTCAAATCTGTCTATTACAAGAAATCCTATGCAAATTTCTTGTTTAATAGTGAAGAGATGCCATAATGTAATATGCTTTGGGAGAATAAATTATTGCTACAAGCGTCTATATATTGGTAGAAATAGGCCTACAATTCTGTAGTTGAAAATATCAATGGAAAATGTGCCTAGAATAGTTATACCATGCTTCAATCTATTTGGAGATCTATTTCATAATTTCCCCAAAAAATTAGATATGTTTGCAGATTTCGGGTTATTAAAGTTGTACAAACTGATTATTCACTCCCATGGTCCTTTTTTGATAGGGCATCAGTTGATTCAGGGAAAAAGAGCAGGGGTGGTTTCATTTTATATATTTATGATTCCCAATCCCATCATATTTACATGGTCTTGGGCTCGACACAAATAGTCAAGCTGAACTTAAAACTTGCAGAAATCTTCTAATTTTTGTTATTGATCATGTGGTCTCTCAAATTCAATTTTTTGATGATTCCATACTCGTGGTTAATTGGATGAATTTTATATAATCTTGTTACAATATAAATCATTCTCCCTTTTCGGAAGAAACACTTCAACTAAAAAAATCATTTACTTATTTTTCATGCCATTATATTTAATTATTATAGGGAACGCAACCAGGATGTTGATCAACTCTCCAAAGCAGCACTACATTTCAATCATGGATTGTGGCAGATTAGAGAGGAATGAAAAGGTACCAGTCACACTTATTCTTAGTGGTCGTTCTGCGATCCTCATGTTCAGCTGACCGGGGATCCATTAAAATTATGTTTCTCTCTGACACTCATTTTTATTTGTTGTTTATAAACTAATATGGTACTCTACATATATATGTATTCAAACTCTTTGTCCCTCGGCAGGTTTTTTTCGTATGCACAATGGTTCTCTAACAATATAGGACCATAAACTTGCTTGCTGTGCTCTAAAGATAGGATAGTTTTTTTATGTTATATGCATACACACTCTGTGTCTACATCTGGCATCCATTTTTTTATGTGTTGTTGCTTTGGTAATTTCTTAATGAACTAAAAGAAAGAAGATGTAAATAATCGCAATAATAATAAATATCACAATCAATTATCAATAATAAGAAAATATTTCTGCCATTATGATTTTCTAACAGTTTTGAGATACATGTGCTCTCTTGGCACATTAAAAACTTGTTGAGGAAATTTCAATTATTTCCTAACTTAAAAAATATTGTTGACCAAAATCTTTCATCAAGCCATGATCCAACAACCTCCTAAAAACACATAAGAAGAATACACATGTTGAGACCAACTCTACATTGCAATGATTATTATGTTTACAAATCACAACCTTTTCATGTATGATCATAAGCATCACATAATATTCTATATGATATGTAGGAGTTAGTAATCCCAACCCTTAGTGAGTTGGATATGCCTTTATCTTTGTTAGGTAAGTCTTCATTATCATCTTCCATTGGTTCAATGCATCAAAGAAACTCTTGATCAAGCATATATATGATCTAGCTTGGAATTTGCGTCTCATTCTTTGATGATGTAGACATTACCAAATTGTTAGCATCCACATAAAGGAGTGAAAATCCACCAAAATACATGGGTACCTAACTATTGCAACTACCAACCCACTAAGATCTCCTTCTTGTACATCTTTCATTCATATTCTCAATGAACTCCACCTAAATGTATAAGAAAATTCAAGTTTTTAGGCCTATAACACCCCATATAGTTTACAACCAACACAATGGAAACATAGAGAATTCAACTAACACGTGGCCCATACTCTGTCAAAGGTTGTGCACTATATTAAACAAACTATCCAGATCATGAAGGACACATGGATAAAGGGTATGCCTTCTTACAAGAATCATATAATGATATTCCCTTTACATAGTACATAGATAGATATGGTTACATATTATTTACATGTTCCATATCATGGAGGCAATAAGTACAATGGATGGTGCTACTGAGGGATGGTTCATGATACAATGGATCCAGTTGTGGCCAAATGATAGTGGTATATTTTGGACCTAAGTATTAAGGGACTTATTTATGGTTAGGTAGTACAACGGTATGGAGTGGCACATTTGGGACCTGGGTATTGATATGCAGGTTATGGCATTTCTTGAGGACAAGCAATCTCGAGGAGGGAATATTTTTGTTACACCATTTTTGGTCATCTAACCTATGATCATTAGATGGAACCAAGTACACCATGTAAGACCAATTTTACCCTAAGTAAAATTGCTTTCACTATGAAAATAACTTAGTAAACCACCTTTACTAAGTTGTTTATGGTCTAAACAGGAAACCACATGAGGAAATATTAAATAAATCTACATTTGTTTGATTTTCCTCAAGGAATAATTAGTTAAACAACAATTTAATTAATATTCCTACTTATATTTAACCCAAAACAAGGAAATTATTTAGATAAATCACTATTTATCTAATTATATTCTAAGAATAATTATTTAAACCTTATTTAAATAATATTCTTTGTCAAATATGACTAAATCACCCATAAATAATTAAATAAATCATTATTTATTTTATTATTACTCAACCACATCCTTGAAATGATAAATAAATCATTTATTTATTTATTATTTACAAATAAAGGGATTTGACCCAAGGCAAATACCTTTTCCCTCCAACAAATATAATAAAATATTCCATAAAAGTTGGATCTTGATTTGGTTAATAATATTTTAATTAGGCACCAATATCTAGAATAACTCAATATTTTTTTATAAATAGAAGGGTTTTCCCATTCATTTGCCACCTTTTTTTGCCTAAATATCACTCTGGATCTATACTCTTGGTCTGACTTTGATCCACCATCATAGTCATATTTTGCTACCATTTTTGTCTGGGTTTTCTACACCATCAAGAGACAGAAATTTTAGATATGAAGTGTTGAGGACTTACAAGAACCCATCCCATTGAGGAGAATTGGTAACACCCTTCTGTGTTTTCCTCCCAGGTGCCATTAATACAAAATCCATTTAGCATATTCTTGTCTTGTCTATTGGATGCATGGAGTAAATCTTGTTTTATTTACTACTTAATGTCTTTTGATGCATAGATCTAGATTTTTGCAGCATTTATCTTGATCAACTAATTGCAGATCTGAAGATATTGGCAGCCATCTTTTGCTATTAGGGTTGTTTGTTATCCACAACTAAAGTGGTCTTTTTTTGCACACTTGCAATTAAGATTCATACTAACAACTGGCGACTCCACACGGGTTTATGATTATGAACGTTGTCATTTTTCTGATCCTTGCATATCCAGCTACTTCAAACCCTGGGATTTCTCTCTAGCTTCTTGCTTTTGCTTTTCTTGATGTTTATTTTAACCTATAAAACCCTAAAATAATAAAAATCCTAACTTCCATGTGTTTTCGAATGTATTGCACAGGTGACAGACATCATCCGCACCTGAGACGATACTTTTTTTCTGAAATATGCCACCAAGAGTGTTGGAAGTGTAGGTTGCACCTTTTGGCCCTAAACCTATGACCTGGAGCCTCACGATGCATTTTTCAGCCCAAAAACTGTGACCTCTGCTAAAAACAGGTTAGAAACTGCGACCTGGATTTTTTGCGAGAGTTTTTCTGAAAGTTTTCTGGGTTTGTCTGGGCCTCTGTTCAGGGTTGTCTGACCTCCATCTCCACCCATTTTGGACATGTAATTCTTTTGTTTTACTCAACTAAGTGGGAACCTAGCCCCCTAGGAATTCAGTACCCTCCACACTTTGTGGAATAGTTTTAGTTGTTGTAGGTTGTCTGAAATTTTCAGAGCGTTCAACCACTTTTTAGATCTGATACCTCACCTTTAGATCCACTTTATATTGGTTTGTTATCCATCCAAATCACCTCATTTATATTTTTTTGGGTTTTCCTCTAGGGTTCACTCTGTTTCCATCTAGGAGATAGCCTTTCTCCACCTCATTTACAACAATTTTTCCTCTGATTTGTTGCTGTCTTCTGCAGCACTTTCCAACATATTTTGACCTTTAGATCCCTGTCCCTCCTGACCTTAGATCTATTGGCTCTTTTGGTGTGTGTTTGAATAGTTTTTTTTATCACCTACAGACTACTTGTTAAGAGGCCCACCTCCTTGGGTTTAGATTATTGCATTATTAACTGTTTATTTACTATTATTTTAGTTTCATATACTGTTATGTGCAGGTTTATTTACAGTTACACAACACATTTTTTTTTTCTCTACAAATGTCTGGGTTTAAAAATTAAAATTTACACACTTTTCACACACACCCTAAGTGAAAAAGGGCTTGGTTAACACCTCCAAGCAAAGACTCTAAAACATTGAAATCAATTGATCCTGCACCTCTCTGCCCTTGTTTTGACATTGTAATCAGTTGATTCTGCACCTCCCTGTCCTTGTTAGTATCTTTTTTTTTTGTGTCGTGTTTGTGTCATCATCATTGCACCACCAAGGAGTTTATCTCCGAGAATTCTTAGCCTTCATCTTTATTTTCCGGTAGGAAGACTTACTCCTCCGCATAGGATTCGAGTTAGTCCTCCATCGAGTCTGCACTCCGACTCTTCTTTTGGTTCATTGGGTTCTCCTTCTCATTCCACCTTCGGTTCTCCCCCTGTCACCTTCACCATGTCTAGCGCAGGACCTAATGCTGGTGGTAACCCCGGACCTCATGTTGGGAATACCACTAATGGGACCGCAACAAACACTACCTCGGTTGCGCCCTTGATCCCCTTCATGGCAGGCCTCAGCCTTCCCGATTTTGACCAGTTGATAAATGACCCTATACACCATGACACTAGTTGGCCTGCTATGCTGACCAAGCTCCCTTCCGACATCCCTAAGTTTGAAGGCCTTGCTGAAGAATATCCTACAAATCATGTTCGATATTTCCACATGTGGTGTTCGTCTAATTCCATTATCGATGACTTTGTCCGTCTTCGGTTGTTCCAACATACGCTTACAGGTGAAGCTTCTAAGTTTTATGTTGATCAGGTCCCTTCCCCTCATACCACCTTTGTGACTCTTGCCCAGGATTTTTTGTCTTAATTCCAGCTTCCCCTTCGTTATGACACTGATACCGAACTCTTGACTTCTTTCTGTCAATCGTTTGTGACCCACATATTCGATCATGTCCAGGAATGGCAAAGAAGAATGAGCCTATGTCGAGCCCCTACCTTCGAAGACTATGTCTATATGGACTAGTTCCTTAGATCTCTCTTTCCCCTTATTGGAAAAGATGTCACATCGCATTTCCCTCAAACTGAATAAGCTACTCTCCAAATTGCATTAAAATATGACATGATCTACGCTCAATCGAGTTATGTTTATATCGTTCTACTTGATCTTCTCAGACCCGGTGGTGCCATCATACCGGGGGCATCTCACACTGCCGACGGTATCGTTGGAGCTCTCTCTAATCCATACACTCAACCTCCCATGGGCTATGGCTTTCCTCAGGGGGGGGCTAACACCCCCCAGTGCACATTTCTCCCTCCAGGTAACATGTATCTAGGATACGGCATGCCTCCTATTTTTTCCCAACCTCTTGTTTACCACACTATTACCCAACCTCCTTATTATCTGTATCCACATCTTGGTGCTCCAACTCCTCCAGCATTACCACCACCTCCTCCCTTGCCTTCTCAACCCCTGCAACAGCAGCCACCGCCCCCTCAGGAGCAGGTGTATGCACAATAGGGCATGACTAATCCTCCTCCCTCCAAAAAGAAGAGGAAAGGCACTCAAAATCAATCTGCTCCCAGTAATCTTGGACCTAATCCTCAAAATAATGCCCCTAACACTGCTAACTAGCAAAAGGGCACTCAGCCCAAGTAGGACAAGCCTATTTGCACAAACAAGCCTTGTTCTTGTTGTGGTGTTTATGGTCATTACACACATGATTGTCCTCTTTTACCACAGATTAAGCAAATGTGGGAGTCTCAATAAACATTGTGAGGACAAAAAGCCTCCCCTTCCGTCCCTCCCAATGTTGCGCCTACTCATCCGGCTATGCTTACTAATCTTTTCCCTCAGCAAGGATTTGTGGCTACCCAACCACCTAAAGGTCAGGTGGCCACTCAACCTCTTCCATCTAGTGCCTCCGATTTACAGATTCTCATGATGAACTTTGATCAACCTCTAACCATAGACGTTAATCTTCAGACTCAGTCCCATCAGTACAACAGGCCTCCCGCTACGTCTGTCCCCGAGCTGCCTCCTTCAGTCTCTACAGAGCCTCTTTCGACACCTAATGGTCCCTTATAGATCCCTCAGCCTAAGGCAGAGGTTCATACCAAGATCCCTAAGGGACCACTATGCTGAAATGCTGATTCTAGCAAGGCTGCCCATTCGTATAGCATAGTATGTGATTTGGCACAATCCCCTGCTACCATTTCAATGCTGGAAATCCTCTAGTCGTGCCCTTCACAATGAAAATATCTACTATCTTCCATGGGCACTATAGATCATTCCGACGATTGATTGATTGTCTTTGATGTTGATCGGTCAGAACATCCTCCTCTCCCTGATTCCGTCGCCTTCCAAATCCCAGTCAAGATCTGGAACGCCAATGTTTCCCGGTGCATCATTGATGAGGGGGCATCCACCTGTGTGATGTCCGATTCAGTTTGGAAGCAACTCAGATCACCTGAGTTGGCTCCTTCCATGATCACTCTCTGAGCATGGGATGGCCATGCCTCCCAGCCCATTGGCTTATTCTACAGTTGTCCTATTACTCTTGCGGGCAAGACTATTTGCATTGACATAGAAGTCATAGATGCCCCCTTACATTACAACATTCTATTGGGTCGTAGCTACACATATGTGATGTCTTCTATCCCATCTGCATTTCACTGCAAGATGTCCTTCCCTAATAATGGAAAGATAGTCATCATTGACCAGTTGATGTATTACGAACCGAAGTCTCAGACCTCCCCTGAGTCTACCATATCTTCGGTGGCCAATGAGAAAATTGTTAATCCTTTGACCAGTGTATCATCTAGAGTCTACAAAGATTCCTCATTGCTTGGTACATTCCCTGGTCTTCCTCGTCCTATCTCTAATCCCAGCTCATCGAATTTTTGCCTGATGTAGCAGTCTACTCCTAGCCCTTCGATTCAACCTTTTGGACCTCCTCCTCCTAACCCTTTAGTTGGTATCCATGAGCCTCTTTACCCTCTTAGAATGATTCCTCCAGGCCTTAACCATTTAGGAGTCGTCCGGCCTGGCCATTACCCCTCTAGTCAGATACCGTTCCTAGCTCCTCCCCCAGGAGTGTACACAGCACCTGTCATGGCCACCCTCTCTCTTCCTAACCTGACCCTTGGGATTCCCGTCTAGTACCTTGATCCTCTAGCTGCCACCCTAATTGGTCAGCCCAAACCTTATATTTCTTTGACCCTGGTTCAACTGGTCCCCATGAATTCTCCCATTGCAACAGTGCCTCAACCACCTCAACAAGAACCACCTCCTGTTGCGATCGCTTCGGGTAAGAAGGGAAAAGCTCGCAGGAGGGCCTCCAAAGACAAGGCTGCCTCGACAGACCCCACACCTCCCCTGCCTGGAAAGCCCTGTGATTTGTGTGATGTCATCAGCCATGCCACCTATAACTATCCTGAAATGCCTCATATCAAGCCCATGGTTAAAGTTGCGTTCCTTGTGTCTACGGTTCCTAAAACCTCTATTTCTTCCTTGACTAAAGCCAAGAATCCTAAAAATATTCAAACCAACCAACCTTGTGCTTTATGTGATCTCCATGGCCATTATTCCCACCATTTTCCCTTCCTTACGCATTACCACGCCTCTTTAGAGGTAGTTTGGGGGTACGAGATTTAACAAAACCAACCTACCTCTCATGTACTAACACAGTATGCTGCAGGCTAGACTGAGGATTTACCTGCTCCTATTGACATTAACCCTCCTAATGTCAAGATGACGAAGCCTGCAGCCACCATCCTCTACTTATCATCATTCATGAGACCCTCAGCAAAAGCTCCCTCTGAGTCTTCCCTTGTTGTTTTTCTTGACCTCCCTTCAGCGATCACCCTGGGCTCAACATCAGTAGATCCCTTATCTTCTTGTTCTTACATCATCCCTTGTGATGATGCACATGTGAACCTGCTTCTCATGATGATGAGTTAGGTAGCTTCACCACGTCATGTGGTCTCCCTTCCTCCAGTCACTCCATCTTCTATTGTGATGATGACATCATGGAAGCCATGTCCACCCCTGACTTCATCTTTCCCGCCCACACACGGGATGGCAACATCCATGCCTATGGTGACTTTCATGACCTGAGCACAAGCTACACCTCCAGTAGCTCCCACACTCCACCTCACTGTTAGCGTGTGAGTAGTAGACATCCTACCCAGATCACTCCCTCCCACGGAGTGCATTCGATTTCTACTTTGTGCTTAGGTTTCCAGCATTTTTCATCATCCTCCCATTTATTATCTTGTGGCACCTTTCAGATGGACCTCCCATCCACACGTTATATCGGTTTCATCGATGGTGCAAGTTGCTACTCCCGGAATCTAGCCTCGGCAGGTTGGGCCATTTTTACCCCCTTGCATTCGCTTGTTCTCTCGAACAATGTATGCATTAGTACTGCTACCAATAATCAGGCTAAATATGATGCAATGCGAGGTTTATTAGCCGATGCCCTTTCACATCGCATCCTCATGTTCATTTAGATTCCCTGCTACTTGTCATGCAATTGAATGGTGTCTATCATGTGCATAATCCTATCCTTTTTAGAAGATATTTATGAGTGAAGCTTTTGATGCATGAATTTGAAATCATTATATTCAGTCATGTACCTAGAGAAAAAAATCACTATGTATATAGCATTGCAAACCATATTCTAGATTGGAATTTAGCACACGCATTTAACACCAGACAATAACAAAAAAATATCAAAATGATGCATATCCATAATATGTGTCGTATAAAATGTTTTAGAGTCCATCAACTCTGATACATATGACATGCCCATAGCATGTTACAAAAACTCAAAACTGGGGGCACCATCTGCCCCTACACACTAATCACTATTTGGAGGATCCCAAGCTAATGGCTCTTCTCCCGTAGCTCGTAGATCACGCATCCTGTTGTACATATTGACCCCTCAATATAAATTTTTGGTCCACTGCCTCTTCTGAATCTATTTCAAACCTCTGCCGTGGCCTAAAATCTCCATGCTTCTATTTAATATTACCATTTCCACCCGAAAAATCCACCCTACAAAGGTTAAAACCCATAATTTAAAACTTATCGGGCCTAGCCCCTAAGATTTTAGCCCTCCCTGTTTTGGTTCCCATATGACCCAAGCGCAAAACTATGTGCCAGAGGGAAAGAGGGTTTAACGATAAATGTTTTCAGGCACAACTGCAACCGTCCGATCAAAACCAATCGACGGCCCGCAGTTAAATCATCTGTGGTGGCCCCCGCGCGTGAAAACCAGCTATTAATTCCGCACCAGCTCCACCGAGCCGGCGGTTTTCAACTAAATGCCCGTGATTCCACAAATTGCATGACGCGTGCCCCTAAGTACGGCATTCAAAACCACCATTTCGTGCGTTAAATACTGGTCAATGGACAGGCAGCGAAATTCACCCGCGCCATTGGATCTGTCGACGCCCATCCAACGGCAGATATCCTCCGAAGCTGCTCGTGTGTTATCCCGTGTCTGTTGTGTCCTATGGCCCACTGTCATATCGCTCCCGCGCCTCTAAGCCATTGATCTAGTTTCATGATCTAACGGCCTAGGACGCGTTCTCCTCCGCCTGTTGACTATACACCGCCACGTCACCCTTTTCATTGACATTTGTTGTACTTTCGTCCACGTCATCTATTCCTCTTGGTTTACTGTGTGTCCATGTTTCATTCCCCCGTGTACCTATTGTACTATAATTCTTGTCGTCTATATATACGTGTTGTATTCATATTTGTCGTTTTTACCCATACGTCGTGTTTCAACTGTTCTACACGAAAACTTACGTTCTCATCTGTTTATCAAAATTTTCGCTATGTTTTCCTTGCCACCCTGCGTGTTCCTGCCATACGGCCATGTCTCCATCGTCCTCATCTCCATCCCATTCTGGTTTTCCTTATCTGGTTTGTGTTTTTGCAGGTTTTCCATGGAAGAAGATTCACCATGATTTGCTGCTCTGTTCGCAGAAGTCAAGAACACCGCCCTCGACAGTTTTCGAGGAAGAAATTAAGGAGTGTAGTTATATGAAATGGCCGTCATTAAATAAAGCAGGGATAATAATCTATAGAACCCTCCAGAGAAAATCAAGAAACAGATTTGAGTAGATGAGAATATTAATGGGGCAGCATGGGATATCGGTGAAAAATCTGGAAGTGCAACATCTTGCATTAAAGATCTGGGGTTTAAATTCAAATTTAAAGAGGCGAGAGTACTATGCACAATCACAAAATATCTCAGGGTTTTATGGCAGCAGATTTTCCCTCTTTCAGTAAAGGGCAAAACATTGTATATTTTATTATTTGTGTCTTGTTCATGAGGAGATTTTCATCCTCAACATTTATTTCTGGAGGTAAATTGTAAAGTATAGTCATTTATATTTAGTCATTCACGGTGTGGGCGCAAATTTTTTCCATCATTTTGTTCAAATCAAGTCATTAAATGTGCTCCATCTACCTCCTTCTCTAGAATTCTCTATCTTTTCTATGAAAACCCAGAAATAAGACATTAGGAGGGTTCCAGATTTCTATTAGCGAACTGTGCAGTGAAAAGGCTTTTGTATACATTTTGTAAAACTTCTGTATGAAGGTTCAGAGCCCGTAGGGTCTCAATGAGGAGGAGTTATAACTGTAATGAGGATTCTGGTCTTTGGTATCTCACAGTATGTAATTTTCTCATATGTGTTAATACAATATCTCATTTCATGCTATTTATCTTCTTGTATCATGCTCTAGAATGCAAGTGGCTCAATAATCTTGAGTAAGGATTCATCCTGGTTGATGCCCATACTGGGGTTAGTCAAGCGCTTTAAATAGGCCTAGTCATGATATACTGTTCCATGTTCATCTCATCCATATTTTCTTCTATATTAGTTACTTGAGGAGGGTGCTTTTAAAACGCCATTGTCATGTATGGATTCTTAGTTGGATAAGCCCATATGTGATTCTTTTGTGTATCTCGGTATCAGTCTCATGTTAACTAATATATTCTTCATGTTTCTTCATTGCATCCACTTTCTGATATTTGATTTTTGTGGCATATTATTTGAACTGGCCCTCTTTACAGTAAGTTGTCTCTTAACTGTCTGATGCCTTTGTATTGGAGTTTTGCATGATGTTCCTACACTATTCTTATCTTTGTATCAGCTTCTGAGAGAGATTGGTCCCATTTAAACTAATTTCCTTGTTCAACAAGAGATATTAAGAGAGCTTTTGGATTGACAACCCAAGCTATATGATGAGATCCTTGCTATATTAAGATGTCCTAGGCACTGGTCTATGGCAACTCTAGACTGTCTCTAGGGGTGACAAAATTGTCCACAACATCTTTTTGGCGCCGTTGCTGGGGATCGAATTTGAGAATGTCATTTTCCCTGGGCCTCGACAAATTGTATTCACTCTCTAATCAGGTGAGCACAGAGAGTTGAAGAGTTGCGTATCTCTCACCTTGGCGGCTCCACTGTTCTTTATTTGATAAATTTATTGGTAGTCCTGGCTCCTCGTAAGCCACATTTAAGGTTAGATACATCTCATTCAAAGACACCTTACGTGTCTGACCCAGAGAAGATCATTCATAAAAGAGTTTGGAAGGAGAGGAAATCAGTTCGTGCTGAAAACCCTGAATATTCCATTGAAGATTATCCACCCTCTTCTTCTCAAGAAATCAGAACAGAACATCCCGATTCTACCAAGGAAAATCCTGAATTTTACTCAGAAACTCCACGTAGAGGAAGTGCCTGGATTGAAGAGGCTCTCCATCCTACTCCTAAGGCTGAGGAAATTAAAGAAGTTATAGAAGTAGCCCCTGTTAATCGTGAACTATTCCCATCTACACCCCAGGATTCTGTACAATATATTCCTATTGTTATTCATACTCCACTTCCTCCTACTCCCCTTCCTTCATTTTTATCTCAGACTATTGCACAACCCCCACCTCCTCCAATGGATAATGTTCCTACTTTTCTATTGAACAAATATGCTCCACTGGCCTTACCCCAAGTGCTAAATGATATGCCATAGGATTATTTGAAGATTCTGCCAAGATTTAATGGTGAAAACGAAATTGATGCTCAGAAACATCTTGAGACTTTCTGCTCTTTTGCAGAAAACTTAAATGTTGAACATTTGGATGTGGTCTTGAGATTGTTTGTTCAATCTTTGGAGGGTGAAGCCAGAAAATGGTTCAAGACATTGGGAAATCGTTTTGTGACCACCTGGGACGAGATGGAGAATACTTTCCTCAGGAAGTGGGGAGAAAAGAAAGATTATGGTCAGTGTCTTACTGAATTTAATACTTTGAAGAAGAAGCATAATGAAGGAGTGTCAGAGTTTATTAAAAGATTCAACAAGTTATATTTGAGCCTGCCTCCTGAAATGAAACCCCATGAAAAAACCGCCAATATAGTTTTTATAGCAGCCTTTGATTTTGACTTTGGATTCTCATTGAGAGAAAGAAAACCTGCCACTTTAGATGATGCTCAGTCAGATGCTCTGGATCTGGAAGCAAACTTTGCCTCCACTGGGAAACTGAAGGGAAAAATTGAACAAGATACTAGGAGGAGAGGTAAAGAAGAGGTTTCCACCTCTAATCAAGATAAGGATTTAGATAAAATGGATGAAATAAGCAAGATGATTAAGAAGATGGTCAAGCTTGAGTTGGAGGCTAAAAATGCAGCTCCCAAGAATTTCTATAATGCTCCAAACAGAGGATACAATCCCCAGTATAAAAGACCAGCATTGCAGATATTGCCGAGAGAAGCAAAGGAGAAATGAGACCAGGTACCACATCCCTTGTACCTGGAAGGTCCAGCAGAAGACTCCACTAAAGATGCAGCTTATGGATTAGAAGATTCAAATCTTTCCTTTTCAAATAATGATGATATAGAATTCCCATTGCAAGAAGAAGAAGAAGCAGAGATTGATCATTATTGCAAACAATTTGTTGATTTCATGCAAGCACAATTCAATGTAAAGTATGATCTCAGGTCTTCAAGGAAGAGGACCCGAACTCAAGATCAAGAAGAGGAGCCACCTCAGAAAGAAGCACCTGCATAGAAGGAATCAGCAACAAAGAGAAACATAGAAAAAGGTAAGAGTCCTCTAAATTCTCCCTTGCAGCCTAATGATCAGATTCCTTCTTCTTCAAAAATAGTCAGTCCTCCTAATGCTGAGACAGTGTCAAAAGAAATTAAATCTTCAGCTGAAAATAAAGAGTCAAAAGAAGTTGTAATAGAGAAGCCCCCTTCTGATTTTAATTTACAAAAAGAGCTTGAGAAAATTAAGATTCTAGTCCCCCTGACCGAGCTATTAAAACAGCCTATATATCAGTCTCAAGTTACTTCCTTCATGCTTCCCCCTGAAATACCAATCGTGCCTGATAGTTTAAACCTTCAAGAAGAAAGACCCATGGTAGTCTTTGGCCCACATGTCGAGGAGATAGACCCTTCTACTCCTCCTTTTTATGTGTCCCTAGTAATTCATGACCTGCTGTTACACAATTGTATGTTAGATTCTGGGGATTCCCATAATCTTATGCCTCTGTCTATCATGGAACAACTAGGACTGCAAATTACAAGACCATACAAAGACCTATATTCATTTGATTCTAAAAGAGTTAAATGCTTGGGAATGATTAAAGATTTAGTGGTCAATTTGGCCCAAATTCTAGCAAAGAGTGTGGTCATGGACATTGTGGTTGCTGATATCCCAGCCCGCTTTGGCATGCTACTGTCAAGGTCCTGGGGTACAAAAATTGGTGGGTCAATCAAATTGGATTTGACATATGGTTTTGTCCCAGTCTTTGGAGGCCAGGAGAGGAGGTTATACAGGGGGACTAGATTTGTTAAAATGGTAACTAAGGCTGATTGCTCAGAGAATTCCCCAGTGTATAACAAAGAGGGAGACTTCTCATGCTTGATGTTAGAAGAAAATCTAAATTATGCCCATGAGCCCCTTTTTGGTCAAATCCAAACTGAGCATCCTAAAGAAGATCAGGAATCAGAAATTTGGACTTTGCATTTTGATGGAGCAAATTCAAGAGAAGGCAATGGAGTTGGTGTGTTATTAATCTCTCCTACAGGAAAATGGGTGCCATTGTTCTTTAAATTGGAATATGAAGCCACCAATAACGTAGCCGAATATGAAGCACTTTTATTAGGACTACAGACAACTAGAAACATGGGCATCCAAAGTTTAAAAGTCATGGGAGACTCTGAGCTGGTGGTAAGGCAGATCAGAAATCAATGCCAAAATAAGCATCCACGGCTGAGAGCTTACAGAAATGAAGTATGGGACATGGTGGAGAATTTCTTCTCAACATTTAACATATAGTTCATGCCTCGGGAGAAAAACAGAATAGCATATTCTCTTGCTGTAGCTGCCAGTACATTCCCTCCTCCTCAGAATCCACTTTTAAGATATGAAGTGGAGGTACGTTACAGGCCATCTATCTCAGATAATATTAAGCATTGGCAGGTATTTGAAGATGATGAACAGATGAAGATATTTTTCGAGACAGTGGGAGAATTCTCCAATATGGAGATTGATGATTATGAGGAAGAAGAGGAAACTGAAAATATTGCAGAAAACAGATGGGAAGAGAAAATAGCAGGTAATAAAGTGTTGCAGCTGAAAGGAAATGTTATACCTAGAGGTCTGGTGCCTCTAGAAATATTATTTAACAAAGATGATATTCCATTGCAGCCAAACAAAGTTATAGAAGAAGATCAAGTGGAAGATTTAAATCTGGGTACTTATGTTGATCCCAAAATTGTAAAATTATCTAAAAAGGTCCCAGAAGAATATAAAGAAAAATATTTGAAGTTATTTCAATCCTATAAAGATGTATTTGCATGGTCCTATCAGGACCTAAAAACTTTTGATGTTAATATAATTCAACATAAAATTCCTTTGAGGGAAGATGCAAAGCCTTATAAGCATAAGCTCAGACAGATAAATCCTCTGTTGCTTCCCTCTATTGAAAAAGAAATCAAGAAGCTATTGAAGGCCAAAATAATTGTGCCATTGAGATACTCAGAATGGGTAGCAAACCTTGTTCCTGTTTGAAAGAAAAACGAAGAAATAAGGCTGTGTGTGGATTTCAGGAATTTAAATAGAGCATCTCTAAAGGATAATTATCCACTGCCTAAGATGGACCACATCCTGCAGAAAGTGGTGGGAGCATCCAGAATGTCAATGATGGATGGTTTCTCTGGCTATAATCAGGTGGCCATACTTCCAGAGGATCAGAAGAAAACTGCATTCACTACACCATGGGGAACATTTATGTATGCCAGGATGCCATTTGGATTAATTAATGCAGGAGCTACTTTTCAGAGGGCAATGGACATAGCTTTTGTTGGAGAGCAGGACAAGTTTTTGGTGGTGTATCTTGATGATATCACAGTATTTTCAAAGAACGATGATGAGCATCTTCAGCATTTAAGAAGAACTTTTGAAAAATGCAGAAGGTATGGCCTTTCTCTCAATCCTCAAAAATCTTTATTTGCATTAGATGAGGGAAAAATCTTAGGGCACATTGTAACTAAAGATGGTGTGAAAATAGACCCTAAGAGAGTGGAAGTAATAAACAGTATTCCTTTACCCAGGAATAAGAAGGAAGTGCAGGTGTTTTTAGGTCGAATCAATTTTCTGAGAAGGTTTATTCCTAACTATGCTGAGATAGTTAGGCATATAACTGATATGTTGAAAAAGGATAATGAAGTAAAATGGTCCCAGGAGTCTAGAGATGCGTTCACTAGGATAAAACAGGCATTTTCTGAAGCTCCTGTGCTAGCTGGGCCAGATTATACAAATACATTTATAATATTCTCATTTGCTTCGCCTCATACAATTGCTGGAGTATTGTTGCAGAAAAATGAGGATGAATATGAGCAGCGTATAGCTTTCTTCAATCAAGTGCTTCATGATGCTGAGTTAAAATATAATATATTGGAGAAGCAAGCATATTCCCTGGTAAAGTCCCTCAAAGCCTTTATAACCTATGTTTTGCAATCTCACACTACTGCATATGTTCCCACAGCAGCTGTCAAAGACATTCTTGTTCAAGGGGATAGCGAAGGTAAAAGAGGAAGATGGATTGCAAAAATACAGGAGTATGATTTGGACATAAGGCCTACTAAGCTGATTAAAGGACAGGGACTTGCTAAAATGTTATCTGAATCAAATCATCAAGCCTTGGGCATCAATTTATCCATGATAGCAAATGAAGAATCCGAGAAAAGAGAAGAACAACAAGGACTAGAGATGGCCACTCAAAAGGTACACATGAAATACCTCACTAGTCCTTGGTATAAAGAAATAGTTGAATATATTTTAACGCTCAGTTGCCCTCCAAGTTGTGATAAGGTAAAATACAGGGCTATAATAATGAAATCATAGAAGTATATAGTTGCCAATGGTCAGCTATATTGGAAGGACCCTTCAGGAATATTACTATTATGCCTCACAGAAAATGAAGTGGAGAATATAATGACAGAATTTCATGAGGGAATATGTGGAGGACATTACAGCTGGAGGGCTACAACTCATAAAATCCTGAAGGCTGGCTTTTACTGGCCAAAATAATTTACAGATGCTTTTGCTTGGGTCAGGACATGTGACAAGTGCCAAAGATTTGCAGAAAGACAGAAATTAGCAGCTTTGCCCTTGATTCCCATTCATGTAAATGAACCATTTCAGAAATGGGGATTAGATTTCATAGGAGAAATACATCCCCCATCAAGTGGCCAATATAAATGGATACTAACAGCCACAAATTATTTCACAAAATGGGTGGAAGCCATACCTACAAGAAATGCTACAGATACTGTAATAATCAAGTTTATGGAGGAAAATATCATATCTAGGTTTGGCTATCCTGCTAGAATTGTAGCTGATAATGCACAGGCTTTCAAGTCTACCAGGTTTGTAAATTTCTGCCAACAGTATAACATCATATTGACCCACTCCACAACTTACTATCCACAGGGAAATGGCTTAGCAGAGTCTTCTAATAAAACCCTGGTGAGGGCCTTGAAGAAAACAATAATGAGAATCAGAAGAATTGGGACTCCCAATTAAAATTTGCTCTATGGGCGAATAGGATAACCAGCAAGAGAGAAACAGGGAAATCCCCCTATGAATTGGTGTATGGGCGAGCGGTTGTGTTTCCTGTGCAATTGGCATTGCCGGTAGCACTTTTTATGCAGGAAAGCCAGGAAGAACCAGATGACATGGTCAGAAGAATTAATCAATTGGTCGAATTAGAGGAAACATGGAACCAGGTGAATTAGAGATTGATAGAATATCAGGAGAAAATGAAGAATGTATTTGATCAGCATGCGAAAGATAGGAAATTTCAAATTGGAGACCTGGTTCTCAGATGGGACGTTCGAAGAGCAGAGAAAGGAAAGCATGCTAAATTTGATCCGCTATGGTTTGGCCCATTCAAAATTGTGAATCAAGGAGGAAACAATACTTTCATGTTAGAGAACCTACAGGGTGATCTGCTGTATACCCCTGTGAATGGCCAATTCCTCAAACCCTACATCCAATTCTGATCCATGCTGGGAATGCCTGTTGTATTATATTGTATATAAATTGTTTTAGCTTTTATTTTCATAAAGAAAGGGGTGCTGGCAAAATTATCAGAAGAAACACAGAGGAATTGAAAAAAAGAATGTTCATACAGAGATGTTCACTGGTTTGCACGTTCTCGACATGTCCAAGGACGAACATGTTGTCCCCAGTTGGAGCCGATGTTGTACATATTGACCCCTGCATATAAATTTTTGGTCCACTGCCTCTTCCGAATCTATTTAAAACCTCTGTCATGGCCTAAAATCTCCATGCTTCTATTTAATATTACCATTTCCGCCCGAAAAATCCACCCTGCAAAGGTTAAAACCCATAATTTAAAACTTATCGGGCCTAGCCCCTAAGATTTTAGCCCTCCCTATTTTGGTTCCCATATGACCCGAGCGCAAAACCATGTGCCAGAGGGAAAGGGGGTTTAACGATAAATGCTTTCGGGCACAACTGCAACCGTCCGATCAAAACCAATTGACGACCCGCAATTAAATCATCCGTGGTGGCCCCCGCATGTGAAAACCAGTGGTTAATTCCGCACCACCTCCACCGAGCCAGCGGTTTTCAACTAAATGCCAGCAATTCCACAAATCGCATGACGCGTGCCCCTGAGTACGGCGTTCAAAACCACCATTTCGTGCGTTAAAGACTGGTCAATGGACGGGTAGCGGAATTCACCCGCGCCGTTGGATCTGTCGACGTCCATCCAACAACAGATATCCTCTGAAGCTGCTCGTGTGTTATCCCGTGTCTGTTGTGTCCCGTGGCCCACTATCGTATCGCTCCCGTGCCTCTGAGCTGTTGATCCAGTTTCATGATCTAACGGCCCAGGACGCGTTCTCCTCCACCTGTTGACTATACACCTCCACGTCATCCTTTTCATCGACATTTGTTGTACTTTCGTCCACGTCATCTATTCCTCTTGGTTTTCCATGTGTCCATGTGTCATTCCCCCGTGTACCTATTGTACTACCATTCCTATCGTCTATATATATGCGTTGTATTCATATTTTTCATTTTTACCCATACGTCGTGTTTCAACTGTTCTACACGAAAACTTACGTTCTCATCTATTTATCAAAATTTTCGCTGTGTTTTCCCCGCCACCTTGTGTGTTCCTACCATACGGCCATGTCTCCATCGTCCTCATCTCCATCCCATTCTGGTTTTCCTTAACTGGTTTGTGTTTTTGCAGGTTTTCCGCAGAAGAATATTCACCATGATTTGTTGCTCTGTTCGCAGAAGTCAAGAACACCGCCCTCGACAGTTTTCGAGGAAGTAATTAAGGAGCGAAGCCGAGGGTAGTTATATGAAATGACCTTCATTAAAGAAATCAGGGATAAGAATCCATAGAACCCTCCAGAGAAAATCAAGAAACAGATTTGAGTAGACAAGAATATTAATGGGGCAGCATGAGATATCGGTGAAAAATCTGGAATTGCAACATCTTGCATTAAAGATCTAGGGTTTAAATTCAAAGTTAAAGGGGCGAGAGTACTATGCACAATCACAAACTATCTCAGGGTTTTATGGCAGCAGATTTTCCCTCTTTCAGTAAAGAGCAGAACATTGTATATTTTATTATTTGTGTCTTGTTCATGAGGAGATTTTCATCGTTAGCATTTATTTCTGGAGGTAAATTTTAAAGTACAGTCATTTATATTTAGTCATTCACACGGTGGGCGCGAATTTTTTCCGTCATTTTGTTCAAATCAAGTCATTAAATGTGCTCCATCTACCTCCTTCTCTAGAATTCTCTATCTTTTCTATAAAAACCAAGAAATAAGACATTAGGAGGGTTCCAGATTTCTATCAGTGAACTGTGCAGTGAAAAGGATTTTGTATACATTTTGTAAAACTTCTGTATGAAGGTTCAGAGCCTGTACGGTCTCAGTGAGGAGGAGTTATAACTATAATGAGGATTTTGGTCTTTGGTATCTCACAGTATGTAATTTTCTCATATGTGTTAATACAATATCTCATTTCATGCTATTTATCTTCTTGTATCATGCTCTAGAATGCGAGTGGCTCACTAATCTTGAGTAAGGATTCTTCCTGGTTGATGCCCATACTGGGGTTAGTCAAGCGCTTTAAATAGGCCTAGTCATGATATACTGTTCCATGTTCATCTCATCCATATTTTCTGCTATATTAGTTACTTGAGGAGGGTGCTTTTAAAACGCCATTGTCATGTATGGATTCTTAGTTGGATAAGCCCATATGTGATTCTGTTGTGTATCTGGGTATCAATCTCATGTTAACTAATATCTTCTTCATGTTTCTTCACTGCATCCACTTTCTGATATTTGATTTCTGTGGCATATTATTTGAACTGGCCCTCTTTACAGTAAGTTGTCTCTTAACTGTCTGATGCCTTTGTATTGGAGTTTTGCATGATGTTCCTACACTATTCTTATCTTTGTATCAGCTTCTGAGAGAGATTGGTCCCATTTAAACTAATTTCCTTGTTCAACAAGAGATAGTAAGATAGCTTTTGGATTGACAACCCAAGCTATATGATGAGCTCCTTGCTATATTAAGATGTCCTAGGCACTAGTTTATGGCAACTCTAGACTGTCTCTAGGGGTGACAAAATTTTCCACAACACATCCCATGTCCGGTCATCGCCATGCATCACATGACCCCTTGCCACTCTAAGGGTAGACCAATACATGGCTCTATGTACTTGTCCTCTAAGTCTTTCTAGCCACACTTTGAAACACTGCTCAGAAGCTTCTCAAATATACGACGAATGTCCTCTAGGAGGGCTGCTGCATCCTCATTTTGTTGCACCCTCGATCAACTAGGTCTTGTAGCTCTTGATACTGCAGGTCGTCCCATATACTCAGCCAGTTTTACCGGTGTTGTATCTGCATACCAAAAGTGGAAGAATCAGTACCATATAAAATATTCTAAAAATTTACAATGCACATAAAAAGATTAGCAATTTTTCACTTACCATCGGGCCCCCATACTCAACCAAGAGGCAGTGGAAAATCTGAGTCCCCAATATAACTCATCCCACTATAGGGATAGTCATCTATGTACAATGGCATCTGATCCTAATGCGCAAAGAACTTAGGTAGGAACACCCTTCTGACTGCCCCACCTCCTCCTATACACAGTAGTCACCCCCACCAGTGCATCCTAAGCTCTCTCAGGCCCCCATCCAAGAGCTGTATACGAGGTCAAAGTGTAGGGATCTTCTCAAAGAAGAGCGGGCACAAAACTGTACCATATGCACAGTCATGGTTCACTTGCTACTTGCATAGCGACAACTGTCATTTCAATGATGACAACATCATCTAGGCCTACCCATAGTAGGTCCCACTCAACACACTCTCCACAAGCATAATCTGCCCTCCAGTGATGTGGTGGAGTGCCTGGTTGCCCAGGATCTGCAGCACCGTTGCTATCACAGCACGAGTCTCTAACCTCTCTATATCCCCGATAGGTATCCAAGTCCCCTTGGCTTGGAGACCTGGTCGACAATGGCACTCTACAAACTCCATAATGTTCCACCCCTGCAGTAACACTGGCTGAGTATTCCTGACTATCCCAAGTGGTGGGAGACCAGTTAGGAAATATATATCCTGGACCGTTAACTCGATCCGGTGCCCCTGCACTATAAAGACCTCATGGTCCAGATCCCAGTAGCCGATAATCCGGGCCAATAAGGGCTCTCCAGCTCTCGTCAAAGGGTTCTCCATAAACTTCAGAACCCCAAACCTTGCCAATGCACTACGGACACCCTGATCCTCCTGGATCTCTGACCATAATGCGCCCAGGTCCCTCTCTCTCCAGTTGATCCATAATTCTACCATATCTGCACAAAACCACCATATTTTTTAGTGTACAAATAGGAAACTCTGTATCTCAACATAAAATCCTAGTGCTCAGCCAAAAAATAGCATAGAAAAACCCCTCCCTGACAGGTCACACTTTTCAGGCCCAAACCTGGGACAGGTCTCCATTTTCTGCCCAAAACCTACTACCCAGGTCGCATTTTTTGCCCCAAAAAGTGTGACCCGACCGTGAAGAGGAGTAGAGGTCTATTTCTAATCCCTAGAAACCTAAACTAATATTTCAATCCACTGAAATGAAAGAGTAGGGTTAGGCCTCTTACCTGCAACTGACGGATCCCGATTCCAACGGTCGATTTGTCCGCTACGATCGCCGCAAGATTTAGGGCCTTCTATCCTCTATATATTCACCATAGCACCACATGAAAATGAGTGGCTTTGGAGGGAAAATACCTTATTAAAAGAGAAACCCCTGATTTTTCTTTTTCTTGATGCGGCGAAACCATAGCTTAGTTTTCCAAACCGTCTGTACCGCTGGAAAGCTCTCACCGAGCCCTCAAATGGGTATCTGTTAGTTTTTCGTGATTTGATACTTCACTAGGACACATTTTTTCCAAGAAGGGTCACTTCACCCCTCCTCAAAATTGAATTTCTTCACCTGCCACACTTGTACTTGGGGGCACCCTTTTGCCTTCATACTTTTCCATGCTTGTGTCGATCTTCGTCATCAGTAACCATCATATACTCATGTTTTTATGGTCCCCATCTGGCCTTTTTTCTGTGTGGTAGCACCATCGAGTCGCCCTTGTTCAGAGCATCCAAGATGAGTCATCATTACATTCATGCAGTCTATCCCGAGTCCCTTTGTATCCCGTTATAGTCCTCCATCCTTTATTGTGTGGTTCCTCTCTCGTGTCGCCTATTACAGCCTTCAGTCCCACTGTCCCCTATCCCTCATGATATTGTGTCAGTCGCTGCTAGGTCATCCATGCCCTTTGTTCTCTAACAAGGGAAGTCGTTCATCCACTACTCAGTACCCCCCATTTCATCATCATCCCTGGTGTCAGTCTGTCATTCAATCTACTATTTTCTCTCGTGCCTTAGTTGAGGATCCCTTATTGCCTCACCTATGGTGGACCTCCTTCTGTCAACATCAGCTTATTAATTCTAGAAGACAGGCCTAGAGGGCGGTCTACCTTGGTTCCAGCTTCCACTCCTGTTTGGTGCCTCAGATCAGGCAAAGGGACTCCTTATTTCCCTTTGACTTTATTTTTTCTCAACTCCAGCTCCTTTCGGCATGATCGAGATCTGTATACTTGATGGTCCAGTGATGCAGCAACTGATATCAGTGATTCCTAGGTGTGTGTGAGATGTCTCAGCCCTCATGAGGGGGTGGTCCTACAGGTAGCCCCCCACATGCCCGGATGACCTCTTCATTATAGCCTTTGATGCAGCTCCATAGATTTGATGATGTCGGCCTCAACTGCTTGCAGCGCCTTTTTGAATGCATGTATCAGTAAGATTTTCAAAGCCCTTTTCTGTTTACAAGGGCATGTAGGTTGCATTTATATCTCATGTACTCAGATATTATTGTACAAGTCCTGGTTGTTATCCCAGGCATAATATGTATGTGGGATTCATTATCATGTTATTTATCTGGCTCATTTTTATTCCAAAATGTACTATATTTTTCAGTCCCTTGTTTACTGGATGCCTTATTCTTTGTACTTTGTCTCGGCGGGCATAGGTATTCCTCCTCCGCTGCCTATAGCATAGGTACTCACTCATAAAAGAGACTTGTCGCACCTATAAGTCTTGCCTCCTCAGGGTTTAGTCCTTTAATCACTTTGGTCTACCTTACACTTCTCTCTCTCTGACTTCCCCTTCAGTGTCTAGTGATTGAGTTCTTACAACGTACTTCGGTCATACGATTAGCTCCTAACGCTCGCACACTGGGGGGAAATATGTTACACCATTTTTTGGTCATCTAACCTATTATCATTAGATGGACCCAAGTACACCATGTAAGACCAATTTTACCCTAAGTAAAGTTTCTTTCACTATGAAAATAACTTAATAAACCACCTTTATTAAGTTATTTATGGTCTAAATAGGAAACCCCAAGAGGAAATATTAAATAAATCTACATTTGTTTGATTTTCCTCAAGGAATAATTAGTTACACAACAGTTTAATGAATATTCCCGGTTATATTTAACCCAAAACAAGGAAATTAATTAGATAAATCACTATTTATCTTATTATTTTCTAATAATAATTATTTAAACCTTATTTAAATAATATTCTTTGTTAAATATGACTAAATCACCAATAAATAATTAAATAAATCATTATTTATTTTATTATTACTCAACCACATCCTTGAAATGATAAATAAATCATTTATTTATTTATTATTTACAAATAAAGGGATTTTACCCAAGTCAAATACCTTTTCCCTCCAACATATATAATAAAATATTCCATAAAATTTGGATCTTGATTTGGTTAATAATATTTTAATTAGGCACCAATATCTAGACCTACTCAATATTTTGTTATAAATAGAAGGGGTTTCCCATTCATTTACTACCTTTTGTTGCCTAAAGATCACTCTGGATCTATACTTTTGGTCTGACTTTGATCCACCATCATAGTCATATTTTGCTGCCATTTTTGTCTGGGTTTTCTACACCATCAAGAGAGAGGAATTTTAGATTTGAAGTGCTGAGGACTTACAAGAACCCATCCCATTGAGGAGAACTAGTAACACCCTTATGTGTTTTCCTCCAAGGTGCCATTAATACAAAATTCATTCAATATATTCTTGTCTTGTCTATTGGATGCATGGAGTAAATCTTGTTTTATTCACTCCTTAATGTCTTTTGATGCATAGATCTAGATTTTTGCAGCATTTATCTTGATCAAATAATTGCAAATCTGAAGATATTGGTAGCCATATTTTGCTGTTAGGGTTGTTTGTTATGCACAGCTAAAGTGGTGGTTTTTTTTCGCACACTTGCAATTAAGATTCATACTAACAATTGACGACTCCACATGGGTTTATGATTACGATCGCTGTCGTTTTTTTGATCCTTGCATATCCAGCTGCTTCAAACCCTAGGATTTCTCTTCAACCTCTTTTTTTTCTTTTCTTGATGTTTTTTTTAACCTATAAAACCCTAAAACAATAAAAATCCTAACTTCGGTGTGTTTTCGGACCTATTGCACAAGTGATAGACATCAGTAGCAGCTGAGACGACACTTTTTTTCTGAAATCTACCACAGAGAGTGTCGGAAGTGGAGGTCACACGTTTTGGCCTTAAACCTATGACTTGGAGCCCCAAGACGCACTTTTCAACCAAAAAACTGTGACCTTTGCTAAAAATAGGTCAAAAACTGTGACCTGGATTTTTTGTGGGAATTTTTCTGAAAGTTTTCTGGGTTTCTCTGGGCCTCTGTTCAGGGTTGTTTGACCTATGTCTCCACCCATTTTGGACCTGTACTTGTTTTTTTTTACTCAACTGAGTGGGAACCTAGCCCCCTAGGGCTTCAGTACCCTTCACACTTTGTGGAAGAGTTTTAGCTGCTGTAGGTTGTCTGAAAATTTTCGGAGCATTCAGCCACTTTTCAGATCTGACACCTCACCTTCAGATCTGCTTTAGATTGGCTTGTTATCCCTCCAAATCACCTCATTTAGCTTTTTTTTGGTTTTCCTCTAGGGTTCACTACGTTTCCCTCCAGGAGATAGCCTTTCTCCACCTCATTTACAACAATTTTTCCTCTAATTTGTTGTTGTTTTCTGCACCACTTTCCTGCAGATTATTACCTTTACATCCCTGTCCCTCCCGACCTTAGATCTATTAACTCTTTTGGTGTGTTTTGACTAGTTTTTTTCCCTCCAACAGACTACTTGTTGAGAGGCCCACCTCCTTGGGTTTAGATTATTTCATTATTAACTGTTTATTTACTATTATTTCAGTTTCATATATTGTTATCTGCAGGTTTATTTACAGTTACACAACACATTTTTTCTTTTTTCTCTACAAATGTCTAGGTCTAAAAATTAAAATTTACACACTTTGCACACATACCCTAAGCGAAAAATGGATTGGTTAACACCGCCAAGCAAAGACTCTAAAAAATTGAAATCAAATGATCCTGCAACTCTCTGCCCTTGTTTTGACATTGTAATCAGTTGATCCTGCACCTCCCTGCCCTTGTCAGTCTCTTTTTCCTTTGTGCCATGTTTGTGTTGTCATCATTGCACCAACAAGGCGTTTATCCCAGAGACTTCTTGGCGTTCATCCTCAGTTTCCGGTAGGAAGAATTACTCCTCTGCGTAGGATTCGAGTTAGTCCTCCACCGAGTCTGCACTCTAACTCTTCTTCTGGTTCATTGGGTTCTCCTTCTCGTTCCACCTTCAGTTCTCCCCCTATCACCTTCACAATGTCTGGTGCAGGAACTAATGCTGGTGGTAACCCAGGACCTCATGCTGGGAATACCATTAGTGGGACCACAATAGACACTACCTCGGCTGCACCCTTGCTCCCCTTCATGGCAGGCCTCAGCCTTCCTGATTTTGACCAGTTGATAAATGACCCTATACTCCATGACGCTAGTTGGCCTGCTATGCCGACCAAGCTCCCTTCCGACATCCCTAAGTTTGAAGGCCTTGCTGGAGAATATCCTACAAATCATGTTCGATATTTCCACATGTGGTGTTCGTATAATTCCATTACTGATGACTCTGTCCGTCTTCGGTTGTTCCAACATACGCTTACAGGTAAAGCTTCTAAGTGGTATGTTGATCAGGTCCCTTCCTCTCATACCACCTTTGTGACTCTTGCCCAGGCTTTTCTGTCTTACTTCCAGCTTCCCCTTCGTTATGACACTGATACTAAACTCTTGACTTCTTTCCATCAATAATTTGTGACCCGCCTATTCGATCATGTCCAGTAATGGCGGAGAAGAAAGAGCCTATGTCGAGCCCCTACCTTCGAAGACTGTGTCTATATGAACTAGTTCCTTAGATCTCTCTTTCCCCCTATTTGCAAATATGTCACATCGCATTTCCCTCAAACTAAAGAAGCTGCTCTCCAAATTGCATTAAAATATGACATGATCTACGCTCAGTCGGGTTATGTTTATACTGTTCTACTTGATCTTCCCAGACCTGGTGGTGCCAACATACTGGGGGCATCTCACATTGCCGATGGTATCATTGGAGCTCTCTCTAATCCATACGCTAAACCTCCCATGGGCTACGGCTTTCCTCAGGGGGGGGCTAGCACCTCCTGCACATTTCTCCCTCTCGGTAGCATGTATCTAGGATACAGCATGCCTCCTATTTTTTCCCAACCTCCTGTTTACCACACTATTACCCAACCTTCTTATTATCTGTATCCACAGCTTGGTGCTCCATCTCCTCCAGCATTACCACCACCTCCTCCCTTGCCTTGTCAACCCCTGCAACAACAACCACCGCCCCCTCAGGAGTAGGTGTATGCACAATAGGGCACGACTAATCCTCCTCCCTCCAAAAAGAAGAGGAAAGGCACTAAAAATCAATATTCTCTTGGTAATCTTGGACCTAATCCTCAAAATAATTCCCCTAACACTGCTAACCAGCAACAGGGCACTCAACCCAACCAGGACACGCCTGTTCACACGAACAAGACTTGTTATTGTTGTGGTATTTAAGGTCATTACACACATGATTGTCCTCTTTTACCACAGATGAAGTAGATGTGGGAGTCTCAAGCAACATTGTGAGGACAGCAAGACTCCCCTTCTGTCCCTCCCAATGCTGCGCCTAGTCAGCCGATTGTGCTTACTAATCCTTTCCCTCAGCAAGTATTTATGGCTACCCAACCACCTAAAGGTCAGATGGCCACTCAAACTCTTCCATCTGGTACCTCCAATTACCAGATTATCATGATGAACTCTGATCAAACTCTAACCATAGACATCAATCTTCAGACTCGGTCCTGTCAGTACAACAAGCCTCCCACTACGTCTATCCCCGAACCGCCTCCTTCGGTCTCTACAGAGCCTCTTTCGACACCTAATGGTCCCTTACATATCCCTCAGCCTAAGGCGTAGGTTCATACCAAGATCCCTAAGGGACCACTATGCTGAAATGTTGCTTCTGGAAAAGCTTCCCATTCGTATAGCATAGTAGATGATTTGGCACAATCCCTTGCTGCCATTTCAACGCTGGAACTCCTCCAGTCATGCCCTTCACAACGAAAATCTCTACTATCTTCCATGGGTGTTGTATATCCTTCTGACGATCGATTGATTATCTTTGATGTTGATCGGTTATAACATCCTCTTCTCCCTAATTCCATCACCTTCCAAATCCCAGTCAAGATCTGGAACGCCAATGTTTCCCGGTGCATCATTGATGAGGGGGAATCCACCTATGTGATCTCTGCTTCAGTTTGGAAGAAAATTAGATCACTTGATTTGGCTCCTTCCATGATCACTCTCCTATCGTGGGATGGCCACGCCTCCCAGCCCATTGGCTTATTCCACAATTGTCCTATTACTCTTGTGGGCAAGACTATTTGCATTGACGTAGAAGTCATAGATGCCCCCTTATATTACAACATTCTATTGGGTCGTAGTAAAAAAATTTCACATTTCAAATGACAACTCCATGTGAAAAATATACAAAAAAAACTATTTAAATATATAGTGAAACAAAATCTACCATAACAATAAATGTCAACAAAGAAATAATAGACTTGGTTAGGGAGGAATGAGACATTAAAATCTTCACGATATAAGGGGATGGACCTTAAAGAATTTTATAGCATCTACATCATGTGTTTATAATATATATATTAGTGTGAGTGCATAATAGCACATAAATAAATTCATTTGTTTATATCAAAGGGAAAAATGACATGAATTAAAACAAGAACAAAAAAACAAAGAAATTGCCCAAAGGATGTAAGCATGACATACAATAATTATACCGAATGTATTAGCATAGGTAATGCGATTTTTACTAAGAAAAGTGTATCTAATACCAATCATATCTGTCAAGCATCTAGCTACATAAATCCAAGAACAAGGGTGTGCCCTTGTTCTTTATTGTCAGTGATTAGAGAGCCACCCAAGAGCAATTGAGAAACATACATACAAAACATTGAACTGGGGATTTGATTATTTTAAAGAAAATATGTTGACCTCTTGGGTTTCACATCCTCTAAATCAAGGTCAATGTAATTACCATGGAAGTAGAAAGAGGCCTTGATCTAAGACTCTAATATTCTATTAACCCATTTCAATATTACACTTTAAAGACTCATTCAAGGATTACTACACATACAACAAGATAAATGATATAATATAAAATTTAATACAACAATAATAAAATAGATAAAAGTAAGGTATTATATGGTATATAATTCATTTTATGATTACAAAAGATTAAATGATAAAAAGCCAAAACATATTGTCTCAGTTTCAAAATAGATGTTTGCTTTCTCTAGTTGGGATTCTGTTGTAACACATTCTTATTTAATAATTGTGTCAGTGTGTATATTAGTATTGATATTTGTTAGGTTACTCCTGGTGCTATGTCATTTTAATTAATGAAGAGAAATTCAAGATTTATCATATTGTTCATTCTTAAGAAATTGAATGGGAATCCTCCTTGAATGCAAAACCCAGTTTTTTATACCCTTCTAGACAGGTGGAAGAACCCACATGAGTCATACAATTTTTATCAATCCCAGTAGAAAATCAATAAAAGTACCAGTAATATAAAACAAAATAGTAACCACTGTATAAGAGAGTAAATTGTTTTGGATTGGATCGGTTCAAATATGCAATTCACATGTCTCATACAGAGAAAATAGCAATTTCAGATTATTTCATTTCTACATAGCCATATCTCCTTGCCTAAAATTCAATGAAGTTAATATGCAATAAAAAATATAGAGTCTACTAGAGAGGATCTACTCAAGACAATCATTCCCACATTTATCTTATCTCGTAATTAAAGGAGATTCTCATCTCATCATCAGTAAGACCACCAAGATCATTCACGGATTCTCTTCAAGAAGAGTCTCTAAAAGCTAGAGAATGGAAAGTAGACTGGAGAATATTGCAATCCTCATCCAGACTGGAGAATATTGCAATCCTCATCCCCCATGTACCAATGGTCCTCACCTCGCATGCCAAGAACAAGGGAAATAAAATTTCACATCTACTAGTTAATTCAAGATGCATAGACGAGGCAAGATAGATGAGATAAAATTGGGAAACTTTTCCTCAAGCAAAGTTGAAAGGATCTAGCTCTCAAAGATTCATCCTCTTTGGATGGGGTGATCAACAGGGAACAGGTGGGGAGGTGCATGGCCAATGCCCCACCAAGAATAAACAAGGGAGGACGTGGCACAACCGCTCCACCGTGATTCATATTTGATGTCTTCTCAATATGGGATACTCCACCTGGCACACTCATCCATGAATTCGAGTGATCACCATAGCAGGAGTTTAATGTTGAAATGAATGGCCATTAATTCAAAGAGTGATCCCACTGCCGATAATTTACAAGACCCGCACTTCATCATGTGAATTAGTCATCACACACAGTGGAGGAGGCTTGGTCTCCTTCTAGAGTGTAAAGAACTGAATCCTTAAGAACATATGTGGAGAAATCGTAAGTAAATACCCGCCTATCATGGCCAAAAGCTCACATCAAAATAAGAGAACTACAACTGCAGATTAAAACTAGGAATTATGGTAAATTTGAAACTCAAAATCCCTATAATGCATTCATCTGATAGTTCACCCATTGCCCAAAATATCTATCCCTAAAAATTTTTCTGTTAAATATTACACAAAGGCCCAATACAGATCAAAGAAAATAGCAAGGTGCATCTGACAGTTCGCCCATTGCCCAAAATATCTAGCCCTGACAATTTTTATGTTAAAGATTACAGAGAGACCCAATACAAATCAAAGAAAATATCAATGCAGAATGATTTGAAACTGTTAAAAAACAAAAAATCTATTTTCGATTAGCATAAAAGAGGAAAAGTAACCCAGGACCATGTTACTAGAATTCACCCTAAATTCAAGTTATCCAGGTAATATAAAATTAAATATCAGAATGTAACCAATCAGAGAGGCCAATTAAGAAACAAAAATAGGCAGAAACACTTTACTGATGTATAAAATGTTGATATTGATATATACAAGTACTAATATTATTTAGAGAGTGGTTGGCCCAATACAAGGCCATCCTCCCAATTTGATTTTGACACATGTTCTCTAGTACAATATGAGATAGAAGCCGTTTATAACTACCCAATCCATTTCATTTTTTTTAATTGACTACATTTAAATTTGTAAACAAATATTGAGTCAAATAGAACCCAAGCCAAATACAGAGGCAATAGAACTGGATACATTTTGGAGTTTTTCCAAGGGCTGCTAGAATAAAGAAGCAAGTTTTTCCCGGTGAAATTGGGGACATGGACTGTAATGCCTAGTAGCTGTATCTAGCATAAATCTTTGAGAAAATTAGTGGTGTATCACTGTATAATACAAGTGAACACAAATATGTATACAAGTGAACGCAAATATGGAACAAACTCAGTCAAGTTGTGAAATACCTGATTCCCATTAATCCTTGAACTTGTAGGGGAAAAAAAAGGCTATGAAGTAGAAGGAAGATAACGGGCATTGATACACTACAGAAGCAGAAGCATCAAGGGAAATAACAACAAATACCATAAACCCCCTTCTGATATTTCCATCGAGAGGTATCGAGATTGAGTCCCAATCCTGAAAGCACATGAATTGTGAAGAAAGGAAGAGATGGATTAAGTTTTTAATTGTTTTTTAGCTTGAGAAGGGAAGATATGGTTTACCTCTTTTTGGGCGCCTGTGAAACTATGTCATTGAGAAGCTGAACTAAACCATCCATTCGTTCGTTCATTCCATTGCGATGAAAAGCTATACTTTTTTTCTATTGTCCTACTGAATTTCAATGAAACTCATGGTATAGTTTACCTCTTTTTAGGCGCCTATGAATCTATATCATCGATGAGCAAAACTAAACCATCCATTCATTCATTCTTCCCACTATGATGAAACACTCTTCTTATATTCTATTGTCCCGCTCAAATTCAATAAAACTCCTAATATAATTGGAGATAAAAGGGTTTGGATTGGATTAAGCCTCAAATTATATTGATGATCTCGAATGTGTATCCCCTAAAGATTCCATTTACACGAGCATAGCAAGCAATTCACTAGCAAGATGATTACAATGCATGGCAAGTAATGTGCAGTAGCGCGGCAGACAAAAAACATAGGAATCGAAGGCAACAGATTCTAATAGCATCTGACCTTGGTTCTTGAGCTTCCTCCCAATAAATTGGAGCGAGAAGAAAATTCCTGGTTATGCAGCCAGGAAATTTGAATGAGTTTTCATCTGGTGTCATGCAGTGTAGCCATGTATGATCTTTGGGTTCTAGATGAAATAAACACGCATGAGACTATGATACAATTCTATGCATCAAAAACAAAATACTAAGCAATAATTCACCAACCTTATAATCTCCGCAGCTCCTGCCTCCTAAGGCACCAGCTGCCAAACCTAGGAATTTCATCAGCCGTAAAAAATTTAGCTTAGGTCACATATATATAATTCTCTGGGGTTGAGATATGTGGTAGTTCCTCGTCTGTAACATCTAAGGCATAATTTCTGTCAATTATTGCCATAAATGTACTTTCAGATCTATTTGGTTGAAAACCCAATTTACAAACCTAGTTATCTCTATCCTTCCAGCATCCATGGCCTCAAGGCTAAACATGTATTTAATCAATAACTAAAGAAATTTTTGGCTTGCTATATCACTGCTTAGCTTTGTTTGGCTCATCTCTTCTAATTGAAGGAAATAACTACCAATAACCGTAGTTTGACTCTACTGTCTTTTATTGTTTATCTATGAAATTATCTGTAGACACTGAACATAACTTTGACCTTGAAATGATAGCATAAAAATTATTGATGAGGGAAGGGAAGGTTATTACTTACCAGGGCTGAAATAAATATAAAACTAAGCTATTCGACGCCCATGGAACTGGACTAAATTCTTCGAAACTTGGCCTGCGGAAACGAGGGCTCGGGTTCTAAAATGCTCGACATTTCATCGATTTCACTGCTTCAATGAGATAAATATGGAGATATCCACATACAATAACAATTTCTTTGTTTGAGAAGAATAAATAAAATGGATGTGTGATAAAATAATGAAATTAAATATTTTATTAAGAGAAAGCGAAGAAGAAGGCACAACCAAGGCTTTCAAAGGAATGGACAAATATTTTTTAGAATACTCATAATTTTATTTAGTACTAGGGAAAATATGATATAAAACTTATTGGAACTAACTACTAAGGATTATTTTGTGTAGGTAAAGGCTTATAATTGGTATCAATGGTTATTTCTTTTTTAGAATATAATTCTTCCATGATTTGTAGGCTTTAGCAATAGAATGAATGTACCTTGTTGTTATGGGTTGGGTTTCTATAAAATCTATCATAGAGTGTTTGGCTATGATAGACCATAAAATGTCCGTGTCGTGTGGGCATTACATCGACGACATGAATGATTGGCTCATATGATCCCTGTTGTGCAGTCGTTCATCGATGAAAGCTACTTCGTTGATGGGATAAAAGTGAAAAGTGATAGTTGCAAAGTTAGGCATAATGGCATCAGAGTAATATTGTTTCCATAGACAAGAGAAAAAAAAATAGGTTTATGAAAACCATCAATATCTAGTGGAGGTGTTGTGATGAAAGGGATAATGAATACAAAATTTGTGTCAACAGGATATGGATCATCAAGATGTTGAACCATCCATTGTAAATATGGTTTTCAATGCTAGTGATCTAGTCACATAAAATACCCCATAAATTTGTGCATTGGGATACCCCTAGGATTAAATAAGTAATATAAAGTGATAGGATTCATTTTTAAGGTTATAGTGGCAACAAACCTGAGTCGACCGAAAGTCACACCTTGTGAGCCTTGCACAATTGGGGTGCCAGTTTGAGCATCAATAGGAGACACAAATGCACAAGTGATAACATCTCATGTTTAGGGAACTTGGCCACAAATATTTATGCATGTTTTTCCATTGCGGGTACCTTTCAAATTTCCCAATGCACAAATCACATATTTGGATGAATTTTGGATAAATTTTCACATCACTAGCTTCATGCATGATGAGGAGCTCCCATCCTTTAAGATGATTTTGGAGGATTTCATGGCGTAGTCAAGGGTCAATGTATAAAATAATAATGACATAATCAAGAATGTGAAAATTGGCATTCGTATCATGTGGTGTAAAGGGGAATGGAATAGGTGAAGAGTGCTCCATTTAGAAATATCTAAAAAGCTTGTTTAGTCCTCTTTCCAAAGAAGAGGAGATATCTTGTGAAAAAAGACCCAAATTGCCAAAAGAGGAAGACTAGGGTAAGGGTTTACTTTTTCTTTCGCATGTTGAGAGACATCCATGTATTTTAAGGTGTGTTTTGTTGTTTCGGTTCACGTATTTGGAAGCACAATTGCACAAGTGGAAACATCTCACATTTGTGGCACTTGGCTACGAATTTTTATGTTTTTTTTTCTATTAAGTGTATCTTTCACATTCCCCAAGGCACAAATAAAATATTTGGAGGTATCTTGTATGACTTGTCACATTCCACTAGATTCACGCATGAATAGGAACTCCCTTCATTTAAGAATGTTTTGGAGGGTTTTCATGGCATAGTGAAGGGTCATATTTACAAAAGAAGAGCACCTTAGTCAAGAAGATGACAATTGGCATTCACATCATAGGTGACATAAAGGAGATGAGCATAGGTGAAGAGTGCTCCATTTTGAAATATCTGGAACAATTTTTTTTGTCCTCTTTCCAAAGAAGAGAGGATATCTTGAGACAAAGGGCCCAAATTTTTGACACAAGAGGACCATGTATTGGATCATATGGACTTTGGTTTCTCATCATTAGTTGGACCATTATATGACCCACATCATTAATTATTAGGCGAACATTATTGTACAAGGTTATTTGTTGGAGTTAGTTGTAAAATGTTATCAATCCTTTTCAAAGAAAGAAACAAAGTTCAAGAAAGGATCTTGTGCTAATTTAGTATGAAAAATCCATCTTTGAATCAAAATTTTATTGGTAGAAGGGATATTTATCTTTACCCTTATTGAGATGGTCACGTTTGCCCACTATGATAAGGTTGGCTAGCTAGAATAATAATGGTGAGTTTTGGTGGTTAAGATCTCTATGGTAATGGAAGAATTATAGAACAGGGTGGGGAATGAGTGATTTTGAGAAAGGAAACCATTGCAAATTTATGTTGTTTGAAATAAATAAACACGGTAAGGAAGAGGAACAAACAATTACAAAAGGATATTGATGATGGAAGAAAACATTGAAGAAAGAATAAAATATTTACAAAGTTTAAGAGATAGGGAAATTTGGGAAACTCGTGGTTAAAGGAAAAATATTGGTATTGGAAGATATCATAATAAGAGGGAGTAGTGAGAAAGGAGTGTCAAAAGAGTCAAAAGAATTTATATTTCCCATGATGTTTATTAAGATTTAGATTTCTCGCCAATATTTTTAGTATTTTTCTGTCATTTATTTAGCATAATTTTGTTTAAATTGAGAATATAAGTCATTCCTATTTAATGAAATTTTGTTTGAAGATGTGTTGGAGTCCCTTTTAGATAGAGGAAGTAAGCTTGCAATCAATGATAAAGTCATGATTACAACTAGAGGAAATGAAAATAGGTATACTTATATTTTATAATGATGAATTGTTTGGAGTTAATATTTGTGATTTAGATAGATTTCAACTTTAAATTTATTAAATTTGTCAAAAATTCAATATTTGATTAATTAACAGATAAAGCAGGTTGTGTGCCACATTAGAATAAAAATTTAAACATAACACAAGAGAACCCACATTACTAGGTACAGCATGTGAGTGTACCAATTAGCTCTCCAAGTGGAGCCACGTTCCAAAATTACTTGAATATTCTCAAGTTGAAGATTTCTATACAAATGTCAAGAATAGAAAGAGCCTTATCCATGGTCCAACTAAACACATTTATTACGAACAACCAGACAAAATCTAGGAGAAATTGTGTTTCTTGTGTGAATTCCACAAATATCATATGCATTCTTGTTCTAAAGGAAGGTATTATCATGTTGATGAGGGTATCATAAGCCGAAGGAATTTTCAGTAATCGAGAGAAGCATGTCGACTGCAAAGTTTGGAGCATCTTTCTAGGTTCTCCTTTCTAGAGAAAAAAACATATTAGATCTGATGGGCATATTAGCTACCATAAAGATGGCCTTTAGCACATATATGGTGTTGTGGTGTGTTTGAAACATAATGGGTTACACAACTTAGATGTTGATATTATTTGGAATTGGAGGTAGCATATATCATTTATTAATTAATGTGGTTGTATTGCATGTCATAGGCCTGCATTGAATCCACATACACAAATTATGTTGCTTAGAGTTTTGAATGATTTAAGGGTAAATTTCTTAAGGGTTATGGCATTTAGGTGTCAGTAGGTTAAGGGATTGGGGGTCGGGGTTAAGGAGTTTAGGAGTTAAGGGTTAAGGGTCAAGGTTTAAGGGCATAAGAGTTTATGGCTTAGGGGTTTTGGGGATTCTAAGATAGGGGGGTTAAGGGTTGAGGGGTCAATCTGTTAGAGTTTAAGGGTTAAAGGGGTTAATGAGTTATGAGTCTAAGGGTTAAGGGATCAAGGGGCTATTGGGTTATGAGTTATTTGTGTAGGGGTTAAGAAATTATGGTTTCGGGGTTAAGGGGATAGGGTATTTAGTGGTTATAAGTTAAGAGCTTATGCGCTGTGGTAATGGGGCCCCTTATCACAACTATTGGGGGTATCCCTATCAATTTCTCTAGTTTCCTTCCCTGCAAGCCCCCTATCCCCTGTGCCACAAGGTGCTAAGGCCCCTTCTCATTCTCTAATGCTAGGATTATAGATCTTAGTAAACCATTGATCACTTCTACCCATCCATGCTACCCTTATGTTCCCTTTCCTCGTTCAATACACTAAAAGATACCCCTCCTTCAAAATTCATGAGAACTGAACATTTAGAGGTCATAATTTAAAAAACCTCTAAAATTTTAATTCTAATGACTTTTGGGGGGGTTGTCCAAAATTGTCTCCAAAAGCTACATTTTTGCGACTTTTAAGGGTGGTTTTGGGATTCTAAGTTAGGGGTTAAGGGGTTAGTGGCTTACAGTTTAATGGATCAAAGGTTTAATGGGTTATGAGTTATGAGTGTAGGGGTTAAGGGATTATGACTTGGGGTTTAAGGCGATAAGGAATTTAGTGTTATGGGTTAAGTTCTTATGGATGTGAGCAATGCATTGTAGAATGCAAGCCACGAGAAATGAATTTACAATCATACACAAGATTTTTAGGCCTAAATACGAATCAAAATCTTCAAGCTTAATGTAAGCAGTGTTGTAGTGGTCGCAGTGGGTTCTGGAAATGTGAATAGTAGTTATCTTTGTCCACACATCAAAATCGTCTTTTAGATGAGGCATGTTCTACTATAGTATTGGCCATGATGCCTTGTGTCTTGTGATGGGAGGGGGGGGTATACTCCAAGTTATAAGGTTTTTTTTGTAACTGTTTTGGCAAGATTATTGAGTTACTTGCTTCCAGATGTGTAACTGATCGAATGCTTCATTTATGTAAAAGGGAAGTAGCACATCTTCATTTCAATGCCTTGAGAACGTTGAGTCTATCTCTGAAGGTGATCGTCGAGGAGGTATCACATATTTGCAAAATGTTGCTTGCCTGTGTGAATCACCCAGTTCCAACACTGATCTCATTAGCGTTTTAAGGATAGTACGAAAGGAGGTGATCTGGTCACTATTTCAATAATGCTGATTGGCCAAGTGAATTTGGCGTGTAAGGATGCCTCACACATTATAGTTGAAGCCAGTCAAGACTCACATCGATGGAATTGAATTCATGGCCAAGACTACGGATCAATCATTGATTCACAACCTAAAGTAATAGCTAGAAGGTGAGACCTCTGACAAATTGCAACCAGTTGCTGAGTCGTAGCCTCAAGAAGCAGGGGTCAGTGCGACCAACCTGACCTGGTGACCAATGCGACCTCCACTAGTCGTACTGTAGAATCACATATGAATGCCCCAGAAAATGTGACCAGTGCAACTAGTGCAACTCTCCCTTTGTTCTGATTTTGCGTCGAGGCCATCAATATTGATTACATCAATGAGAGTGAAGTTCTCACTATTGCAAGTGACATACACCATATCAAGAGAAATAATTCATGTATGCCTTTTTTCTATGGTTGTTGGAACCTTAGTGAGCCTCTAAGAAGGATTGTTGAAGGAGTTGTTATGATCAAGGCCAATGGAGAAGCTGGTACTTGGAATGTATTGAAGTAGTAAGACATGCAAGGTCTACTTTGGGTAATATACGTGAGCTGCAGATATTGGATAATGATATATCTCTACCTTCGTTAAACAAATTTTTGCTCCCTCTGAGCTTGGGAGGCAAACCTGGATAGTTGTAAAGGTTGCAAGTTGTAAGTTTTGCAACAAGAGGCAACCCTACACATGCTAATGTTGCCTTGGTGGTGCATGCTGAAGAGTGTTCAGGATTGACAGGGAATCACAAGGGACAACTAGGTGAAAATGCATGGAAATGAAAAAATAAGAGTGTGTGCCAAGGAGTGTCAACGAATTCTAGGTGTCTCAAGTACAAAGTGTGTTAGGAGAAGGTCATAACAGGACTTGTAGGAGGGAGACCTATGGTTACAATAAGGGGTTGGTAAAAGCAATTTAAAATAAAGGGAGACTTTGGGTTCGGCACAACGTTTTTTTCCAATGACTTGGTTGGGTTCCCAAGTCGCAAAAAAAGTAAGGCTATCTATGAGGGCATGACAACTAGGGAGTGCTAAGGTGTGCAAGAGAATGCCAGGAAATACTAACACATGCTAGAAAATTCCAAGGCATGTTTGGCATGTAAAGAAAAGGCAACTATTATGGCATGCCAAGATGTGCCACGTGTTAAGGTGTGGTCCGAACACATGCTAGGGAGTTTTAGGTCCAAGTGCCAGGGAAAAAAAAGGGAGCAATAGTTTCAAATGCATGGAAATTAAGTGTTAACGAGTTCCAGGTGTGCTAAGGAGGGAGTGACAAGGTATTTTATGTATTTCTAGGGCATGCTAGAGGCTTAGGGAAGCATACCAAGATGTGTCAAGTGCTAGGTTGTGACAATTCGTGCTAAGGAGTGTTAGGGAGTGATAGGGAAACACAAGGGAGCACTAGGTTAAAATGCATGGAAATGAATGAATAAGAGTGTTTGACAGGGAGTGCCAGCAAGTTCCAAGTGTGCAAAGGAGAGAGTGGCAATGTGTTCGAGGCAACACTGAGTCATTCTAGAGTGCCAGGGTGGCATGCGACCAAGATGTGTCAGGTGCCAGGGTGTTCCAACATGTGCTAGGAAGTGTTAGGGAGTGTCAAGGAAACACAAGGGAGCACTAGGTAAAATTAGTGCATGAAAATGAACAAATAATAGCTTGTGACAGGAAGTGTTAGTGATTTCCAAGTGTGCTAAGGAGGGAGTGACAAGGTATGTTAGAGGTCAAGGAAACATGCCAATATTTTCTAGGTTATAAGGTGTGCCAATGCATGTTAGGGAGTGTTATGGAGAGCCAAGGAAAGTCAAAGGAGCACTAGTTTTAAATTCACAGAAATGAATAAGAGTGTGTGACAGGGAGTGTCAGTGACTTATAGGTTTGCTAAGGAGGGAGTGACAAGGTATTCTAGGTAGTTCCAAGGAATGCTAGAGTGTCAGCGTGACATGCCAAGATGTGTCAGGTGCTATGGTGTGCCAATGTGTGCCAAGGAGTGTTAGGGAGTTCCACAGGAAGTTATTACGTGAAAAAGTCATAGTATAGCTGTAGTAATTGTAACTTGGTCAAGCTATTATAGTCAAGGAAGGACATGGTTGGATTCTTAAGTCTAAAAAAATGCAAGGATAGTTGTGACGGCATGATATCTGAGTGCCAAGGCATGTCAAGGAATGAAAAGGTGTGCTAACACATGGCAGACAATGTCAATGCATGTTGAGGACTGTTAGGGTGTTCTAGGGGAACAAAATGGAGAATTAGGTCAAAATGCTTGGTGATGAACGAATAAGAGTGTGTGCCAAGGAGTGTCAGTGAATTACAGGTGTCCCAAGGATGAAGTGTTTTAGGAGAAGTTCAGAATAAGAATTGAAAGAGGGTAGTTGATGGTTGTGATAAGGTGTAAAAATTTTAATTTCGGATAAACGGGGACTTTGGGTTGGGCACAACATTGTTTTGCTAATGACTTGGCTGGGTTCCCAAGTTGCAAAAAAAGTAAGGCTATCTATGAGGGTGTAACAACTAGGGAGTGCCAAGGTGTTCCATGGAATGTAAGGTTCCCAAGTAAGGCTAGTTGT
Organism: Pinus albicaulis; assembly: GCA_034641835.2. Taxonomy (NCBI): domain Eukaryota; kingdom Viridiplantae; phylum Streptophyta; class Pinopsida; order Pinales; family Pinaceae; genus Pinus; species Pinus albicaulis. The sequence continues at coordinate 309,467,576 of CM076574.1, forward strand.
GAGGGCATGAGTGTCAATTCATGCTTGGGAATTATAATAATAGATATTGCGAAGGCATGTAAAACATGCTAATATGTTTGAAGGGTTAAGGCATGCCCATATGTGCAAGGGTGTGACAATTTGTGTTAGGGACAGTCAAGGAAAAAAATGGAGAAACAAGTTTAAATACAAAGAGATGATTACATAAGAGGGTTAATAAGTCATCAATTTAATTTTTTTGTGGGGGGCATGCTAGGCACACCAACACTAAGTGTGAATAGGTGCCAAGTGCCATGTGTTAGTGCATTCTATGTGCCAAATATTCCTCTATTGCTTCTCATATACTTTCCAATAATTGATCTCAAATAGCTTTAATATTAAACCATGCGAAAGAAAACCATGTCATCTCATGAATGCATGTTAGAAATGCTAAGACTTTCCAAGCACTAACATGTTCCAAGTGCCAATGTGTGTCAGGGAGTGTTATGAATGTTATGAAGTTGCATGGCATGTCGAAAAGTGCTAAGTAAAGAGTGCCAATGCATGATGAGGAGTGTTAATAAGTACTAGGACAACACAAGAGAGCACTAGGTCAAAATACATGGAAGTGAATGAATATGAGGATGTGTCAGGGAATGGAAATGAGTGATAGTTGTCATGCCAAGGAGGGAGTGAGAAGGTATTCTAAGAATTCACACACCTTATTGACCACTCACTTCTTACCATTCTCACACCATAACAAAAAACCATAAAAATGTCATTCTTAAAATCTATTGTGTAGTTTCCTAATGTCATTAAAGTAGAATCTCTTAATTACTTATGTTAGTAATGGTGCAATCAATTTTTTTATTCTCTGAAAGGAACTCTTTCTATACATTCACCCCATCAAACATAAATCATCGAGTGAAAAAGAATGGAAATGAATGAACAAGAGGGTGTTTTGGGGGTGTCAGCGAGTGTCAGGTGTGGCAAGGGGGGAGTGGCAAGGCATACTAGTGAATGCTATGGAATTTCAAGAAGTGTCAGCATGTGCTAATATGTGCCAGATAGTGCCAAGTCATGCCAGGACATGACATGTGTGAAGGAGGGAGTGACAAGGTATGCTAGGAAATTCCAAGGCATGATAGAGTGCTAGGAAAGCATGCCAAGATGTGCCAAGGAGTGTTAGGGAGTGCTAGAGAAACACAAGGGAGAACTATTTCATAATGCATCGAAATGAATGAGTAAGAGTGTGTGACAAGGAGTTTCAATGAGTTCCATGTGTGATAAGGAGGAGTGACAAGGAATTATTGGCAGTGATAAGGAATGATAGAGTGCTAGGGCGGGATGCAGCCAATATGTGCCAACGGGTGCAAGGAAGTGTTAACTAGGAGTCCTAAGGAAACACAAGGGAGCACTATGTCAAAATTCATGGAAATGAACAAACAAGAGTTTTGGATTGGAAGTGTCAGTGAATTCCAGGTGTACTAAGGAGGGAGTGACAATGTATGCTAGGCAGTGTTAAGGCATGCTAGAGGCGAGGTCGACATGCCAGGATGTCCTAGGTGTTAGGGTGTACCAACACGTGCCAAGGAGTGTTAAGGAATGCTATGGAAACACACAGGAGCACTAGGTAAAATGCATGGAAATGAATGAATAAGAGTTTTTGATTGGGAGTTTCAATGAGCTCTAGGCCTGCTAAGGAGAGAGTGAAAAGGTATGCTAGGTAGTGCCAATGAATGCTAGAGTGCTATGGCAGCATGCCAATATGTGCCATTTGTTAGGGTGTGCCAATGCATGCTAGGGAGTGTTAGGGAGTGTCAGCTAAACACAAGGAAGAACTAGATCAAAATGCATGGAAATGAACCCATAAGAGTGTGTGATAGGGAGTGTTAATGAGTTCTAGGTGTGTTAAGGAGGGAGTGACAAGGTTATATTCTAGGAAATGCCAAGGTATGTTAAACTACCAAGGTGTGTCAAGAAGTGCTACGGTGTGTTAGGGAGTGTCAAAATCATGTCAAGTAATCTAGGGGATGCTAACACATGCCACATAATTCCAAGGCTTTTAAGACATGTCAGGTGTTATGGCATGTCAATATGTAAACTATGTTGCTTAGTTTTTTTACAACCATAGTTGGATGTGATGAGCCTTGTCTTGGTAACTTTTTAAGTGGGATCAACTGATAGTGGACATGAGTAGTCTAAGATGAGTTACATGTAGTTCTTAGGTGAACAAGGCATATGTTGAATTTCCATGACACATGAGAATTTGGGTTTGTTCTTAGAATATTTGATGCAAACACACTCAAGTTCCACAACATCAACTTTGCACAATGAAATCTACACACATCAGGGAATCAGTTAGTGCACATGAAAATTTTTAACTTTTTCAAACCTTTCTTCATTAAATTAAAAAATGTAATAGAATAGGCTAGAGCTCTCGTATCGGGGATCATGGCCCTTTAAAATCACACTGATACAAGGAATACAACTAGGGCTTGGTGTTAGTCCTTTGACAACCAATATACCTTGAACAAGACAACACTTGACCCAATTTTTGATGGTGTACACACATATCCCTTTCAATCCACATGTCTTGAACACATCTGACATGTCCTCTTTCCTCCAATTATGCAACTCCTCAATCTGCCTCTATCAATGAACTCAACTACTTTATGTTACTAAACTCTGCTAAAAAAAAATTCCCTCTATCTACCTTTTTTTTTCCTTTAAGGTCTGCAACACTTAAGGTTTTCGACCAGTTGTTCACAACTCCATTGTAAAAAATTCTTTGGTCTGCCCACTTTTGCCATACTGCTGCTCCAAGATGACAAGTCTATGGATATGGAGATTTCCCTTCTTCTCAATGACGCAATCCTCTACAACACAGTGAACTAGGGCTAGTTGGATAACCCACTTGACTGCTACTTTAGTCCTTCAAATTCTACACGTCCTTATTCCCAACACACCTACCCTTCTACCAGTATTGTTTTCCTTCACAAGTACAGGACTTAGAGCTCTTCTTTAATAGTCACCTAACAACCCTCCAATTTTACTTGGACTGCCATCAATTTTTCCAACCAAAATAATTTTTTTATTGATCTAGTACCCACAACACTGCCCTCATCTAGGGCTCTTCAAATATGCTACCTAATAATGGTTTGAGTCCTCTCAAAATCATTATTCTTGTGTACCAATTTATTTTTTGTCCAATCTATAAAAAAATCTAAAATACTCATCTTATCATCCTTCTAACAATTTGTAGATGACTGAACTAGGGTCACAAATCATCCATTAATAGTCCATTGATTGACTGTCTATAGGTTGCTTTAGATCTTTGTCCAAAACTCTATGGAAAATCCAACAAAATCAACTCCTCTTCATGTCAATCCATTCCTCATATGACACATTTCTTCTGATCCATCTTCTACTCAGGTTCCACCTTCCTTTGGATTTTCTATCTCAACACATACTTCTGCAAACCATCTTCCAAATTTTTGTAATATATTGCAGAGATAAACCTCTCTCTAAGGGTCACAACCCCTCTTCTTATATGAAAATTTTTCACAGTCTTAATGGCATACCTTATGGATTGAACATGCCAAAAAACCTCCCTAAATAGGGAATTATACTTCTATTCTAATTTATTTAGGACAAACCATATCCACCCATATAAAAAAATACAACTCTTTCCTCCATGAGAGACTCGGCCTAGCTCATATGGATCCATAGATTCTGGTCATTTATTTGACTGAATCTTGACCTAAATTTATATCTATACAAACCACAAACTACAGTTACCTCAGTCAATATTACACCCGTGACTACTTCTGTTCTAGCCCTAAACCTAGTGTAGACCCTCCTCCATTTTTGTTGGTCTTTATCACAAACCTTGCAACCTAGTAACCACCACAAGGTAGGGTATCAACCCTCTCTACTATTTCAAAATTTGATGTGAAATTCATACAGAAACACCACTTAAATCACATGCCAAAATTATCATGAGTCGCCTCTCTTGGGCTTTATATGCCCTAATAGAAACAAAAATATGCCATCCTACTTCCTATCTCAAACCCATTAAGGTATGTGACATTTTTGTGAACCCTCACTTGATGATCTTAGTCTTGGTGGATGAACATGGCCTCGCTTTAGCAACGATTACTCATCCCTCTAACTAGACCTACTTTAGGACTACATCTCTCTTAGCCTCCTTGATAAAATGAGCTCCTTCTCACTTGATGTTCTTGCCTTTATACTAAGGCCTCTTTAAATAGATTTTCCTATCTAGGCCTCTTAAGAACGCTCTAGAACTGATGAAATTTATTTACCTAGAACTTAGGAAATATTATTTTTCTCTTTAATTTTATTTTATATTTTAAACCTCATCTCAAGTCCAAAGCCCCTTCACTTGGTTTATTTTCCCACAAAACTTTTTGTGGTCAAATTCACACAAACCCATCTCACTAGGTTTGTGGAGTACCTCCAAAGCTACACAATTCAACAACATAGTCTATTTGTAGTAATCGTAACTTGGTCAAGCTCCCATAGTCAAGTGAGGAATTGGTTGGGTTCCCAAGTTGAACATTAAGTAAGGGTAGTTGTGAGGGCATGATAACGAGGAAGGGTTAGCGCATGCCAAGGAATGAAAAGGTGTGCTAACACATGCTAGACAATGTCAATGCATGTTGAGGAATGTTAAGGAGTGTCGAGGCATCACAAGGGAGAACTAGGTCAAAATGCCTGGAAACAAACAAATAAGAGTGTGTTCAAGGGAGTGTTAGGGAATTCAAGTGTGCCAAGGATGAAGTGTGTTATAAAAATTTCATAATATGATTTGTAAGAGGCTAGCCTAGAATTGCGATAAGGGGCTCGACAAAGAAGTTTTAAACAAACACTAGAAAATTTGGCGGAAATTCTGACAGCCAATTCGCCGCTATTCCGACACATAGTCGTCACAAGAGCGACAGTTCGAGGGTGGGAAAAACGTGGTTTACCATACCATCACAGTTCCGACGCAATTAAAAGTGTCGCACTATCGACACTTTTTCCATCGCTTCCAAACAAGCATCACTCTTCCGATGTTTCCCAATCCGTCGCACTTCCGACCTTTGTAAATTGTCGCACTTCCGACGAAATGTGGTCCGACGTTTTGAGCGTCGCTCTTCCGACGTCTGTAAACTGTCATAATTACGATGAAATGTGGTCTGACATTTTGAACGTCGTTCTTCCAACGTTTGTAAACTGTCGCAATTCCGACACAATGTGGTCCGACATTTTGGATGTCGCTCTTCCGACGGTTGTAAACTGTCACAATTCTGACGAAATGTGGTCCGACGTTTTGGACGTCGCTCTTCCGACGTTTGTAAACTATCGCAATTCTGACGAAATGTGGTCTGACGTTTTGAACATCACTTGTCCGACGTTTTTATACTGTCTCTCTTCCGACGTTTCTAATCTGTAGCAATTCCGACGCTTACAAGGCGTCGGTATAGCGATAGCAGGTTCAATTTTTTTTAAAAAAATGAAACTTTAAAAGAGGAAAAATGTTGTTTTGAATATATTATATGAAGTAAAACAGTCCATGAAGTCATTACATTTTCACATCTAAATATTGGAACCCAAATATCCATCCAAAAAAGTGGAAGTCCCACCCCAGACAATGATAGAAAAATACCCCATGTCACATACAGGGACATGATATAAAACCTAGTAACGGTCCACATGGAGATTATCGACATTCTGAGAAAGCATCCAAATATTCCCGAGGCATCTATAAGAAAGTGAAATAGCAGTATGTAGAATAGTAAAACAACAGATAGAGTACCGACGTCCATTGTTCCAAATACAAATTAAAGTACCCAAAATCCTTGAACAGAGAAAAATGCTAATCATGTGAGGAGTGTGATATGTCCCAAATATAAAAATACCATCATACCATATCAATAAACCAGCAACATAGACCAGCATCGCTAGTTTTGAAGGCAGAGTGATAAACATTAATTATTTTTTTTTCACAAGAGAAAAAACGTTGTTTTGAATATATCATATGAAGTAAAACAGTCCATGAAGTCATTAAATTTTCACATCTGAATATTGGAACCCAAATATCCATCCAGAAAAGTGGAAGTCCCACCCCAGACAATGATAGAAAAATACCCCATGTCACATATTGGGACATGATATAAAACCCAATAACGGTCCACATGGAGATTATCGACAAATCTGAGAAAGCATCCAAATATGCCTGAGGCATCTATAAGAAAGTGAAATAGTAGTATGTAGAATAGTAAAGCAATAGATAGAGTACCGACGTCCATTGTTCCAATTCCGATGCAATTCTGATGCAATGTGGTCTGACGTTTTGGACGTTGGCATTTATTTACTTCTGCAATTGCAAAGCAAAAGCAGTTTCAAAGGCTACCTGGCTAATCTTCAGGCTCCGTCTATAGTTTATAAAATAAACAATAGTAACAATGAAATTATTTAGGTCCCAAGTGGAGTTGCCACTATGTTATCACTCAGATTTTCCTTGAAGTTGTTTAAAGAGGAAAGGGGTCCAAGGTAACCACAAACCAATCTTTTAGGTACAGAATCGAGCCAATCTATACCTAGAGAGGGCTCTCTCTATAAAATTTAGCTTTGTTTTAGAAAATTTAGGCTAGTTATAAAGTCCATGGGTTTTATTTGAATTTGGGTGGTGGAATTCGATAGCTAAGGGCAATATTGATTAATTCAGGCCATTGGGCAATGGAGTAAAAGAAAATGGCTTCATTGGATTAAGTTTATCAACGAAAGATGGTTTTACAGGGCAAGATAGTCAAACATGGAAACAATTATAAATATTAAAAGAATGAAATGGATTTAAAATGGATGAAAGGCAATTAAGAATATTTCAACACATTCAAAGAGAGAAAAATGAGTGATTATCAATAAATAGCATTTAAGTATTCTTTACTAAATAATCAAAATGCTTAAACTAGTAAAACAGGAGCAATTAAGAATTCACTGTTTATAACTAGTTTAGAAGAAAACATTTAGAATAATAATGATTAAAACTAGATTACACTTAAGTACCTTATTATTTACTCCTTTTCATTAATTATTTAGAAATGAAACACAGTGATATAATAAACAGATATAAAAACTTAAAACACAGGATAGAAATGACTTATTGATCTGTAGTTTGACACATGAATCCTGTAAAAAGTCTCTAGCATCAATTCATCATCCAGCAAGCCACAAATAAATTTCTCCAATAGCACTTTATTCCAAAAAAGTCAATGTTACTACAAAGTATATGAATCCACACTTACTACTCCAATTGATGGAGTATTTATACAAAAAATAATTCAAAATATCTCATAACAAATTGAGATATTATCTAGGATAACTAATAAGTATTTTACAACAATATAGAGACAAATGGTCTCGTAGATAAGAATGATAACTGATGTTGTGTTGTTTCCTTCTTTTAAGAATGTGCTGGAGGCAGGCCCTATATCTTGGCTTGCTGCTGTCCTATTCAGTAATTCTATGTTGATTATTTCGTTTCACTGATACTTTTTAACTGCTCTGATACTCTTTGACCTTTGTTCATCCTTTTATCCTTTTTATCATGATATACTGTGGTAATTAGGAAAAAATTTATGTAAGGATAATTTTTTACAAAAGTTCCATCATTTCTTCCCACCATTGAACTTCTAGCACTATGGTCCTTTGAAACTTTCTTAGTGTTTCATCAGCCTCAGTATATCTGAAGAAATTAGGCTGATTTGGGAACAAATGATTTACTTCATGCTCAAGATAAAATAAATTCTCCAATCTGTCATGAAGGTTTTTCCCTGTAGGTAATGCTGCTGTTGATGAACTGGTTGAAGAACTAGCTTGATTATCAACATATTTGTCCAATTTTTCAACATAAATATCAAGGTCCATTAGCTTATCTTCTGCAACTATAGGACTGGGCAATCCTCTATTTAACAAAATATTCAATCTTTCTCTGAAGGCAATGATTTATTCTTGCATATCTGAGCACCTTCGTTCTAAATTCTGTACCAGAGTTCTTTTAGTAAAAACTCTCTTTATTTCCAGAATTGTTCCAGTCCTGTCCTGAATACCAATTTCTGCAAGTTGATTCTTAGTCTAAGTATTCAAAAAATGTATAAGTCTATTGGCCTCTTCTGGCATATTTCCCAACTCTTGTCTTGATCTCTCAATCTCATCCAGAGCCAATTTAACTAAGTTATTCTGTTCATCCATTATTTGAATTGAGGACCAAACATCCTTTATTGATTGAATGATATTATCCCAAAGAATTTCATTTATTTTTTTTAAAGGTTTCTCCAATGTGAGATCCTTTTCCAATGCTTTGACTGTTTTTTCTAATTTGTTCACTTCTCTTGTTTTATCAGCAACACTCATTTTTGAAAGATCATGTTTATGTTCTAGAGTGGCCAATTGTTCCTTTGTTTTGTGAAGCTCTATGGCCTGAAGTTTCATATCTTCCATTGACTTTGTTAATTCATCAGTGTTCAAATTTGCAGTGTTGCTCTGTGACAATTCTGCTGGCTGACATGTTGTTGCTGTACCTGTCACTACTCCTGCTGTAGATACTGGAATATTTGCCTGCTTATATTTTAATGCATTCTCAAGCTCTTTTTCAGTTGCAGTAAGTTTCTCATTTAATTTTAAGAGCAAATCCATTAGTTCTTCCTCAGAATTTTGTTTGATGATTTCTGCAGTCTGTGGATGTCTTGAGGCCGGTAACTTTAATTGTTTTCTCAGAGCTGCAATATCATCATCTTTTCTCTTGATCAAAGCTTCAATACCTTTCACATCTTTAGGATTATGACCCAAAACAATGATTATTTCCTCTAAAGTTTTGACTCTATTATCCTTAGCCTGGGAGGAGGCTTTTTCAAGCTGCAACTGTGTATTAGTATTATCCAAAGAATCCTGCAACTTATGGGTCATCATTGATTTATCCGTCAGAGTAGAATAAATCATCTCACCTGTTTTCTTGTGTAGCTCAATTTTATCTAAAGGATGGATATCCTTTGCTAAGACTTTAAAATTAGTCCTAACGTAATCTGTAGTTGTCTGAGGCTGCTGCACCTTTGGCTTGAAATGACTCATTAACATCTGACCCTGTTGGATGTCATAAGCTGACATCAATCTTTCTTGATTTTTCGGAGCCATCTTCAAATATTGGTTGTACACTTTAAGTCTAAGTGGATCGTTCCTAGCCTTTATATTTATGAATGTTCTTTTGATGTCCCAGGCAGTTTTTACTGGAGGTTTGAAAGAAGATATTTCTTCACTTTGTTGCCTCTGTATTTCCTATTTTTGAAAATTAGTGGATGTCCCACTACCTGTACCTATTTTCTGACTGTCTTCTCTTCCCTGGCTGTCAGGGATTTCCTAAAATGATTCATCTTCTGGCAGGGGTTATCAGCTTTACACATCTCTTTGTTCGTGAAATGTGCCACCAATAGAGTAGTTGTTTCCAGCTTTTTCCCTTTTCCATATCTCTCGAGGAGTTTGTAAAATAGAAATTTCTCGTCTACCGATCCGAGTAGGAGGAATTTGTCCTTGACCTTGTTCTTTAGAAGTCTCTGGTTTCTCTGTCATTATGAATTTTTCAATTATTTGTATATCAGGCTCCTTTTCTTTTCCTTTAGATTCTACTGCTACTGTACTAATCTCCCGCAAATTTTGTTGTAAAGTCCTGGCTGAAGAAGATCCCTGCACCTGTCCAAAAGATTCTAGGTCAAGTATCTTTTCAAGATCTTTCATTACATTTTCAACATTGACCTACTCACTATCTTTTTCAACCAATGTCCCTTCTGTCCATTCATCCATATTAGCATATTGTTCTATTTCTGGGATTCTTTGATGGATGTATGGTGACAGTTTATTTTTCATTCTTCTATCACATATAAAGTTGTTTGGATCATAAGGCACCCAGTAGAAACTCTTTTGTAGTCTGAGATAGTCTTCTAAAATCCTTTCGGCTTCCTTTCCAGCTTCCCTAGAGTTACAAATGAAGGGGCCTAATTGGCTCTTGATCCTGAGTTGAGCCTTTTTCTTTGCATTGCAAAAATGAATTATATCTGAATTATTCATCTGCCTGAAATATTCTAATGCAAAGAGTCTCATTGAGACATACTTGGGCAGTTTGAATGGGCATAATTCACATCCATATATCATGATCTCTGTGTAGTTTTGATATAGGTACCAGTCACCTATCTTGTACTGCTTTCAGAGCTGAAGGATTTTCTTGATTTCATTGTTAATTCTAGGAGGAGAAACTCCTATCAACAAGGTAGTTGCAGGATGAACAAAAAGGTCGACAAAATCATTATAGGAATAAGGAGAATCAGAGGAATTGTGAGTAATGGCAGACCAAAATATGACTGAACTAGGATTCCCTTTGGCATCAAGTTTCTTAACATAAAAAGGGAAATTTTCTAACTGAAAGTAAATCATGAGATGATATATGACAGAAGAATACTTAAATACTCTCTTATTCTCAAATCTCATGAACCGATCATGGATTTTGTCAGCAATATAAGATGCAAAATCGTACTTGACAGCAGGAGGCTGTCCAGGGGTAAAAATGGATAACAATACTAGGGTTAACTGATCAACATACTCACTAGTATTGAATCCCATTATGGAAGATATCATGTTTAAAATAAGTCTACCCTCATCAGTAAAGAAAGTATAACCATAAGGGGGAGGGTTTTTAGGCTAATGCTCTGGTAACATGAAGGTTTGGCATAGGCGGTTTAACTCTTCATGGGATAACTTAGTAGGTTTATCAAGTAATTCAGCCATGGACAAGGGAGTGAGAGCTTGACCAGGTTGGAATTGTAGCATTTCATTTATAGACTGAGCAGTTATTGGGAAAAGGACATTTCGACTTGGGGATAAAACTACTCGTTGGTTGGGATCATAATTTGCATAGCAATAATGGATTAACTCAGGAAAAATATGGACTGAGGGGAGAAGGTACATAGGAAGATTTGATTCCAAAAGTCCAAAGATGTCAGAACCATTCAAATAATTGTCTCTGCAGTGGCAAAATATTCGAAGAGGATTCTCACTGAGAAGCAAGTCCTTAATTTGAAAATCCATATCGGCTAAAGGAAAATAATCCAAGTCCTTGTGAGGGGCATTGATGGGCACGACATTCAAAGCTACAAGAACTTCCATTTCTGGTTCTTGTGGATTCAGAAATGGAATTTCGGGGTTTTTGTGGAAAAGGGGCACAATTACCAGTTTTGGGAATATAATTGCAGTTCTGGGAACGAAAAAGACCAAACTGAACTTCTTTTCAGACCTTAGTGTAGAATTAAAACTAAAACCAGGATTTTTTACAGAGTTTAGTGGGGAATTGGAATAAATACCTGTTTACGGGAAATGAAACGTGTTTAAACAGGCGCTGGTTTTGACAGAAGAACCCTAAAATACTCGGCTTCAATTCTCTTCAGCAAGGTAATGGTCAGTAAGCGTTAATAGTTGGTTTTTGAATTTTGTTGCATGGAAGACTGGCTAGCGCACAGAACAATGAAAATGATGCAGACGCAATTTGTTTTATTTACAAAGTCAAAAGGGTGGCGGGTTTTGATTGATGACGTCAGCATGTATGATGGTTTCGTCATAGAGGGATAGGAGCGGATCTTTGTTTGGGCCACTTGCGCAGTGGAAATCCAGACCCGAAAAATATTAGGGCGAATTTGATAAGAAATTCGCGTCACAACTCTCCCTCCATACGCCAACCCAACTTTGGACCCGAAAAAGATTAGGGCGGAATTCATTTGGTTTTCACGTCACAAAATTGGCCGACGTCAGCAGGCTATTTTGGAACGCAAATTTGGTTTGAATTATGGTTTATCGTCGTTTGAAGTCCGGCGGGCTCGAATTAAGAACAATTTTGTTTGATCCCATCTTATAAAATTTGTATTGGTTTTCTTTGATAATACACATATTTATAATAAATCATGGGAATACCACACTAGTAAACATGTGGAAAAGTTATATAAATTATTGAGAACAATCATTTTTATGTAAAAATATCCAAATGTGCTTTTGGGAAATAAGAATTCGAATATTTGGTTCATATTGTTTTAAAGGAAGGAGTGAAGTTGGAGCCTCAAAAGATGCAAGCTATTACAAAATGACCTATTCCTAAGAAAATCAAGGTTCTTAGAAGATTTTTTAGACTTACATGATATTATTGATCATTTGTTAATGTTACACAGTAATTTTTCACCGTCCCTACCATTCCCCGTCCCGCATATTGGAGGGCCCATTCTGTGACCTGTGAGCAATGTCATGCCTTGAAACCACTATCATTGCATTCCTCTAAATATGAGCTTCAATTGCCCTGAATACATCTCCTTGAAAAAAACCATAAAAACATCCCTTTTTTCATTGGCGCGTGCAGCCAGTTCATCACTCGCGCCAATGGGGAAAATCCTACAAAGAGGCTGTGCCAGCTGGCGCTCTGTCCCAGAGTCGCAGTCGCGCCAGCCAATTTAAGGAGTGTTTTTTAAAATAAAATGGCGGAAGTTTCGTTTCAACAGACTCAGAAACTGTTATCTATCTTGAGTTGGGAGGTTTGGCTCCGGGAGTTCCATGAAGGGGAAGTGGTTTGCCACCTCTCATGGAAGCTTCCTTGAAGATAGGGCCAATCCCACAATTATAGGGGATCCCAACTCCCCTTCCTCCATCTATAAAAGCTTGCTCATTGCCATTGCAAGCTAGTCTAGAAGTGCCCAAGTTTTGAATCTCCAAGTTCTCAAATTCCCAAGAGCCTTAATGCTGCAAGAGCCCTCATTCTTCCCTTAAGGCCAAACTCAAGCAAGGAGACTGTCGTCAAGAGACTCTAAGAGAGGCTTATCCCATCCTTGGCAGGTTTTGCGAGACGTGTACTACTGGAGACCCCTCCGAAGGAGACCTCAGCGTCAAAACATTGGTTGTACTCTCTTTCGATTGTTTATTAATGAATGACTACTGGTTATGGTTCCAATATGTTTTACACTTATGATAATGATGAGTTATATCCTTTCTGACTGATATATAGTTGCGTATTCTGGATTTTATGCTTGTATTTGTATTTTTTCTTGCATGTGCAGGTGTCCATTCACGGAGATCGTGGGGATCGTGATCTGCCGAGGCTAAGGAACGGGAACACTGTCTCTTCTACGAATCATAGCGTCAGACTTTAGGTAGGCCTCCATCGTTGGTCTGTTTATTCACAATTAGGAACTTGCGTTGTAGCATTTGATGATTGTTGCTAGACCCATTTTGGGGTAGTAGGGATCGCCTCTGTCCGCAGAGGAGATTTACCTCCTCAACAATTTGGCGACTCCGTTGGGGATCATCTAGTTTTGATTGTCTCGTTTTGATTATTTCACGGTTTTCCTTGCTTGGTTAGCCTTCTGGGCTGGGCTATTTTGCTGTTTTTGCTTCTTGGTTTGCTTGGATATCATTGATCTGCTTCTGGAGTAGTTATTTTTATTTTTGGCTGAGAAACTCGGCTGGCGCGCTTTTTAGCTCGACAGTCGCGCCAATTGGCGCAGGTTGCTTGTGTATTAATCGCGCCAATTTCTTTTTGGCGCCAGTTACAACCTCACAGTCACGCCACTCCTGTGAGGCATTAGAGTTCGCTCAGTTTTGAGCTCTCTGAGTCTAGTCAGTGTGTTTATTTTTGGTTTTTTAGCTACCTGAGTGTGTTGGAGTCCTGTTTGACTGGGAGTTTGCCTTCATCCTTTGGTTGTTTGCTTTTCTCCATCGATTTCACATTTTAAGCCCTAGGGCATCTAGTGGCTTTGTGTGTCGAGCCCTCCTTAGGAGTTTTGGTGTTTTTCTAGTCCAGTCAATTCTCTGGTTGCTCCTCCGCATTCTCTTAGTGGTTGTTCACCGTTTCGTTGCGATTTTTGGGTGATGGTTCTTCTCTTCACTCAAATTTCGTTTGGTCTTTCTTTGGGCCTAGATCACATGGTCCATTGGAGCCTTTGGGACTTCCTTTTGGTTTTGAGAGACTTTGGTCAATTTGAGATCTGATTGTTTGTGCCATTGAGTGAAATTCGCCTGTTTTACTCTCTTGATATCATTTCTCGAATTTCTTTTCGTTTTTTTTCGGTTTGTTTAGTGCATCTAGCTATCAAACATTGAAAATAAAAAAAATCTCTTTTGCTTTTGGTTGATTAGTGCAAATTGAAATCTTTTCATTTTACTAGTAATTAGTGAATCTGAAAGAAAAGTTTTAGTTTCATTAGTTGCATTAGAGATATCATTGATTGTCTTTGGATCATTTTGTTTGTGTAAAAGCTCTCAACTCTTCTGTAACTAGTTTTCATCAAACGAAATGATGTACTGTGGCATGTAGTCTTGCATTTAGGAGACTTTTGAGACAGCAGATTCATTAGGGCCTGAAAACTGAAACGTAATTGAAGATCAACTTTAAAATCTACTCAAATCACACTAAGGCAGCATTGAAATCTAACGAAACACATTTAGAGGTCTAGGCTAGAGACGTGTTCTAGCATCTTTAAACCTAGTAGCTGTCGTTCACCTCTTGGATTTAGACAGCGCTAGTACGAACTTGTGCTCCCCGTACCGTCGCGTATATAAAGGGAGACCCCACTAGGTTTCAATCCTTTATCCGTAGGAAGCCGAGTCTGCCGCCCTATACCCGTGATACACCGAACACAGCATTCGGGGAGATTGCCTGCACGTACGGAAAGTCCTTGGTTGATTTCTTTTTCATTATTGAAACCAAGGTGTATATTGTAGTTCACATTTATTTGGTACGCCCTTTTGCCTAGTACTCCCGAGCAGTCATTTGATCTTTTATGACTCCCTAAATTTGAAAAGATCACCAAGCGCTTGTCCTTTCACACTTGTGTCAAATCCGAAAGAGATAGAGTCACCTTTTTTTACTATTTCTCGACTCTTAAAACATGAAACGGTGAAGTTTCTTATTTTTCAATGTGGTAAAAATTAATGACCCACGATTACACGCCCTGTTAGATTTTTTTTGTTGACCGTTTGATCGTGTGTCTTGACTCTTTTTCAGTCTGTGTGTGTGTGTGTTTTTTCTTTTTTCTCTTGTCGTTTGCCATAGTGGCGGAACCTTCGGTTTCGTCTACTGGTAGTCCCTACACGGACGATTCTTCAGAGGTATCACAATCCTCTGCTGAACCACAGTAACCCATTTTTTCCGAGTTTCCTGACGGGGGACCGGTTCTTTCTGAGCAACCCTTTGGGGGACCAGTTGAGTTCGATTGGCCCTTTTCGGACCTTGTGTCTGAATTGAGATTAGGAGCTGATTTCCTTTCTCTTACATCGGGTTCACCTTTTATTGTTGTTGTATTTCCTCCTAGTCCTCGCCGTCTATTACGAGATCTAGCGGCAGGCTCAACCATGAGTGATTCTGGTGAGGAAATCCCAACGTCCAGTGAAGACTATTAGCTCTTCCCACGAAGATTATTTCCGGGAGACAACTCTGAAACAGCTATCATGTCAACGTCCAGTCCCTCATTACCGCTGGGGTACAGGTCTTTGTGTCAGATCATTTCCACCGTAGCCTCTATGGGAGTGTCATCTCCTTCTCCGAGGCCAGCTGCTCCTTCACCGGGGGTGTCCCCTCAGACACCCGTTACTTCTGTACTCGTCCGGCCCAATGTCTGTGTGGCTACTTCTGCACCTGTTGTCACGGCACCCTCTGCCAGGGCTATGCCGTCTCCTGAAGACGTTTATTTAGCGACTGCTATACCAGAGAACATCTCTCTGGAGGAGTATCGGTTGTCCCTGCAACAGCCGAACCTCGAGGTTGGACCATCCTCCCAAGATCCCAACCGCTCTTACTTTTTGCACTATGCACAAGATGGTACACCCGTGTATGCTTTTCCAGGTCAGTATGATGAGCATGGGGACATTTTACGTCTGCCCGCTCCTGAGGCTTACCTCCATGCTCAAGGTTTACCTTATAACCAGGCTTATAACTCGCAAGGGAAGCCTTTCCAAGGCCAACCTTCGGGCCAACATGGCTATCCTTATGACCCACAGGGGCAGCCCATGCAAGGCTATCCTGCGGGCTAGCAAGGGCCGTCATACGGTCCACAAGGACAGTATTATAGCCCTTCAGGTCAACATGTACAACCTCAGCCGGGGTACCAACCGGGGCCGGTCTATGGTCCTGGGGGGTAAATCCAGCCTTCTCAACCTATGCAACCACAATATCCTGCTGTTTCTAACATTGCATATCAGCTGAGACCATCCTATGGTTCTGCTTCAGGTCAAACCGGTTACCAGCAACTGCCTAGCCCTATTCCTCCACCAGGCCAACCGGCTCATCCGGTACAACCCGGTGTTCCGCCTCCAGGCCAACCGGCCCATCCGGTACAACCTGGGGCTCCTCTACAGCCAGGTCAACCTGCGCAACCGGCGCTGCCTGTCTATCTGGGTCAACCTGTTCACTCAGGTCAGCCCTCTCAGCCGGGTCAACCTGTTCATTCAGGGCAGCTCGCTCATTCCATTAACCCTGCCCAGCAACTGATTTATTCGACGCCGCAGCCAAATCAACAGCTGCACCCTAGTTATCAGGCTCCGCAGGGTTCCACCTATCAGCAGCCAACTCATCCTTAGGGCGGTTATTATCCTCATGGTCAACCTCAACTGAATTATAATCAGCCCCGAGGCTCTCAGTATTATCCTCCTCCACCCAGTTTTACCTATACGCAGCAGCCAAATCCAAATGCTGCTTACACCAGGCCGACACATAATCAAGGTTCGTACTCTAGTTATCAAGCCCCACACACTGGTTACTAGTAGCCAAATCAGTCTAGTTATACGACCTACACCCCCTACGGTCAGAATCCTATGGGACAGAACCCATGGGGGCAAGGATATTCACAACCATTGTGGAGTACAGGTACCAGTCCTCATCCCGGGCCTGGCATGCCAGTTAATCCGCCATTGCCGTTCCTGGCCACCTTAGAGTTGCCGGATGTTTCAAAACTGACCAATGATCCGATTTTTCATAATCCTTATTGGCCTTCAGTTCCTACCAAGATACCAGGCGACTTCCCCAAGTTTGAGGGTAAAGCTGGAGAGGACCCCCAAGTGCATGTGATGACGTATCATATTTGGTGTTCGTCTAACTCTTGGGTCGATGATTCAATTCGTCTGTGCCTCTTCCAGCGCACTTTGACTGGAGCTGCTGCTAAGTGGTACATAGAGTTATCCAGTGGCATTTTCCAAGATTTCAACTCCTTAGCCATGGCTTTTCTGACACAATTTCAGTTACCGGTTCGTTATGAAGCCGGGACACACCTCCTGACTTCTTTGAAGCAGGACAAGGCCACTCACATTTCTGATCACATTCATGAGTGGCGGTGCCGTCGTAGACTGATCAAGTTTCATATACCTGATCAAATACTAACTCACTGGTTCACCACCTCCTTCATGAATAAAATCTCTCAAGATATTGCGATGGGCGCGTGTGTGACGGAAGAACAAGCCATTGCACGTGCCCAATATCTGGATCTTGTATATTCTCAGTCTAGAACGCTTTATGATATCTTGCCTGATGCTCCACGGTCCGGAACCTCTAAGGCTCCACCTGCCCCTGCAGTGGATGGTGTCATTGGTTCCGTATCTCAGAATTCGAAGAAGTCTTCGAATGGGAAGCAGAAGTCTAATTCTTCCAACAATGCTCCTGCTAATCCCGCCCCGTCCTATTCTGGCAAAACCGCGGAGGTGAATGCCATTCAGGCCAATCCTATGGAGAAAACTTCTAAAGGGAAAAGCTAAATCCAAATCCGGTGCCCCGAAGCCAGAATCCAAATCTCGTACTGAGGATGGTTCTCAACGTAAACCGAAGTACCCCTGCCTCATTTGCGAAGGAGACCATTATACTAAGGATTTTCCATGACAGTCCGAGGTTAGTCAACTTCTCAAGGGCTCCAAAGGGACTCCGGCAGTTCTTAAGGAGCCATTCCCATCTCAGCAGACCCAGATGGTTGAACAACCGTCACCATCTACACCATTTGGGTCCCAAGTTTTTATGATGAAGGTTGTTGCACCTATCTCTGTCGCTACGCGTTCGAAGGATTACAAAAAATCGCGGGAGGCACCTGGGAAGGCAGTTGCGAATGGACCACCTCCCCCACTTGTCTCCGGTTCGTTGGAAATCGAGAAACCTACTCCTGAACCTGTTGTGAAGCCACCTTCTAAGGGTGTTCTTCGAAGATCTTCTTATAATCTGAATGCTCGTGCCGCTCAACACTACAACATTGTTGAGGATTTGGCACAGGCACCCTCTGCTATGTCTGCACTAGAAGTTCTTCAAATTTGTCCTTCGCAATGGAAGGCTTTATTGTCTGCAATCGGGGGCATTGATCCCGCCGATTCGAGTCTTCTCACCTTCGATTTAGAGAATTTCACTCCTCGGCTTCCACATCAGATCGCTCTTGTTATTCAAGTCGGGATTAATGGTCTTAACATTCATAGGGCCGTGGTGGATGAAGGTGCCTCCACCTGTGTTATGTCATCCGCTTGCTGGAAGGCCATTGGCTCCCCAGCCCTTTCGTCATCTCCCAATGCCCTAGAGGCATTTGATGGTCGGGAATCCAAACCCCTGGGTGTTCTCGAGAGTTTAGTGATCACTTTACAGGGGAAGACTGTCAACGTGGAAGTAGAAGTAGTTGGCGCCATGCTCAACTACAATATACGTCTTAGCCGCAGCTGGACTCATGCCATGCTATGCGTGCCATCCATCGTCTTTCGACTTCTTAAGTTCCCTCACGAGGGAAAAATCGTCATGGTGGATCAGTTGTCCTTCTTCACCTCCACCTCTGAGAACAACGTTCCATACGTGGATCAGATTCCGAATCCCCCTGATAGTGTAGGACCCGGCCTCTTCAAAGACCCCGTCCTCATGGGTATTTTTCCCGCACCACCACTGCACACCACTCAAGTTAACATGATTTCCAGGTCTGATGACCCCTGGCTTATTCCTACGCCCGAGCAGGTGTTTGAGTTTGGAGAATCAATGCCCTTGACTCCAGTAGAGATCAGCTACTGTGAAATTTTTGCCGCATCTGATCCTCCACCTCCTCAACATGCTCCTTTGAGCATGGCTCTAGACGTCTACTCTCAATCCCCCTGGCTTGGTCAGGCCGATTCACCTGATCCTCTTAAAGATACTTTTCCTTCCAATGAAGCCATAATTGAAACTATGTCTCTTGAGGACCTGCCTTGGGGCGATGGACATCATCGCTCCTCTTTTATGCCTAGCCTTAGGGCCATGACAGATTGTCTGGAATGTTATCCATCTCAGGTTCCTACTCCTCCTCTCCAAACGCCCATCTTGACGCATGAGGTTTTTTCGGAGGGTAACCTGAGTAATATCACTCAAACCATCCTGATCAACATCTCCGTTAAACCGGGGATCGTTGAGAATATACACGTGGGAGTGACTTGTTCTCCGGATGAGATTCAAGTCTATACCGATATTTTTAAAGAATTCAGGGATGTGTTCGCCTGTTCCTACGAGGAAATGCTGGGGATTGATCCCAGTATCGTGGTGCATGAGATTCCAACCTACCGCGGTGCGAAACCCATGCGCCAACGTTTACGCCCCATGCATCCTCGGAAAGCCACTGCAATCAAGGCAGAAGTTGAAAAACTTTTGAACGCGGGCTTTATTTATCCCATCCCCCTCACAGAATGGGTTTCTAACATTGTCCCTATCGATAAAAAGAAGGGTACTATTAGGGTCTGTGTCGATTATCGCGACATCAATCACGCCTGTCCAAAGGATAACTATCCCACTCCGTTCATAGACCAGATTATTGACGAATGTGCTGGAAGTGAGATTTATTCCTTAATGGACGGTTTCTCAGGGTATAATCAGATCAATATTGCACCTGAGGATCAACAAAAGACTACTTTCATCTGTCCGTGGGGTACTTTCATGTATAAAAATCTCCCGTTCGGCTTGAAGAACGCTGGAGCCACTTTCCAGCGTGCGATGTCTTACGCTTTCCATGACATTCGCCATATCGTTCAGCCTTATCTGGACGACTTGCCAGCTCACTCAGCTAGGTGAGAGGATCACCCTGAACACCCCGCCAGATCTTCCTTCGCTGTAGGCGTTACAATATTAGGCTTAATCCTCATAAATGCGTCTTCGGCGTGGATTCTGGCCGTCTTTTGGGATTCATAGTCTCCAAATATGGAATTCGTCTTGACCCCTTAAAAGTCGAGGCTATCATCAACCTCCCATCACCCTCCTCACTGTATCAGTTACAGAGTCTGCAAGGAAAAGAGAACTTCCTTCGACGCTTTATCCCGAACTACGCAGAGGTGGCTAAAGGATTTACGCGCCTATTAAAGCAGAATGTTCCCTTCCATTGGGATGAATTGCTCAGCAATCCTTTGAGAAGCTAAAGACGTTATTGGTTAATGCTCCTTTGCTTTGTCCTCTGGACTATCATCATGATTTCACTTTGTATCTTGCCGCCGCGTTTAGCACCATTTCTATGGTTCTGGTGCAGGATGACGATCAAGGTAATGAACACATTGTTTATTATCTGTCACGGAACATCCTCGACACGGAAACACGCTATGCTCACGTCGAGAAGTTGGATTTAGCCGCCGTACATGCTGTGCAGTGCTTTCGCCATTACATCCTGCTATGCACAATTACCGTGGTTTCAGACTATAACCCCATGACGTATACTCTCTCTCGACAATTATTGGGGGGCAAGTACTCCAAATGGATCGTTATCCTGTAGGAGTTTGACTTAGAGTTTTCCACCGCTAAGTCAACTAAATCACTGGTTTTCGCGGATCTTATATGCTCTCTCCCTACAGACTCCACTCCTTCACACTCTGAAGACTATATACCGGACGAAACTCTTTTCCTCATCAGTACTCATGACCCTTGGTATGGTGATATCATTGTGTATCTTCAGACCTCCTCATTTCGGTCTGAGTTGACTAAAGATGCCCGACGTCGAATTCGGCATCAGTATCAACCCTACCGTATCGTAGGAGATACCTTATACCATGTTGGAGTAGATTCGGTGCTCCGCGGGTGCCTTACCCTGGAAGAGGCTGAAAAGGCCCTCAATGACTGCCACAGTGGCGCCTGTGGTGGGCATATGTCCGGATATGCTACTGCTCAAAATATTTTGCGAGTAGGATACTTCTAGCCATCAATATTCAAAGACTGTATTACGAAAGTCAGAAAATGTCACGCGTGCCAGGTGTTTTAGCGCAAGATGCGCACGCCACCTCTTCCTTTGCATCCTATTGTTACCGTTGGCCCGTTTGTGAAATGGGGCATGGATTTTATGACGTGTAACCCTCATTCGGCCAGGGGGCATGCATATATAATCGTATCTGTCGACTACTTCACCAAGTGGGCCGAAGCAATGCCTACACTTGCGGCCGACGGTAAAACAACTGCTCAATTCATCTTCAACCACATCATCGCACGTTTCGGGGTTCCTCAGGCCATCGTTACCGACCATGGTACTCATTTCCGAGATTATATGATGGTTGAGCTGACATCAAGGTTGGGCTTATGCCACGATAACTCAACGCCATATTACCCTCAGGCAAATGGCTAGGTTGAAGCAGTGAACAAGGTTTTGGTCACCATGCTTCAACGAATAGTTGGGATTCATAAATCAAATTGGCACCTCCAACTGTTCTCAGCTCTTTGGGCTTACCGAACATCTGCTAAGAGTGCAACTGGATTTACACCATTTCAATTGGTGTATGGTCTGGAAGCCACTCTTCCGGTTGAATGCGAGATTCCTTCTTTGAAATTAGCTGTAGAACTTCTACCTGACACTTCTGCTGAAGAAGAGCGTTGCCTGTATCTAGAACAGTTAGATGAAACCTGTCGCTTAGCTACCTTAGTGATTGAGGCACAAAAAAAGCGGGTCAAAGATAATTTCGATCAATCTGTTTCACCACGTTCCTTCGTTGAAGGGGACCTTGTCCTCCTGTATGATCAAGCACACGATAAGCTTGGGGCGGGGAAGTTCCAACCCATGTGGCATGGGCCCTATATAGTTAAACGAGTATTAAAGAATGGGGCCTACGAGCTTATAGATTATAAAGGAGTTCCACTGGCGCAGCCCAAAAATGGGATGTACCTGAAGAAATACTACGCTTAAAGTAATTTTTTGTGTGGTGTGTGTACATAGGTGTGTTTATTCATTTGTGTGCATGTGTGGTGTGGTATGCAATGTAAACATCTTTCTGTTGATCGAGTCTTCCTGATTATGCAGATGTCCATCAATCCGTTTGTTGGGTTCGCAGATGGTGCCTCCCGCAGTACCAGGAATCTGTCTTCGGCAGCCTGGGTAATATATGATCTTGCAGGTGAGTTGGTGAACCTGCAAGGTGTGTGTCTGGGACATGCTACAAATAACATCGTGGAATATAGTGTTGTGTTAGAATTATTAACTGAGGCTGTAAACCTTGGTATCCGTGAATTGCTTGTATATCTAGACTCACAACTCGTAGTATCACAACTCAATGGTCACTATTCAGTAAGAAATCCACACATTTTACGTTTGTCTCTGCGTGTTCGTTTACTGGAGAGAAATTTTGACTATATTACATATCAACATATACCCTGGTACATGAATACACTAACAGATGCAGTAGCTAACATGGTTTTAGATAGACATTTGCGCAATTTATAAGAACATCATCACATGTGAAAGGAAAATCCATCTAGAAATAGATATGTGTATAAATAGATATTGAAATGTTTACATAGCATGTGTCACATAAGATCAAAAAATATACATGTTCATCTTATTACATCCGTAGATGACACATCTCTCAAAAATATGCATGAAATAAAACCCTAGGAGGCTAGTCTGCATGGTGCTCATGATAACAAGTCACCGCACGCACTAGGCGTCTCAGTAGACGGTGGAGGCGACTAGGCACTCCCACCGTATGTCTTTGATATGCTAACGGTACATCCGCCAGCCGGGCGTAGTCCGGAATCCCTCGGGCAATACCCTCAAGGTTCTGGACCAACTCTCCTCCTTCCGCGCCCTCTTCATGAGGATCGACTGCGAGCTGCGTTCTCCGTGCGATAGGAGACATCCCGTCCCTCCAGCAGTGGGAGATTTGGGTCTCTAGTAAAGTCTGTCCCAGCATAAGGCCAGTCCTCAACTACAATCAACTAGCGCCGCAACCACCCAAAAAACGCTAGCCTCCAGGACATCTATTGGCCTCCTCCTGCTATAGGCATTAGTGCTGCCCAGTGAGCCATTCTCGGCTCTCATGGTATCGGCTCCGCTACAACGGCCCCTTGGCCCTGGAAGATTGGTAATCATTCCAGAATGAATGATACCAGGATGGACCCATAGCCAAACTGCTTCAGCTTGGCTTGTTTGAATCTCGTTAGCTGTCTCTTGATGTTGATCGTTACTGTTGTGGCCCAGTCAAACAGTATGGGACTCATGCACTCTGAAGCCAGTAAGAGTTGGGCTTTCATCGCTTCGTGCGGTGCCTACGATCCTGCAGCCCGCGTGATGGTATGTAGCACTACTCGTAGTGCCAGATCGGGGATAGTGTGGATATCCACCTTTTTACTCCCTGATCCCATTTGTGCCCGAGGGCACACTCGTGCCATCACTTCCTCCATTTTTTCACCCGACGGTCTGCTCCCTGTCAGTATGGGTACCGGACCTCTACGCGACAGTCCGGTTATGAAGTACACATCAGAAACGTCCAGTTCTAACACCTGGTCTTGTAGCTTTAATACTTGTTCTTGTTCATCCCAAATGCTCACCAGGTACTGAAGTAGCTCAGGTTGAGCGCGCAAACAAGGTGTCAGGAAGAATTTCTTGAGCCCGTAGTTTCTGAGGGCATTCATGCAGGCCTCATTTTCCATGGCCATTTCATCCACTTCCCCATGCTCTCTTTCTTTCCACTCAATCACCATTTTTCTCAGTTTCCTGCATCAACATGGTCACAAACCTTCAAGTAGATCTCTGTTGAGCTTCAAATTTCATTCAAATTGATCAAAATGTTGAATTTTTAGGCGGAAAATTGGGTTCGGCCGCTGGCGCGACTATTTTAGGAACAGTCGCGCCAGTTGGCGCGATCCTATGCATATCAAAGCCCATTGGCACGGGTCCATGCCTGATACCTGCGCTAATGAGCGGAGCCCTAAAAATTCAAAAAGTTGCCACAGAATTCTATTGCATGATGGAAAACTATTGAAAAATGGACTAAAATGAAGGATGAGGAAGCGCCTTTTACCTGGAACTGACGGAACTCTGAATGGTGGCCCGGATCGGTTGTAATCGCCGCCAAAAGTTTGCACGGTAAATGGACCAATGTTGCTCTTGACTCAGGTAAAAATTAAAAGTAATTTCAATTTTTACCATTTAGACCTATTTATAACTTTTTGAGCTCTATTTTAAGTTTAAAAATTCATTTTTCATTGAAACTTCGTATGTTTTGTCGAAAATGGATTTTACACTTGCCTTTTTGTGTAGCAACAGGTTTTTATGCAACGTAAATGGTGAAACGAGTTGTATTTTATACATTTTCGGACTCAGTAAAAACACGAAAAAGTCACTTTGGAGTCATCTTTCAGCTCTTTTCTGACTCTCTAAACATGAAAAGATTGTCGAGGCCCTTGTCATTTCGATCTCGTTAAAGTCGCTGCAAAACGACATCTACCCAGTATACGTTTACCCCTTTTTCGGGCTGGGATGGATTATTTACGAAAAAGGAATACCCTAGCCTATCGCGACTAGGAGGTTTTCTCAGATATTGTTTTCTACCTTTTCGGATCTGAGGAACTATTTACGAAAAGGGACCTTTGGATTTTACTTTTCTACTGTCTTTTCAAACTCTCTAAACATGAAAAGACGCCGAGTTCTTCCTTTGTCAGACTCGTTAAACCATGATGACATCGGATTCAGTCGAAATGACGTTCTTCGAGTTTCTCCTTCCTAGGGCTCGTTAAATGTACTAGGATGGATTCACCCGAAGGGAGGACTTATATTACAAGCATATGCTATCCCCTTCAAGCTTGTTATAAAAAATAATTGGGGTACTCGCCAGAAATGGTGGGGAAAAAATGGATCCATCATCATTGTCGTGTCGGCAGTATGTCGCTCTTGAACATGGCACTTGTCTGCATTTGTGTCGGGTTGGGGATATCTCATCTCGTTCTTTCACTTGCCTCCGTGGGTTTGGATAATCCTTTTTGGCCTCTCCTCTGCTCATTGCCTCGTCACCATGACCTCTGATCCATCGATGTCAAATACTGCCAAAACCACTATTTGTGCCGTTATATGTTCAAGAGAAGTTGACCTCTGCAAATATCAACCTTCCTCTGATTCTCATATGATCCTGATTCACAACCAAAACATCATGTTCCTCTGTCTCGTGTCGATAATGTGGGAAACATTATGGCCCACCTTCGATCAAGGTCACTTCCTATCGACTTCAGCTCATTATCCAGGAAGCTGATCTAGAGACCCCCTTATGGTACCTTGGAGCCTGCATGCCTCAATGGCAGGTTCGTCGCATTCGACATGAGGTTTTCATCATTGGCCTCCGATCGAGTGATTCTATGTGTGTTTGACGCCAGCTCATTGATTCACATGCCGTATATTGTACCTGTAGTACCTTGAGGGCCATCGTCATTATTGGTGGTTCCTCTCGCGTCTGTTAACAGCTTTCATCATTGGCTGGTAATCAGACGATGTTCTTGCATGTTTGACTTCAGCTCACATATTCACATGCTTGAACTTGTACTTTTTTCGAGACGAAATGGAGCGCAAGACCCTGGATTGTGTCTATTGTAATCCAGGCTGCGATTTGTGGATTATTATTTACATGACTTATTCAATGGATGGCTGCGACCATACCTGAGTCTATTTATCGGTCCTCACTGGATGGCTGCATTTATACCTTGGATCTGGATTATTGTATACTCTATTTTAGATGGCTGCGTCCATACCACATATACATCATGTACTTGAGATATCATTTGTATTTCTCCATGCAGGTTTTCTGACGGCGGAGTTTCAGTTGGACACGTTCTCGTAAAGCATTTCACCCCTCTCTCTCTGTCGGGCCTCATGCTTTAGGGGGCATCTGTTACACAATAATTTGTCACCGTCCCTACCATTCCCCGTCCCGCACATTGGAGGGCCCATTCTGTGACCTGTGAGCAATGTCATGCCTTGAAACCACTATCATTGCATTCCTCTAAATATGAGCTTCAATTGCCCTGAAGACATCTCCTTGCAAAAAACCATAAAAACATCCCTTTTTGCATTGGCGCGGGTAGCCAGTTCATCACTCGCGCCAATGGGGAAAATCCTACAAAGAGGCCGCGCCAACTGGCGCTCTGTCCCAGAGTCGCAGTCACGCCAGCCAATTTAAGGAGTGTTTTTTAAAATAAAATGGCGGAAGTTTCGTTTCAACAGACTCAGAAACTATTATCTATCCTAAGTTGGGAGGTTTGGCTCCAGGAGTTCCATGAAGGGGAAGTGGTTTTCCACCTCTCATGGAAGCTTCCTTGAAGATAGGGCCAATCCCACAATTATAGGGATCCCAACTCCCCTTCCTCCATCTATAAAAGCTTGCCCATTGCCATTGCAAGCTAGTCTTGAAGTGCCCAAGTTTTGAATCTCCAAGTTCTCAAATTCCCAAGAGCCTTAATGATGCAAGAGCCCTCATTCTTCCCTTAAGGCCAAACTCGAGCAAGGAGACTATCATCGAGAGACTCTAAGAGAGGCTTGTCCCATCCTTGGCAGGCTTTGCGAGACGTGTACTACTGGAGACCCCTCCGAAGGAGATATCAGCGTCAGAACATTGGTTGTACTCTCTTTCGATTGTTTATTAATGAATGACTACTGGTTATGGTTCCACTCTGTTTTTCACTTATGATAATGATGAGTTATATCCTTTCTGACTGATATATAGTTGCGTATTCTGGATTTTATGCTTGTATTCATATTGTTTCTTGCATGTGCAGGTGTCCATTCATGGAGATCGTGGGGATCGTGATCTTCTGAGGCTGAGGAACGGGAACACTGTCTCTTCTACAAATCATAACGTTGGACTCCAGGTAGGCCTCCATTGTTGGTCTGTTTATTCGCAATTAGGAACTTGCGCTATAACATTTGATGATTGTTGCTAGACCCATTCTGGGCTAGTAGGGATCACCTCTATCCGCAGAGGGGATTTACCTTCTCAACAGTTAAGAATTATGCATGCATTTCAAGTCCACTCACATATCTCTTAAAGAAAATATCATTTATATGGAATGATGAGGCTACTTTGGCATTCTCTCTTTTAATGTATGCCATGTCTTCTACGCCAACATCAGTTGCACCTACTTTTGGTAAAAAATTCATAGTAGAGTGTGAGGCACTAGGAAAACGAATTTACGTAACATTAACACAATAAGGGATATCATTGGCTTTTAAAAGCAAGGAATTCAAATAAAATATTTGGTGAAATATACGTATGAAAAATAAATGGAAGCAATATTACATGCAATAAAAAATGATGATAGTATATCACTGGGAGGTACTTTAAAGTCAAGATATAACATGATAGCATAAAGTATTTTTTGAAGCTATGGATTTCATTGGAAGATTAACAAAAATGAGGAGAAAAAATGCAAAATTTTAATTTTGAGATAATCTGCAAAAAGGGTAAGGAAAATTTAGTGCATAATGCTCTTTCTAAAATAGAAGAGGCCTCAAATTTATATCCAATTACATTTTCTATTCCTAGGTGGCTAGAAGAAGCTTGCCATAATGGAAAAAATGACAATAGTACTAAACAAAAACTAAAATTTATAAAGGATGGGATGAACTCTATGGAGCATTGGGAGTGAAAGAGAGATATTCTTTGGTGCAAATGTAGAATATTTTTATGCACACAAGAATATTTGAATAAACAAATATTAAGGGAGTCCCATGTCTCTCTGATGGTAGGACGCAGGGTTCCTTAAAACATCTCAAAGGATCAAAAAATATATTTTTGTAAGGAATGAAGAAAGATATTCAAAATTTTGTAAGAGAAGGCCAGGTTTGCATAATAAATAAAAGAGAGATAGTAAAATCTCTAGGGTTACTTCAACCATTCCACATACATATTCAAAGACTAGAAGATATATCAATAGACTTTATTACAGGGTTACTGAAATATAAAGGTAAGTATCACATTTTTGTGGTCATTTATATAGACAAATTTTGTAGATTTTTTTTGTAGAGCTCAAAGTACATAAACAACAAGCCAAGTGGTAGAAGTGTCCGTGAAAGAAATTCATAGTCTTCATGGTTTTCCTAAATTAATAGTAACAAGAAACTTTTGGAAATAATTATTTAATATGAGTGGAGAAACACTAGCTGCCATGAGTTCTACATATCAAACACAATCAAATGGTCAAACAAAAATAGTTAACAAATGTTTTTAAGCTTATCTACAATGTTACTCTTTAGAAAAGAAATCTTAATGGATGAAGTGGGTTCCTCAAGGAAGAATGGTAATATGATACTATCATACTACCTATCACACATCTACTAAAATTTCCCCATTTAAGGCCCTTTATGGATATCCAACTCCTAGTATCTCATACTTTTTGCAAGGTAAGTCCAAAGTATAGGAAACAGAGTCACATATGGAAAATACTAATGAAACTTTGAAAATTATTATGGAAAACCTTCAAATGACATGAAACATGATAAAACAACAAGGGGAACAACATTGAAGTGAAAGATAATTTGAGGAGGGTAATTGGGTATTTTTTAGATTATAGCATTATAAGCAATCTTCATTCAAGAAAAAGAAGAATAAAGAATTAGCTCAAAAATGAAATGTGGAAAAATTCGAAGTTGGGATTAAATTGTCAAGGGTCCAAAATTTGAAATACTCGAAAAATTCGGGAGTTTTTTGAAAAAGTCAGCAAAACTAAAAAAATAAAAAAATATTCATTTTTGGAAAAAATCCTGATTTTTTCAAAAAAAAAAAAAATATTAAAGAAACTACCTCACTCAAGATTTTTTCGAAAAAGTCGGAAAAAATTCGGGACTTCGAGGATAAAATCGCGACTTTTTCAGGGATGAAAAAGTCAGCAAAAAGTCGGCTAATAAAGTCGGCTCCGGGAAAAATTCGGGACTTTTTGCTGACTTTTTCCACACTGCAAAACTGTTATGGCCCTAAATAATTATTCATAGGATTGCACAAGTGGTATAGAAGTTATATTTTCCTCCTTCTTGCATTCATAAGGTTTTTCATGTATCTTGCCTAAAAAAGGTTTTGGGAAAAAATATGCCAATGTAAATAGAACTTCCAAAATTAGATGAAGAATGAAAGTTGATTCTTGAACCACAAAAAGTTATAGATTAACATTCTATATCTCTTTGACATATAACCATTATGAAGTACCTAATCAAGTGGAAGAATATTCCTCTAGAAGAAGGTACATGGTAAAATGATCAATTCGTGATGAAATACCCACGGCTAAAGGGTTCGTTTGAAATTTTGACAAAGGTTTTGTTATATGTTTTATATAACGCGCGGCGGAATAGTTTTATTGTTTTTTAAGGTCCCACACAGTGATCAAATTTGAAGGGCAGGTCCGAATTTCAATTAGAAGGGCATATATCTATGTCACCCTTCCATAATGAAAAGCTTTAAAAAAAAACTTTTCAATTGACCACAATAAATTATTTTTACATTTCATTTTCAGAAAGACAAAACCATCAATCTTTATATTAATAAAAGATTGTTACATATACAACAATGAAGAAGGCTCCATATTTCATTGCTTAAATATCTCATTGGAAATGTCAACATAAGTCTTGAAGACACTATTATAAGAGTTTGGATACATACCACCGGAATATAGGAGATTCTTATGTGTCAGATTGTGTAATGCAATTTTGACTTTGTCTCACAAGGAGCAGCAGCATGGAGGTCTGGATTTTTCTTATAGAACTTTATTATTATTATTTGAAACATTGTTTATAGATATGAAGACAACAATGAAATTATGAGCATGGTGGACAATTAGTCAAGCTCATGATGCCAAACCATGATGATGTAAGTTTGAAATTTAACATTTTTACATGTTAAAGACAAATAGTCAAAATCACTGACAACTTAGTATGCCATAATTAATAATCATTCCCTGTTCACTTTTGTTAATAGGTTTATGTCACACAATGATGCAGGGGCATTAGGCACTAGCCAGCAATGTAGGAGGTTTTGTCCACATGTTGTGGCTAGGAGGGTTCGAAAACATTTGAGTTGTAACAACTAGGTGTCAATACCTCAGCTGACTGTATTACTTAGACTAGTTAGAGTTGTAGGAGTCGAACAGTTTCAGTTAGTTGAATTATTATAATTAGACCTTTTGATTTCTATAACGGTCCTCTCAGAGGAACCGAAGAGCCATATGTTATGTATATAAATTGTAATTCCTCGGATGAATAAGAGTAGAGAGGGAAGAGGAGAGTAGAGAGGGGATTTCTGCAATAAAAATCTGTGTGTGAACAATTGTTTCCAGTTAAATTATTTCCAAGCTTAGTTGCCATTGAATTATCTCGAATTGTTAATTTTGAAGAATTTTTTAACTGTGAGGCAACTAGGTATTGATAATTCCATTCTTCTGTCTTTGAATTCCCGTTTGGATAACCATGTGAACTCACCCCACCCGAAGGCGAGGTCTGTGTAGAGAACCGGGGTCATGAACATTGTTCAAATATAAAAATCCCGCTTAATAAAGAGACAAGATTGTTGTGCTTTCAGAACCTAACTCGAGGATTGGACATGAGTTAACAAAAAAAGGGATAGAGGAACCAGACTTGCACCCGTAGTCAAGCCCTGTACCAAAACCACGAGCGGAATCACAAAAGCGGGTTGCCCATATCGCACCGCTTTTGCGCAGTAGGCGGTATTTCCTATTCGCGAGTGATTCCATAGGGAATGCGATACGTGGTGATGTGACCCCCGAAAAACCACCGTTTAACCCGCGCCATCGCACGTTAAAGCCCAACGTTGGAAGCCGAGCGAAATTTCCAAGAGTCGTTGATTTGGAGAAGGGCCATCGGACGGTGATCGCACGTTGAACTTGCTCGGAACTAAGGTGTGCGGAGAATAGACATGTACGATATGAGTGTTTGATTGGTTATTGATATATATAGGTGGGGCCGGAGTATAATGAAATAGTTTAATTAAACGATTGGCGGATAATTAGCATAAGTCTGGAGCGTGATTGTTGTAAGGCTGGGTGGTGAAATATAGAGCCGAAAGTTCATTACAAGTTATTTATTTAAAAAGAAACATGGAGTATAAATACAAAGTGTTGAAAGTTAAACATTGGTTATAAGGCTTGGAGATAATATAAAGTCGGGAATATAAATTAAATTCCAACCATTGTGGATAGTATTTATTTATCAAATTATACGAATTTGATAAATAAACCCGAAGAAAGAAGAATTCAATTAAGACTCAGGCTGGAGGAAAAGAACGGGGTAAACCAAGGGAAAATGTTGACAGAGTGATTGTAGACACATCAACTCTCCTTAGGGGTCCAATTTCAGTTTTGTTGCGTCACACAATGATCTCTCTTCTTTGGCATTTACTTGTATTGAAGATCACTATTCTAGGAATAAGGAGTTATTTTATCCAAAAATAACCCTAGCCAAACATTGACAATGCATCAAGGATATCTTTCTATGCTTCATAAGCACATTTGTTCTACTTCTAAATCATGTCTTGGAAGTGGTTGTTGTGCTGGAAATTATTCACCAGTTGGTTTCATACCAAAGTCTTTTTTCACATTTTCAGCATCCAATACATGAAAAAGATAATGGTTTAAAACAACATAAATATTTGAAATTTTGCAAGAATTGTCTGGCACACTTTGAATATGAATTTTAAAGTCAAGTGCATGATGCTGTATAGGATCAAGTGTCATTTTGAATACCAAATTTTTCACAAGAAACTTCTCAACATGCTACCCTGCAGTAAGGATTAAATGACAATATTGCATCAACTATTTCCATAATAAAAGTGCACCTCGGCCATAAGACTAAACAACTACAAATGTTGTAGATCTAACAAGACCACACAATAAAATGTATTCCACAAGGCCAATACTGTATGAAAAATGAAAAGGAGTTTGCAACCAAAAAAACCTTAGGCAACTAATTCAATTAGATACACCAAACCATCAGCAAAAAGGAAAACCAGCCTACTTAGCCCCAATATTTTCAACTGGGTCCTCTAATTCAACCAATAAAAAGGCCAAAACCATAGCATTGAGATACATTTCATTACACTGTCAATAACAATAAAATTTGACTCAGCCATAACCATTTCATTTTATTGTTGTGAAAAGCTTTATGCATTACTCTAATGTGGCTAGTCCATAGGTCAAGTAGACCGCTGGGTAACAAATATGTTTCCTTTCACCTTTGAGTTTTCAAATTATGCCTACCAAATCTAAGACATTTAAGAGGGGGAACTAATACAACGTTAAAAATAAAACTAGAGCACACATCTACAAATTACCTCCTTAGCTACTGTCACACCATCATTAACTATTTTCGGAGAACCATGCTTGCTCTCCAAGACAACATTTTTCCCTTCGCCCCAAGGGTGACTCCGACAAGATCAACAAGTTTGTTCACACCACCTGCAAGACAAATTGACAATGCTTTCAGTAAGTGTGCAATTGAATGCTAGACCATATGCCAAAACAACCCTCCATGAAAAATTAAAATAACACATTAAAATCGAATATAAGTGGACAAGGAAAGATCCATCGTAGTGAAGTTTCACGTGCAGGTGACCTTCCTTTAAACATAATTTTTTCTCTGACCTGCAATTTTTTTGTCACTGAGCCATCCTTGTTGAAGTACAACTCCTTTTCCATAGCTCTTGTATTAACTACCTTCTCTCTATTGCGTAATCTCAGAGTCCCTCTTCTGCTTGAGCGATTAAAGGAAATGGGTGAAAAAACTGAAAGAGAAGACAATTGTTTGCCATAATTATCAAACATTGCACCCAACTTCTTCCCCTTTCCATTGTTACCCAATGAGGTAGATGTGGCAATTGTTGTCATAATGCCCAAAGTAGAGGCCATCTTCTCTTATGCTGAATATATAATTACAAGATCTTAATATTAGTATGAACATTAAAAAACATGACTCCCATTGCTAAAAACCACTTTTAAGTTGTAACAGGAAAACTAAACAACTATCGCAACTTTTGGCAACTTCCGGAGCATTAAGAGAGAAACAACCAAAGAGAAATACAACCACAATCCTCATTTTAATGAGACCGGACTATATATTTGCATTAAGATAATAGAAAGAAATCACGACTATATTAAGGCCAGCACAAAACAATCTTTAACCAGTGTCTCTCGCGGCCTTCAGGTTGCCATGCTAGAGGTTGCACATTTTTAATTTAAATTCTTGACCTCTCGTGCCCATCTATGAATGCATCCAATGGGATATCTACATCAAATGCTCCTTTATATCCCCAAAAACAAATTCCCTACTACAAGAGCACCAGTATTGATGGATCATCCCACACCATCCCACCCACTAGAAACGGTGAAAAAGGAAACCCGAGAAAACTTCTGAAATATCTCAAGATGACTATATGGGTGGTTCTTATGAATAAACCAACCATTCAGAACATGCTCATCAATCCAAACCATGAGTATTATGTGACAATATTCAAGCAGGCACTGAATCGGATTTCTGAAGCTATGTTAGAGAAACCCTAAACTCTCACCGAAAATAGGTGAAATGTGGCACCACTCAGAGATTGACATGTGCCAATTGGTACAAGTGGTAGAAAATTGGCATGCTCAAACAACGAGGTGATGCAGGAATGACATGAGGGAGAAAATATCAGAAAATCCCCAAATCTGGAGAACTAAAGCTCATCACCAACCTGAGATTGACAACTTTACATGATGTAAACTATGAAATTGTAAATGGAGACATCATAGTAACAATAAAG
Source organism: Pinus albicaulis (assembly GCA_034641835.2). NCBI lineage: Eukaryota > Viridiplantae > Streptophyta > Pinopsida > Pinales > Pinaceae > Pinus > Pinus albicaulis. The sequence continues at coordinate 309,501,614 of CM076574.1, forward strand.
TAACCTATGTAACAATAAAGTTAGATTCATCCTGGGAGTGGTAATGGGAGAAATCATAGTGAACAACAGGAAACATTCAGAGTTGCTTATAATCAAATAGATGAAAAAACACATACAAAAAACCTAGATAATAATCATGAACAAGCTTAATATTGAATTATGAACTGTAAAAGAACTTACAAAATGTGACATTAAGAACCTAGTCAAGCGCACAAGCAAAAATATCCTGGACATGACCCTGGTTGACAAGTTTTATTGCTCATGATGCAAGAGGATTTGTACCTGCACTGCCAAGTCAATCAAAATCCATCATTATCTATACAATAAATACAAATAATTTATGTAGTATTTTTTACTCTAAGATGAATTCTTATGATAATGTTAGAACATATGTTGAAAATGTCAAAACATACCTGAATAAGCTCCTGTTCATTTCAAGAACAATTTATTGGAGTCGCATCAACTTGGAACAAGCCTCCCACGATCTGAAAGAGTAGAAACTAAGTCAATAGTGACTTTTTTGTTGCTACACTGGATCGAGGGAGGTTTGCTCCAAGATTAAATTGCTCCAATAAATTATTCTCTACTAAACAGGGCCAACCACATGAAGGTGGAAGCTCTTATGGCCCCTCTCCCCCCCCTCACATCACTCTCAATTCCCCAATACCCAATCTATATTTCATTTTTTACTTTCATGAGCATAAAAAAAATTATTCAATAACTAATAAAAAAACAATTCAACAAAAGGTACGCAAGGAAACATTGCAATTAATGCTTGACATAAAAATAGTATGATAAATGAGTTTTTTTATATAACGCAAAAAACGTTCCAAGTATGGTAACATTTGTCTTATAATAATACAATATTTTACATTATCGAATTTTCTTTTTCTTCTTCCTATTTTTAAAGCTCCTAATTACATCATCAATATCATCATGCTCTGCTCCTGTTTCATGCCTTTCGACCTGCATTGCTAACCTATTTGCGTAGTTACGATGTCTGGTCTCATCCAGTGATGGGGCATCGCCTACAAAAACAGATAATATTAAATTTTAATTGTTATTTTTTAAATATCATTGAACTAGTTCAGTAATATCAATAAAAAAATTGCAATGAGATTATTTACCTGGTGCACCAGTTGTCGTCGCTGACCTAGTTGCATAGTCACGATGTCTGGTCTCATCCAGTGACAGGGCATCGCCTACAAAAACAGATAATATTAAATTTTAATTGTCAGTTTTTAAATATCATTGAACTATTTCGGTAATATTAATATAAAAAATTGCAATGAGATTATTTACCTGGTGCACCAGTTGTCGCTGTTGGGACTGTTGCCCTGTCTTCCTCTCTGGTGGTAAGATCCTCAAGGGAAACATTCTCTGTCATTTAAACAAAAAACTTTATAAGGACAACCATCAAGGTATAATTATAAAAAATTATAAGTGGAAATTAATTACCGTCACGGCCCTCACTGATAGTAGCATTGTCGGCCTGGTCCCTACTACAATGATCAGGTTGCACGTGAGGATCATCTACATTTGGCTCTAAAACTGGGTTATTTGCGTCGTCGGTAGTGTTGCTCCCCTGATTTAAACAAAGTTGTTAGACATTAAATTTATAGATGAAAACAAACATATTGAAAGTTTAATGTTTTACCTTATCAGGCATTCTGGATCTTGGGACCTGCCCCAAGCTTATGCGACGTTCAACTACGACTTGATAGCCGAAATGGAAAGCGATATTTTTATCTTCCTCTATAGTTTCTGTTCCGAAGTCATCACCCTACATTACATATGATTGTGTATTTTTAATCATATTTTATAGGATTACAAAAACGTTGGAAGGCGATACAATTAATTATAAGATGTTTAGCTACTTAATTACAATTCTTGCGGCCAATTTCAAGTAGCTGCCCTGGCCTAGCTTGTGATGGCCCTTTTTTTCAATCCTAGCTTTGGTTGCCTTTGAGGTGTCAGGAAATCTAGCATCAAAAGATTAAAGTCAGGCATTTTTCCTTCTTTCTTTGCCCTTTTCTCTTTTCTGTCATGGATGAGTGCTCTCCACTAAATCTCTGGAACTGTGAGAGGACGCTCATATCTAGGGTTAAATTTCAATTGCGTCCTATAGGTGTCCCTGGTATATTTCAAATATTTGCTGGCTACCCGAGCCACCATTGTTCTGTCAAATGTGCTGACCCCAAAAAGGGCTTCTAGATAATCTAAAAGTTATTTTTTCATGTTGGAACCTGGGAATTCCACCCTGTGCGTATGGTTGGGCCAAAAATTACCAACGCATGGCTCTCCAGATACCTGTAGAACTCATTGTTTCCTACACAGAAAAAAGAAGAAGATATTATCATTAATTTAAAAATAAAAATCATGATAAATATGTTTTAGATAGAGTACATGAAATAGTTAAAATATTAAAACTTACCTGGGAGTTGTACGTGCTTTATAGGGAAACCTTCATCGTTCACCAACAACGTGCCATTAATGGTCCCCGTGGAGCTGACACGTGTAGCTCCAGGAAACACAATAATATAGTTGGCCATATCAGCCTCATCACTGCCAACACGTTCAACGGTTGGCTGGGTGTCTTCTTGGGCAGGGTGCATTTCTTGGCTGCCACCTAAAGGCATAGAAGGTGTACGAGAGGGTCGCTCAGCAATCTCTTGCCCTTGTGTCCCACTACCACCAACACCGAGTGCAGTAGGTGTCAGATAACGCTACATACAAAAGAATTTTTTTGTTCGTTTAATTAATGTAAAAATTAAAAATCAAACTATCACAATTCATCTCATGCAAAACAAAAAAAATATCCTTTTGATTTTTTATTATTAGCTTATATGTTTCTAGCTGGGTCATAAGTTGTGTTATCCTCATTTCTATTTTAGGTGTTTGAGGCACGTCTATCAAAGTAAAATTCCGACCACCTTTTATATCATGCCTTTTCGCAACAAGAACACCGGGAGATAGGATGAAGAAAGCTCTTCCTCAAAGAGGGAATCATCGCGCGTACCATGGCTAGGTTTCCAGACATTTGAACAAAATTAATATTATTTCAATTATGTAAATAAATAAAATACCTGAAGATAGAGCAATGCTAGAACTTTACATGTTCTTCCGCTGGCCTCTTTCCACGATCATCCCTTCTCTGGATTGTTCCTGCACTGCTCTCATCAGTCTGCCACATTGCAATAAAATTATAAATGTAAAAACATGAAAAAAATATCTAACTTGAAAACACAAAATGAAAGCTGAAATAATTTCTAATAAGACATCGGACGATAGAGTTAGAGTTTCAAATATGCCTTGGATTGAATTCGGTCCTGGAAACATGTCATTGCACATTAAGGCACCCAAACAAGAGACGAGTTGAAAATGAAGACCTTATTGACTATATTGTTGGAGAAACTTCTAATAAAATTGTTGTGAAGAACTTGAGGACATTTTTGGAGCAACATTGTTGAAGCTAAAGGTATAGCATTGTTGGAGACAATCTTGAAGGGCCTTGATTTGAAGCTTTTGGAGCAACTATTGAAAAATCCTTAGAGCATTTAAGTAAGGCACTTTCTATCTTCCATCACCTTTTTCCTTTCAATATCCTTTAAATGATTTTGTTGATATTTAATGTTTTAAATCACGTTATAATTCCTTGATTATATGTGTTTGGGGACTTTCCCTTTGAAATTACCCAAAAATACCCCGGCAATTTTATCTTCAGGATGCATGTTTGACCCTATTGTTCAATATTTTGATTGATAGTAGTAAACATAGAGTTAGGGGGGCTCTTGGAATTGGTTTGGCTGGGCCATTAGATCCCTAACATCTACTAGGGAGAACCCCTGAGTTGGAGGAGAGCTATTCTAAGTGAAAAGAGTTGGTGAGGTGACAATGGGGCTATCGAATTGCACATGGTATCACACTTTCCCTTTAGGACTTTATCTGAGAGTCATACTCCTGCTATATCAATTCTCAAATCGTTTACAACACTATTGTTAAGAACTAATAAGAAGTGATGTTGAGGGGTTTTTTGGGTATAAGAAACAATACCATTTAAAAACTAGGTTCTCACTGATTCCTTCACCCGGGCCTAGGGGCACACTAGAATAATTTCACACTAAACCATGCAAACTTAAAAGTAACTTAACATCCATAAAGTAATAATAATCATAATTCCTAATTTCCTATTGTACGATATAATTAAAATTATTCAAACATGAAGCAATGAAGACATGCAATGTCTGAATTTCACGATTGATGAACCAATACAACAAGTTAGAAACTACAACTTTGATTCAATGCTCTATGTCCTAACTCCAGGAAGGAATCTAGTTTGTAGTACGTGTAAATATGCATCGTGTATTATCAATTCTTAATTGACAACAACTAAAGGTCATCTACCTCATCAATTCCTTCCCATTTTGTGTTTTTATGTTATATTCCTTATAAAAGTGTCAAATTTCTCTCAAAGTAAGCAACCAATCGAATAAAATAAAAAATAGTTGAGATATGATCGAGAAATGGTCATTTATTTCTTGAAAGGATCTTCACAATTTCTTTGGTTGTTTTTCATCTTAAGAAACAAGAAATGACCTAAGAAACTATCATGATGTAATATAAGAAACAATATGATGCAATGGCCATTTTCAAAGTCAAATGATGTCCATTGAGGACATGGCCTTTATTTGGTTCCTGTTTCACAGGAGTTTCAGGTAGAAATGGAACTTTATTGTACCATTTCTAGTAGTAAAAAGGGAAAACCTTCTTTTTCCATGCGAAAAAATTTACCTTTCCTTTTTCAAGATAATCTAAATCATAAAAAATATGAACTATACTGCACACATTCTTAGATAATGTGAAAGTGGAAAATGAATACCATACAGAAGTGATGCACACATGTACATTTGAACACTAATAGATTTTTTTAGTTGAAATGCAATGCTTGTTTTCATTTAAATGTAGGGTTTTTAAAGCAAGGAGAAATAATGGCTGCCAAATTAATAAGTGTTTCTTTGGGAAAAATTTAAATCTTGTATTGGGTGATGAAGATAATAGAGGGTATTTAATCTTGATTCTTGACATCTAGAGAGAACCCTACAGCATAACACAATCCAATGGAATTGACCAAAAAAACCCAAATAGAGTCAACCCTACTATAGGAGGAAGGGCCTACAGTAAGAACTTACCATTTTGCAAGAGATGAGGGCGAATGTTGTTCTGCAAGAGCTGAGGGCGAATGCAGAATAAGCCGTTCTACAAGAGGGGAGGGCGACGTCGTCGTTCTACAAGAGCTCGTGGCGAATGCTAAGGGCGAATGCCGTTCGCAAGTCGTGTGGCGACGTCGAGGGTGAATGTTGTTCTCGCAAGAGCTCGGTGGCGAATGTTGTTCTGCAAGAGTGGAGGGAAAATGTGCGCGTGATATCGATATTAATGTAGCACACATGTACATTTGAACACTAATAGATTTTGGAAGTTGAAATGCAATGCTTGTTTTCATTGAAATGTAGGGTTTTTAAAGCAGGGAGAAATAATGGCTGCCAAATTAATAAGCGTTTCTTTGGGAAAAATTTAAATCTTGTATTGGGTGATGAAGATAATAGAGGGCATTGAATCTTGATTCTTGAAATCTACAGAGAACCCCACAGCCTAACACAATCCAATGGAATTGACCAAAAAAACCCAAATAGATTCAACCCTACTATAGGAGGAAGGGCCTGCAGTAAGAACTTACCATTTTGCAAGAGCTGAGGGTGAATGCTGTTCTGTAAGAGCTGAGGGCGAACGCTGAGGGTGAATGCTGAGGGAAAATGCTGTTCTGCAAGAGATGAGCGCGAATGATGTTCTGCAAGAGTGGAGGGCGAATGCGCGCATCATATCAGACGTTAATGTAGCTATTGTGACGCATACGAAACAATAAAATCATTTTTATGTAGCACGCATATAAGTTTCGAATTTTTATGTAGCGCGCATATAAGTTTCGTATTTTTATGTGGCGCACATATAAGTGTCGTTATACCAACGGTGGATAAAGCGTCGCTATTGCGATGGGTACCTAAACGTCGCAATGGCGACACCTAGACATTGTGTCGCACTTGCGACGACTGGAGTTGTCTCAATAGCGACGCTTTGGGCCATAGTGTTGCAATTGCGACGTCTTCCTCCAAACGTCGCAATTGTGACACTTTTCTAAGTGTCAGTATTGCGACACTTTTCTATAAACGTTGGTATAGCGACGGGTTCGGGCGGGATGGAAAAAATTTGGGGAAATTTCCGACATTTGGTCAAAAGTGTCGGAACCAAGTGTCGGAATTTCCGCCAAATGTAGTAGTGAAAGGGAGACTTTGTGTTGGGAACAACACTATTTTTTATTTATCTATTATTTTTATGAAACCTTGTGGCACACTTCGTCAAATCTCATGTTTTAAACTATTTTAGACAATTCCATATTGTACATTGTTGTGTATAAGTTTTGGGGAACTCATCTTGTGTATCTTGTGGTTATTGCAAACTCTTAGTTAATGCTCTACTATTTATATGAACTAGACATACATGTGAAATATTGCCTATGTAAGCTTTTTTTTTTTAGTTGTTTTATGGCCATGGCTATATGTGATCCTTGTCTTGGTAAGTTCTTAAGTGGGAAAAGTTCAACTTGGACATGAGTAGCCTAAGATGAGGTATAGGAAGTTCTTAGGTGAAAAAGGCACAATCTACTTGTAGTAGGTTCAATTTATCAAGTTGTTATGACTAAAGCATACCAATGTCACATGAACTGGAGTAGCTAAGGTCTTGATTGGGTTCCCAAGTCGTGAAAAATTGTAAGACTATTTATGAGGGCATGAGTGCCAAGGCATGCTAGGGAATGCTAACATGTGCCAGATAGCTCGAAGGCATGCAAAATATGCTAAGATGTGTGAAGTGCTAAGGCATGCCAAGATTTGTAATGGTGTGACAACACATGCTAGGGACTATCAAGGCAACAAAAAGGAGAAACAAGTTAAAATACAAGGAAATGAACACATCATAGGGTTAATAAGTCATCAATTTACATTTTCCAAGAGGGGCATGCTATGCACACCAACGCTAGGTTGAAATGAGTGTCAAGTTTCAAGTGTTAGTGCATTTTAAGTGCCAAATCATCCTTTGTTAATTCTCTTCTACTTTCCAATAAATTATCTCAAATAACTTTAATATTAAACCATTGCAAAGTATACTGGGGCATCTTAATGAATTCTAGACATGATAATGATCATGGCCTCTTTAGGATGACATCTCTCTTCACCCCCTTGATCAAATGAGATCCTTATTACTTGATGTTATTTCCTTTATCCTAAGGACTCCTTAAATATTTTTTCCGATAACTCTTAGGAACCCTCTATAACTTACAGGCTTTATCCACTTAGACCTTAGGAAATATTAATTTTCCTTTTTATTCTTCTTTTAGATTTTAAACCCCGTCTTGTGTCCAAAATCCCTTTTCTTGAATTCTATTCCCACAAAGAATTTTGTGACCAAACTCACACAAATCCATCTCACTAGGCTTGTGGAGTACCTCCCAAGCTACACGATTCAACAACATAGTCTAGTTGTAGTAACTATAAATTGGCCAAGCTCTTGTAGTCAAGCGAGGGCTTGGTTGGGTTCCCAAGTTGAAAATTAAGGGTAGTTGTGATGGTATGATAGCTAGGGAGGATGAGGGCATGTAAAAGAATGAAAAGGCATCCTAACACATGTCATAAAATGTCAATTCATGCTCAACTAGAGTGTTAGGGAGTGTCAGGGCATATCAATGGATAACTAGGTCAAAATGCATGGAAAGGAACAAATAAGAGTGTGTGCCAGGGAGTGTTAGTGAATTAAAGTGTGCTAAGGACAAAGTGTGTTAGGAGAAGTTTAGAATAAGATTTATAGGAGGCAAGCCTATGGTTGCTATAAGGGTCTCGACATAGCAGTTTTAGACAAAGGGAGATCACTTTGTGCTAGGAACAACATTGCTTTTCCTTTAGTGATTTTTTTATATATGAGATATGGCACACTTTGGCTACATGCTCATGTTTTAAACTATTCTAGATAATTGCATAATGTAAATTGTTGTGTATAAGTTTTTGGGCACTCAGCTTTTTTCAACTTATATCTTGTGTGCCTTGTGAACCTTGTGGTTTTTGTAAATTCTCATTTAATGTTCTATTGTTTATAGGAACTAAATATACATGTGAAATATTGCCTGTGTAAGCTATGTTGCTTAGTTGTTTTATGGTCATGGTAAGATCATGTGATCCTTGTCTTGGTAATAGTTAAGTGGGACACGTTGAGCTTGGACATGAGTGGCATAAGATGAGTTATAGGTAGTTCATAGGTGAACAAGGCACAATCTACTTGTAGTAGATGCAATTGGTCAAGTTGTTGTAGTTGAATCAGGCCAATGTTTTCACATGAATTGTAGTAGCCAAGGACTTGATTGGGTTCCCAAGTCGTGAAAAAATGTAAAGGTTAGCTATGAGGTCATGAGTGCCAAGGCGTGATAGAGAATGCTAATATGTGCTAGATAGTGCGAAGGCATGTCAAACATGATAAGATGTGCCAAGTGATAAGGCATGCCAAGATGTGCAACGGTGTGTCAATGTGTGCTAGTGACTTTCAAGGCAACAAAAGGGAGAAACAAGTTAAACTAAAAGGAAATGAACAGATAAGACGGTTAATAAGTCATAAATTTAACTTTTCTAATAGGGGCATGCTAGGCACACCAACACTAGGCTCCAATAGGTGCCAAGTGCAAAGTCCTAGTGCATTCTAAGTGCCAAGTCTTCCTTTTTTGCTTCTCATCTACTTTCAAAAAATTGATCTCAAATAAATTTAATAATAAACCATGCCAAATCATACAAATGCATCTCAACGTGTTCCATACATGCTAATACTTTCCAAGTGCCAACATGTGCCAAGCACCAATATGTGTCAAGGAGTGTTATGGATGCTATGAAGTGGAATGGCATCTTGAAGAGTGCTATGGTGTGCTAGAGAGTGCTAATGCATGTTGAGGAGTGTTAAGGAGTACTAGGACAAAATATTAAGGGAGCACTAGGTCAAAATTCATGGAAGTTAATGAATATGAGGGATGTGTGCCAGGGACTAGTGTTAATGAGTGTTATATATCATGCCGAGGGAGTGACAAGGCATGCTAAGAATTGGTAAGGCATGCTAGGGAATGTCAAGGCATGTAAATAAGTGCCAAAGTATTCTAGGGAGTTCCAGGGTGTGCTAATTATATGTGCCAAATAGTGCCAAGATATGCCAATACATGCCACGTGCTAAGGATGTGCAGGGTGCCAGGGTATGTCAATACGTGTCAAGAAGTGTCAAGGCAACAAAAGGAAGAACCAAGTTAAAATGTAAGGAAATAAACACATAAGAGGGTTAAAAGTCATGACTTTATCTTTTTCAAAAGGGGCATGTTAGTCACACTAATAATAGGTCCCAGTACATGCCAAGTGGCATTGTGTGCCAAGTGATAATGTATGTCAATGCATTCAACCAAGGTGTTCCAGGGAATGATAGGGACTACATGCATGCCAACACATGCTAGGGGAGTTCCATGTTATGCTAGCACATGCCACCATGTGCTTTGGCATCAGTTTCATGACAATATTTTCTAGGTACAAAGATGTTGCAAGACGTGCGAGGTGCTAAAAAATGTTAGTGTGTGACAAAGTATTAATTCAAGGTGTGCCCATATTGTTGAGGAGTGTTAGGTATTTCTCATTAATAGAATTTTCAGAGCTTGATTATGTATTAAATAATGTATTTCCTGCACACACTAGTGGAACTTTATCTAAAGGGAATTTGATAGATAATAAACTTAATAGATATGAATCATGTGTTGACTCATAGGAAAAATCTATTCGACTAGTGATTACTTGATGAAAATGATACACACTAATTACTTCTTAAAAAAATGACTGATTCTAACCAATATGGCCTTAGAAATATCGTAAAAAATACTCCACAATAATGGCCTTAAATTGTTATCTTTTGAGAAAAAATATATTAACAGTCATATAGCATCATCAAAAACTCATTGGAATGGTCAATGGTGATGAACATCTTTTGACCGTCACCAAAAGTAACAAAAAGAGCATTGGTGAGGGTCATTAAAAGTTCGTCACTAGATGTGTCACCAAAGAGAGAATTAGTGATGGGCCTTTAACGACCCTCACCAAAAGTGTCATTGAAAATGGCTTTGGTGACGAACCTTAAAGGACCATCACTATATGCACTTAGAGTGATGTTTTTTTAAGGACTGTAACCATATGTGACATTGGTGACGAACCTTAAAGGTCCGTCACAAGAATGAACCTCACCAATGTCCTTTTTTCTTGTAGTGACATGCAGGTGCAGTTGTGGCACAACGGTAATGGTTAACGATCAATGGAACAATGGTAAGCAGCATGGTGGTCTACATAGCCATATCTCCTTGCCTCAAATTCAATGAAATTAATGTAGAAATTATATAAATTATGTGTTATATGTCCAAGATTATCCTGATCTCAAACTATTTTAACTTTATGAAAAAATAAGGACTCATTCCACCAACATCACTATGAAATTAAATCAAGATTGCAATGCACACATGAAACAATAAAAAATCACACACATTAACACAGTTGTTTAACGGGAAAGCCTGAAGCTGAAAAACCCAACTATCCGTATATAATATATGTCATAGAGATCATGTAACAATCCTCATACAAAGCTGATCATATCAAGCTCTCAGTACAATACAATCGCTACACACTAATCAAGCCTGATCTTGCAAATCCATGCACCGATATTTGCCACCTGCTAGCCTGCCTCTACTACGCAATCCTTGCTAAAGAATGGCTCTGAATGGACTTGAATTTCTCCAGCCTTGCTCACACAATCCTCATTGGCATCTCCACTGAGTGTTGGATGCAATCAATGCATCACTATAGTCACAACTGATATTCACACTTGCTCTTTCACCTATCTCTCCACTAGTCTCCACTAAAACTGCAATGCACTATAGTTAACTGATGTATCCTTCAGTTGATTAATGAGTTATTATTTAGTGAATTAATTAATTAATTAATTCACACCACTCTCACTAGTGTATCAATCAATTAGACTAGATACAACTAGCTCAACTGAGTCTAACTGAGTTAAACTAAATACAACTCCACCAACTACTTCTCCAACTCCACCAAACTCTGTCACATGAGTTCTAACTGAAGTCTCCATGCATTAGCTCCAGTAAACCATCAGGAATAGCATAATTCCTTCTGTCAGCTATTGTGCCACGTCTTTGCACTTAACTAAAGTGCTCCAAGAGAATAAGATAATTTATTTTCACCGAAATATTTGATAATTAATTTATGGATCACAGAAGTCATATTCCTAATATTCGACATATCTATTTTTAGACTGGCAATCTAAAAATAGATTCTGCCCAATATATCTAAAAATATAAGTCCATATATTTTTCCAACTTTACCAACCATCCACAAATAGCATCCTGGAACTCATAGAATATGATCGACATGTCTATAAATAGACATAGTCTAAAAATAGACTTTGCGCCAAAAAATAGCCTACGGGCCCACTTAGTGAAGGTGACTCTTTTCACTAAGCTCATCATATTGTTGAATCTCAACACTCCCTCTCAACAAGATAGGGATTATCTGCCACCCCGATCTTGTCTCTATGGTATTCGAATTTTCTCCTGGTGAGCGCCTTCGTCAGAATATCTGCATCCTGATCCTCCATAGGAATGTAAGAAAGCACCATGATCTTCTGCGGCACAAAATCTCTAATATGATGGTACCAGATGTCAATATGTTTATATCTGTCATGAAATAATGGATTAACCAAGATTTTAATGCAACTCTGATTATCACAATATATCACAATAGGATCTAAGTGAGAACCAAAAAACCCGACCAAGATCTTCCTCGTCCATATAGCCTCGCATGCAACCAAACTTGCTGCCATGTACTCAACCTTCACTGAACTGAGTGCCACGAATCTTTGTTTCCTGTTGTACTAAGAAACTGCTGTAGATCTGATACTGAAAATCCCTCCAGATGTGCTCTTTCTTTCCGTTGGGCTTCCTTCCCAATTTGCATCTGTGAAGCCATGCAGCTTCAACTCATCCGACTTGTAGAAATTATATAGCTTATGTGTTATATATCCAACATTATCTTGATCTCAAACTATTTTAACTTTATGCAAAATACAAAATCTATTCCACCATTGATCATTTGCAGAAATTAAATCAAGATTGTAATGCACACATGAAACAATAAAAATTCACACACATTAACACAGTTGTTTAATGGGAAAGCCTGAAGCTGAAAACCCCAACTATCTGTATATAATTTATGTCATAGAGATCATGTAACAATCCTCATACAAAGCTGATCATATCAAGCTCTCAGTAAAATACAATCGCTACACACTAATCAATCCCGATCTTGCAAATCCATGCACCGATATTTGCCACCTGCTAGCTTGCCTCTACTGCGCAATCCTTGCTAAAGAATTGCTCTGAATGAACTTTAATTGCTCTAGCCTTGCTCACACAATCCTCATTGGCATCTCCACTCAGTTTTGGATGCAATCAATGCATCACTATAGTCACAACTGATAGTCACATTTTCTCTTTCACCTATCTCTCCACTGGTCTCCACTGAAACTGCCATGCACTATATTTAACTAATGTATTCTTCAGTTGATTAATGAGTTATTATTTAGTGAATTAATTAACTAATTAATTCACACCACTCTCACTAGTGTATCAATCACTTAGAGTAGATACAACTAGCTCAACTGAGTCTAACTGAGTTAAACTAAATACAACTCCACCAACTACTTCTCCAACTCCACCAAACTATGTCACATGAGTTCTAACTGAAGTCTCCATGCATTAGCTCTAGTAAACCCTCAGAAATAGCGTAATTCCTTCTATCAGCTATTGTGCCACATATTTGCACTAAACTAAAGTGCTCCAAGAGAATAAGATAATGTTTAGAGTCCAAATATTATTAAGAGCTAATAATATTTGACATATCTATTTTTAGACTGGCAGTCTAAAAATAGATTCCGCCCAATATGTCTAAAAATACAAGTCCATATATTTTTCCAACTTGACCAACCATCCACAAATAGCATCCTGCAACTCATAGAATATGATCGACATGTATAAAAATAGACATAGTTTAAAAATAGTCTTTGCGCCAAAAATAGCTTGCGGGCCCACTTAGTGAAGGCGAATCTTTTCACTAAGCTCATCATATTGTTGAATCTAAACACTCCCTCTCAACAAGATAGGGATTATCTACCACCCTGATTCTGTCTCCATGGTATTCAAATTTTCTCCTGGTGAGCGCCTTCGTCAGAATATCTGCATCCTGATCCTCCGTAGGAATGTAAGAAAGCAACATGATCTTCCGCTGCACACAATCTCTGATATGATGGTACCAGATGTCAATATGTTTAGATATATCATGAAATACTGGATTAACCAAGAGTTTAATGCAACTTTGATTATCACAATATATCACATTAGGATCTAAGTGAGAACCGAACAACCCGACCAGGATCTTCCTCATCCATATAGCCATGCATGTAGCCAAATTTGCTACCATTTACTCGGCCTCCACTGAACTGAGTGCCACGGATCTTTGTTTCCTGCTATACCAAGAGACTGTTATAGATCCAATACTAAAAATCCCCCCAGATGTGCTCTTTCTGTCCGTTGGGCTTCCTTCCCAATCTAATTCCGTGAAGCCATGCAGCTTCAACTCATCCGACTATCTGTACCACAATCCATATCCAAATGTGCCCCTGAGATATCTCAGGACATGCTTGCCTACCTTCCAAAAGATCTTGGTAGGCTTCACCATCGCTTGTGAAAGTTGGTTCATAGCATAGCATATGTCTGGTCATGTATTGACTAAATACATGAGCGAACCAATCAATTGTAGATAAACAGTGGCATCCACTACCTCTGCCGATGTAGCATCCTCTTTCCTCCAACCACTAGGAAGAGGAGTGTCGATAGGCTTGTAGCCTTACATGTGAAACTTCTCCAGTATCTCCCAGGCATACTTGCCTTGAGACACAAACAGTCCACCCTTCCGCAAGATCTCAAACTCCTTTGCAAGATCTACCTTGCATGAGTGTATCAACAATTCAACACATGTTAGTATTAAATCATCTACATAAAGCACAATGATCAAAATCTTACCCTCCACCACAATCTGGTATAGGTTTGGATCCGCCTCACTCTTGGCGAAACCAAATTCGGTGAAATAACTATCTATCCATGTGTACCAAGCATGAGGTGCTTGTTTTAGCCGATACACCGCTCTCTTGAGCCTGCACACATGCGAATCACTGCTAAAGATTTTGAATCCTTCAGGCTGCTCAATGTACACCTCCTCCTCAATGACTCTGTTGAGGAACACAATCTTCACATCCATCTGATGAATGTGCCAACCCATCTGCGCTGAGAGAGAAAGGATGGTCCATATGGAAGAATACCTTGCAACAAGTGCAAAGGTTTCTTCATATTTGATCCCCTCGATCTGTGAGAAGCAGTGGGCAACAAATCTTGCCTTATACTTCTCGACGCTCCCATTAGCAGCTTACTTCACTTTGTAGATCCATCTCGAACCTACCACTGATTTCCCTTCCGGCCTTGGGACAATATCCCATGCACTATTTCTGACAATCGAATCATACTCTTCCACCATGGCATCTACCCATGCAGGATCCTCCACAGCTTCCTCAAAAGAGGATGCCTCTGTCATGATACACTTGCACATCATAGCCATGTATCTATTAAATCGGTCAGGTGACTATCTCTCTCTGCGCTGTGATGTAGGAACTCCTACATTCTGCACTACATCAAGATTCAGTCGCTCACCTTCTATAGTGCGCTTCCGCCCTCTGATTTTTGGCACTACATGAGTGGTTTCTTCCACTCCATGAACTTCCTCTTATGTTTGATCCACATCCTGAGGCTCATATTTAGGAAAAAGTAGCTCCTCATATGCATGCAAGTGTAGCTCCCTTTCAAGCGACAACTTCATGACTTTCTCCTCATGAAATTTGATATCTCGTCGCACAATAGTCATCCGACTGTCTGGAAAATACACATGATAATTGTGGGGTGTTTCTGTGTACCCCACAAATATCCCAACCTCTATGGTCAGCTCCAGCTTCTTCCTGGCATCCTTCATCACATGAATGTAAAAAGGTGAGCCAAAAATCTTCAAATGAGAAATATTAGGCTACTTACCAGAAAATGCCTCTTCGAGTGTACTCATGCCAAGTACTCTATGAGGACAACGACTTTGCACATAAATTGTAGTGTTGCATGCCTTAGCCCACAAGTGTATGGGAAGGCCCTGATCATGAAACATCTCCCGTGCAACACCCATGATCGTTCTGTTTCTTCTCTCTGCGACCCCATTCTGCTGTGGGTTATGAGGCGCTATGAGTTCTCTTCGAATTCCTTCTTTGCTGCAGAAGTCTTATAATTCGCCAGAGATGTATTCACCACCATTATCACTCCTTAGAGCTTTCACCTACTTCCCTGACTCTTTCTCAACTAGTGCCTTGAACTCACAAAACTTTGAGTATGTCTCGCTCTTCTTCTGCATGAAGAAGATCCAGCACTTACCAGAAAATTCATCAACAAATATCACATTATACATGTGCTTTGTTGTTGAAGAAACCGAGAAAGGTCCACACACGTCTGTGTGAATTCTCTTAAGGATCATCGTGGCACAACTATCCTTCTCATGGAAAGTGGTCTTCACAAATTTTCCCAAAGTACATCCCTTGCACTGATCTGACTGCGCAAGTGTACCCTTGGGAAGCCTGGTAGAAATATACTGCAAAATTTTCAAAGAGCCATGGTGAAGATGGCCCAATCTCCTGTGCCACAATTCGCCCTCATCCTGGCTCACCACTCCTTCTGCTTTGCCTGCCATTGTTGCACAGCCATCTACCTACAATTGATAAATATTCTTAACTCGAATCCCTATCCTCCTGGTTTGACCAGTTGTTTTACTGCGCAAGAAGGCTTTTCCCTCGCTAAAAACAACATCATAACCCTTGTCTTCCAAAATCACCATAGAGATCAAATTCTTCTTCAATCCTGGAACATGCATGACATCCTTCAAGATGAAAGGTTTTCTAGACTCCCTCTCAAAGGAAATGGACCTGATACCAGTCGCACTGTATCTACCATCATCGCTCATATCGATGTGCACTCCAAGATCCTTTTCATCTAGATCACTAAACAAATCTTTGTCTCCGGTCATATGGAAAGACGCACCATTTTCAAGAAACCACACCGATCCCATCACACTCGAAACTAAGCATGCGATCAAAGAAAAATCTAGCTCAAAATGCGAGGCTAAGGTCTCTCCAGCTATAGATCCAGCAGCCTGCTTATTCTTCTTCTTCTATGGACAATTAGTGGCATAATGTCCATGCTGGTGATAGTGAAAGCACTTCACCTTGGACAAGTCCTGCTTCTTGCCTTTCGCACCGGATTGAGAAGGATTTTTCTTCCCCTTCCCTTTCCTTGCTTTGGCAGCCAAAGCACAATTTTCTTCATCTTCATTCTTCGATGAATATACATCCCTGGTACCCCGCCTTATCTCCTCTTGCACAAGATCCAACCAAAGTTGCTCCCATCCTGGCAGTTTCTCCCGTCCATTGACAGAGTCCTCATAGCTATGCCAACTCTTCGGAAGCCCTAGGAGATCCAAGCTCACCAATTCTTCTTCATCTACAGTAACCCCCACACTTCCCATCTCATCCTTACAGTGGAAAAACTTTGTGAGGTATTTTGGTATACTATCGCCTTTCTCAATTTTTATTTTCCTGAGCTTGTCTTTAAGCGCCAACTTCCTCTGGTCACTTTTGCTTTGGAAAAAGTATGTCAAATCCTTCCACATTAAGAATGGAGTGGCTTTACCATGAAGGCTGGACACAATGTGGTCCTTCACACCTTCCAACAGAATTCTTCGACACTTTCCTACCTTCTTTTGCCATGCGTCAAGTGCGGTTGCATCGCTAGAACCAAGCTTTGGAATATCAGCATCTATGAACTCCTTCAACCCATTATCATCCAGCACCACCTCCATCCTGTCCTTCCACGCAATATAATTTGAGCTTCCATCAAGGGCATACTCCAATTGCAATCCGTTGAAAGACATTTCAATGAATGCTCAACTTCGACACCAAGAAAACACTGCAGCAAATTCGAATTCCACCAGCACTAAACTCAACCGCTTCAATAATTGAAATCTCCTATTATCAATACTGCTTTGATACCATGTAGAAATTATATAACTTATGTGTTATATGTCCAAGATTATTTTGATCTCACACCATTTTAACTTTATGCAAAATACAGAATCTATTCCACCATTGATCATTTGCGGAAATTAAATCAAGATTGCAATGCACACATGAAACAATAAAAATTCACACACATTAACACAGTTGTTTAACGGGAAAGCTTGAAGCTGAAAACCCCAACTATATGTATATAATATATGTCATAGAGATCATGTAACAATCCTCATGCAAATCTGATCATATCAAGCTCTCAGTACAATACAATCGCTACACACTAATCAAGCCCGATCTTGCAAATCCATGCACCGATCTTTGCCACTTGCTAGCCTGCCTCTACTGCGCAATCCCTGCTGAAGAATGGCTCTGAATGAACTCGAATTGGTCCAGCCTTGCTCACACAATCCTAATTGGCGTCTCCATTGAGTGTTGGATGCAATCAATGCATCACTATAGTCACACTTGCTCTTTCACCTGTCTCTCCACTGGTCTCCACTGAAACTGCCATGCCCTATAGTTAAATGATGTATTTTTCAGTTGATTAATGAGTTATTATTTAGTGAATTAATTAACTAATTAATTCACACCACTCTCACTAGTGTATCATTCAGTTCGACTAGATACAACTAGCTCAACTGAGTCTAACTGAGTTAAACTAAATACAACTCCACCAACTCCACCAAACTCTGTCACATGAGTTATAACTGAAGTCTCTATGAATTAGCTCTAGTAAACCCTCAGGAATAGCATAATTCCTTCTGTCAGTTGTTGTGCCACATATATGCACTTAATTGAAGTGCTCCAAGAGAATAAGATAATGTTTAGAGTCCAAATATTATTAAGAGCTAATAATATTCGACATATCTATTTTTAGATTGGCAATGTAAAAATATATTCCACCCAATATGTCTAGAAATAGAAGTCCATCTATTTTTCCAACTTAACCAAGCATCCACAAATAGCATCCTACAACTCATAGAATATGATCGACATGTCTAAAAATAGACATAGTTTAAAAATAGTCTTTGCACCAAAAATAGCCTGTGGGCCCACTTAGTGAAGGCAACTCTTTTTACTAAGCTCATCATCTTGTTGAATCTCAACATGACTATCTATACCACAATCCATATCCAGATGTGCCCCTGAGATATCTCAAGACATGCTTGCCTACCTTCCAAAAGAGCTTGGTAGGCTTCACCATTGCTTGTGAAAGATGGTTCATAGCATATCATATGTCCGATCATGTATTGACTAAATACATGAGAAAACCAACCAACTGTCGATAAACAGTAGCATCCACTACCTCTGTCGATGTAGCACCCTCTTTCCTCCAACCACCAGGAATAGGAGTGTCAATAGGCTTGCAGCCTTGCATGTGAAACTTCTCCAGTATCTCCTGGGCATACTTGCCTTGAGACACAAATATTCCAACCTTCCACTGCCAAATTTCCAATCCCAAGAAATAATGAAGGAGGCCCAAGTCCTTCATCTCAAACTCCTTTGCAAGATCTTCCTTGCATGAGTGTATCAACAGTTCATCACTCGTTAGTATTAAATCATCTACATAAAGCACAATGATCAAAAGCTTACCCTCCACCACAATCTGGTATAGGTTTGGATCCACCTCACTCTTGGCGAAACCAAGTCCGGTGAAATAACTATCTATCCATGTGTACCAAGCATGAGGTGCTTGTTTCAGCCCATACAGCACTCTTTTGAGCCTGCACACATGCGACTTGCTGCTGAAGATTTTGAATCCTTGAGGCTACTCAATGTACACCTCCTCCTCAATGACTCCGTTGAGGAACGCAGTCTTCACATCCATCTAATGAATGTGCCAACCCATCTGCGCTGAGAGAGCAAGGATGGTCCATATGGAAGAATACCTTGTGACAGGTGCAAAGGTTTCTTCATAGTTGATCACCTCGATTTGTGAGAAGCCGCAGGCAACAAATATTTCCTTATAATTCTCGATGCTCCTATCAGTAGCTTGCTTCACTTTGTATATCCATCTCGAACCTACAACTGATTTCCCTTCCAGCCTTGGGACAATCTCCCATGCATTTTTTCTGACAATCGAATCATACTCTTCCACCATGGCATCTACCCATGCGTGATCCTCCACAGCTTCCTCAAAAGAGGATGGCTCCGTCATGATACACTTTCTCATCAGAGCCATGTATCCAATAAATCGGTCAGGTGACTATCTATGTCTGCGCTGTGATGTAGGAACTCCTACATTTTGTACTGCATCAAGATTCAGTCGCTCACCTTCTGTAGTGTGCTTCTGCCCTCTGATGTTTGGCACTACATGAGTGGTTTCTTCCACTCCATGAACCTCCTCTTGTGGATAATCCACATCCTGAGGCTCATCTTTAGGAACAAGTAGCTCCTCATATGCATGCAAGTGTAGCTCCCTCTCAAGCGACAACTTCCTGGCATTCTCCTAATGAAATTTGATATCCCGTCGCACAATAGTCATCCGACCGTCTGGAAAATACACACGATAATTGTGGGGTGTTTTTGTGTACCCCACAAATATCCCAACCTCTGCGGTTCGCTCCAACTTATTCCTGGCATCCTTCGTCACATGAATGTAAACAGGTGAGCCAAAAATCTTCAAATGAGAAATATCAGGCTTCTTACCAGAAAACGCCTCTTCGGGTGTACTCATGCCAAGTACTCTATGAGGAAAACGGTTGTTACACCATTTTTTTGGTCATCTAATCTATTATCATTAGATGAACCCAAGTACACCATGTAAGACCAATTTTACCCTAAGTAAAATTGCTTTCACCACATTTTTCTATATTGCATGGTCATATTTAACCCAAAACAAGGAAATCAATTAAATAAATCATTATTTATTTGATTATTTCCTAAGAATAAGTTATTTAAATCATTATTTAAATAATATTCTTAGTTAAATTTGACTAAATCACATATAAATAATTAAATAAACCATTATTTATTTAATTAAATTCCCCTCACTTCCTTTAAATAATAAATAAATCATTTATTTATTTGTTATTTATAAATAAAGGAATTGACCCAAGTCAAAAGACCTTTTCCCTCCAACAAATATAATAAAATATTCCTAAAGGGTAATTCTAGAATTTGATTAATAATATTTTATTCATGCACCAAGTTCTAGAACACCCCCATATTTTTTTATAAATAGAAGGGTTTCCCCATTCATTAGTCACCTCAATTGCATTAGATCACACTAGATCTACTCTTGGTCACCTTTTTCCATTTTTTGTTTTATGAACTCCCATTGAGTTCCATGTTTGTTTGGGTTTTTTCACATTAGCAAAAGAGAGGAATCATAGATTTGAAACAATGAGGACTTCCAAGAACCCATCCCATTGAGGAGAACTGGAAAACACCTTTCTTGTTTTCCTCTCAGGTGCCCCATTCTTTAATATAATATAAAATTATTTTTAAATACATTGTTCTTGTCTTGTCTATTGGATGCATGGAGCCATTTCCTATTTTATCTTCTTAATGTCTTTTGTGCTTAGATCTAAATTTATGCAGCAAATTTAAAGATATTTTGCAGCCATAATCGATGTTAGGGCTATTTGTTATGCATAGCTAAAGTGATCTTTTACAATGAAAGATTCATACTAACAATTGGTGACTCCACACGGGTTTTCTTTTGCGACCACTGTCGTTTTCTTTATTCCTGCATATCTAGCTATTTCAGACCATAGGGTTTCTCTTCAATTTTATATTTTTCCTATTTTTATGCTAATTTTTACCTCTAAAACCCTGAAACCTTCACATTTCTAACTTACGTGTGTTTCTGGCCCTATTGCGCAGGTCACCGACATCAACTGCAGCTGAGACGAAATTTTTTTCTGAAATTTGCTGCCACAAGACCCGGAACTACAGGTCGCACTTATCAACCCAAAAAGTGCAACCTAGCCTTGAGGTCGCACTTTTCTGCCCAAAACCTGTGACTTGGCCTGAAAACAGGCCCAAACCTGCGACCTGCACTTTTCTCTGCAATTTTCCAGCACTTTTTCTGGGTTTTTCTGAAGCTTCTGTCAGGGTTTTCCAGCCTTTGTCTCCGCTCGTTCCGACCTGTTTCTGATCTGTTTCACTCAACTAAGTGGGAATCTTGCCCCTTAGGACTCTAGTACCCTCCAATTTTTGTGGGAGAGTCTTTGTTGTTTTAGACGTCTGAATTTCCAGAGTTCAGCCTTATTTATTCCATATCTGATACCTCGTTTTCAGATCCCCACAGGTCAGCTCTTATCCCTTTCAAATCATCTCCTATCATTTTTTTTGGGTTCATTTCTAAGGCCACTGCCTTGTATCTTCTATTTTTAGTTGATCTCCTCCTTTTTAGTAGCAACCTTGCCTCTGCTTATTTTCTGTTCTCTGCACCACTTTTCAGCAGATTTCTCCTTTAGATCCTAGTCCCTCCCGACATCTGATCTATTGGCCTCTTTTTAGTGTGCTTTGCTTAATTTTTCCCTCTTATAGACTATTTTTGAGAGACCCGCCTCCTTGGGTTAGATTGATGCATTGGTAGCTGTTCATTTCCTGCTCTTTTAGTCTTATTTACTGCAGATTTATTTTCAGTTACGCAGCACACTTTTTCTTTTACTCTCAAAACGTCTGGGTTTAAAAAATTAAAATTAACGCACGCCACACATAGACCCTAAGTGAAGAAGCGCCTGGTTAACACCGCCTGGAAAAGACTTTAAAATCAATTGTCACTGCACCTTTCTGCCCTTGACCTCACTTGATTTTGTCCCTCCCTGCCCTTTTCGGTTTTTCTTCTTCCCGTCATCATTGCGCCCCCAAGGCGCCTTTCCCAGAGACTTCTTGGCTTTCACCCTCAGTTTCTGCTTGGTCGACTTCCTCCTTCCCATCGCCATTGCGTAAGTCCTCCCACGAGTCCACACATCGACTCTTCCCCTGATTGTTCGGGTTCTCCCCCTATCACTTTCACCATGTCTACTGCAGGGCCTACTACCAGCATCAACCCCAGTACTACTACTGGTTCTGTTTCCAGTGGAACCTCTACAGGACCTACCTCGACTGCCCCATTACTCCCTTATATGGTCGGCCTTAGTCTCCCCGATTTCAATCAGTTGATTAATGATCCCATTTGCCACGATGTCAGTTGGAATACTATGCCCACCAAGCTCCCCTCCAACATTCCAAAGTTTGAAGGCCTTGCTAGTGAAGATCCCTCTGACCATATCCGATCTTTTCACATGTGGTGTTCCTCCAATTCCATCCCCGATGACTCCATCCGTCTTCGTTTGTTCCAATGCACGCTTACCAGCGAAGCTTCCAAATGGTATGTTGACCAAGCCACCTCTTCCCATACCACCTTTGCGACCATTGCCCAGGCCTTTTTATCTTATTTCCAACTCCCTGTTCGATACGACACTGGCACTGAATTATTAACCTCTTTTCATCAATCCTCTTTGACCCATCTTTCTGCTCATGTTCAGGAATGGCAACAAAGATGGAGCTTGTGTCGCGATTCCCCCTTTGAAGATCGAGTTTACATGGACTAGTTCCTTCGCTCTCTCTTACCTCCCATTGGCAAAGACATCGCATCCCATTTTCCCCAAACCAAAGAATCTACCCTCCAAATAGCCTTAAAATATGACCTTATCTATGCCCAATTTGGTTTTGTTTATACTGTTCTTCCTGACCTCCCCAAGCCCGGTGGCCCTAATGCCTTAGGAGCCTCTCATTCTACTGACAGTATCATCGGAGCCCTGTCACATACCTCTGCTCAACCTCTTATGACCTATGGTTTTCCTCCCGGAGGGGCCACCACCCCAAGCGCCTTTCCCCCTCTCGGTAACATGTACCCAGGATATGGCCCGCCTCCTCCTTTTGCCCCCACTCCTGCTTACCTCAATGTTGCCCCTTCTCACCCTTACCCTTACCCACAGCCTGGTGTCCCAGCTCCTCTAGCATTTGGACCTCCCACTCCCTTGCCTTCCCCACCCCCACTGCCAGGCCATGTATTTGCGCATCAAGGTGCGACTACTCCTCTTCCCTCTCCCTGGCGGAGGAGAGGCAATCCATCCGCCTCTGGTAATCATGGACCCAATCCTCCCAATATTGACCCTAACACTGCTAACTAGCCACAAGGCTCTCAGCCCCAGCTGGACAGGTCACTTCGCACTAATAAGCCCTATTCGTGTTGCGGTGTTTATGGTCACTACACTCACGATTGTCCTCTATTACCACAAATGCGACAGATGTGGGAGTCTCAGGCCACCATCTGGGGACAACACTCCTCCCCTCCTGTCCCCCACAATACCCCTACCTCTCAACCAGCTATGTTTACCGATCCTTTCCCCCAACAAGGATTTGTGGCTACTCAATCCCCTCATGCCCTAGCAATTACTCAACCTTCCCCTTCTGGTTCCTCTGATTACCAGATTCTTATGATGACATCTGACCAACCTCTCACCATTGACCTTAACCTGCAAACTCGGTCCCGACAGTACTCCACCCCTTCCAAGTCCCCATCTTCAGGTCCCACAGAGCCTTTATTGACACCCAATGGTCCCTTGGAAATCCCTCCGCCCAAAGCTGAGGTTCATCCCAAAATTCCTAAGGGCCCATTACGCCGAACTGCTGCCTCTAGTCGCGCTGCCCATTCGTACAATATAGTAGATGATCTGGCACAATCTCCTGCTGCCATTTCAACACTGGAACTCCTCCAGTCGTGTCCTTCTCAAAGGAAGGCTCTACTATCTGCCGTAGGTGCTGTAGATCCTGCTGATGACCAGTTGATTGTTTTCGACGCTCGTCAGTCAGACCATTCCCCTCTCCCTCCTTCTGTTGCTTTCCAAATCCCAATCAAAATCCGGAATGCCAATGTCGCTCGATGTATTATTGATGAGGGGGCATCTACCTATGTAATGTCCGCTTCGGTTTGGAAACAACTTGGATCACCTGAGTTGGCCCCTTCCACAATCACCCTTCATGCGTGGGACGACCATGCCTCCCAGCCCATCGGCCTTTTCTGTAACTGTCTTATCACCCTTGCCGGCAAAACCGTGTGTGTCGATGTTGAATTTATCGATGCCCCTCTTGATTATAACATTATTTTGGGGCGTAGTTACACCTACGCAATGTTTTTCGTCCCCTCCACGGTCTACCGCAAGATTTTTTT